>OZ018331.1:7458348-8153348 GCA_963969495.1 Ceratothoa steindachneri | reverse complement strand
ACTAAGTGGACCTCTCTTGATCACACACCCTTGTTCACCCTTTACCACTTACTATCCAGAGAGATTCTGGTAGCTCGGTGCACTTCCAGACTCTTACCATAAACAAGCCGAATGCTTTTGATATATCGTGAAGTCCCTACCTGATACAAAGGCTGATGGCTAGGAGAGGCATTAGGGGGGGAGGAGAGTGTTGGGGGTAGGCTCTGTTTACTCCTTCCAGTAAACATATGAGGAAGATATTCCGGCTCTATCGTTTATGGATTAAATTCAAGGATAAAGTCGTTACTAAAGCGGGTCGTAGGGTCAGGTATGTGCCATTATCACATTCTGGATGTTTCTGATCATACGAGACTTCTTGCGCCTCAGGCGAGGAAAGCGCCCTCTGCTTCAGGCCCCTCATGGCCTACGAACATAGTAGCCAACTGTCCATTCGAACCTTCCTGTGGGTTCTACCTTTACTCTTCCCCCCCTCCCCTACCACACCACGAGTCATCTAACTCAGAGGAAGCAAACGCCCCGAAAGTGGTTGTAAAGCCATCGACGGAGTCTTCTAAGACGGATCGCTGAAAAGAAAGGCAGCATCAAGAGAGCCTCGGATCCTTCGCCATTGTCCAAGACCGGACGGAGAAACTTTGAAACTCTGGACTCTCCAAAAGACGAGATACGCTAGATCCCTAAGGATTCGATTCAGGTAGGGGGGAAAAACGAACGATGAATCAAACCTCCCTCAGTAATCTCTCAAAAGCATCAGCGCCTTCATCGCCTAACAGTCTCCAGAGTTCTGACCATTGGAAGGCATTTTTCTTCAATGGAATTGTCTCACAATCATGGGCAACTGGGAAGAGCTGCAGATGTTCTACTCTTTCCCTCCAGGTGTATAGGATTTTGCAACTGCACCCCCTCCCCTCGGGATGGCGGCTACGCAGGTGGATGAGCGATTTACACCTGAAATGATGTCTTCGTTCTTTCCCTGGTTTTAAATACCTACTTTCAGTCAGTAGAAGTGCAGCTACACTTCGATAGTACAGACTTCTGCCGCGTCGTGACCTTGCAACCGAGGCCCTTTCTCCTCCTCGGGGACTTGAACAGTCGGTAACCCCTATGAGTGGACTACACAAACTAACCTCGAGGCCAGGTCCTGGCCGATCTGTATCTTAATTCACCCATCACTATCCGATAACCGCTTCATTTTCATATCTAAATATAACCCAGTGCTCTCAGGACGCAGAGCATGATTTGGAGGGGAATTCATCGACGCCACTGGCATCCGGAAAACGCGCCGCGGTAGTGCTTAGAGCGGTCGCCGTGGACCACATTCCAGGAACTGACAGATTTTTCTATCCCAACCGAGGAGTTTAGGTCGGTTGATCAGGGCGTTGAGTTATCGCCAGCAGCTTCAACGCCGTAAACCTGACTAGCCTTCCTAGAATGTCTGGCCGTTCTTTCCTCCGTCTAGTTCCTTGGTGGTCGATCGAGTTTGAGACGACCTTCGGAGAGAAGCGATATACCTTCTATGTATCTATAAGACACTCGATCTGTTTCTGCGGCTACAACGTTGTTCGTTTATAAGTAACGGTCATCAACGCATGTGCGTAAACTGCCGAGGGCGCGCGGTGAAACGTTTACTCATATGATATTGTATGATATTATAAGATATTATATGATAGTGAGAGTGCGCAACTCTCCTTAATATGCATTCAGCCTACAAATTATAATTATAATAATCATCAAGTAAAGATATTCTTGTGCCACAATATAAAAATTTCAAGCAATATGTATCTTTATTTATCTGCGACAGGACTTTTTATCCCAGCAACGCCGGATACTTATGCTAGTGCACAATAAGCGAGATAATCTTCTTTTCACGGACATCCTTTCATATTAGTGGTCCTGTTTTTGCTTGATGTTTACCCGTTTGTCAATCTTGGCTGCCGCTGGCATCTTCTTCTTTAGCTGGACGTTTGGCCCATTTTTTTCTCCGATTCATATTCACCTAAAATACCCGAAAGTGGTTCCTGCACAAGAAAATAATTCATTGCCATGCAGACTTCTTGAAAATTGTATAATATTTATCATAGTATCAAACTTCTTGTTGAAATTAATACTTTACAAGATTCTTATTTTATTTCATTTTTAACTAGAGTAATTTCCATCATGATCAGTGTATTTTTATCCTATTTTAAATTAAAATCCGAATTTCGTCCTTCAGTAACTAAATAGGAGAAATTACAGACAGAGAGAGAGAAAGGCAGATACACCTGGCGTTTTATTATAGTTGTATATATGTAGGTTTTTAATGTAGTTACTAGTTCATTATCTATTAACATCTGAAGTGTACAATAGATTCCAATTGACTTATGTAAATGCAGCATTTGTCTTGTATAGCATCAGTAACTTAAAATATGACTTGAACCATTGTGTTAATGTTGCTATGTACTTAAAACTTAGCTACTAAGTAGTTCTAACCCTGAAGTGCCTCAGAAGATTACTTGTTGTGTCGAGGTCAACAGACAGAATTGGAATTTTCTTTGTACATTGCATAAAAATAACTTTGATAGTTTCCAATTTTTTCGACAATTTGAAAATGTTTTCTGTTCAATGGCACAGATTGGTCCTTATTAGCAACATCGATATCTAATTATGTGAATACTGTTCCCGTGACAACCTAGAATATTTTGTTTCCTTGGGAGCCTATTAAATAATATATGTTTAGAATTAATTTATTATGAATGCGGACCTGGAGGCTATATTTTATGCTTATATTATATTATACGTGAATGTACTATATTTTGCTAATAGATCAGGTTGAGTGATAGATATTTTCCGTTTATTGGAAGCAAAGTGTAACGGCGTATTTCGAATTTCCTGTGTTTTAACCTTAACCGCAAATTACCTATTTAGAAAGAGCATTCACCACTCATTATTACATCAGAATTAAACAAAAGTGTATGATAATTTAGACTAAAATATCATGCCCTAAAATGTTGGGCTAAAAGTGCATATTCGAAATGTGAGGTTGTGGGAGTTTAAGAATAACAAAGAAGCTTCAGAAACAGCAAAGAAAATTTCGCCAAGTACGAAATTGGTTTTCAAAGTTTGTTTTGGGGGTTCAATCATTGACAGATGAACCAAGGTCAGGACGATCATCAAGACTTTGATGAAGATGTTTTAAGAGAGCGATTAGAATGCAAACGTAAACTGTCAACAGCTGTAATGTGTGAATGAAAATATTTTAAGAAAACGGCCTGCACTCGTCACCAGGAGACAAATTGTGCTTCTTCATGATAACGCAAGACTACATACAGCGAGAGTCAGGCAGAAAAATAATTGGACTTAGGCTGATCTGTTCTACCTCATCCATTATATTCACCAGACCTTGAACCAAGTTATTTCCATGTTTTTTGTTCACTAAAAAATTCTCTGAATAGTAAAAAAAAAAAATCTGAACAAGACCAGATAAAAATGTTCGTGGACAACTTCTCGAACTCACAACCAGCTGGATTTTACCTTAGAGGAATAAAAAAATCTAACAACTAAATGGCAAGAGGTGTTTGACAAAAAGAGAGTATAACTATTAATGGAAATTACTTAATTTTATCTACTCATGAATAAATATATTTCACATAAACGGAAATTACTTATGACTTAACCTGATATATAAAAAATAATAAAAAATAAAACTCTAGCTAAATTCTTTCATTAATAACGTTAACTGCGTATACGTATTATTTGACGCAGAATAAATGTGCATAATGTTCAATTATATAAATATTTAACTATAATTTAATAAATGAGATCAATGTTAAAAGACCAAATACATGTTTATATGTAATATTTACCATTTTGGTAAAAGAAAAATCTACAGTTGCCGTTATGGCGTGACATCATCACTTGTACAAATAGGAACCTTATCCACACTCGTTGCAGAAAACATAAACAGTCGGTGTTAAGCAAAGGTGCCACCAGATGTCGCTTGGACAAAAAAAACAACAACAGACATTCGCATGGCGGAATTTTAAGAATCTGAAATTAAAAGTGATCTAAAGGTCTAAAGTGATTATCCAGATCTAGATCAAAAGAAATATAGTGATCTTGGATCAAGATCGCCATGATAAAAGTGATTTTCAATATCATTATCTGATCTTGAAGATCAAAATCGTGCCCATATAAGTCCAAAGTACAATTAATATATGTGCGTGCGTGTCAAGACGTGCGGCGACCCACATGTTCGAACTGATTAGTTAAAACAGCGTCTAAGCAGTTCTAAATTGTGGTTTAGCGGGATCAGGAGATACCAAAGCCTTAATAAATTGAGAAAGTTCTAGGCGTTTAAACGTCAGAATTAACGTGGAAATATTTGCGTGAGTCGAGTCAGCAGGCTTAATTAACCTAAAAAAATAGTTTGCAACACTCAATTACAAGGTGAAGTAGAGCCAACAAGGAACCTCACAAATTGAGCAGCCCATTAGCCCTATGAAATATTAAAATGAGCACACAAACCAAACACTAAAATAATATGTCATTCGTTAATAATCAATTAATGCAAAGCAACCCGTATATTTGTAAAAATGTATCAACGGAAAGCAAACAGTATATTTGTAAATAATGCAAAACCACGAGGCAATGGAATTGCTGGGCTCTCACGGTAAACACGCAAACATTCACACATTAGAAAACAGGTGCAAGCCGACCATTTTGTCCGCGTGGCGATAACGAAGACAATTGAAACAGTTGTGCATACAAATAATGGGTTTGATAGATAGGGAAGTCTGACCCATCAGCGTTGGCATGGACCCGCGAAAGACGAAATTTTGTTACTACAAATATTGGCCTGATAGATAGAAATAAGATTTCCAAATTCGAACATTCTCTTAGTGTACATGTGCCTACACTAAATACATGCACATACCCTTTGATCAAAAAGCTCTGCCCAGCTCTCGGATTGGAGAAACAGAGCCACCCCCTAATATTTCGTTAGAATGAAAAGGCTTGTAATAATCACACAAAAAAGTCTGAAGGAGAGGAAAATACCAAAAACACTGAGTCTGTTAACACCGATAACCAGTTACAAGGACGTGAGCATAGTGTGAACCAGAAACTCAGCGATTTCACTTGCTGGAACTCAGGTGGTTATAAGATCAAGATTAAAACCTACAAAACCGCCATTATCCTCTAATTTACTTATAGCTGCCAAGTATTAAGCAGCTTACCGTAACCTAGCCTACATATGGATAACCAGCAGACATCTGGAACTTTCAATTGGAATCAGATTAAATTCTACGGCATAACCAACAGCAGCCGATAGCCACAAGCCGAATCATACCATTCATTCCACCTACCATAAGCGGGTGGCTTTACCTATAAACTGGTGACCCCCTTCGACAGGACAAGAGGTAGCCGAAATTATGCACACGGACCAACAATGGGAAGAGCAAGAAGGGACGGAAGTCTTTAACACTAAGCCTACTTTTAGCTCAAGAAGAAGTGGCGCTGGCGAACTCCATCATCGTCGACCTCCCCTTTTAACGAAGCAGCCATTAGGATCGTAGAGAAGCTTATGTCAACGCAGCGCACCACTGCAGGTAACCTGGATGAGCTACGATGAACTGCTACATGTAGATGTAGGTTGAAACCTAAGCTGGAAAAAATTTGTCCAATCTCCACTTACAAACACAACCCTCATCATCGCAGCTCAAAAAGGACTATACTGGATTAATTAATAATAACGATCGTAAAAAGTGTATTGGATACCAATGACGTGGATAAAAATTCCAGTGCAGACCAATTTAACAGCATGAATTCAGTGCCGATTCAGTTAAAAATGCTAAAAAGATAAAAATCCAATGTCCGATAGTGGGAAGAATAACATTAATCTTAGTAGAAAGAATCAAGTGTACAAAGTCTGTAAAATTATTAATTTAAAGATAACCCAGAATTAAGTTTACAAAGTCTGTAAAATTATTAGAGTTAGCACCATATTCTTAGTTCCGTCTGGTTAAAATAAAAGTAGTGTTGTGTGTACACAAATTAATGTATATAAAAGAAGGAAAATAGAAATAGGTTTTGTTCGCAATTTGGATCTGCACCTCGGAGATCCGAACCCCCAAATGTTTACACGCTTGGCATTAGATGGTTTAAACAAAGAATCGCAGGATTGTTGCCACTTTAAAATTCAGGTTCTGCAACTGAGAATAACAAAATGAAATAAGAAAGTAGATTTAATGTTGTGGTGCACGTACACAAATCTATAAAAGTTAGCAATAATAAAGTAGTGGCACGCACACACATGCACACGAATTTCATTCGTATTAAAGAGATCAGTTCCCACCTCCGAACGCTCAAGAAACCACTAACTTCCGTGCATAATTATATATATATATATATATATATATATATATATATATATATATATATATATATATATATATATATATATATAATAAAGTATTGTAAGATTCCGAAAGTCAAAGGGATACAAACTTAAGGTTAAGACGTAAGTAAAATAAAGATTTACCTTTCATTCCTTTATTTTTAAGAGACCTGCTGCATTGTATAAAAGTAAATGAATCCAAAATTATTCAATGTACATTTTCATTCCGTTGCCACGTCACAATTATAATAATAAAAGGATGCGGATTGTTAGCACGCCTCGATATATTCTTTTGTACATATGGCTATGTAAGGTTAATGGATTTCCCGTGTAGAATGAGTGATACAAAATTTGTTACGTTATAGAAATTACCAAAAGGTGCAAAAACTCCTTTAAATTATTTAAAAAAAAAAGAAGATATTTGAGCTCTGTAAAATATTGTAACAATTAATTAAGTGACAAAATGCCTAGTGTCCCTCCGTGTTCTTGGGGAGGAGTCTTTGTAGCGCTCAATTATAAGGTGAAGTAGAGCCAACAACGAACCTCACAAATTGAGCACCCCGTTGGCCCTATGAAATATTATAATAAGCACACAAACAAAATACTATTTGTTAATAATCAATTGTCAATAATCAATTAATGCAAAGCGACCCTTATATTTGTAAATAATGCTATACCGCTAGTTAATAATTTATGCATTAATGAAAAACAAACAGTATATTTGTAAATAATGCAAAAACCACGAGGCAATGGAATTGCTGTACTTCCACGGTAAACACACAAACATTCACACACTAGAAAACAGGTGCGAGCAAACCGTTTTGTCCGCGCGGCAATAACGAAGACAATTGAAACAGCTGTGCATACAAATATCGAGTTTGAAGGATAGGGAAGACTAACCGATCAGCGTTGGCATGGACCCGAGAAAGATGAAAGTTTATGTTACTACAAATACCGGCCTGATAGATAGAAATAAGATTTCCAAATTCGAACACTCTCTCAGTGTACACCCGCCTACACTAAATACACGCAAATACCTTCTGATCAAAGAAGCTCCGCCCAGCTCTCTCTGAATGGAGAAACGAAGCCACGTCCCTGATATATCTTTAGAATGAAAAGGTTTGTAATAAACACACAAAAACAGTCGGACAGAGAGAAAAATACAAGAAACACTGAATCTGTTAACACCGATAGCCAGTCACAAGAAAGTCAGTAGACTACGAACCAGGAAATCAGCGATTTCAACTGGCAGAACTTAGGTGGTTATAAGATCATGAATAAAATATACAAAACCGCTATTTTCTTCAAATTTCCTTACATCTGCCAAGAAATAAGCCAGTTACCCTTAACCCAGCTTAAAATTGAATAAACAGCAGACATCTGGAACTTTCAATTGGAGTCAGGTTGAATTTCATGCAAAATTAACAGCAGCCGATAGCCCCAAGCCGAATTATACCATTCATTCCACCTAGCATAAATGGGTGGCCTTACCAATAAGTTTCACGTTGACCCGCCAACTTGCTGTGAAGTCGATACAGGTCGTAATCCTTCAACTCAGTTGATTATATTAAACCCTTGACAAAATTGATCTTATGGTGAGGTTGCAAGAGATTAGCAGGGGTGGGCAGCTTGTCAGTACCGATGACGAAAGGTCCGTCAGTCCGTCACTGATGGACTCCCGTTTCGCTGACGACTGACGGAAACATTATTTGGGCATTTGCCGAAGGTCGTCTTTGCTTTTCAGGTTAGTGACGGTTCGGGTGTCGGCCGAAAATCGCTTCCTTCGGCGCTTATTCCGTCAGTGTTTCAAAGTTTTCGTTAGTCCGTCAGCGAAACGGGAGTCCGTCAGTGACGGACTCACGAACCTTCCGTCATCGATACTGACCGACTGCCCACCACTGGAGATTGGAGAGTCTGCAACTATAGGCATTTTTCGGACAGCATCAGGCTGAGTTCGAGGTAGCCCTACCCACCATGTCTTCCTTCCCATGATTCCACATGCGACGTAGTTCGCAATAACGAGAATCAAAAGTATAACATAACATAACATATAACATAATTTCACGGATGACAAAAGCCACAAGGACCTATCAAAGGTCATCCGCCTCCGTCAAAACCCACCCACAAAAAGCACCATCGCCAGGGAAAGACAAAATCAAAGTCCCCCACAATATAATATAACAGATGACAAAGGCTACAAGGGCCCATCATAGGTAATCTGAGTCAAACTGCCTCTTTTTTAAGGCACCCAAACTCCCAAGAAAACTACATCCAGAGGATTGCATCCGCAAACGGGTATCACCAATCAAGGCTTGTCAAGAACTAAATCATGCAGCTATAGATATATACAAACAATATTAATATATAAAAAACTAAGGAACCATCACAACCTTCCCTCCCCATAAACTCATCCAATCTACTCTTAAATACATTTAGATTTGGACTACCTACTACCCTCCGCGGCAAATTGTTCCACAAGTCTACCACTCTATTGGTGAAAAAATATTTTCTTAAATCCAACCTACACCCTTGCTTTTTAATCTTCAAGTGGTGACCTCTAGTCCGATTTCCATCATCTAACTCAAAAAACTTGCTAACATCCAATTTATCTATCCAAGAATTTTTTTTAAAGAGCTCAATTATATCCCCTCTCACACACCTCCTTTCGAACGAGAAGATATTTAAGACCCTCAGTCTATCTATATATTCAAGGTGCCTCAGGGAAGGAATAATATTTGTTGCACTCCGTTGCACTGACTCGAGAAGGTTAATATCGTGTCTAAAATGTGGGGACCATGCCTGTATACAGTACTCTAGATGTGGCCTAACATAAGAGTTATAGAGTTTAAGAATAACCTCCTTACTTTTGTAACTGACATTTCTCTTAATGAAACCCAGCACTCTATTTGCCCTATTTCTTGCTTCAATACACTGCTTGGAAAACCTTAATGACTAATCTATTACTACTCCTAGATCTTTCTCATCCTCTACTGAGCTCAACCAATGCCCATCCATTTCATAGTTAAATTCTCTATTATCTTTTCCCATGTTAATAACTTTGCACTTATCAAGGTTGAAAGTCATTTGCCACTTATGTGCCCAGGATAACAATTTATTTAAATCCCCCTGCACTTTAAAAATTATCATCAATATCTTTAACTACAGCTGCTAATTTGGTATCATCCGCAAAAATTGACACTTTATTATTAACTGCCTCCCCAAGATCGTTTATATAGATCACAAATAATAATGGACCGAGAAGTGACCCCTGAGGAACCCCACTGATAACATCCCTCCACTCTGACTTTACACCATTTAGCACTACCCTTTGCTTCCTGTCTTTCAGCCACTCAGCTATCCAATTTGAAACACCCCCACATATCCCAATCATTTTTAATTTATGAACTAGTCTCCTATGTGGTACCTTACCAAATGCTTTACTAAAATCCAAGTAAATTACATCTACATTCTCTCCCTTATCTACTTGATTTGTTATGAACTCCAGAAAGTCTAGTAAATTAGTCAAACATGATCTACCTGATCTAAACCCATGCTGAGCATCGCTGATTAACCCCTCCCTCTCTAGATGTTGGCAAATCACTTTTTAACTATTGTCTCAACAATTTTACAGACTACAGGAGTTAGGCTAACCGGTCTAAAGTTATTGGGATGCACTTTACTACCCTTCTGGAAAATGGGGACTACATTCGCTCTCTTCCAATCATCGGGTATTTCTCCATATTCCAGTGACCTAGTATACAACTTCTCCAGAGCTATTGAGATACTTTCTACCCCTTCTTTAAGTATCCTAGAATGAATATTATCAGGGCCGGAGGCCTTGGTAGCATCTAATTCACCTATTAGTCCTTTTATCTTCCTCCAATCCACACTAATGGTAGTAAACACCTCTTCCCCTGACCCATGAGTACTATACATAAGATTATTTAGTTTCTCCTTTGTAAATACTGATGCAAAATGACCATTTAGTACCTCAACTATTTCCTCATCAGTTTCTCTCACAACCCCTTCATATTTGATAGGTCCTATTTTAACTCTGTCAGACTTGTTATTAATTTTATAGTAACTAAAGAACTTTCTAGGATCTTTGTTGCTATCCTGAGCTAATTTAATTTCTGACACGCTTTTGTTCTTCTTTATAATCTTATTTAACTCATTTCTAGCTATCCTACAATCACTTAAATTTTGAATATTATTTTCAACCTGTAATTTTTTATATGCCCTTTTCTTGACTGAAATCTTTCTAGCTATCTCCTGATTCCACCATAATGGTTTCCTACTTTTGTTCCTAATGGCCTTCATTGGGATACATTGCTCTTGGACTACATTTATTATATGCTTGAAAGTATCCCACATCCCATAAGCATTTTTACCTCTGAATTCTATATCCCAGTCTACCAAATTTAGCAAGCTTCGAAGTTTTACATAATCTTCCTTATGAAAATTTGGAACTTTTACAGCATTCTGGGTTATTTTACCCTTCTCAATTCCCAAGTTAAAACGAACTATCTGATGGTCACTATTTCCCAATGCTTCCCCAACAGTCAATTCTTGAACTAAATTATCACTGTTAGAAAGTACTAAATCTAATATATTGTCCTCCCTCGTTGGCTCATTAACAAATTGATTAAAAAAAATATCCTCAAAGTATTCTATGAACCTGCCACTTGTTCTATCCTTACCCATCATATTTTCCCAGTCCACAGAGTTTAAGTTGAAGTCCCCAATAATAACTGAATCTGTTTAACATCCCTTACTTATTTTCCTTATCATTAGTTCATCTATATCATCAGTCTGCCTGGGTGGTCTGTAAAAAGCTCCCAAATGCACCATTCTATTTTTACTGAACCTAATATCTATCCAAAGTGACTCAACTCCATCTTTCTTTATTGAAGTATTTAAACTTGAAACAATGTTGTTTTTTATATAGATAATTATTCCTCCACCAATCCTACCTGTCCTTTGACTAATGTACATATTATAGCCCTGTAAATCAAATTCACTTATAGTGTCACTAAATTCTATTTCATTAATCCATGATTCAGTAACACATAATATATCTATATCCTCATCGCTAATATAACTAAATAGCTCATCCTTCTTGTTTCTAAGACTACGAGCATTTGTATAGAAACAATTTAACCTCCCTATCCCTGAAGCACCTCTTCCAACCTGAATTACCTCACCTTAATTGCCTTGGAACCTATTTCTGTTATCTGCCAAGTCCATTCTACTTTCAGTACTATAATGTCCTCTCATAATTCCCTGACCACCATTAGTATCTAGTTTCCTGCCCACAAAGACCTAATAACACGATCATACTCCTCCCACAACACATCTACCCCCTTCCTACTCAAATGCAGTCCATCCATCGCATACATTTCTTTCATTCCAACAAACCTATCCCACACATCCACAAACATGACACCTTCCATCTCACACATCCTCCTCGCATAATCATTCAGCCCAATCGCACGAGACATCCATTCTACCCCAACATCCATTCTTGGAAGTACACCTGTCACAACACCTTTCATTCTACTTTCTTTCACCTTTTCAATCAACCTTTTGTACCTCTCACGTAACTCACATGCACACACTTTCTTCACATCATTCACTCCTACATGTGTAATCACAACCACATCCCTTGCACAGCCAGACACCAGCTCCTCATACCTATCAGACAGATCTCTCAGTCCAGCACCCGGCAAACACACCCTCAAACCATTCAATCTACTTGCATTCAACTTCCTATCTAAATATCTAACTCGCGAATCACCCATCACAAGCACTTCAGTCAGACTCCTATTCCTAACCCCCACAGACCTAACTCTATCCCCACTCCTATTCTCATTCAAACTACCAGTCACTCTATCTCCACCCTCACCCCCATCAGTCATATCACTTCCAGTTACTTCCTCTCTTAGGGAACTGAATCTATTAGCCAAGCTAATAGGTTGTGTTCCTCTGACTCGCACACCTATTCTCCCCCTGGCTAACCACCTCAACAGAGGCAACCCTATTCTCACAAAGAACAGGAGAAGCCTCCCTAGCTACACGTTTCCTAACCACTCTCCACTGTCCCCCATCCTCACTAGGCCTATTTCTAACTAATATAAAGGGGCTAACTTTACTATCCATAGAACTATCATATCCTACCTCCTCCACCGGCTCTCTACCTTCACCTGAAACATCTAACTGGCCTGCCTCACCACCTAACCTATTCCCAGCCCTAGGCCTAACACT
Organism: Ceratothoa steindachneri; assembly: GCA_963969495.1. Lineage (NCBI taxonomy): Eukaryota > Metazoa > Arthropoda > Malacostraca > Isopoda > Cymothoidae > Ceratothoa > Ceratothoa steindachneri. Next base: position 8,140,714 of record OZ018331.1, on the reverse strand, counting down.
AAGTTCCCTCCTGAGCTTAGCACCTAACCCCTCCAGCCTACATATCCTGTCTAAATCCTGCATTCTCATCCTCTCTAACTCTACAATGCATTCACGTAGCCCACATACAACACATGTATACCCCTCACCAACTAGACCACAACCAATTCATACATTCCGACAATCATGCTCACTCTTATCCCCGAACTCCATCACTTATTCAAACAAAGAAAGAACTTAAGTAGTAATAAGAAAAAAAAAAAGCAACTTAGCTTTCACTGATTCTGTGGTGAAAAAAACTATAGAAAAATCCGAAAAATAAATCAACAGACCGAAACGAGATTTAAGGCGCAACACAGTCCAAATCAGTCGCTAATTAAACCGTCAACCTAGAAACGAGGTTTCAAAAGTTTCATAAGTTTTTTTTATAAAAATCAGCCTTAGATAACAGTATCAGGATTAGATTTCAATATTAGAAAACGTGAGTAATCACTAATCAAACTTGTGGTGCACTTCGGTTCAAATTAAATATCATTTCACCAGATCCATACCCCGCTCGCGTTCCCATAATATTTCGTCCATTTCCCAATATATTTCACCTAACTGTCTCATTAATTGTCGGTTTACTACTTCACTTTTACCTAATTTTTTATTGTGTTTGGTTACTATGAGTTGCTATATGGGGGGCTACGCCCCCCCACATCCTCCCCGCTCGCTACGCTCGCCCTCAGGACAGTTAATAAGACAGTTAGGTGAAACATATTGGGAAATGGACGAAATATTATGGGAACGCGAGAGAGGAAGCTCGCGTGGTATGGATCTTCAGAACTACGGGAAAACCTTAGTTCTAAAATTTACTAATTCTTTATTGTTTTATTTCCAAGTCATGTCACTCGTTGCCAAAGCGCTCGACAAAATCCAGGGCGACAACAAGCCTACCTTGGGACTCTGCTGCAAACAGTTGCTGCGACAATCTTCAGGCTCAAGGACTTGAAGTCCAAGGGCCTCGTCTACTGCAGCCCCTTGGTCGACGCACTTTTGGCAGGCATCGATAAAAGGTTTAGGACCCTCTTTGAGGATGAGCAATGCCAGCTGGCTGCTGCCTTTCACCTCATCTGGTTGGATAAGTAGGACAATACCAAGGTCGCCAAGGTGAGGAAAAGCATGGAGGGTAAGGTCGAGGAGGCCATGAGGCAGCAGTCTTACGAAGTGAGCAGCAACGAGGAGGAGGAGGATGACTTCTTCAGAGGTGTAACCCAGCCAAAAGAGAGCAGCAAGAGCCACAGATCCCTCAAGAACAAAGTCCAGAACTTGGTCAAGATCTGGTTGACCAGCTCACCAAAGTAAAGTATAATGTGGAGAAGGCCAAATCAGGCATTGTATACAATATCACTGCAGTCGCTTCCTAGCAAAATACGTCTAATAAACGGGACGAACAGAGGAGAGCCTACCATTGAAATGATCCCCTCTCGGCCATTGTATTTCTGATGGACACGAGATGGATTGAGAACAAACTCGAGTCGTTAGAGAAGAGCAAACTAAAACGTCGAGGATGGGTGGGGGCGAGCGATCGGAAGCTCTCTAATTGCCTTTTAAAAATTTGCATTCCCATTTAGAAGGCACCAGCAAAGGCGCGGCTACCGGAAAAGGGGATATTAATTAATAGATGAGATGAATATAATAATAAAAACAAAGAAAACAAATTTAAGAAGCATCTCAGGTTTCCTTATTGCCTATGAATGGATTCAGCGAAACGGTCAATAAGGGTGAAGAGCAGTTTCGGTTGGAGCAGGGTTCGAGCCTTTATTGATACCATCCGGGAAAGGTATAACCCGCTGAAGGATTCTGAATGGGCGCGAGCTACCGCGCTCGTAGACCTGGTCGCTTAGACCACCTCCTTTGTCTCTATATGCAATACACCCACAGTCGAATTTTCTTTTGAACAAGATTAGAATCGCAATGCTAAGAAGCAGGATGTGATTAGCCAGGCATTTGACCATGCAAATTTGGGATCGACCCTTTTTTGCAGGCCGACAGGGTTTATCGGTATGACGAGGCGGTGGCAGTGATAAGGCCTCAACGGTATGAATGTCTTCACATCATCGTAATACCATTCAAGATGCACAGGTGTTCCTGAGTGTACAAAAATCACTCGATTTGGCTTTCTGGGTTAGATTGGTCACATTAAGTAGAAGGCTCTTCTCCCAAAATCCCTTACACTCGGCTCCTTACCAAAACCTAAGTTCTGGCGCTGAAGAATCTGGAATCTTTTGAAATTAGCGAGCTCGAAGATGCCCTGTAACCTCTTAAAGTTGCCTCCGATGGATTCCAAGGGCGGAAGGACCCGCACGGAAAACCTATATCCTTTATTATTTGTCCCTTTGGTGACCTCGGTCCAGTTATGATACTGCTTAGAAGTGGTGGGATCAGGCTGCTGGGAAAGAACTCGCCTTCGCTCCTGCATTAAGTTCTCCTTAACTTGGGGTTCATCTGGATATACCATCTTGAGGCGTCGCGGACCCCATCTGGGACAATAGGTCGGGTGGATTTTTTTCTTCTTTTTAGAACATTTAACGCCCTGTTTCATCCATTTTGGGGGTCTAAACAGGCGCAAAAAAGTAAGCAAGAGACTTTTTAAAGAGGCGCGAGACGACTTGAGGCAGTTTCTTTGGGGGCACCTGGATTGGGAGGGCGTGCCGCTCCTCCAAGGTCGTTATAGCAGAGGCATTACCTAATTGCACGATCCACCCCCTTGCCGGTCGGTACCAGACTGACAGGGTCGAATGGGAGTAGTCAGGAAGCTGGGCGCCAGAGGTGAGCACCCTGAGAATTGATCCCAAGAAATTAAAAAACTCTGTCTAAAATTTTTATGTCATCCCCAATGGGGCCTGCCACCTTAGGTCTCTCTCGGAGGATCTGGCCAGGCCGGCAGCCTCTGTTGGGGAGCGAGGATGCCGCTCCCAACTTTTGGGAGGGTGGGGACTTCAAAGGGGACTGGTGGACCACCTTCACCCTAATTAGGGAGTTGCTGGGCTTCTCCCTAAAGGGAGAAATTTGCTAAGAGGAAAGCCCCTTTAAACACCCACAACGGGTTTCCCACCCAAGCGTGTCGACACACCATATTCATGACCAGTCTTTTAGGACGGGCAACTGACGCCAGGATGAGGCGAGTCTATCTCACCCACCAACGGCACCAGAGATCTAAGCGGATGAAACAAAGATGGAATAAATGTCAAACTCTCATGAAACTCAGTGGGGTCTTTCCAGATACCAGAAAATTAAAGATAAATTGAACTTCAACACCCTTAAGTAGAACACTGGCTATGAAAGATTCCTTTTACACATTTAAGTTTATGACTAACCCCACCCATAACTCCTAGACCCTCCTTAACAAATTTAACCACTCGTTTTTTTTCATGAGAAAAAACAAAACAAAACCCTCAAATTTTATTTGTAATTTATTGAGTTATAAAAATAATTCTATTTGGAATTATAAATAGAAGAACATAAAAAAGTGGAATGAGGAGGGCAAAAATAGCATTGATACACGTTGACCGGGGTTTGAGAAACTGGCATATAAGGTCGAACCCAGTCTTTTTTTTACTTTTGGACTCAAGATGGAAGCCAGTCACTTCCGAAACCTGTTTCCTAATTAAAGAAATATAAAATTGGTTATAAAAAAAAAACTCGGTGAGTTCTGTCTTCTTTGTCTTGAAAAAAATCCTTTAAAAAGTAAAAATATTTTTCCATGTAAAAATAAATGCCCCTTTTCGGGGTCTGCAGGAGGGGGCGGTAGTTTTTATGCCTTGAGGGCGTAGGAAACGTCGTCGCAGGAGACATTAAACCGGATCCTGAGCAACAGATCTAGTCGCGAATGTTCCGTCAGAAGAATCTTTTGCGAAGACAAATTATTAATTAACTTGAACGTTTCAGATGATGAAGGTGGACAAAACCCTGTAAAAAGGAAGCATATTGAATTAATATTTAGTAATTTACATAATTAAATCTTAATTTTAAAAGCTATGGAGTAGAAAATCACATGTGAAAAAGATCAATAAATCTTCAAACTCCTTCATTTTTTTTTTAATTTTAGGAGCGTATCTAGCGTCTACCCACTGGGGCACAAGTCGCTGCACTCACTACAGCCTAGCACTAGGCTACTTTAAAATAAGAATATGCAAAAAACAACAACAATAAAAAAGGGAAAATCGCAACAAGGAGGAAGCAAGATCCGGCGTCGGGGGAGGTTCGCCCCCCCCCCCTGCGCAGGAAGGTGCGACCTACAAAGAAAACAACAAAATCCTAGTTAAATAAAGGGGAGAAGACCGGCCTCCACGCAAAAGTCCACCAGTCATTGTGCACGAACTCGTCCCGAGTACAAGGGACAGGCGGTAGCGACCCCGCCCATCCCGGTACCGGAACAGGTAACGTGCGCGGAGATGGCCCAGAATGGAACATTCAACAAGAATGTGCCGAACAGTCTGGGGGCAACGCAGTCTTCACAGTAGGGCGCTGGCGAGCGCTCCATCAAATGGCGGTGCGTCCAGCGAGTGTGCCCAATTCGGAGACGAGAGAAAGCAACTTGAAGACTTCGCGGCATTAGGGGGTAGATCCATGGAAACAGTCGCGGCGCAATGGCACGCAACTTTAAGTTCCTTTCGACCGTCTCACATCTTCTTTGCCAGGCAGCCCGAAGAGCTGCCCGTAAACCTGTCATGTAGTCGGCGAGGAAGAGCGAAACGTTGTTCCGTTCACCTAGTCCTCGCGGACTCTTTGGCGCCCTCATTCCGCGCAATTACTACATGTCCAGGAACCTAGGAAAGTATAATCTCGACAACCGCCCGGCTCGCCAAAACCGTGGCGTCACAGATATTGCGAACCAGGGGATGCGGAGATTCCAATGCCCCGAGAGCACTCAGGGCGCTTTGTGAGTCGCCATAGATCACAATCCGGTCTCCGAACAGGGCACGACGCGTAATCTCCCGTACCAAGTGATGTATTTTCACGAGCTCAGCAGTAAAGACAGACGCAGCGCATAGCAGAGTTCCGCTGACTTCAAACAGAGGTGATACGGCGTGGAAGCCGACCCCCTCTTGGGACTTGGAGCCATCCGTATACACTAGCACGGTTCCAGCGTGACACGAGGTGTGCTTCAAAAAGATCGAACGCAATACTCCCGGCGCTATACAAGCTTTGAGAGCAGAGGCGAGGCGGCAAATAGCCAAAGGTGGTACCCTCCAGGGTGAAGTCATGGGCAGAACCAGGGGCACCACCGGCCCGAGAGCTATACCTAGATGTCGAAGGAGTTCCCTAGCCCTAAAACAAAAGGGCTTATGGTATGACTGGCGTCTCTCGGCGGCATAGGCACCGTCGAAATCAGCTGCGGATGCAGTGAGAGCTGTTGGTGACTCATAGGCACCGGGCTCGTACGTACAGATGAATAATGCACTGTGCACGGCGTAAAGCGAGTGGCATCTTCCCAGCATCGACTAGTAGGCTCTCAATTGGGGAAGTGAGAAAGGCACCGGTCGAGAGACGATGGCCAGTATGGTGACTCGAGTCCACCTTCCGCAATACACGCTCAGCAGCGTATGCATAAAACTCGCAGCTGTAGTCGAATTTCGAACGAACAAAGGATGGATAAAAAAGTAAGGCAGTAGCCCTATCAGCGCACCGAGCGCTGAAGGTCATGAAACGGAGAATATCCATGGCGCGAAGGATTCCACCACGGACGCGGGGTCCGAGATTGCGGTCCCATTCTCCTGGAGAACGGGAGGGAGGTCCTGCGAGAACTTGCCCCGAATCCTTTGACTCGCTTCCACACCTCTGCTAAAGGGGTCTTCCCGTTAAGTGAAGACACGTATGCCTACCAAGAAAAGCGGCGGGCGTGCTTCGAAATATACCGGAACCTAGCCCTAGCCATGTAGGCATAACGCTTCTGTTTGAGGACCGTCTCACACTCGGCCGACCACCATGTGAGTGGTCGGCGTGAAAAACGGCCAGACGTCCTAGGAATAGTAGTCAGGCCCACGGCGATGAGGTTGCCGGAGAAGAACTCAATGGCCTCATCTACCGACCTAAACTCCTCAACTGAGATAGAGAATTCAGTCATTTCCTGAAATGACTGAAGTCAGCTGACGGTAGAATGTACGCAGAAATGATAGTATACCTCCTATCCAGGTGCAGCTGCACAGCCACTGCCTGAAAGAAGGTATCTAAAGACAAAGGAAGAACGGAGACATCATGCCGGGTGTAAACCGCGCATCCCCCAGCCCGGCCATCTCATGGTGGTGGGGTCGCAAGACCCTTATACCCCGGGAGGGAGGACAGGGGGCACGCGCCTAGCATGGTCTCCTGCAAAAATATAGCTAACGGGGAACGGGACGAGACGAGCCTCCGCAGCTCCTCCCAGTTGGCCCGGAGTCCACGGCAATTCCATTGAAGGAATATGCCCTCCAGGCCTAGCTCGGAGGAGACGCGGGGGCCCTCTTCGAATAGAAGACCCTCACGGGAATGGCCGTACGCTTCCCGGAGGCAGAACCCTGGGTGCTGTTGGCGGGACAAAGCGCTGAAGGCGCTGTCGCCTTCGAAGACTTATTGGAGGAGGTTGGGCTCGCCATGCGAGTCTTTTCCTCTCTCCGCCTCGAAACCTTAGGCGGCCGTTGCGGCTTCGGAGGCGGGAGCCCTCTTTGCGAGGAACCACCGTCTCCGAGCCACTCGCTCCACCTCTAGGCGGGGGCGCAGGAGCCGAAGCTCCTTTGTTGCTGTCCTCCTTTCGGGGGACAGCTTTAGGAATCCCGAAAGATGGCCTAGCGACCAACTTCAGGGGTTTTGCCTCTTGTGAGTCTAACGACTCGGTGGAGGCGCGTGGCCGTTTCGCCTTACGGGAAACGGTCACGCTGGGGAAAGAGAGGGAAGCCCTGTTTTTTTTGCTGCCAGCTTTACCAGGGGAGCACCCGGGTGGAACAGAGCCCGCAGAAGGGCTCCGAATGGGCGCGGAAACGACCGTGCTCGTTGGCCTGGATGGGCCAGGGGCAGAGGGTGCCTTTCTAACTATTGAGGCATATGACGTCCCAGGCAGAGCCGGGCACGCCAGGACCAAGTCCTTAGCCTCGCGGAATGAGATTCGATCCTGGGCCTGAACGGCCAGGATTTCTTTCTCGAGGAGATATGCACCACATTGCTTCGAAGAAGCGGGGTGCGGCTCTCCGCAATTGGGCACACTTGGCCACACATGATTTAGACTTATCGTGTGCGGCCTTGGAGCAATTTACACAGACTTCGGGTGACCCCGACTTTTCACGTCTACAAGATCGATTCGTATGGCCGAAGCGGTGAGAGTAATAGCACCGCCGCGGCAGTGGCACGAATTCCTTCACGCGTTAGCGGTATCAACCAGCACCACCGACTCAGGGAGCTTGTTACAGTCGAACGTGACGAAGAGTGTAGGGGTGGGTCTCGAGGCCCCTCCCTGTTTTCTCATCACACGTTCGACCTTGACCGCCCCATGGTCAGCCAGCTCTAAGGTGATGTCCTCAATGGAGTAGTCAACGAGTTCCCTCGCATAAACTACTCCTTTCACAAAGTTCATGGTAGAGTGCGGCGTCACACTCACCGGGGTGCCATGAAGTGTCCGAAGAGCACTTATCTTGGCCGCCTCGGCGGGATTCGCCAGAAGGCTCCCGTCCGAGAAACGGGTCACCTTCGGCTCTCTACCAATTGCACTAGCTAATCCTCTCCTCTGATGGATCATGTTGCCCTTGGCCAACATGGTGCCATCAGTGGAGCGAATAACGAGGAAGCGTTGAAAGCCAGCGGGCTCGAAAACGCCAGGTAACCTCTGAATGAGGGTCCAGATGTCATCGAGGCTCCGCCTGGTGCACTTTTGGTCTTAGTCAGGGGCTCCGGAACCGGGGGGGCAGAGGGGCCCGATGTGCCGATTTTGGCTTGATCGCTTGCCAAAGTGGCAGCAGACCCATCCGTCCCCACAGCCCCCACGGATGGAGAGGAGCCCCGAGTCTTCCTAGTCTTTTTCTATTTTGGAGAGAAGGGCGGGAAATGAACCCGCTTCTCACCTCCGCCGGCAGAAGCCCCTAGGCCAGATGGACCAGGTCAGCCAGGTCCTTCTCCGAAATGGAGAAGGTCGTGGTGGTTGCAGGGGTACCATCCGGAGGAGATCCCTCCCCTCCTTTTACTGCCTCGGAGCCCTCAGCCATTTGAGGAGGACCCTGCATAGGGGCGGATTCGGGTTCGGTGCTTGGCACCGAGCCCGAATTCCCCCCCATGGAAGGCCCTACCGTCTGAGGCTGGGTCTCCTCAAGGACCATGTCTATCACAGGAGGGGCCTCCAGTTGGCCATCCCCTCCCAGGACATCGCAGGTCCCCTTGGCAGTGTCGCCAGTCTTGTGTGGGGAGGCACAAGCCTTGACTCCAGCAAGGTTTAAAATTCTTGCCAGGAGGTCTTTTGAGGGAAGCGACCGAAGGGGCCTGGCTTCCCTCGTCCCCCTAAGGGGGTTTGCCCTACCGAGCCGCTTACACGAGGGGCGGTCGGCAATGGGCTGCCTGGTGGCGAGAAGGGGGTGAGGGGGAGTCCCCTGCACCCGTAGGCGAAGGAGAGGAGTAAGCCTCCTCTCCGGTTAGAGAAATATGGAGGGTCCCCTGCGCAAGCACAGGGGGGGACGACCTCCATTTTTTCGGTGGAGCTGCCCGAGGGCGGCTCCGTTGATAATACAGGGGAAGTTGAGGGTTGTTTTTTTTTTGGGGGGGGGTGTGCATCATTGGGTATGGTGACCCTAAATTTTCTGCGGGACGCAATAGCTCATCACCTCTCACAGTTGCCCGCACTGCAAGAGGTGCTTACAGGCCTGGCAGAGCCAGGCGCCGCCATTTGGGACCACCCCTCCCGCCTGGTGGCCTGGCGGCTCCACCTTGAACACGGCATAAAAAGATAGATTGTGAAGAGTAGAGGAAAAGGGGATGTGAGGAAGGTATGGGTGGGGATGAAGCAGGTTGTTAAAAAAAAACAATCCTGAACCGGAGCTCAGGGGTTAGGGAACATTGTCCCCTCCTCCCTCAGCCCTGATCCGGGACGGTTAGCTTGAGAAGAAGGTCAGCATCTACCCTGTGAAATTAGAGGCTGACCAGAGAAAGTTGTGGGTGAGGTTGTATGAAAAGCGACGAAGTAGTGGAGAAATACAGGCTATCTGAAGGAAGGAAGAGAGGCTAAGCTGGGGCCGGACGGAGCGCTGGATCCAAATCGCCGCGCCCCTTACGGGGTACTGATCTTTAAGCATTCCAAATTGTTCCCCACATCATAATAGTAAAGCCACCAAGTATGTATCATCATTGGTTGTAACATATTTAAGGCAAACTCATGAGGGGGTAATCCCCAAACCCATACTTATCTACTGTCTGAAAATTGAGCAAACTTTGATTCGTCAGAAAGAAATTTTGCTGTGCTAAAAATTCCTTACTAATTCCTCTTCTTAATATTGGTCACAGCTTTGAAAATATGAAATTTCCTTGGAATTTGGCTTTCTACGCATTTAATAATTACAGTATTAAACTGAAGAGATGGAAACAAATAATAGTCATAATAATGGAAAAATAGGAATAAAACCATATTATCATAAAACTTTGGGCGTCAATTTACTTCTTGCACGTCCCTCTAAGACTACAACTCTTTCTTCGAACGACTACGAAAAAAAAGGGGCAAAATCACTCAATAGTACACAAACCTCAATTGTCGAAAACTTGCCCAAGTTTAGTCCTGCGGCGCGTATCGTGAAAGGTGACCTAACCCGAACAGGAGCCCCGACCTGGGCAGCCACACAACCGAAGGGTATGTTGGTGCGAGCGCATTGGCGGTAATGGAGGGGTCTGTCGCGGCCCCCGTCCAGTCATTCAGTGCCAATTTGAGAACTTAGTGCGTATGGAAATGCGAGCGGGTATGTGCAAGTGCGCGTGGGTATGTGGAAATGTGCGTGGTATATGCAACAAGGGAAAAAGGGGGAAAGAAGTGGGTTTAAAATGAAGTTTGCATCTGCTCTAGGTGAGACAAAGATGAAAGTGAATGAAAAGCGACCAGGTGTGAATCATGGTTGTAGGGGTACAGAAGGTGTGGCGGTGATTCTGAGTGAGGAGTGATATGATGCAATGGTTAGGTATGGATGTGCGAGCTTGAGAATTAAGGAGGTGAGGTTGAGATTTCCAATGGTGAAACTGTGTGGTCCGTGTGTTTGGGTCTTGTGGTGATTCAAGTGAGATACGGGAATGGATGGCAACGAGGGGTGGTCTGCTTTGTGTAGCGTTGATGCACGCCGACACCACTGTGAAAGGGGCGGGGGGGTATCTATAGCTTTCACCTTATTCTGTATCATAATTTTTACCCAGTTACATAGTGTGATTTCGCTGGATGGAATCCACGCAATTATCACTCATTCACTTAGACCAAAGTTACCTTCGAATCGGCAGATGCCATCGAGATGTTCAAATACCCGACTTGAAACGGCTTCTTCCAATCCCGTTCTGTTGAACTCCATAAAAATCGCCTCCAAAATGTATTTTTCCATTTGACTCGAACATCTGAAAGAGAGCATTCAAAGGAAGGAGACAAGTATTATTGAATGCCACACTTATTGAGACAAAGAATTTCCAGGTAAAAAAAATAACCCCAAAAAAGAGACTCTACGGTTAAAGTTACCCTATGGAAAATGAGTGCAAAGGACAAAGCCTCACTAACCGAGGGAGGGTAAGTTGGGGCATGAGGGAGGGTAAGTTGGGGCATTAGGGAGAGCGAAGGCAATCATTGAAGAAGAGAAATAGCATAAGCAACCTGGAGTCTAAAGCAGCCTGAAAGAAGACCAGGACTTGCAGAACCGCCCTGTCCCAATCCACAGCAATTAAATACATTAATAAAATTCTAATAATAAAGTGGAGATCGCAACCAAGCGTCTGCACTATTTTTTTTTTACACCGCTGACAAGAGCACAGGAAGAAATCTTAAACATAATTTTCTCCAGGAAATAAAACCAAGGATCAAAACCAACTCAGACATTTACTCTAAAGCAGGATCTGAGGTTCTCTCACCTGATAGCTTTAATTTTGGGAGAGGAGAACATCTCCTCGATGGCTGCGGATACGTGTGTCATACCCACCAGAACATTCACCTTTTGGAGGGATTTCTGGGGCGAGGAGAGAAGCTCTATTTTCGTCTGCTCCGCCAATTCTGTGGCCCTCCGACACACATCCAACGCCCGCCTTGCGTCCCCTGAGACCGCGGCCACTTTTCGTGACACCAGCTGGATGGCATCGGGGTCAAATGCCTTAATGCCTTTCAAACGAGTGGTGATAATCTCCTGTAAACATTATAAAATTTATTTAGGTGAAAACTAAAGCATCGTCTCCACTAGAAAGCTTAAAACAACGTTGAGGTATTGGGGCAGAGGTGCATGACAGGCCTAGGGCATTTTCTTGGTGGGCAGAAATAATTAAACTTATTTTTAGCAATATAAGGTAGATTATACCCCATATTTTCACGTTTATATTCATTAGTAACCCCAAAAGTGAAAATAAACCATAATTAAAAACAAATTGAGAAGAATGCAAGTTTTAATGCTAATATTTTTCTACATTTTGTAAATGAAATAAGAAACTAAAATATTTAGGGAGTGCAATCTTTGATTAACTGCTTCTAAAGTAATAAAATGGGGAGGTTTCCATGGGAAGATGCAATTCTGAGAAGTGCAGCAGCACTTGACTTCTAACTTCTGATTTATTATGATGCTTGATTATAGGAAAAAAAAAAAAGACTGGCTCACAGATGGGTGCTGAACCGAATAAACAAATTAGTTTGTTTCTTCAAGGTGTGTGTGAGGGGGTGGGGGAGGGTCGATCCCAGAGCGCAGTCACGAGATGACTGGATACGCTGATAGACACCCCCGAGAGGGTAAGTAGCTCCTACACGAGGCATCACGCGCATAGCCATTCACAACACTGAAATTATTTCCCCCCTCCCCCTCCTCTGCCCTTTAGCCCCGCCGATGGGGAACTACTATTTCTTATGGGGGTAGTCCTATCCACATACCCTTGACGCGGAGTGGGTGTAAATTTTTTTTAAATACTGGCGGTTAGCAACGAGGGCTAAGCCGCCAAAATTAGGAAAAGGTGTAAATCAGATGGTACGGAAAGGGTAAGGCCCCAGCGGGGTGTCAAAAAGCGAGTGGCATCTCCCCTGCATGGACATAAATAAAGGCTTCTCACGGGGTACGTGACCGGCGCGGTGGATCGAGTCCCCATTTCTGCAGAAGTATTTCGAGTGCAGAGGAACTCTCGCCTCTAGACTCAAGTTTTGATTTTTTTTTTTTTTTTTACAAGAGCAGCTGGCGACTGTCTACTAGGGAAAAAAGTTGCCCTAATTATGTTAGAGCCTAATACTGGGCTAGTTTTAAAAAAAGAAACTTGCAAACAAATGCAAAACAAAATAAAAACAAAGGCAAGCAAAGAAGCAAAAAACCGAGACGGAAGCACGCTTCGGCGTCGAGGGAAGACCCGCCTCCCCGTGGCGCAGGACCATGCAACGTACAACAGGCAAATAAAATGGCCAAGGAAAGCCGAAACCTGTGCGCTTTGGCAAAGCGAGAGATGCGGGTCAATGCCTGTTGGACTCGACGTTCCAGAGTTGGGATCTTGGTCGCACCAAAAGATCGAAAGGTCGTCCACGAAGAGCGTAACGAGAACATCTTCCGGCAGCACCGAGTATGACACTGAGGACACTTCCCTGCTTCATTGGGCCGGAGGGCGCTCCCACCCATCGGTACGCGGAATCGACGAGCTCACAAAAACTCCGAGATAAAGATTGGGAGGCGTCCCCTCGCCCCCATCGTGTGGAGATTCAACATAATACCATATCGCCATGCGGTATCATAGGCCTTCTCCAGATCGAAAAAGACCGGGGCGTAGTGCTGTCTACGAAGGAAGGCCTCGCAGACGGCATTTTCAGTCAGAGCAGAGCATCCGACTTCGAGTGGATCTTGAAGAAGACGTACTATGAGTAAGACAGTTGGACCCCGCTGTCCATGAAAAGGGTTAGTCTAATATTTACGAATTTTTCCAGCAACTTGCACACGGAGTAGATTAGAGAGATTGGGCGGAAAACGGCCGTGTAGGCCCTACTTCCCCATCCCCTCCGCGCAGGAACATGTGACCTACAACAAAGAGTACTAAATAAAGTGGACAAAACGTCATATAGTCCGCAAGTCAGAGTGCACGAACCCGTCCCGAGTACAAGGGACAAGCGATAGCGACCCCGCTCGTCCCGGTACCGGGACAGGTAACGTGAGCGAAGATCGCCCAGACTGAGACATTCAGCAAGAATGTGCCGCACCATCTTGGGGGCGACGCAGTCGTCGTAATAAGGTACAGGCGAGCGCACCATCAAATAGCAGTAGTGCGTCCCTCGAGTGTGTCCAATTCAGAGACGACAGAAAGCAACCTGAAGCCGTCGCGGCAATAGGGGTTGGTATATGGAAACACACTCGGCAAAATGACACGCACTTTAAAGTTGCCCTCGGCGGTCTCCCATCTTCTATGCCAAACAACCCTGATTACTGCCATGAAGTCTGCGTGAGGAAGAGTGAAACGCTGGTCTGGTCACCCAGTCCTCACTGACTCTTTGGAGCCTTCATTCCCCACATGTCCAGGAACATAACAGAAGATAACCTTGACATCCTCCCGATTTTTGGCAACAGTGACATCATGGATAACGCGGCCCAGATTCATATTTAAATTCAGGAACACCCATACATTCATTCACGTTGAACATGCACTCACTCCATGGGATTTTAAAGTCACTTACTTCCAATTGTCTGAAGTTGTATGGATGAAAAGTCATCCGAGTGAGTCCTAAACGCGAGGAGACCCGACTTATCATCATCCTTTCAGGAAGATCCATGGTGTTCGCTATGGTGACCACGATCAACCGACTGTCCACACGAGAGGATAAATCGAACAAATTGTACATGACATCCTGGGGGCAAAATGACCATATTTTGAATTATGTTGCACATTTTATTTCAATGGAGTTGACAATGATTTAAACAAAATTTACTTAAGAATGCTCAAGAGCGATGTAGAAAAAAAAGAAAGTTCTTGGTCGAGCAGCCCATAATGCAACTATCTCCATGGCCTCATGACTTGAAATACAGTAGGCAGCCTTGGCATTTAGGATTCTGAATCACATTGCTTAGACGAAGCTGGGTGCAATCCATCACAATTGCCTGTACACAAGTGTGTGTGTGTGTGTGTGTGTGTGTGTGTGTGTGTACAGGCAAATTTGGGGGTGGTCCCCCGCCCCCAATCATCCAAGTGAGTGGAGAAACAGTCCAAGAATGATACACCACCACAAATAGAGCATTCAAAAATATATAAAGAAGAGGAGAAAGAGAAAGAGAAAAGGAAAGGGTGGGATTAAGGTGTTAAAAAACGACCAGGCTCAGCCAGAGCCGAGGCGGGAGGTAAACTACCCCACCCACCAACCACAACCAAGGATGAGTGGATGGAAGCTGGTCAGCTAAGAAAATAGGTGAGAAGAGGCTTGTAGAGTAAATGGTCCCTTTCAACATGGACAAGATCTCCCAACCTGATAAAGAAATCCACATAAAGATCACGAGAATTGTGGGTCTGTTGCAGTTGGAATAGTATTATGGTTTGATACCAACCAGCGATCATAGAACCCTTCGTGGTTCCGTGTATGTGGATATGAGTGCCTCCATAAGGAATACAAGTACTCTATTGACAAGCTTCCGGAATAGAGTGGGTATGTCGTGCTGTGAAGACTGGAAGGGAATGATAGCGATGTGATTGATATGTATGATGATGCAATGTGAGGGTATCAGCATATCAGCCCAATGGGCAGCTGGGGCATGATGTACCCATTAAGTACCCACTAGGCCAGTTGTTTTCAACCGGGGTGCTGCGGGAGTGAAGACTGGAAGGGAATGATAGCGATCTGATTGATATGTATGATGATGCAATGTGAGGGTATCAGCATATCAGCCCAATGGGCAGCTGGGGCATGATGTACCCATTAAGTACCCACTAGGCCAGTTGTTTTCAACCGGGGTGCTGCGGGAGTGACAAAAAAGGTCATTTCTAAAATAAATGTGGATTTCAAACATTCTAAAAAATCTAACAACATTTAAAAGTATTTTGAAACTAGTTTTTCTGAATTGTGCAACACAAAAACAACAAAAAGAGAAAGATTGGAGACAGTGAATGAAAAAATGGGTTTCCTTGTCAACTATATCCCAATATTAAAGAATTATGCGATACTCATTAAATTTCCGATTAAACTTTTACAGTTAAGATTTAGTCATTTTCCAATTTTTATGTCTTATTTCGTTTAAATTAGGTTAAATGTCAATCATGGTTAATTTTGAAGTGCTTTTATGTAATTAAGTATTTATATATAAATTATTTTATATTAGGGGGGCCACAGCTGCTTCTGGATAGCAATTAGGGCACCAAGGCTGCTTGAAATAACAATTAGGGCACCATTATCATATAAAGGTTGAAAACCACTGCATGCATCCCTTTTGCAGAGAGCTCCTGCAAAAGGGGTAAATGGGAAATGTCTAAAGGGCGAAAAGCCAAGGTAGTCTAAATCTAATTTGAGAATAACTGGGTCACTGGAGAAGGCAAAAAGCCAAGGTAATCTTAATCTAATTCGAGAGTATCTGGGTCACTGGGGAAAGGAAGGCATGCTATTGACATTGCTAGTAGTAGTTACCAGAAAACTGCTTCTCATCCTGCAATGGAGGAGTAGGAATCTGTCTATTATAAACTATGCATCGGGGGGAACAACTACTGTGTCCATGCATGAAGGGCGGAGAAGCTGGACTGGAAACTGCCTTCTATAATAATCCTATGAATATGTTACATAAACCTGAACCAGATCAGTCACTAGGCCTGACTTTAGGTGTCCTATTATATCTCCTGCCCCCTAGGTCATTGGTGCATTGTGGACTGCGGTTATGCATGAGGGGGAACCTGCTTCTACCCTTTACAGAGGAAGGAACGAATCGAGGTCATACCTGTTTCCGAGTCCAAAGCAAATCAAGTTCATCGAGGAGCAAAAATATGCTTTTTTTTTGAGGTCCAGACGGGATACTGAGGGATTTTTGGAAGAGAGAATATGCGTGGTCTGCAGTCACCCTCAGTCCACTCAAACCTTCCCAAATCTGAATCCAGAGAGAGAGAGAGATATATAATGACTGATATCCTAGAGGCTATTAATTGTTGCTGAAGAGGTTGGGCAATTACCATCAAAAAAGATCCCCTCATAAGCAAAGATTTAGTTAACATATAGACAATCTCTATCATTTTTTCCCTTGAGGGAAAGTAAAAAGGAGGTGGTGGAGTGGCCGATTGCTATGTGCCATATATTGCTCTGGATTATATGCACTTTTAAGTCTAATTCTACCAACAACAAACAAGGATGGCTTTTGTTCCATCTTCAAAATTTAGTCTTCAAGATCAAAACAAAAAATAAATGCATTCTGAGCACTCACACAAAGTATCACTAATATCTACAAGCTGTGATATCCACGCCCCACTTACTTATGCCAGTATGGCCCATGCATCCGATCATCCAGCCATCCACCCTAGTAAACTACAAGACTCAAAACACTACACGTAGGCACAGCATCTATAGCACACTACACTCCACCCTAGTAAACTACAAGACTCAAAACACTACACCTAGGCACAGCATCTATAGCACAGTACACTCCACCCTAGTAAACTAAAAGACTCAAAACACTACACCTAGGCACAGCATCTATAGCACAATACACTACATAATGTAAAAAGTACCTATAAAACAAGACCACACAAAACCTAAAGCCCCCTTGCCAGTAAAAAAAAAATACCATCAGAGGGAAAAAAGTGCAAAACACTAATGTTAGACTACACCAAGATCTCAAGGATCCCATCAGCCATTACATGTAAAACAATCCACACATACATAACAGAGCAAGCCTTCCAATCTCTGGGTCTAAGCCATATCCCCAATGGAGATCTATAGTTCTATGTGCCATCAGGAGTATGGGCATATACAGCATATGGAAACTGCCATCAGGTTGACTGGAATCAGGACTCCATCTAACGACTTACCAACCACACATCATGTGGCTTAATCTTTCTGTAATCGGAAGCTGTGTTTCCACATGGTTAGACTGTAGCCTTCACCAGACAACCTTAAAAAGAGAGCCTTCACACATAAACCATGGGTACCCCCTGCCAAAGCTTCAGTACAGCCACCACCCTAAACAACCTAGATCAGTACTGCATTGGATTAACCAACATATAACTGTACTCACTGCCACCAAAAACAAAGAACAGCTCAACACATTCTCACAATTTAAGACAAAAATACATCTTTGAGAGAACCCAGGCAAGCTGGGTTGATTTCATCGAGGGCCAGGAGACAAAACCTAACCCAAAGGAAACTGTATGTGTATATATGGGTCCCAATTTGACTGGACTGGACTACCCTTCACCTAAGGCACAAAGAGTCAAAATTTAGATTTTTAAAAGGTACATCATTGTGTAGAAGAGGAAACGAATGTGCATTTGTTTTAAAAGAGTAAACTGGAGCAACTAACGAGAGAATGAGAAAAAAATAAATTAAAGCTTTTTCTCAAATTTAAATTAAAATACTAACATGGGTGAAGCCCCAGAAAGTTTGGAAGGAGATTTCTAAAGAAAATAGTGGGACTAGAAAAAGTGTGAAAGATATGGCTACAGATCCTCCTGGCAGGCATTGGGGCCAGGAGGGCAAATGGCGGATGTTGGCACTTGAAGTGTACACAATCTTTAAGGCTGCAGCATGCTTGCCCATGCTACCCCTATCACTAGAAGGGGGAAAGGGTTGGAAGATGGTGTTATCCCCGACCTAAGCCAAGAAGGGGGTGACCTCCAATCCTAGCCCAACCAGAGAGGTGTGTATTGAAGCTGGTCAGTGACTAGCCTGCAAAATTAGCCACCAGCTAAGAAAAGTGTGAAGTGGCTAGTGAAGAAAGCATTGAAACGGGAGATGTCTAGAAGGAATGAAGCTCAGATAGTTTCAATCTAGTTTGAGAAAAAAAAAAGCAATAGCATTTCCACCTATGGAAGGCAAGTTTATCCTGGTTGACCCCCCCCCCTTCCCAAAAACCCCCCGCACAATTTTCAAAACAAACCTGGACCCACAGCTGATGAGGCATTGTGAGTTTCATGGCATTAACTTCCAGAAAATGAAACGATGGCACTGTGCCATCTTGCTCACATTCCTGAAGGAGTCTCACTACTTCTCGAATAGTTGCTGTCTTACCTGTGCCAGGAACTCCACTCACATACCTGAAAGATGATCTAAATGAAATCATTCTGAGTTATCACTGAAATTTAGTACAAATTATTAAGAATTTTCAAGGGGGGGAGGGAATATCATGTTTAACTGCCATTTGTGCCAACCTGAGACAGAAAAAAGTGATGAAATTAGCGAAAGGAATATGTGTAAAAGTTACGTAGTTAGCCTGAGTGAACTAGGTGTCATAGAATGGGAGAGTGCAAAACTCTAATGACCTCCTACCACAAGGCAGGCAGGTACTCAGCTGAGTGCAAATGACTGAAAAGCAAGAAATAGTGAAACCCGAATGAGATCTTGTTAAATTTTGCATTTATCTTGATGGTAAATACAAGGGAATGATTAAAAACCTAAAACTAGTAAAAATGCATAGAAGTAAAAACTAGGAAAAAAAATACTAACCAACAAAATGCATTGGCAGATAGGCACTTAAACTTCAGAATGAAATATAACCCCGTGGATATGGGTATGATCTCTGCCAATCTCTGGGTAAGAGGTGTAGGTGGCAAGTTTAAAAAAGAATAAATCACACAAACAAACCACTCAAGTATGACTTACATGCATCCACCTGTGGAGTCGAGCAGTTTTCCTTCTACAAAAGAATAAATCTGTTGAAACTCCTCTTCCCTACAGGGAAGAAATGGAGGTATGGCAGACACATGAAGTTGAGCCCTTGCCTGCTCAAACTCTGTTATTCGCTTGGCCAATGGAGTCACCCGCTGGGGCAATTTCACTGAAGGGTCCAGTTTCTTTAATGGTGTAGACTTGGCAGCTTTGCCCTTCAAAGCTGTTAGCTTTGTAGTGTCACCCTTTAGTGGTGTTTGCTTAGCAGTTTTGTTTTTTTGTGGAGTTAAATTGGGAGTGCAACCTCTTTTTACTGGTGTTGGCTTAACAGTCATGGCTTTGCTAGGTGTTACCTTGCTAGTGTCACAATTTTTCAAAGATGTATTCCCTGATTTTAAGGGGGTTGCACCTTGCCTCTTATTTGAATCTTTCTTCTTCCTCACTGTAAAGTCTTCATCTTCACTGTCTTCTAATTTTCTGAAACAAAAAAAAAGTGCAAATGAGGAATACATGTGAAACAAGGAGAACCAGGATTATCAGGATTCATCCAATATTAAGTAAATGAATACTACAATAAATATAATTAATCCGCATAAACTAATGAGTTTTGAGATGGAATGCATCCGACACGCAAATATTTAATAAAGTAGATCAAAGCATTACTATTACTAGAGTAGGAAGAAAAGTTTGTTTAGGTACAGATTTTTAACACCAATTTGTGCTTGATATTAGAGGCATTTCCCAGTGGGGACCTACGGTTTAAATGGGATCTGAACCTGGTTAATCTCTGAAAAGCCATCACTACATTTACACTTAAGAGTACCTCAGCAAAGTCTCTAAAGACCTGAATACTCACTTCTTTTGAACTTGGCATCTAATCGAGTCAGGCTTGTCAATTTGATATTTTTTAGCTTCTCTAGATCTAGAGAATGTGCCATCGATCGTTTTTCTCTTTTGTCTGAGTCTATGGGAAGTCTGAGTCGGAGTACATTCTTCTGAATCAGAGTCTTCAACCGATTCTGATCTTGATTTAAAAAATCCTGGACTTCTTCTAGACTTCTCAAAAGTATAATCTTTCATTTTTTCAGTTAGTATGGATACTCTTCGAGGAGTCCTATGGTAGCCCTTTTCATCTTTACTGTTTGGAGATTCCTGATTGGCTGTCAACCGTTTCTCCACACCTGTAATATCAGTGACAACTCTACTACAACATGCTGACACTTCCCCACTCAATTTCTCTTCTGAATTTTTTAAGTGTAATTTATCCGAACCAATTTTCCCACAATCCTGCTCATTGCTAAGCAAGTTTACAATGTCTTTTGTCTGAAGACCTCTGCAATTTGCCGGGGGTTTGACATCGCTTTTCAGTTTTTGATTGACACTCACTTTGGGAGAAGATATTTTCAGCTCTTCTAAGATCCCTACCTTTATAGGAGAAAGGGAGGACAAAAGTGGCTTATCTTTCTTCTCAATGACAGGTAAAGAAGTTGGGCGCTTTGATTTCTTGAAACAATTTTCTTGATCTTCATCAGCATCTAAAAGTTTCCTTTTGGCTCCTCTCCTTTTGGGGGTAGAGTCATACTTATCCTTATCTGGCATCTCAAACCCTGTAAGAAAATTAATGTAAAATGGAGTAGGTGTGGAAGTAGATAAGTAATGCAGGTAAAGAAAATATTGGGCTTAAAAGCGGAACACATTTTCAAAACTTCCATCAAATTAACCATACTTGAATGATGGGAAAAGTAGCAGAAATAAAATAAAGGAGGGGGTAAAAGAAAGTAAAGAAATTGGCATAAGAAACATGGGATCATCAATGTGAATAAGAAAAGGATAAATGAGAGCAAAATGTAAAAAAAACGAAAAAGAACAAGGATAATAAAAAGAGTTAGGAATGACAAAGAATGCAACCCTAAGTGCTAAGCTAAGACTAAGAGGTATATGAACGCACATCCAGGAACAAGTTCATACAAAAAGCACAGGAACTTAAAATCACAGAGATGACCCCCTCTCCCCACCATAAAACAGTGAAAAACAAAGAAAAAATGCGAAAAGCAAGAAGAATGAAGCAGTCCCCCACCACCCAAAAAAAGAGAGTCCACAAATACATATGTGCACCCATATTCGTCCCAAGTACAAGTGACAAGCTGTAGTGATCCTGCTCACCCCACTACCAGGACAGATAATGTGCGTGAAGATCATCCAGACATTAAATAAGAATGTGCTGAACAATCTTGGGGCCAATGCAGTTGAGCAGTAAGGTGCAAAGGGAGGGGGGGGGGGGACTCCATCAAATAGCATTATTTATTTTTTATTAATTTTAAGAGCTCATCTGGCGACTACCTACTTGGGCATAGTCACTGTATTCAACACTGCCTAATACTAGGCATTTTTAAAATAAGATGCAAAAAAACAATAAAAATAAAAAAGAAAAAAGGCAATAAGCAGGAAGCAAGCTCTGGCGTTGGGGAGAGGTCCGCCTACCCCTGGCACAGGAACGTACGACCTATTAAAATAACAAAAAAAACAAAAAACCCAACTAGTTAAATAAAGGGGAGAAGGCCCATGTCCCCCCCAAAGTCTATAAGTCCACCAGTCAATGTGCACGAACTCGTCCCGAGTACAAGGGACAGGCGGAAGCGACCCCACCCATCCTGGTACAGGGACCGGTAACATGCGGGGAGAACGCCAAGACTGGGACATTCAACAAGAATGTGCCGAACAGTTTTCACATTAAGGCACTGGGGAGTGCTCCATAAAATGTCGGTGCGTCCAGCGAGTGTGTCCAATTCGGAGATGACAGAAAGCAACCTGAAGCCCTCGGGGCAAAGGCGGGTAGGTCCATGGAAACAGTCGCGGTGCAATGGCACGCAACTTTAAGTTCATTTCGACCGCCTCACATCTTCTTTGCCAAGCAGCCCAGGGAGCTGCCCGTATACCTGTCATGTAGTCGGTGTGAGGAAGAGAGAAACGCTGGTCCGTTCGCCGAGTCCTCGCGGACTCTCTGGCAAGCTCATTCACCGCAATTCCTACATGTCCAGGAACCCAGCAGAAGATAATCTCGACATCTGCCCGGCTCGCTAAAACCGTGGCGTCACGGATATCGCGAACCAGGGGATGCGGAGATTCCAATGCCCCGAGAGCACTCAGGGCGCTTGGTGAGTCGCTATAGATCACAATCCGGTCTCCGAACCGGGCACGTCGCGTAATCTCCCGTACCGAGTGGTGTATTGCCACCAGCTCGGCCGTGAAGACAGACGCAGCGCCTGGTAGAGCCCCGCTGACTTCAAACAGAGGAAATACGGCGTGGAAGCCGACCCCCTCTTCGGACTTGGAGCCATCCGTATACACTGGCACAGTTCCAGCGTGACAAGATGTGTGCTCCAAAAAGGTCGAACGCAATACTCCCGGCGCAGTACAAGCTTTGGGAGCAGAGGCGTGGCGACAAATAGCCAAATGTGGTACCCTCCAGGGTGGCGTCCTGGGCAGAACCAGGGGCGCCACCGGCCCGAGAGCTATATCTACCTCTCGAAGGAGTTTCCTGGCCCTAAACCCAAAGGGCTTAGGGTATGACTGGCGTCTCTCGGTGGCATAGGCACGATCGAGATCAGCTGCGGATGCAGTGAGAGCTGTTGGCGACTGAGGGAGGCGCCGGGCTCGCGCGTACAGGCGAGTGATGCACTGCACGCGGCGCAGAGCGACTGGCATCTCCCCAGCATCGACCAACAGGCTCTCAATGGGGGAAGTGTGGAAGGCACCGGTCGCAAGGCGAAGGCCGGTGTGGTGGATCGAGTCCACCTTCCGCAATACACGCTCGGCTGCGGATGCATAAAACTCGCATCCGTTGTCGAGCTTCGGACGAACAAAGTATCGGTACAAAGAGTAAGGCAGTAGCCCTATCAGCACCCCAAGCGCTGAACGTCACGAAACGGAGAAAATCCATAGCACGGGTACCGGAGACCCTAAGGGCTGCGAATATGAGCCTCCCAGGTGAGGCGTCGGTCGAATACAAGACCAAGGAAACGGTGCGACTCAACCACATCCAGGCGCACCCCATTAAGAAACAAATCTAGGTCGGGGTGGAGCCGTGGATGGCGGCAGAAGTGCACCACCTTAGTCTTGGCCAAAGAAAACCGAAACCTGTGCGCTTCGGCATAGCGAGAGAAGCGGTTCAATGCCTGTTGGAGTCGACGCTCCAGAGTTGGCATCTGGGCCGCGCCAAAAGAGATCGAAAGGTCGTCCACGTAGAGCGTAGCGAGAACATCTTTTGGCAGCAGCGAGGTGATGCCGTTGATGCTCAGGGCAAAGAGTGTGACATTGAGGACACTTCCTTGCGGGACACCCTCTTCCTGCTCCTTTGGGCCGGAGAGAGCTGCCCCCCCTCGTACGCGGAATCGACGATCTCGCACAAACTCAGATATAAAGACTGGGAGGCGTCCCCACGCCCCAATCGTGTGGAGAGTCTCCATGATACCGTATCGCCATGCGGTATCATAGGCCTTCTCCAGATCGAAAAAGACTGTGGCGTAGTGCTGTCTACGAAGGAAAGCCTCGAGCCTCGCAGACGTCATTTTCCAGTCGGAGCAGAGCATCCGACGTGGAGTGGAACTTGCGGAAGCCGCACTGTGCAGAAGACAGATGGCCTCCACTGTCCTGGAAAAAGGCTAGTCTAACATTTACCAATTTCTCCATCAACTTGCACATGCAAGAGGTTATTGGGCGGAAACCGGTCGGAGTAGAGTAATCTCTCCCCGGCTTGCGAAAGGCGAGCACGGTAGCGATTCGCCAGGAATCTGGGAGGAGACCCTCCTCCTGTTGAACAAATCTAACAGAAAGGCCATGCCTCGCTCACCCAGGTGTCGAAGCATGCCGTACGGGACATCGTCCGGACCATGGGCGGTGTCCGCGCACGAAGCGAGAGCGGAGCGCAACTCACTCACACTAAATTTGTCGTTGAAGGGTTCTCCGCCTCAGAAGGTAAAGTCCAGCCGGCGGCCTTCCGCGACATCACGACGTGCATTGACATCCCGGCTAGAGAATGCGGAAAAAGCGGTCGCGAAGGATTCCGCCACGGACGCGGGGTCCGAGATTGCGGTCCCATTCTCCTGGAGAACGGGAGGGGGGTCCTGCGAGAACTTGCCCAGAATCTTTTTGACTCGCTTCCACACCTCTGATAAAGGGGACTTCCCGTTAATTGAAGACACATATGCCCGCCAAGAAGAGCGGCGGGCGTGCTTCGAAATATACCGGAACCTAGCCCTAGCCCGACGAAATTCAGCGACAGTGAAATCGTTCGGGCGGCGCTTATAGTGCATGTAGGCATAACGCTTCTGTTTGAGGGCCGTCTCACACTCGGCCGACCACCATGGGAGTGGTCGGCGTGCAAAACAGCCAGATGTTCTAGGAATAGTAGTCAGGCCCACGGCGATGAGGTTGCCGGAGAAGAACTCAACGGCCTCATCTACCGACCTAAACTCCTCGACTGAGATAGAGAATTCAGTCATTTCCTGAAATGCAGGCCACCGCGCCCGCGCCCGCGCCAAGCACAACCGAGGTGGGCTCTCAGGCAGCAGTTGCCCTGAAAATATTTGAATGGGAAAGTGATCACTACCATGGAGGTCATCAACCACCCCCCAATCAAAATCAGGCTGTGCATCCGAAGAGCACAAAGATAGGTCAAGGCAAGAAAGTGAAGCGGTTCTCGGACAGTGATGCGTAAACTCATCCACGTTTAGGACACCCATCTCAAGCTCTTCGATCAGATCGGCAAGGACTTGTCCCCTGGAATTTATTGAGTAATCTCCCCAGAGAGGATGCCTGCCGTTCAGATCTCTAAGCAAGAGAAAGGGCCTCGGCAACCGATCCGCGACGCGGCGGAAGTCCCCCGCATTGAAGTCGGCTGACGTTGGAATGTTTGCGGAAATAAGAGTATACCTCATATCAAGATGCAGCTGCACAGCTACTGCCTGAAATGAGATATCTAAAGTGAAGATAAGAACCGAGACCTCATGCCGGGTGTAAATTGCACATCCTCCCGCCTGGCCCCCATACCGTGGTGGTGGGGTCGCAAACCCTTATACCCTGGGAGGGTGGGCAGGAGGCATGCCCCAAGCATGGTCTCCTGCAAAAGGATAGCTAATGGGAATGGGAGGAGACGAGCCTCTGCAGCTCCTCCCAGCTGGCCCGGAGTCTGCAGCAATTCCATTGAAGGAATATGCCCTCCAGGCCTAGCTCGAAGATGCAGGAGCTCTTTGAAGAGAAGACCCTCACAGGAATGGCCATACGCTTCCCAGAGGCAGAACTCCGGGTGCTGTTGGCTGGACAATGCGCTGTCGCCTTTGAGGACTTATTGGGGGAGATTGGACTCACCATGTGAGTCTTTTCCTCCACCCAGCCTCGAAACCTTAGGTGGGAGGGGAGGGGAAGGCCCCCTTTTCGAGGATCCACTGTTTCCGAGCCCCCCAGCCCACCACTGGGCATGGGCGAAGGAGCCAAAACTCCTTTGTTGCTGTCCTCCTTTCGGGGGGCAGCTTTAGGAACCCCAGAAAATGGCCTGACGACCAACTTCAGGGGTGTTGCCTCCTGTAAGTCTAACGACTCGGTGGAGGCGCATGGCCATTTCGCCTAACGGAAAACAGTCACACTGGGGAAAGGGAGGGGAGCCCTGGTTTTACCTGGGGTTGGGTGTGGACCCTCTGTCCCACCAGCTTTACCAGAGGAGCGCCTGGGGTGGGTAGAAATTGCAGAAGGGTTCTGAATAGGTGCAGAAACGAACGTACTCGTAGACCTGCAGGGGCCAAGAGCAGAGGGTGTCTTGTTCAACATTGAGGCATAGGACATTCCAGGTAGCACTTGGCGTGCCAGGACCATGTCCTTAGCCTCGCGAAATGAGACGATCGTGAGTCTAAACAGCCAGGATTTCCTTCTCAAGGAGATACACATCACATTGCTTTGAAGAAGCGGGGTGCGGCTCTCCATAATTGACACATTTGGCCACACACAATTTGGAGTTATCATGTGCAGCCTTGGAGCAACTTAAACAGGTAACCCCGACTTTGCAGTTTGACAGGAGTGATTAGTATGGCCAAAGGGGTAGCAGTAATAGCACCTCCACGACAGTGGCATGAATGACTTCATGCGGTAGCGATACCAACCAACACGCACCGACTCAGGGAGCCGGTCACAGTCGAACGTGATGAAGAGGGTAAGGGTGGGTCTCGAGGCCCCCTCCCTGTTTTCTCATCACACGGTTGACCTTGACTGCCCCTATGGAGTAGTCCACAAGTTCCCTCGCATAAGCTACTCCTTTCACTAAGTTCATGGTAGAGTGCTGCATCACACTCACAGGTGTGTCATCGAGTGTCTGAAGGGCACTAATCATAGCCAGCTCGGAGGGATTCAACACATTAGCCAAAAGGCTCCTGTCCAAGAAACAGGTCAC
Source organism: Ceratothoa steindachneri (assembly GCA_963969495.1). Lineage (NCBI taxonomy): Eukaryota > Metazoa > Arthropoda > Malacostraca > Isopoda > Cymothoidae > Ceratothoa > Ceratothoa steindachneri. Next base: position 8,114,330 of record OZ018331.1, on the reverse strand, counting down.
CTTTGGTTCTCTACCAATCACACTAGCTAAAGCTCTCCTCTGATGGATCATGTTGCCCTTAGCCAACATGCTGCCATCAGCGGAGCGAATAACCAGGAAGCGTTTGAAGCCAGCAGGCTCGAAAATGCCAGGTAGTCACTGAATGAGGGGCCCCGATGTAATTGAGGCTCGACTCCGCTAACTAACACTTTTGGTCTTAGTCAGGGGCTCCACACCCGGGGAGGCAGAGGGTCCGAATGTGCCAGTCTTGGCTTGGTCGCTTACCGAAGTGGCAGCAGACACATCCATCACTGCAGCCCCGAGTGTTTTTAGTCTTTTTCCTGTTTTTTTTTCCTTTTCAGGAGAGGAGGGCAGGGAATGAACCCGCTTCTCCCCTCCACCAGCATGAGCCCCCAAGCTGGATGGACCGGCCTCAGCAAGGTCCTTCTCTGAGATGGAGAAGGTCCTGGCACTCGCAGGGGTACCAGACTGAGGAGGAGATCTCTCCCCTCCTAGTACTGCCTTGGAGACCTGAGTCATTTGAGGAGGACCTTGCATAGGGGCAGATTCGCCTCCATGGAAGGGCCTACTGTCTGAGGTTGGGTTGCCTCAAGGACCATGGCCATCTCCTCCCCCAGGACATCACAGGTCCCATTGGCAGTGGTATCACGAGTCAAGTCTGGGGAGGCACAGGTCTTGACCCTAACTAAGTTTAATATTCTAGCCAGCAGATCTTTTGAGGGAAGCGACCAAGGGGGCCTGGATTCCCTCTCCCCCCTAAGGGGGTTTGCCCTACTGAGAAGCTTCAATGGGGATCGGTCGGCTATGGGCTGCCTGCTGGCTTTCTTGGCAGTCCTTGGAAAGTAAAGGGGGGGACTGCCATTGAAAGAGAGAGGTGCCCAAAGTCACCTCCAGACAAAGGGGTGAAGGGAAGTCCCCTACACTGGTAGGCGAAGGATAGAAGTAAGCCTCTTCTTCGGTTAAATGATTTGGAGGGTCCCTTGCGAGAGCACAGGGGAGGGGACCTCCATTTTTTTGTGGAGCTGCCCGAGGGCGGCTCCAACGGTTTATTAGGGTAAATTGAGGGGAGATTTTTTTTCTCATCATTTAGGCATGGTGACCCATTTTTTTACAGGATGCATGCAGACTCTGCAAGGGGTGCCTATGTAGCTGGCAGAGCCAGGTGCCACCATTTAAGGCCACCCCTCCTGCCTGGTGACCTTGTAACCCTTCGGCACAGCCTAAAAAAAAATTGTGAAGTGAGAAGGAAAGGGGATGTGAGGAGAGGAAGGTATGGGTGGGGATGAAGCAGGTTGTTAAAAACCCACCATCCCAAACCGGAGCTCAGGGGTTAGGGAACCTTGTCCCCTCCCCCCTCAGCCCCAATCCACGATAGTTGGCTGAGGTCAGCATCTACCCTGTGAAATAGAGGCCAACCAGAGAAAGTTGTGGGAAAGGTTGTAGGGGAAGTGAGGAAGTAGAGAAGAAATACAGGCTGCCTGAAAGAAGAGTTTAAGCTGGCGCCAGACAGCGTGCTGAGTCCTGTCAGCACAGCGGCCAGGAAGGCAAAGCGCTGCACCCCTTACGGGGCCATGAAATAGCAGTGTGCCCAATTCAAAGGCAATAGAAAGCATGCAACTTTAAGTTCCCCTCAGCTTCTTTGCCAGGCAGCCCTGATTCCACCATATGGTCAGTGCGCGGGAGAGAGAAATGCTGGTCTGGTCACCCAGTCTTTGCACTCTTTGGGACCCTAATTCCCTGCATTTTGAACATGTCCAAGAACCCGGCAGAAGATAATCTAGATATCAACCTGGCTTGCTGCAACCATGGTGTCACAGATACTGCGAACCAGGGAGAGTGGAGATTCTAATGCCCCGAGAGCATTCAGGGTGGTTTGTGAGTCGCTAAAGATCGCAGTCCAGTCTGTGAACTAGGCATGATACGTTCATTATCTCCAGTACCAAGTGGTCTATTGCAACTAACCTGGCTGGGAAACAGATGCTGGGCCTGGTAGAGTCCCACTGACTTTAAACTGAGGAAAAAAAGCATGGAAACCGACCCTCTCCTGGGACTCTGAGCCATCTGTGTACACTGGCACAGTTCCAGCATGACACAGTGTGCTCAAAAAAGGCAAACACCATATGCCCAGTGCTGTGTAAACTTTGGGAGTAGAGTCGTGGAGACAAATAGTCAAAGTAGGTAACCTCCAGGGTGGAGTCCTAGGCAGAATCAGAGGCACCACCAGCCCAAGCTACATCAAACTCTCAAAAAGGTTTCCTAGCCTTAAACCCAAAGCAGCATAGGCACTGTCGAAGTCTGACATGGATGCAGCGAGAGCCTTTGCTGACTATGGGAGACATGGGCCCAGGCATACAAGCACATAATGCACTGTGCACGGTGCAGAGTGTGTGGCATCTCCTCAGTATTGATAAGTTACCTCTCAACGGGGGATGTGGGGAAGACACTGGTCGCCAAACGGAGACCAGTTTGGAGGATCAAGACGACCTTCCACAATACACACTTGGCTGTGGATGTATAAAACTTGCATCTGTAGTGAAGTTTTGAATAAACAAAAGAACAGTAGAAAAGTAATGCAGTAACCCTTATCAGCACCCAAAGTGCTGAATATCACAGAACGAAGAATGTCCTTGGTGCAGATACAAGAGACCCTAGACCCTAAGGCTGCGAATGATCCTCCCAGGTGAGTACAAGACAAAGGAAACTGTGCAAATACACCAATTTCAGGTAAGCCTTGTTTAGGAAGAAGTCTAGGTCAAGATGGAGCCATAGATGGTAGCTTAAATGCATCTCCTTAGTCTTGGCCAAACAAAACAGAAACCTGTGCGCTTTAGCATAACAAGAGATTCGGTTCAATACATATTGGTATTGGATTCAAGCTCCAGAGTTGGCATCAGAAGTGATCAAAAGATCATCTATGTAGAGCATAACAAGAATATCTTCCAGTAGCATCAAAGAGATACAGTTGATGGCCAGGGCAGAGTGCGATACTGAAGCCACTTCTGTGAGGATGCCTTATTCCTGAGAAAGGTCCAATATCTGAATGGGAAATTGATGATCTTGAAGAAATTCAGAAAACGAGATTGGGAGGCATTACCTCACCCCCATTGTGTGGAAAGTCTACATGATACTGTATCACCACAAAAAAAGGCTAATCTAACATTTACCAATTTCTATCACAAATTGCACACGCATGAGGTTAGAGAAATTGTGCCAAAACCAGCCAGGGTAGAGTGATCACTCCTCAGTTTGCCTAAAGCGAGTAGAAATGCCATGTGTTGCTCACCTACATGTCAAAGCATGGCATACATGACATCATCCGACGGAATATGGAGCGTGTCCACACAAGGAGAGAGTGGGTTCTCCGCCTCTAGAGGTAAGGTCCAGTCAGCAGCCTTCACCGACAATACAACATGCATAACAGTATTCTCAGCTAGAGAATGTGGAGAAAGAGGTTGGGAAAGATCTAACAAAGAATGAGACCCTGACCTGATTCCTTTTGACTTGCTTCCATACCTATGCAAGAAGGATCTGCCTGTTAAGTGAAGACTCATATACTGGCCAGGAAGAGCAGCAGACATGTTTCGAAATATACCAGAACCTAGTCCTAGCTTGATGAAATTCACCGACAATGAAATCATGCAGGTGGTGCTTATAGGACATGTAGGCATAACGCTTCTGTTTGAGGGGTCTCACTCAGCTGATCACCAAGGAAGGAGTCGGAGTGCAATGCAATCAGACACTATAGTAAAAGTAGCTAGGCGGCCCACGGAGATGAGGTAGCCAGAGAAATCAGTCATTTTCTGAAATGCGAAACAATGACCCCCTCTCCAAGAACCACCGGGGTTCTCTTTCAAGCAGCAGTGGCCCAGAAAATGAATAATATATGTATGGAAAGTGATCACTACCATGGAGGTTATTAACCTAAGGTATCACTGTTCCCAATCGAGGGGCAGGGATGCTGACCTCCTGAAAACTTAACATACAACATGACTGTAGGACAGTAGAGGGCGTGGCCCTATCAACCTGTATGATTCTGGGCAGTCCCCTCTGAAAGAAAGAGAACGAGTGCCACTGGTGCAGAGATTGAGTCATCCAAGGGTGATTCCAAAGAATGGGGCGAGGGGAAAGCCACCACACCTGTAGACATAAGAGGAGTAAATCTCCTCTCCAGTAGAAATAGATTGGAGGGCAACCTGAGAAAGTACAGGGGAGGGGGCCACCTTTTTTAAGGAGCAGCTGCCACATGAAAAAGGTGAGAAGGGAGCCCCTGCACCAGTCAAAGGTGGAGGGGCTCCTTTTCCCTCATCCTCCCTGACACCTATTGAGGGTGCATTTCAAGGCAGATCTCCCACGCACCTGCGGTTGCCCATTATTCCATTCTGTTCTAACCAGTGTGTGTGTGAATGAAAAAATGCATGGAAAGTAGATACTATGACATCCCAATGCCATGGGAGGTTGAGAAGTCTCCATAGAATCAGAAAAATTCAGAATGTGATCATTTACACACACTCAGCCAACAGGTGCGAATGAGCTAACATGAGCCTTGTCAATCCAACCCGCAAAGCTCCCGCAAAGTGCCCGCAAAGCTCCCTTATGTGTGCACTGGAAGGCAGAGTGCAAAGTAGATGACCCAGCACACCTTGTGCCTAATACATCCCTCAGCCAGCAGGCTTTTGGACCTCACTGCATACACTGCCACTTGACTAAGGACCCATAAAAGGATGGGAGTGTGACAAGCAGCCAGAACCTCCGTGGATAGAAAAAGAAAATGGAAGTGTAGACAGGTATGAAATAGAGAAGTAGAGATAGGCGGGTGGACTAACAAACGGGGTGGGTGCTCACATATTATCATACCCAGGGAGTTGAAAAGGGGGCCAACAAAAGGGTAAAGAAAGTGATGCAAGTAAAAAGGGTGGATAGAAGGGTGAAAGAGAGTTGGTACAAAAAGATTAAGTAGGGGTTAGTGAAAGGAGAGGCTAAGTAGGGGCCAGATGGGGCAATGAGTCGTCTACAGTTGACAGGAACACACATCACAGAGCCCCTTACAGGAATTGGGACAAGCATGTAGACAGTCGCCAATCTGGTGACTGCTTACTAGGGAAGAAGTCACCATACCCACAACAACCTAAGACTAGGCTATATTAAAAACAAATTAAAATATGTAAATAAAAAATAACGATAAAAAAAGATAAGGCTAAAAAACAACAAAAAAGGCAAAAAGAAAGAAGCACACTCCAGCATCTGGGGTAGGCCCACCTCCCCCCAGCGCAGGAACATGCAACTCATAAAGTCCACAAGTCTGTGTGTATGGAGTTCAAAGGACAAGTGGTAGTGCAGAATGGCCAGACGTTCTAAGATGGGTAGTCAGGCCCACAGCGATGAGGTTGCCGGAGAAGAACTCAATGGATCATGTTGCCCTTAGCCAACATGCTGCATCAGTGGAGCAACTAACAAGAACCTTTTGAAGCCAGTGGGCTCTAAAACAAGAGGTAACCTCTGAATTTTAGTGTTAGTCAGGGACTCCTCACCCAAGTGAGCACAAGGCAGATGTGCCAATCTTGGCGGCTTGATTGCTTACCAAAATGGTAGCAGCCCTCTCTATCCACATGGCTCCCGTGGAGGGAGAGGAGCCCAGAGTCTCTTTTGTCTTTTTCCAGTGCCTTTTCTTCTTAGGGAGTAGGGCAGGAAATGAACCTGCTTCTCTCCTCCGCTAGTAGTTGCCCCCTAGGCCAGATAGACCGGCCTCAGCAGGATCCTTCTCTAAAATGGAGAAGGTCTTGGCTGTCACAAGTGCACCAGCAGGGGGAAAAGATCCCTCCTCTCCTTGTGAGACTTCAGGTGTTGGAGCCATCTGAGGAGAAACTTGCACAGGGGTGGACTTGGGTTCTGTGCTTGGCCTTGAGCCTGGGTTCAACCCCATGGAAGATCCTGCCATCTGGGGCTGGGTCACCTAAGGGACCATGCCCATCTCAGGGGCGGTCCCCATGTGCCCCACCCCCAGCATCAATCAGGAAAGAGAAGGGGGCCAATAGGCCCTGTCATCCCTTGCCCCCCCCCCAAGAGGGTTGGCCCTATTGAAGCGCTCTGACCCTGAGCACTCAATTATGGGCCGATGTGTGTGCTTTCTTGGCAGTCCCCTGAGAAAGTAAATGGGGGAGAAAGTGACCCTATTAGTATAAGGGGACACAAACGCTAATCACTCCATGCAGTAGCCCACTCTGCAAGGGGTGAATACGGTTCGACAAAGCCAGCTGCTGCGATTCAGGACCACTCCTCTAGCCCAGTGGCCAGGCAGCCCTTCAGCATGTCAGCTACACCTTGAGCTGGGCATAAAATTGATAGATCTTGAAAGGAGAGAGAAAGGGTATGTGAGGAAGGTATGGGTTCAGGTGAAGCAGCTTGTTAAAAACCCACCACCCCAAACCGGAGCTCAGGGGTGAGAGGACATTGTTCCCTTTCCTCTCAGCCCGATCCAGGATGGTTGGTGAGAGGAAATGGGTCAGTGTCTACCATGTGAAATTAGAGGCGACAAAAAGAAAGCTGTGGGATAGGTTGTAGGGAAAGTGAGGATGTAGGGTAAGAAGGTAGGGTGTCAGAAAGAAGGCGAAGAGGCTAAGCTGGGGCTGGATTGAACACTGAGTCCCATCAAGAGAGCCATTATGGGGGGGAAGAGAAGGAAAGCGGAGATGCTATATTCCATTAATATGACAAACCTCAGGTTGATGAGGTGGCTTGACAATACCCAGGGGACAATGATGACTCTTACTCCTCTAAAGGAGATGAGGTGATTCACCTGCCCTAATCAGGAGATCCGAGAACCAAGGACGCTCTTCCTTTGCATCACCATGTTTTTGGTGAACCCCTGAGAAAGCATAGGTGGAACCGCTGCAAGTGAAGAGTCACTTGGAGGTAAGTACAAAAGGAGGTAATGGGGGAAACCCACAAACTTGTCACAATTGGAGAAGGCAAAGCTCAATCATTGCTAAGAGAATCTCTGCGGGGCCTGCCACTCGACTAGTCACCCAAAGGCACCTCTGCACCTAGAGGTAAGGAGCAAACCCTGAAACCTGTATCTATCGGAGAGGGAGAAACATCCACTCCATGAGGGAAGACTTGGAGGGTATCCTGAGACAGCACAGGGGGCGGGGGCACCTCATTATAAGAGATGGAGCTACCCAAGGGTGATTCCAAAGAGGATAGAGGTGAAGCTCCTCTATCGTTTGAGGGTGGTGAGAGGGAGCCCCTGCATCAAGATCAGTGCTTAGCAAACCAGAAAATTAAGGTGAAGTACCCACAAAAGGGTGACTACCCACAGCATTAGAGACTGGTCAAGCATGAAATGCTTCTGAACTTCTACAACAACTACAGGTAACTTAAAAATCCTGAGTGAGAGCTTTAATGTCATATCAAGTCATTCAACTAATGGGACAGGGTTGACCCATTTAAAATGTCTTCTTACTTTGGATGAAAGTTAAAACCTGAACCATGTAAATATATTTTTTAAAAAATACCTGAATTAATCATCTGTGAATAGGAGGCATCCTTTGGGCTTATATCCACCTTTGGTGATTTATTAATATCAACGAGAGGAACAAAACAATTCTTTGGACTTTTTGATACCCTCCTTAAAGGAGATCTGAAAATATACAAATATTAGCTAAACACATTCATTGGGGGAGGGGGGTAATTAAAGGGGTCTAGGCTGATGACTGCCAGCAAGGCATCGCTACCAAAATTACTCTTTATTCTTTAGCCTAGAAAATATACTAATTATTTAAAAACAAAGAGTAGGAAAAAAACAAGACTAAGAAAAACAAGCTTGATCAGGTACCATAGGTAGGTAGGCTACTCTGAGACCCGTACAAGAACTCATTACCTAAATGGTTAAATAAAATGGAGCAGTGCCCCCTCCCATAGCTAAAAAATAATCAAATTATCTCCCAAGTAAAAGATACAAGTGGTAGCGACCCCTTTGATGCCAGTACCATGTTCAATTGCCACAATCCCTACCATACATATGCAGGAATCCAGAAGAACAAGACAATCTGAACATCTTCCAACTTGCAGCAGCAGTGACCTTCTACATAGATACCACAAACCATGGAGTGTGGAGATTTAGATGCCTCAAGGACACCCAGTGTGCTCTGAGAGTCACTATATATGACAATTCAGTCTCAACAAGGCATGATGCGTAATCTCTCGTACCAAGCAGTGTATTGCAACCAGCACAGCCATGAAGACATGCAGCACCTGATAGAACCTGACCAACTTTAAACAAAGGAAAGATGGCATGCAAACGAAGCCCCTTCTTGGAATTTGAGCCATCCATGTATAATGGCATGGTTGAGAGCATGACATGATGTGAGTTTCATAAAATTTGAACATAATACTCCCAGTGGTGTAGAAGCTTTGGGAGCTTCTACACCCTCCAGTGTAGTGTCATGGGCAGAACCAAAGGAACCACTGGCCTAAGAGCTACATTGAGCATTAAACCCCAAAGGCTTAGATTATGATTGACACTTCTCAGCAGCGTAGGTAACATCAAGATCAGCAACAGATGAAATGAGCCATATTGACTGAGTAAGATGCTGGGTTTGCACATATAAGTACAATGCACTGTGTACAGCGCAAAGTGAAGGACATCTCCCAAGCACTGAGGAGCATCTCTATAAGGCATGTGCACAAGGCACCAGCTGCCAAACGAAGACCAGTATGGTGGATCAAATTCATCTTCCACAATTCAGGTCCAGCTGTAGATACATAAAATTTGCATATGGAGTTGAGCTTTAAACAACCAAGGATTGGTAGAAAACAAGGCAGTACCTCAAGGGTATGACTGGTGTTTCTCACCAGCATAGGCACTTTCGAGATCAGACACAGATGCAATGCGAGTTATTGGTGATTGAGGGAGATGTTGAGCTTGCATGTACAAGCTCATGTGTATGGTGCAGAACAAGTGGCATCTCCCTGATATCAAAAGCAGGCTATCAATTGGGGATATGTGGAAGGCACCGGTTGCCAAACAAAGAGCAGTGTAGTGGATTGAGTGCACCATTCACAAGGGAGCTGAGATGTAAAACTTGCATACATAGTCAAGCTTCGAATGAAAAAGGATGTCAAAAAGCAAGGAAGTAGTCATATCAGCATTCATTGCTAAATGCCACAGAACAAAGAATGTCCTTGGTACAGGTACAAGATACCCTAGGCTGTTGATATAGACCTCACAGGAGAGGCACTGGTCAAAGACAAATGAAATGTTGTAAATCTACCAGTTACAGGCAAACCCTATTTAGGAACAAGTCTGAGCTGGAGTAGAACCATTGATGTTGGCAGAAGTTCACTACCTTAGTCTTAGCTAAGGAAAAGCAAAACCAGTGTGCTTTGACATAGCAAGAGATGCCTATCAATGCCTACTGTAGGCAAGGCTCCAGAGTTGGCATTTAGGCCACACTAAAAGAGGTTGAAAGGTTGTCATGTAGAGTATGGCACGAACATCTTCTGAGGATCGCGAAGGTGATGCCATTGATGTCCAAGGCAGTGAGTGTCAAACCAAGGATACCATCTTCCTGCCTTATCGGACTGGAGGGGACTGACCCTCATGTAGGCAGAATCGATGATCTCATAGGAATTCAGATATGAAAATTGGGAGGCACCCCTCATCCCTATAGGGTGGAGGGTCTCTGTGATGTTGTATCATCATGCAGTATCATATAGCTTATGCACAGTAGCCATTCACCAGGAGTCTGAGAAGATACACTCTGAACAGATATTGTTGAATGAATCTAACAAAAAGAGGCAATGCCTTTCTCACCTATATGTCAAAGTATGTACTCTCAGTGGTAGCAGCATATGAAGTGAGAGTGGAATGCAACTCACACAGAGTAAACTTGTTGAAGGATTGTCTGCCTCTGGAATCTTAGACCAGTCAGCAGCCTTAAGCAACATCATGACATGCTATGAATGTTGGTTGAACATCATCCTGGTGATAATGTTGAGAAACCAGTTGCAAAGGTCTAGTCATGGATCCAGGGTCTGAGATTGCAGCCTCACTCTCCAGGACACAGAGAACTTGCCCTGAATCATTTTGGACAATCTTCCAAACCTCTACAAGAAGTCTTCACACTAAGTGAAGACACGTATGCCCACCAAGAAGAGCAGCAGGCATGCTTCAAAATACTAGAACCTAGGGCATATAGGCAGGAATATAGCTTCTCTCTGAGGGCCATCTTAGTCAGCTGACCACCATGGAAGTGGACAGCATACAAAACGAAAGGACCTAGGACTGGAGGTAGGCACACACCGATGAAGTTACCGGAGATGAACAGAATGGCCTCATCCAGCAATCTCAAACTCCTTGAAAGGGACAGAGAAATCAGTTATTTCCTGAAGTGCAGACTACCATGCGCAGTTCAAGTACCTACCAAGGTGGTTTGTCGGGCAGTAGTGGCCCAGAAAATTATATTGAATCAGTAAGTGATCACTACTAAGGTCATCAACCTGCCACCCAAAATTAATGTGCTGAAGGAGAGCAGAGGAAAAAATCAAGAAAATGAAGCAGTTCTCAAATAGTGAGGTGTAAATTCATCCATATTCATGGCACCTCCAACTCTCAGATCAGATTGGCAAGGAGGACCTGAGCCATGGAAGTGATCCTGTAGTCCCACCAGAGGGGGTGCATATTCTTCAAATCCCAAGGAGGAGAAAGGGGCTTGAGAACAATGCTAGAATATAGGGACTTCTGCCGCACCCAACTTAGTTGGAGGAATGTACGCATAAATAAAAGTATACCTCCTATCTAGGTGTAGTTGTACTGTACTGGCACTTACTAGAAGGTGTTTAGAGCAAGAAGTAGCATGGAGGAAAGCCGGGTGTAGATATGTATCTGCTTGCATGGCTCCCATCCTGCAGTTGTGAAACCCTTATATCTTGGGAAGGTCATGGGGGGGAAGGAGGGCAGATGCTCAACATAGTCTCCTGAAGATAGATAGCTAATAAGGAATGGGAGGAGATGAGCCTCTGTAGCTCATCTCCAGTTATCTCCGAGTCCATGGAAATTCCATTGAAGAAAAAGCCTTCCAAGGGGCAGAACTCTTAAGAGCTCTTGGTCTCACAAGGTACTGATGCCACTGCCACCTTTTATACTGGGTGAGGTTGAGCTTGACATGCAGGTCTTTCCTTCCCCAAGCCTTGAATCCTTTGGTGGATGAAATGGCTTCGGAGCCAGACGGGTCATTCCATGCTAACTCACAAGATTTTAGAAATCAGCCCCACCTCACATTTTTATCAAATTTAACAGTTTACCTGGGGCCCAAATGAAACCTTGTCATTTTTTTTAGCTGGTAGCTCCTATTCTATGGTCAAAATGCTGCCCCAGCATACACCCCACTGGAGACCAAGCCAACAGTTACCAAAATGCATGTTTAGCTGCCTTTTATGCAGCCAAAAATGGCCACAAAAAAAATAATCATACAATATTTTGCATGATTTCATAAATCATGTCAATTTGGCTCCAAACTTCACTGCCTTACAGCCTGGAAACTTACATCAGTCTACAGTTATTTGCAGCTTGATTTAGTTATATAGAGTACTAAGTTAAAATCAAAAGTTTCTCAATTTATTAATGTTTGAGATATAGGACTAAAAGACTGACTGGAAACTGAAAAAAAAAGACCCAAAATCCAGCTATGTTTGAAGCTCTGGATGACTATGATGGCAGGCAGTTAAATATTGTCAACTATGATGGCAGGCAGTTAAATATTCTTAAAAGAATATTTAAAAATTTAACTTTTTTATAACAATTTTCAGCTCTTCGGGATCTAACTTTGTGAGACAAGGATTTGGAGAGTCATTTCAAACTACATGGAGGTGGCTCTATCATGTTAATGGGGCTAAAAGTCATCATCAGAGCCAGGAGAGATGTTTTTAAGCCAAAGAGGAATGAACAACCTATAAGACCATGTTGTCCCAAGTTTTACAGCCATCCATCCAGAAATTGCATCCCGCAACACCAAGAAATGAAGTGATACTTGAACATGACAATGTCCCATGCCATACATCTAACTCCCACGAGTAATGGTTTGGAGAAATGGGGATCACCACAGAGCTAGAGTTAAATCCAAGAGAATACTTGTGGGGGTACTTGTAAAAGCAATAAATACCACAAGTACAAATAAAAGGAGACCAGGAGATCAAATTGCAAGCGCATAAATGATAGATGAAGAAAAAAAAGATGAGAGGCAGTAGAAGGAGAAGGGGCAGGAAGAGCTAAAATGAAGGAATGAACCAGCAGCCCCTCCTTTCCTGGCCCTAACCAGGGCCGAATAGTTGGTGACTAGCTTGCGATATTTTCCATCAACCAATAAAATAGTCTAGAAAAGGCTTGGAAAGAAATTGGCAAAATAGAAATATCTAGAAGAAATAAAGTGCAGATAGACTCAATCTAGTATGATTTTTTAAATTTTTATAGAGCCCATCTGGCAACTGCCCACTTGCGCATAAGTCGCCGAAAAACATGACAGCCTAGAACTAGGCTACTTTAAAATGAAAATATGAAAACATAATGATATAAATTGGAAAAACTTAACAATCAGGAAGCAATCTCCGGCAGCGGGGGGAGGTCCCCCTCACCCCGGAGCAGGAGAGTGCAACCTACAAACAATACAATAACAAACAAAAAAGAACCTTAAATAAAGGGGAGAAGCCTGGTCTCCCCCCAAAAGTCAACAAGTCAATGTGCACGAATTCGTCCTGAGTACAAGGGACAGGCGGTAGCGACCCCGCCCATCCCGGTACCGGGACAGGTATCATGTGCGAAGATCACCCAGACTGGGACATTCAACAAGAATATGCCGAACAGTCTGGAGGAGAGGCAGTCGTCACAATAGGGCGCAGGCGAGCGCTCCATCAAATAGCGATGCGTCACACGAGTATGTCCGATTCGGAGACGACAGAAAGCAACCTGAAGCCACTGCGGCATTGGGGGATAGGTCCATGGGAACAGTCGCAGCGCAATGGCCCGCAAAAGTTCCCTTCGACTGTCTCCCATCTTCTTTGCCAAGCAGTCCGAAGAGCTGCCCATATTCCTGCCATGTAGTCGGTGTGAGGAAGAGTGAAACGCTGGTCCAGTCGCAGAGTCCTTGCGGACTCTTTGGCGTCCTCATTCCCCGCAATTCCTACATGTCCAGGAACCCACCAGAAGATAATCTCGACATCTGCCCGGCTCGCCAAAACAGTGGCGTCACGGATATCGCGAACCAGGGGATGCGAAGATTCCAATGCCCCGAGAGCACTCAGGGCGCTTTGTGCGTCGCTATAGATCACAATCCGGTCTCCGAACCGGGCACGTCGGGTAATCTGGCGTACCGAGTCGTGTATTGACACCAGCTAGTCCATGAAGACAGACGCAGAGCCTGGCAGAGCCCCGCTGACTTCAAACAGAAGGGATACGGCGTAGAAGCCGACCCCCTCTTGGGACTTGGAGCCATCCATATACACTGGCACGGTTCAGGCGTGACACGAGGTGTGCTCCAAAAAGGTCGAACGCGATACTCTCGGAGCCGTACAAGCTTTGGGGGGAGGCGTGGCGACAAATAACCAAATGTGGTACCCTCCAGGGTGGCGTCTTGGGCAGAACCAGGGGCGCCACCGGCCCGAGAGCTATAACTAACTCTCGAAGGAGTTTCTTGGCCGTAAACACAAAGGGCTTAGGGTATGACTGGCGCCTCTCGCCGGCATAGGCACCATCGAGATCAGCTGCGAATGCAGTGAAAGCTGTTGGCGACTGAGGAACGCGCCGTGCTCGCGCGTACAGGCGAGTGATGCACTGCACGTGGCGCAGAGCGAGTGGCATCTCCCCAGCATCGACCAACAAGCTCTCAATTGGGAAAGTGCGGAAGGCACCGGTGGCAAGGCGGAAGCCGGTGTGGTGGATCGAATCCAGCTTCCGCAATAAATGCTCGGCTGCGGATGCATGAAACTCGCATCCGTAGTCGAGCTTCGAACGAACAAAGGATCGATAAAAAAGTAGGGCAGTAGCCCTATCAGCGCCCTAAGCGCTGAACGTCACGGAACGGAGAATATCCATGGCGCGGGTACAACAGACCCTAAGGCTGCGAATATGAGCCTCTCAGGTGAGGCGTCGGTCGAATACGAGACCAAGGAAACGGTGCAACTCAACCACATTCAGGCGCACCCCATTAAGAAACAAATCTGGGTCGGGGTGTAGCCGTGGATGGCGGCAGAAGTGCACCACCTTAGTCTTGGCCAAAGAGTTGGCATCTGGGACGCACCAAAAGAGATCGAAAGGTCGTCCCCGTAGAGCGTAGCGAGAACATCTTCTGGCAGCAGCGAGGTGATGCCGTTGATGCTCAGGGCAAAGAGTGTGACACTGAGGACACTTTCCTGCGGGACACCCTCTTCCTGCTCCTTTGGGCCGGAGAGAGCTCCCCCCAACCGTACGCGGAATCGAAGATCTGGCCAAAATTCAAGCCAAGCGCAACTCGATCCCAGTAAACCTGTCGTTGAAGGGTTCTCCACCTCTGGAGGTAAAGTCCAGCCGGCGGCCTTCCGCGACATCACGACGTGCATTGAATGCTGGCGAATAAGCATCCCGGCTAGAGAATACGGAAAAAGCGGTCGCGGGGTCCTAGATTGCGGTCCCATTCTCCTGGAGAACGGGAGGGGGGTCCTGCAAGAACTTGCCCCGAATCCTTTTGACTCTCTTCCACACCTGAGCTAAAGGGGTCTTCCCGTTAAGTGAAGACACGTATGCCCGCCAAGAAGAGCGGCGGGCGTGCTTCGAAATATACCGGAACCTAGCCCTAGCCCGACGAAATTCAGCGACAGTGAAATCGTTCGGGCGGCGCTTATAGCGCATGTAGGCATAACGCTTCTGTTTGAGGGCCGTCTCACACTCGGCCGACCGCCATGGAAGTGGTCGGCGTGCAAAACGGCCAGACGTCTTAGGAATAGTAGTCAGGCCCACGGTGATGAGGTTGCCGGAGAAGAACTCAACAGCCTCATCTACCGACCTAAACTCCTCGACTGAGAAAGAGAATTCAGTCATTTCCTGAAATGCAGGCCACCGCGCCAAGCACCACCGAGGTGGGCTCTCAGGCGGCAGTTGCCCTGAAAATATTTGAATGGGAAAGTGATCACTACCATGGAGGTCATCGACCACCCCCCAATCAAAATCAGGCTGTGCATCCCAAGAGACCAAAGATAGATCAAGGCAAGAAAAATGAAGCGGTTCTCGGACAGTGATGCGTAAACTCATCCATGTTTAGGACACCCATCTCAAGCTCTTCGATCAGATCGGCAAGGACCTGTCCCCTGGGATTTATTGAGTAATCTTCCCAGAGAGGATGCCTGCCATTCAGATCTCCAAGCAAGAGAAAGGGCCCTGCGTCGAAGTCAGCTGACGGTGGAATGTACGCAGAAATGATAGTATACCTCCTATCCAGGTGCAGCTGCGCATCCCCCAGCCCGGCCATCCTGTGGTGGTGGGGTCGCAAGACCCTTATACCCCGGGAGGGAGGGCAGGGCATGCGCCTAGCATGGTCTCCTGCAAAAAGATAGCTAACGGGGAACGGGATGAGACGAGCCTCCGCAGCTCCTCCCAGTTGGCCCGGAGTCCACGGCAATTCCATTGAAGGAATAAGCACAGGGACGACGACCTCCATTTTTTTCGGTGGAGCTGCCTGAGGGTAGCTCCGTCGTTGTTTCAGGGGGAGTTAAAGGGGTTTGGTTTTATAAAGATTCATCCATGGGCATGGTGACCCTATTTGTGCTACAGGACGCAATAGCTCATCACCTCTCGCAGTTGCCCGCACTGCAAGAGGTGCTTACAGGCCCGGCAGAGCCAGGCACCGCCATTTGGGACCACCCCTCCCGCTTGGTGGCCTGGCAGTCCATCGGCATAGCAGCTCCACCTTGGACACAGCGTAAATAAATATAGATTGTGAAGAGGAGAGGAAAAGGGATGTGAGGAAGGTATGGGTGGGGATGAAGCAGGTTGTTAAAAACCAACCACCCCAGACCGGAGCTCAGGGGTTAGGGAACATTGTCTCCTCCCCCCTCAGCCCCGATCCCCGGTTGGCTGAGCAGAGAAAGTTGTGGGAGAGGTTGTATGAAAAGCAAGGAAACAAGTGTTTTGAAGGAAGGAGAAGAGGCTAAGCTGGGGTTGGACGGGGTGCTGAGTCCCATCATCACGGCGGGCAGGATGGCAAATCGCCACGCCCCCTACGGGGTCAATCTAGTATGAGTGCCAGTGGCACTGGAGTTAGGAGGGCATGATGCTCACCCAGGTACCAGGTGTAATATCATAAATGTAAAACCCTATCAATGCTTTGAACATGCAGGGAAAATGGCAAATATTTTTAACTGAAAATAATATTTCTACTTACAGATCAATTTTGTTTCCACCCTCCAGATTTTTGAAAGGAATGAGCCAAGGAGAATTCTTTACGTACATGAATCGACAAATGTATAAAGGTCCTTTTATAAGAGGTGGTTTCTGAACACTATCTGGGGAGACTGAACTATTCACCTCAGCAATCTACAAATGGGAACAATAACCATGAAGATATTTAGATTGTGTTATAAACATTTTTACATATAAAAGTAGAACTAACTATAGTAGAGATGAAATGGGTCAATTTCAGTGCTAAATATGCAAGCTGGCTGCTAGAAATGCTTAGAAAAAGTATACACAAAATAGTAAAAATCTAAATATATTAATGCAGTTCAAAACATTAGAATATTGTAAAAAATTTCATTAATTTGCATAATTTAATTTTCAAAAAGTAAACTTCATATCTATCAGTACACATAACCACAATTATGGGAAAGATTGCTGACTTGACAGTTGTCTAGATCAGGGTTTCCCAACCGGGGCCATAGCACATCTGAAGGGGGCCACAGTACTCAACCTATTGAAACCTGAATTATAGTTAGGACAGTACCTAATTTTAATTTATGCAGTTGAATTACATTTGAAAAATATTAATACATATATTTTCCCTTTTTTTAAATATTTTATTAGCATAATAGAATTTACATTAATCTGTAAACAAATATTTTGCATCTTACAAGCTTATTCTGCTGCGCATTCCATTTTGCGCTTGATCGTTATGCGCCTGGTACCGTTGTTGGCTTGATAAAAATACTTCAGGTGGAACTTTAAATCCTTACAGTCTGTTTATTAAGTGGTTCGGCATTATAGTATGTAAGTAGCTTTTATTTGTTTACCCTAATATTACGAAGTTGTAGTAATTTTACTAGTTTTTAAAATTATAATAGATTGCCACAAGCACAATAATATAAGATTTTATAAGTAAATAACTGAGCATTTTTGTTTGTAAAGTAAAGTGTGCCATTGCTAGACCTACACCAAATCATTTTTTTTCACTTAGGGCTTATTTACGACATTAGCATTTAATCTTAGATTCTGATGATTGTACTTATCATTTTGTATCTGCATTAATTTGAGTAATATATATGTATATATAATATATTCCTAAAATTAATGCAGATCTACCCCTCTGAGGGAGTACATATCTACTGTTTTGCATTTAGGTACAGGTACAGAGTACCAGGATGTACAATCAACAATGAATATTTCTGACATGTCCAATTAATAGAAACGCTCATAAAAATAGTTGCATTGTTTTACGGTTCTTTTTTTTGGTGTCAAATATTTACAATCAAGGGCAAGTATTTAGCACAAAAAAAGGAATACAAAATTTTCAATGCAGCTATTTTATGAGCGTTTCTATTTATTGGACATGTCTGAAATTTCTGTGGCCGACTGTAATAGGAGTTGGTGTTGGGCACAGACTCTTCCTTTTTGGCCACTGAGATAAGCGCCTTTCATTCTGTTGCGGTGAGCTTCGGCTCTAAAATATAATATATATATTATTAATATATTAAATTTCTTCTACACAGATTACCCATGGCTACGGCAAAGAAGAAAAAATGTCGACAATACTCTAGTGAGTATTTAGCTTAGGGTTTTATACATTCACCAAACAATATAACACAGCCATTGTGTTTTTTATGTATGGCTACACTTTCTAATGATAATATGGACCAAGTAAGCTTAAAATACATTTGGAGAATAAGCACAAGGACAAAAAAAAACAACCCATTAGATTACTTTAAAAAGCTGCAGGATGATTTCAAAGCAAGGAGCACTATTAAAGATATATTTAGCAAAACAGCGGCAAAACTAGACAAAGGTTTAATTGCATCTTATGAGATTTCCAAGCTAATAGCAAAATCAGGAAAACCTCATAATATTTGCGAAGAATTGATTTTGCCTTCAGTATCTGTGGTTATTTCAACTGTCATGCAACCCCCAAAAATCACTGAAGTCATTCCGCTGAGCAACAATACAGTATCAAGACATATTGACGAAATGGCAAAGGATGTGAAGGAAAAACTGTTAAACATTTACAAGTAAAGACCTTTGCATTACAAATTGATGAAACGTTATTACGTGATAATGAAGCCCTTCTCATGGCGTATGTTAGGTTTGTGGATAAAGATCAACTCAGAGAAGAAATGCTTTTTTCCCGCAGCCTTGTGACAGATACTAAAGGTGAAACAATTTTCAAAGAAATAGTAACTTATTTCAAAGAAAATGATATTCCACTTGGAAATATTATGGATGTGCAACTAATGGCACCGCTGCTAGGGTAGGTAGATATAGGGGATTTATTGCACATTTAAAAGAGGCTGTACCTAAAGTTTTATGCATACACTGTGTTGTCCACCGTCAACATCTGATTGCAAAAAACCTAGGAGGACGTCTGAAGGATTCACTTGATAGTGTAATCAAGACAGTCAACCTTATCAAGTCAAATCCACTTCAAGAGCATCTTTTCCAACAACTCTGTGCTAACAATGAAGAAGGGTTTGAGCGCCTACTTTTGCATACAGAGGTGTGATGGCTTTCTAAGGGCAATTGTCTGAATCGCTTCATTGCACTTTGGGATAGTGTTGTGTTATTTCTGGATGGTAAGCAGCTCGGAGTAAGAATCATTGCTGCCAAATAAGACATATTCTACCTTACAGATATATTTGAAAAGCTAAACATCTTGAACAAACAGCTACAAGGTAAAAATGCAAATATTTTAACTCGCAAAGAGTCTATTTGTGCATTTATGGGGAAAATTAAGCTGTTCAAGACAAATATGGGGCAAAAAGAGTTGATACAGTTTCCAACCCTCCTCACTATTGAGAGTGAGCTGAAAGAAGATGATATTTTAGTATACATTGATCATTTGGAGAAATTGCATAGCGATATGGAAGTTAGGTTCAGAGATCTTCTACAACTGGACATTCCAGGTTGGGTGGTAGACCCATTTGGAATTAATGCAGCTGATGTTGATATCAGATTACAAGAAAGCCTCATTGAGTTACAGAGTGATCAAACTTCTCTGGCTAGATTTAAGCCTGGTGTCAGAAACTTATGGACAAGTCAGGAAATTGCTATGAAATACCCTTTGCTCTGGGACAAAGTAAAATGATATTTTATTACTTTTCCTACTTCTTATCTGGTTGAGTCGGGTTTTAGTAAAGTGTCACACCTCCTATCAAAAGCTCGCAGCCGCTTAGAAATAGTAAGAAGAGGTGATCTTCGTCTGCCTCTACAACTAGAGACCCTGATATTGAAAAACTTGTGAAACTGCATGAAGCACAATGATTGCATTGAATGAATAAAGAGTTGATGATATATTTATTTCATTTTGCTAAGGAATTTTATTTTTTGTAAGACTAATTATTTATTTTAAAAGAGTACTATATTTTTGTTAACCACTGTTTAATTTTTGCTATGTTTATAGTCCTATATATGTGACAAATATAATTGTACCTGAATACAAATAGCTGTTTTAATATCTTTTATCCTTTAAAGTAGAGTTAAACTGCATATTACCTACTGAAAATAATGATTATGGGCCACAGGAAAAAAGAAGGTTCCTAAGGGGGCCATAAGCCAAAATCGGTTGGGAACCTTTGGTCTAGATGATCATTGACACTCCCACAAAGAAAGTAAGCCAGAGATCATTGCTGAAAAGGATGGCTGTTCAGAGTGCTGTATCGAAGCATATTATTGGAAAAGTTGACAAAAGGGAAAGTATGGATGCATGACATGTCAGATCAACCAAATTTGATGAAAATTTTCCCTCACATCACCAATTGTCTTGAAAATTGACACACATAGATCTCAGTGCAAAAATTTGAATGGTAGTTATCTCACTGCTGTATCTCAATTGGTGAAGGAGATATAAACATTTGAAATCTGGAGGCAAAGCTGATTTTAGAGAAAAATGTCAAGACAACATGGAATACTGATATGGCACCTAGAGGGATGTCCTCAGGCTTGAGAGGATCTTGTCAAATAAAGTTGATTCAAGAACTTGTGAGAACTTCACAATGAGTGGACTGAGGTTGGTGTCATTGCATTATGAGCTTGAGATTTTCTTAGGGTGCTATATCTAGTTCAATTTATTTCCATTTTGTAAAAATATGGTGACAGTAAATGTATCTTTTCACATATTACAACATATTTAGGCTATATGGTTGGCCAGAAAGTCTTGACTCACTTAGGAAGCGGAAGCTTGTTTAGTCTTTTTATTCAAACCCAGCTGAGATTCGGATGCTGGCTGATTGCTGTAACAAGATCGTAGAGAATGATTGACTTGTTTTGAAGAATAAATGTTGGTTTTGCTCCATAAAATTTTGTTTTCTTCCCATTTCCTGAGTCAGGACTTTCTGGCCATCCTAATATAAAGAAAACAAGAACAAAAAATGAAAAAACATTAAAAGTTCTTTTAAGATCATGTTTTTTCTAGTGTGAATACCTTTATCTTTCCTAACTAGAGACTTTGGTTATTGCTTTTTCAAGTTTTTTACATGTGATCTTAGCCTCAGAAACTTTGGAAACAAGAGATGGATTTCTTGAAAGGTTTCTCCTCCAAAATCTAAGGCCTTCACAAACTGTTTTATTAATCCCAATTTTATATGAGTCTGTCTGACATTTAACTTCCCTCAATGTAATTAATGTCGGAGGGGCCAATGAACTTTCTGGTAATGATCATCATCAGCTCTGCTATCCCATAAGCATTAGAAACATTAATATTTTGCGTTCACCTTGCAAGCCAATCAAGAAGGTAAGCAACTTGTAGTCTCTACAAACATCTCGCTTAAAATCAGCAGAAAGCAAAGATGAACATTGTTTTTTTCCATTTTGTAGTAACACTGCTTTGAGCTATGAAGAGTTGCCATTCTGCAGGATCATACATGAATCTAACAACAGTAAACAAACCATTCAAATCTTTGCAGAAACACATCCCCACTAACATCAAAGTAAATTTCAAATTTATCATGTCATTTCCAGTACACAGATGGCCTGCAGTCTTCCCCTAGTAAATTCCATTCCTTCAGCCTGGATGTTAAGAGTTCAGCTCCTGACTTAGTGCAACCAAAGTCCCTGAACAAATCATACAGTTCACTTTGATTTGCAATGTGAAGATGTGTACTCATTCTTGGCAGAAATGATTCATCCATTTCTTTGCTGCCACTACTTGTTGACTCTTCTGATGAAAAATCCATTACATCTTCTAAGAAAAAGAAATGAATACATTTAGCAATTTCAACCAAAACATGAATAAAATTAATATTCCCTTCTACATAGAAGTAAAATTTATATAGCTTATTACAAGTTTTCCTACTTATATTTTCAGGTGGGTGTGGTAATGTAATTGGTAGGGATGGGGATGCAAGTCCAATGACAACACTGATGTCTACCAGGAGACTTTTTTAGCACTTCATGCTTCCATCTTCTGACAAGCTTTATGGAGATATCATTTCCTTTTCTAGCAGGACTTAGCACCTGCTAACAGTGCCAAGAGCAAATGGTTTGTTGACCATGTTATTAGAGTGCATGATTGGCCAGCCAACTCTCTTGACCAGAACCGCATAGAGAAACTATGGGATATTGTCAAGATGAGAAACAACGCCAAAATACATAGGAGTTGAGGACCACTATCAACCTGTGCATTAATAACATGTTAATAGTGCCACAAGTTGATCACTTCCATGCTACAATGATGCAGTAATTCATGGTAAAAGAGCTCCAACCATGTATTAAGTGTATAACTCAACATACTTTTAAAGTTGGACATTTCTCTATTGGATATACTTCTGATAGATCATATGAAATATTCTAGTAATTTGAAATATTGGATTTCTAATTTTTATAAGCTATAAGCCATAATATAGAATATATGAAAGTTTACTTTTTTAAATTAAATTATGAAAATAAAAACCTTTTCAGGATATTCTAAATTTTTTAGCCGCATATTTTTTAAACATTTTAGATTATAGATGGATTAATCCCTATCCTTACTCAAGAGAGATTATGCAAGAATTACCTGGTATAAAGAGAAACCAGATTTATGGAAAAGCATAAAAAAATTTAGCTTACATGACAATGTCCAATTATTGTTTCCAAATCTACATTAGTCTCATATGCCCACATATCCTTGACAATATCCATGTGGTCATCAAGAGGAGGGATACCTAAAAATGGTTTTAAAAGGGAAAAATTAAAATTGGATGTCAACAAAGGGACACAAGAGATATTCAAATTAAATGCAGAAATACAAAAATATCTTTACCTTCTGGAATCTTATTTAGGTGAATCTTTCGTAGAGCGGTTATTTGGGAATACCACTGAACCTTAACAAATCCTTTCACATTTTTGCTACCTATGGAGAGATGAAAAGATATTATGCTTTAGGGTAATCACCAGCAGGTCAGTTAAGGTATCCATGTCAAGAGCATAACTCCATGGATGGTAATGAGATCCTTTAAATTATCCCCAAGGACAACTCGCCAATGGAACTACATTTTGGTGATAAGGAATCAGGAATTCAGTTAAGAAGCATAAGGCTGAAGGAAAAAATAAATAATAATAACCAGCACCAATGAGACCACAATGTATCCAGTATAAAGTTCTGAGGGAATATCCATGGAGGAATAAACAAAACTAACCTCCCCCTCCCAAAAAACACTAAAACTAGCATAGAAAAAAAATAATCAAAGAGGTTGATGTAAAAACAGAAAAAGCACATTTTAGGAATAAATAATAAAAAGGTGCAATCCATAAAATAAAACTTAAGTGTCTGACCAAACTGATTAAATATGGTAAGAAAATTCTAAACACAAAAATAGATGAAAGTTTGAAACCATTAGACAAGTCAATTATTAAGGTGCTAACAAGGGATGCGAACAACTTATGTATAGCCAGGTGAAACAAATGTTTGGATGCTTAAAAAACTATATAAATTATTTCCAACTAGAATTTGTGTGTATCATAAACCTAGATTATTAATAAGTTATTTATTACATCTAAGAGACAAAGATATTCTTGAAATATATATAATATACAAGCTAAACAAAGATAACACTTGATAGAAAGCCTAATATTTCCTGAATCAACATTGTTTATTGAAATGCTGTTCTTAAAGACTTGAACAAGTACTTGTATCTTAAATTAGATTAAATATATATAGTTATTTTTTTTAGTTATAAGGTATATATTTAATTATTTATCTTTGCAGAGATTTGCTGCTGTGGTTGATTAAGGTTTTGATTTAGTTTCCATTATTTATTATTTTTTTTCAATAAAATTAAGATTAGACCATCTCCTCGAACAACCGGGTTAGCCTTGTCTGGGCAGCAGGGATAGTTGGTGAGGGGCTTGTGACCATACCACCACAGTATCTAAATTATTATCACTCCTCATGTTAATAACTACATTTTTTAAGGTTATAAATTCATCTGCCACTATTGTGCCCAACCTAATGACATATAATTTACTCCGCACACTAGTTAGCTTTAATTTCATTTACTACAGTTGCCAAATTTGTCTCATCGGCAAAAATTGACACAGCAATTTGAATCCTACCCAAGTTCATTTATATAAACTAGCAATAATAATTGGCCTAGAGGTATACCACTGATATCCCTCTATTGTGACATCACCCCCATTCAGTACCACCCTCTGCTTCCTGCCTTTCAGCCATTGAGCTTTCCTATCTTTCAGCCATTTAGCTATCCAATTCCAAACTTTCACACATAAATTTTTCATAATCACTGCAAGAAAGACTACATAACTTCATATTGATATAATTCATATCACAAACAAAGCAAGTTTTTCCAGCTGTCTTCATTGTTCTTTACTCAAAGTATTCACTAGTTTTGTTCATTTAACAATTTTCGTAGTATCTGCCATTGCCCTAAAAATTTACAAGTAAAGAAACCAAACTTACCATCATCATAACATTCTAGAATTCTTGCTATTGCAACTTTCTCTGATGCATCATATTGAAGACATATTCCAATATTAATATGTACACAATCTCCTACTAATACAGTTAAAGAATTCAGTTGAAAACCCCTGAAAAATTAAATATGTTAGCAGTAATATGTATAGGAATAAAAAATAACAGAACTGACTGTATTTTTGCAGATTAGGAGAATTATTTACATAGTAACTACTAATTAAGCAACTTGTATGTAACTACTTTTAATATACTTTCATTTGTAGGAACCCTACTGTGAAGCAATTCAATCAGGTAGTGACTGCTTTGTTCATTTCATCACCACCTTTTAACTATTTGTTACAGAGAAGCTATTTTATCCAAGTATAATTCACATGTGACTGCCATTGCAAAATGGATGCAAATTAGGTTGCTATCCAATAATTAAACCTATTCCAAGTGACTATTCTAATTATCACTGGTTACCATGGGAACGTGGAAAGGTAAAGGGAATTAAATATAAGACATCAAAACAATTGAAGCAAAATAATGGATTTAAGAACAAATATAATGAAAGTAAATTTAAAAGAGGGAATAGAGTGAACTAAAGGACAAAAGAGTAAAAAAAATGTAGAAATATTTATAAAAAGGAGTGGTGATTGATTAAGAAAGCAAAATTATTATAAATAATAGGAGAAATGGGAGCATTTAAAATTAAGAATACTTTTTGCCCCCCCACCTCCCTCTTTTGCGAGTTAGGCAGTGCATCTTCAAAACAAAAAAAGATAACTGCTGAGGGCATTTTCACTCAGGGATAGAAAATGAAGTAATAAATAGACAGATGAAGGAAACGATTAAATAAATAGAATCGCTAGTCATTTTTGGATTTTTTAGGAGTATTTATGTTACCAGAATTAGATTAGCCTATTAATTATGATATGCTAAAATAATAACACAAGAACACTGTCTTTTTTTAATAGGACAGTATTCAGTTTCAAAAATACATATAAGATTTTAAAATACTTCAATTACATATGTATACCAGGCAATGGCTTCACTAATCCCCCCCCTAAGGGAGGAGCTTGCGCTTCGTTACTAATATTAGAATTTAAAATCTTTAAAAAAGCAGCCATGGCGAAATTTTTAGAAATTTTCTGAACTTTGCCAATTATAATAAATTTTAAAAGGAACTCTAAACTAAATTTTCCCCCTTTCAAAATTTCACGTTGCTAAAATATAGTTATAAAAGAAGAAGATATATAAAAGTAAATTTTCTGAACTTCACCATTTGTAATTCTTTAGGTTTTAAAAAATTCGCAAAATTTCGATACTTATATTTACTTCTGAACTTCACCATTTTGTTTTTTGATATTATAAAAGAATTATTAAAAATAACTTTGATAAAAAACATGTCATAACCAAAACTAAGATGAAATTATTATTCAAATACTCAAAAAATCCCCCTTCTTAAATTATAGAGTTAGCGATGATGATGATGAATAATATAGAAACCTGATCCATGTGTCAGCCTACCAATGCTTCAGTGCAGTCATCAGCAAAAACTAAACATACACAAATACCACACTGGCTTAAATAAGACAGGCCAGACAAGGTAAAACACTTATTTACAACATGCCCAAACACATGTGTAGCAGACAAAACTGCCAGATACAGAGAATCTAGGATCTCTGGGAGAACTCAATCCAGTTGAAAGAGTTCACTGTGGCCTTGAATGTGTTATCAACACTTCTTTTTTTTAATACGATGTTGCACCATCCAGATTTCACTTGTGGATCAGAGAACCCCCCTAAAAAACTAGATAATGAAATCAATATAAAGATCAGCATAATAATCACTGGTATGCCTGAAGATACCAGAGGGAAGGTGCCAGGAAGTATTTTTGTGTTTTGCCACAACCTTTCTGCATCAGCAGGGTTTCTTGCCACATAGGTGTATTATGCTGTAAAGATGAGAGGAAAGGCAGCGGTATTGCGATTGGCTGTGTGTGTGATGATCTGTGGCCGGATCTTTTTTTATATAAACTGACATTTGCGTATGCTCTCAGTGGGATTAAACCTAGTGCCTTGATGTTACAAGAATGTCATATCCACAACATTAGTGAGTGCCTTTTAAATCCAAACAAGAGAAATTAGAAAAAGAGGAAATAGAAATTAGAAAAAGAGGAAATAGAAAACAAGCAAATACCTATGTTTAAAAACAACTATCTGAGGCACAAACTTCCAAAATTTGAGGGGAATAGTTGAAATTAATTGAAGAGATATTAATAGAAAAAAATGTCTTAAAATCTACTTACATATAATGCTTGCGATTGGATTGCAATCTCTGTTTCTTGGATGAAGTTAATGGAATCTCTTTATGCCATAAAAATGTGTTTCGATCTAAGCCATTTAACTTAGATCTCACTTCTTTTGATATAACCATGATTGCCTCTTAATTAATTTTTTTCAATTAGATCCTTTAGACACTGTAAAGTATAAATTATTATTATCTGTTGGGTTATGGCCAGGTTGAATGGAAACTAGGTAATGGAAATAAAAGTGTGTAGGATAAGGGGCAAAGAAAGTAAAAACAAAGTAACATATGAGAGTTGCAAACAACTTGCTGCATCCCTGGACTACTGTTACTGAGCAGCAAATCCACTGCGCCATCCTGAATTTAAAATAACTTATTCACAATACAGAGCCCTCTCCTAGAAAAGAAGGATTTTAAACAATGAACGTTGCTTGGAAATGCTATCCAAGAGGTAATGCTTCTACTCTCAGGTCTGGGCATTGTGGTGGATGGCTGGTGTGAGAATGGAGAGTATATTTGGGAGCCATTCTCTCATTTTTGTCCGCTATGGATTTTTTACCACCTTGCCTTAGTCTGTCCTTTTACCCTAATTTTCCTAGTGTACTGTCAAGTTCTGCTAAAATGTAGCTCAAATCAATTGCCACCAGGGCCATTAAATTTGTGGCAGTTGCACATTCTTTGATTTTGGCATCTTAACCCAGTCTTTGGCAGCAGATTTTCTGCATCAATTTGGCTGGCCTACCTCAACTCGTAGTAAATTTGAGAAACACCATTGCTGACCATTTGGGTCAATTTGGCTCCACCTGCTTCCCAGTCAATTATGTAAGGGGGACTGACCTTCGAACAGGTAGCACGTGTTTCATAGAGCTCTCAGTCTGTTGATCTATTTTTCAGATTTTTCTAAAGTTTTTTTATTTTCTTCTTACCACAATCAGCGAAAGCTAAGTTGCTCTTCTTTTTTTTCTTATTACTACTTAAGTTCTTTCTTTGTTTGAATAAGTGATGGAGTTTGGGGATGAAAGTGAGCAGGAGTGTCGGAATGTATGCATTGGTTGTGGTGTATTAGGTGAGGGGTATACATGTGTTGTATGTGGGCGGCGTGAATGCATTGTAGATTTAGAGGGGATGAGAAGGCTGGAGGGGTTAGTTGCTGAGCTCAGGAGGGAACTTAGTGTTAGGCCTAGAGCTGGGAATAGGTTAGGTGGTGAGGTAGGCCAGTTAGATGTTTCAGGTGAAGGTAGAGGGCCAGTGGAGGAGGTAGGATATGATAGTTCTAGTGATAGTGAAGTTAGCCCCCTTAGATTAGTTAGAAATAGGCCTAGTGAGGATGGGGGATAGTGGAGAGTAGTTAGGAAACGTGAAGCTAGGGAGGCTTCTCCTGTTCTTTGTGAGAATAGGGTTGCCTCTGTTGAGGTTGTTAGCCAGGGGGAGAATAGGTGTGTGAGTCAGAGGGACACAGAACCTATTAGCTTGACTAATAGATTCAGTGCCCTAAGAGAGGAAGTAACTGGAAGTGATATGACTGATGGGGGTGGGGGTGGAGTTCGAGTGACTGGTAGTTTGAATGAGAATAGGAGTGGGGATGGAGTTAGGTCTGTGGGGGTTAGGAATAGGAGTCTGACTGAAGTGCTTGTGATGGGTGATTCGCGAGTTAGATATTTAGATAGGAAGTTGAATGCAAGTAGATTGAATGGTTTGAGGGTGTGTTTGCCGGGTGCTGGAGTGAGAGATCTGTCTGATAGGTATGAGGAGCTGGTGTCTGGCTGTGCAAGGGATGCGGTTGTGATTACACATGTAGGAGTGAATGATGTGAAGAAAGTGGGTGCATGTGAGTTACGTGAGAGGTACAAAAGGTTGATTGAAAAGGTGAAAGAAAGTAGAATGAAAGGTGTTGTGACAGGTGTGCTTCCAAGAATGGATGTTGGGGTAGAATGGATGTCTCGTGCAATTGGGCTGAATGATTATGTGAGGAGGATGTGTGAGATGGAAGGTGTCATGTTTGTGGATGTGTGGGATAGGTTTGTTGGAATGAAAGAAATGTATGCGATGGATGGACTGCATTTGAGTAGGAAGGGGGGGGGGGTAGATGTGTTGTGGGAGGAGTATGATCGTGTTATTAGGTCTTTGCGGGCAGGAAACTAGATACTAATAGTGGTCAGGGAATTATGAGAGGACATTATAGTACTGAAAGTAGAATGGACTTGGCAGAAACAGAAATAGGTTCCAAGGCGATAGAGGTGAAGTCATTCAGGTTTCAAGAGGTGCTTCAGGGATAGGGGGGTTAAATTGTTTCTATACAAATGCTCGTAGTCTTAGAAACAAGAAGGATAAGCTATTTAGTTATATTAGAAATGAGGATATAGATATATTATGTGTTACTGAATCATGGGTTAATGAAATAGAATTTAGTGACACTATAAGTGAATTTGATTTACAGGGCTATAATATGTACATTAGTCAAAGGACAGGTAGGATTGGTGGAGGAATAATTATCTATATAAAAAACAACATTGTTTCAAGTTTAAATACTTCAATAAAGCAGGATGGAGTTGAGTCACTTTGGATAGATATTAGGTTCAGTAAAAATAGAATGGTGCATTTGGGAGCTTTTTACAGGCCACCTGGGCAGACTGATAATATGGATGAACTAATGATAAGGGAAATAAGTAAGGGATGTGAAACAGATGCAGTTATTATTGGGGACTTCAACTTAAACTCTGTGGACTGGAAAAATATGATAGGTAGGGATAGAACAAGTGGCAGGTTCCTAGAATGCTTTGAGGATAATTTTTTGAATCAATTTGTTAATGAGCCAACCAGGGGGGACAATATATTAGATTTAGTACTTTCTAACAGTGATCATTTAGTTCAAGAATTGACTGTTGGGGAAGCATTGGAAAATAGTGACCATCAGATAGTTCGTTTTAACTTGGGAATTGAGAAAGGTAAAATAACCGAGAATGCTGAAAAAGTTCCAAATTTTCATAAGGGAGATTATGTAAAACTTCGAAGCTTGCTAAATTTGGTAGACTGGGATGTAGAATTCAGAGGTAAAAATGCTTATGGGATGTGGGATACTTTCAAGCATATAATAAATGTAGTCCAAGAACAATGTATCCCAATGAAGGCCATTAGGAACAAAAGTAGGAAACCATTATGGTGGAATCAAGAGATAGCTAGAAAAATTTCAGAGAAGAAAAGGGCATACAAAAAATTACAGGTACAAAATAATATTCAAAATTTAAGTGATTATAGAATGGCTAGGAATGAGTTAAATAAGATTATAAAGAAGAACAAAAGGGTGTCAGAAATTAAATTAGCTCAGGATAGCAACAAAGATCCTAGAAAGTTCTTTAGTTACTATAAAATTAATAACAAGTCTGGCAGAGTTAAAATAGGACCTATCAAATATGAAGGGGTTGTGAGAGAAACTGATGAGGAAATAGTTGAGGTACTAAATGGTCATTTTGCATCAGTATTTACAAAGGAGAAACTAAATAGTCTTATGTATAGTACTCATGGGTCAGGGAAAGCGGTGTTTACTAACATTAGTGTGGATCGGAGGATGATAAAAGGACTAATAGGTGAGTTAGATACTACCAAGGCCTCCGGCCCTGATAATATTCATTCTAGAATACTTAAAGAAGGGGTAGAAAGTATCTCAATAGCTCTGGAGAAGTTATATACTAGGTCACTGGAATATGGAGAAATACCCGATGATTGGAAGAGAGCAAATGTAGCCCCCATTTTCAAGAAGGGTAGTAAAGAGGATCCAAATAACTTTAGACCGGTTAGCCTAACTCCTGCAGTCTGTAAAATTCTTGAGAAAATAGTTAAAAAAGGGATTTGCCAACATCTAGAGAGGGAGGGGTTAATCAGCGATGCTCAGCATGGGTTTAGATCAGGTAGATCATGTTTGACTAACTTACTAGACTTTCTGGAGTTTGTAACAGATCAAGTAGATAAGGGAGAGAATGTAGATATAATTTACTTAGATTTTAGTAAAGCATTTGATAAGGTACCACATAGGAGACTAGTTCATAAATTAAAAATGATTGGGATATGTGGGGGTGTTTCAAATTGGATAGCTGAGTGGCTGAAAGACAGGAAGCAAAGGGTAGTGCTAAATGGTGTAAAGTCAGAGTGGAGGGATGTTATCAGTGGGGTTCCTCAGGGATCAGTTCTCAGTCCATTATTATTTGTCATCTATATAAATGATCTTGGGGAGGCAGTTAATAATAAAGTGTCAATTTTTGCGGATGATACCAAATTAGCAGCTGTAGTTAAAGATATTGATGATAATTTTAAAGTGCAGGGGGATTTAAATAAATTGTTATCCTGGGCACATAAGTGGCAAATGACTTTCAACATGGGAAAAGATAATAGAGAATTTAACTATGAAATGGATGGGCATTGGCTGAGCTCAGTAGAGGATGAGAAAGATCTAGGAGTAGTAATAGATAAGTCATTAAGGTTTTCTAAGCAGTGTATTGAAGCAAGAAATAGGGCAAATAGAGTGCTGGGTTTTATTAAGAGAAATGTCAGTTACAAAAGTAAGGAGGTTATTCTTAAACTCTATAACTCTTATGTTAGGCCACATCTAGAGTACTGTATACAGGCATGGTCCCCACATTTTAGACACGATATTAACCTTCACGAGTCAGTGCAACGCAGGGCAACAAAGATTATTCCTTCCCTGAGGCACCTTGAATATATAGATAGACTGAGGGTATTAAATATCTTCTCGTTCGAAAGGAGGTGTGTGAGAGGGGATATGATTGAGCTCTTTAAAAAAATTTCCGGGATAGATAAATTGGATGTTAGCAAGTTTTTTGAGTTAGATGATGGAAATCGGACTAGAGGTCACCACTTGAAAATTAAAAAGCAAGGGTGTAGGTTGGATTTAAGAAAATATTTTTTCACCAATAGAGTGGTAGACTTCTGGAACAAATTACCGCAGAGGGTAGTAGGTAGTCCAAATCTAAATGTATTTAAGAGTAGGTTGGATGAGTTCATGGGAAGGGAAGGTTGTGATGGTTCCTAAGTTTTGTATATATTAATATTGTTTGTATATATCTATAGCTGCATGATTTAGTTCTTGACAAGCCTTGATTGGTGATACCCTTGTTTCTGGACGCAATCCTCTGGATGTAGTTTTCCTGGAAGTTTGGGTGCCTTAAAAAAAGAGGCTGTTTGACTCGGATGACCTATGATGAGCCCTTGTGGCTTTTGTCATCTGTTATATTATATTGTTGGGGACTTTGATTTTGTCTTCCCCTGGTGATGGTGCTTTTTGTGGGTGGGTTTTGACAGAGGCGGATGACCTTTGATAGGCCATTGTGGCTTTTGTCATCCGTGTAATTATGTTATGTTATGTTATGACACCCCGAGAGTCAAGTAGAAGCCAGAGCAAGTTTGGAAGACATCTTACCCTCACATTTCCTACTCCCTTCAGCATTGAAGAGGGTCTGGTATTGTATTAAAAAATAGTCCAGAAAGAATATGGTAAGGCTGACATGGCAAAGCAGGGTTGGCAAAAAGAACAAAATTTTGAAAAAGCCCAATAAAACCTGGGTTTTATTCTGGTGGTTTTCAAATTTCAGGTTTTTTTCAAAAAACAAATACTACAAACATTAGAATAAAATAGAAAAAGAATAACATCTCTATTTTATATTAATAATTAAATTAGTTTAATGATTATATTAAGGTAAGAACAGATCACTGATCGAGAATTGTGGGTACCCATGATAGCTATAACCTGTAGAAGGAGAGATGAATTATGAGTCAGTATCAGAGAAATAACCTTAATTTGATACACTAGGGTAGGGCAAATCTCAGGTTTTTTTCAAAAAATAAATGCTACAAGTATTAGAATAACATAAAAAATGAATAGTTATCTCTATTTTTATGTAATATTAATAATTATTATGATAAGAAAAGATCACAGTAACAGATTACTGATCGAGATTGTGGGTACCCATGATAGCCATAACCTGTAGGAGAGATGAATTATGAGTCAGTATCAGAGAAATAATCTTAATTTGATACATATTTGTTGAAATTATAACATAAATATGCATTTTGAAAAAAAATAGGTTTTCAAATTTCACTTGAAAAAAGAAAAAAAAAAGGAAAAAGCATGTTTTTTTTTTATTTGCCAACCCTATATTCAAGTTTTTTTCTTTTTTATCATAGTCTGACAGTGCTGTCTCGCAATTTATTTCATTTTGTATATATTTATTTACACATATTGTAATTTATTTGGGGGAAATAAATTTAGATAAGGTAGAGGTTGTGTATCTGTCTCCTTTGCTGCCATTAGCAGACTTTTGCTTACCCAACAGTTTGAGTTATGAACATAGTGAATAAGGTATGGAAGATACATAGTATCCTGCCACACCATCATTGTAGATAGAAGGGTGTAGGATAAGTAGCAGAGAAAAAAATTAAAGTAATCATAGGTGAATTGCAAACAGCTTCCTGCATTGCTGAACCACTGTTAGCGAGCAATGAATCCACTGCACCATCAAAAAAACAAGGATATTTGTATACTTAAAAAAAAGGCTTGCTCTAAGAACTAAACATGCACTCTTCTTCAAAAACTCGGGTACTACACATTTAGAAGGGCATGAATTCATTTCAAAGACAAGAGGCAGTGACTTAGTTCCTCCCGGTACCAGGAAGAGATAACATCAGCAAAGATCCCCAGACTCGGACACAAACCAAAAAGTGATGATGTTTTACAAGTTGGATGGCATGATGTTCACCATGAGCCAATCATTGCCACTGCAATACATTTTGAAGGAAAGCCATCTACTTAATGCTGCTGTCTGTAGAGAAAATCAGAATAAAACTGTAAAACTGCATAAAAACTCAAACGCAGAAGACTTTTTTTGTGCAACTTGAATGAGCTGTTTACATACTTCCGGAACAAGTATCCTGCAGAAAAGATAGGCTTTTCAAAATTCTGTGAGCTGCAGCCTCAGTAGTGCATCACAGTTGGAGCTTCCAGCACACATAGTGTGTGTGTTTGTATGCACCACCAAAATATCAAGCTAATGTTAGCTGGAACACAGTTAATAAGTGAAGATTACAAAGAATTGATTGGCAAAACTATCTGTGATTTTGAACTCTAGTGATTGCATGCTTCGCAGCTGTGATGACTGCCCTGGTGAAGAACCAATGCATGAATACCTGGTTCAAATCTTTGAGGATTCAGATCCCGAAGCCACAATTGATTTCAAGCAGTGGATCCAGACAGACCGAGCAAATCTAATCGGTAACCAGTTATCAGTTGAGGAATTTGTCAAGGATGTTAGTGTCAAGCTTACCAACTTGTCAGTCCACCACTACATTGTCAGGCTAATTACACTGGGGAACAATGTAATTTGGTGAATTGCCAAAAGTATATTTTCCAACTTAATTTGAGCATACTGAATTCAAATCTGAAATCAGATTGTCTCTAAATGCTACAGATTTTTCATAATATCAATAATTAATATTATACAATAATTTTAATTTGATCACGCCTATCATCATGCCCTGAAGTAATTTTGAATCATCCTTTTGCGTTATTTATAGTAAAGCAGTTTTTTGCACAAACATTTTATTGCATATGAAAAGAAACTTGAATTATAAATTAGGATTACAAATACTGTAATCAAATAGATGCTAATTTATTAATGACCATACATCAGGATGGAGGACCTCTTCTTGATTTCAAGCGGGCAAAATTTGCGTTTGTAACTCTTTCTCTTGTAAGTCTTCTCTGGTTGATCTCTTCTAATCGTCCAACAGTAGCCCACCATCATGTGTCTATCCCAGTGACCTTGGTAGCACTTTTCCATCGTCATCAAATCCTGATGGAAGCGTTCCCCTTGTCCGTCGCTCATGGATCCTAGATTCTCTGGGAATCTGTTGAGGTGACTATTTAGAAAATGCAGCTTCACACTCATGTTGCATCCCAGATCACGATATGCTAAAAGCATATTAGTAACCAGATCCTCGTAGTTATGTGCTTTTTTGTTTCCCAAGAAGTTACAAACAATGGCAGAAAATGAGAGCCAGGCTGCCTTCTCTTTTTCATTCATGGTATTCATGAATCTAGAATCACTCAGAAGTCTTCGGATTTGGGGACCATCAAATACTCCTGCTTTTATTTTTTTGTATGACAAAGCAGGAAACAGCGATACTATGTACTGAAAACAATCATTGTCAGAGCTCAATGCCTTGACATACTGCTTCATCAACCCCAGTTTGAGATGAAGTGGAGGGAAAATGATCTTCTCTCAACTTACAATTGGCTCATTAACAATGTTTGGCATT
The DNA here is from genome assembly GCA_963969495.1 of Ceratothoa steindachneri. Lineage (NCBI taxonomy): Eukaryota > Metazoa > Arthropoda > Malacostraca > Isopoda > Cymothoidae > Ceratothoa > Ceratothoa steindachneri. The sequence goes on along the minus strand of OZ018331.1, from coordinate 8,079,363 downwards.
CCTGTTTCCTGAACTGGCCAATCTTTTAGGGACCAATGTTTGTCACAGGCTCAACTGTCCCACATACAGATATAGCATGGAAACTTTGTATATCCCTTCTGCTGGCAAGGAGGAAGTTGACCATCTTAAGGTCTACACATACGAGGGGCGGTCAATAAGTTTTGCGAATCGGTAGGGCAAAACAGAGGAAGGGAAGTGGCTGTTTGTGGGGGTGTTAGGACAAGTTATGACAGGTCAGGACCTGCAGCTGCACGCTCCTGCCTCCTCTATTTAAGAAGCAGTAGATGATCGTAGATTGTCAGTCACAAATTTTTCTACAATGGAGAAGGTTGAGCACTGCGCAGTGATCAATTTTTTTACCAAGGAAGGCAAGAATGCAAAAGAGATCCATGAACGCATGGTTGCAGTGTACACCGACACTGCCCCTTCCTATGCAACCATTGCTCGCTGGAATAGGGAGTTCCGTCATGGTCTTGAGTCCCTTGAAGATGACCCCCGTCCAAGACGCCCGTCAGATGTGACCAACAAGGACAATGTGGCCCGTGTGGAGAGGAGGATCCTCGAAAATCGACAGGTGAAGGTCGAAGAAATCGAGCGAGAACTTGAAATATCACATGGAAGTGTTATCAACATCATCCACGACAATTTAGCCATGACCAAGGTCTCTGCCCGTAGGGTCCCTAGAAAACTCCCACCCCATGATCGACTTCAACATCATCAAAGTTAGGAGGAGCTGCTGCTCCTGTACAACCAAGACCCGGCGGGATTCGAGTCACGCATAGTGACAGGTGATGAAATGTGGGTCCATCACTGGGATCCCGAGACCAAGCTCGAAGGCATAGCCTGGAAGCATAGGGGCTCTCAGACCCCCCATCAAGTTCCGGACCCAACCCTCAGCCGGGAAGATCATGGCCACCATCTTTTGGGATTCTGAGGGAGTGTTGATGGTGGACTATGTGCTTCGTGGAAGGACCATCACAGGCCAATATTACGCCAAGGAACTGGCTGGGTTGAAGAAGTGCATCCATCAGAAGCTGCGCGGCAAGTTGACACGCGGTGTCCTGCTCCTCCACGACAATGCCCCCGTCCACAAGGCCAGAGTTGCACAAGCTGCCCTGCACGAGTGCAGATTCAAGGAGCTCAACCATCCCAGTCCAGATCTGGCCCCTAGAAGGCAAGAATGCAAAAGAGATCTATGAACGCATGGTTGCAGTGTACACCGACACCGCCCCTTCCTATGCAACCATTGCTCGCTTGAATAGGGAGTTCCGACATGGTTGTGAGTCCCTTGAAGATGACCCCCATCCATAACACCCGTATGACGTGACCAACAAGGACAATGTGGCCCGTGTATTGAGGAGGATCCTCAAAAATCGCCGGGTGAAGGTCAAAGAAATCGAGCGAGAACTTGGAATATCACATGGAAGTGTTATCAACATCATCCACGACGATTTGGCCATGGCCAAGGTCTCTGCCCGTTGGGTCCCTAGAAACCTTATGCCCCATGATCGACTTCAACGTTGTCAAAGTTCACAAGGCCAGAGTTGCACAAGCTGCCCTGCACGAGTGCAAATTTGAGGAGCTCAACCATCCTCCCTACAGTCCAGATCTGGCCCCTAGTGATTACTTTTTATTCTGCCAGCTCAAGGCTGCACTGTGTGGACGCTGGTTTGGGGATGATGAAGATGTCCAGCTCGCCGTCCAGGAGTGGATTGAACAGCAGTTGGGAGATTTCTGGTTGTCAGGAATTCAAAGCCTCAGGGACAAGTGGCGCAAGTGCATTGAAGTCGAGGGTAGTTATATTGAAAAATAATAAAACACTTTTCCTCATATCTCGTTTCCTTATATCCGAATTGCAAAACTTATGGACCACCCCTCGTATGATACCCATACCAACCTGTCAAGCATATGTCTTTCACTCAACCTGGTGGCTAAAAGTTCTGCAACTTTCTTGGAGAGCGCCAAATCACGTTGCAAATCATTCAAATCCTCTTGATTGAAACAGTGAGAAGCTAATGACTGTTCAGCATCTGATGATGAATCTGCAGACTCTGAATCCATTCCGTGGACGTCCATATCAGGTACATCATTTTCATCCTCGGAGGAAGATATCCACTGAAAATCAGAACTGGTAAAGGCTCAGAATGAGGTACTGGCCGGATCGCGAGGGAATGTTGGGGTAGTCGATCTTGTGCCGATCTTTCTTGCCAATCCCTTTAGTATTCACCAGGCAGAAATAACAGTCCGATACATGATCCTTTGGCACTCGCCAAACCATGTGGATTCCAAAGGAAGACCATTTCTCTTTTCTTTCGTCCACTCACAAAGATATTCCACACAACTATGACAAACAGCATGTGGGGCTCACTTCTTGTCTTGATCGCCAAGAGGAACATCAAAATATGCCTTATAAGTGCGGATCACAAAGTTTGATATATTGCGCCTTTGACAAACTAGCATATAACAGCCACATATGTAGCAGAAGGTATCTGGATCATTAACGCAATTTCCTCTTGACAAAGCCATCACTAACATGAGATCTGAAAAAAGAAACAATAATGTCAATTATTTGCATAATAACACTTATTACTATCTTACTACTATGTACTGTGAAGTATTTGCTTTCTACAAGCACCCTCTCTGTCCATCCGGAGGGCAGTTTTTGGGGAAAATGAGAAAATAGAAATTATAGAATAACTATAGCATATAGGTAAAAATGGATTATATATTTGAAATCAGCATGAAAAAACTGAATGAAAATTGGCAGATAAATCTAAGTCACCAGAAAATGTGATTAAAATTGTTCCCCTGAAATAACAGGAGAATCTGCAGGAAGAAAAATTGGTGATTTTGATGGATTTTGCAGAGAATTATTCCTTTATGATGCATGATGAAATTCAAGGGTTTCATTGGGACAACAGCCAAGCCACATTGCACCCATTTGCAGTTTACACCAGAAAAAATGATGAGGTGAAGTGCCACAGCATGAGCATCATCAGTGACTGTCTACAGCATAATGCTGTGAATGTCTGTGTTCATCAGGAGTCTTGCAGTATATGAAAGACAATATGGCCACCATCAGGCACATTTATTACTTCAGTGATGGGTCAGCAGTACAATATAAGAACTTTGCAAATCTTTTCCACCACGAAAAAGACTATGGAATCTCAGCAGAGTGGATTTTTTTTGCCACATCACATGGAAAATCTCTTTGTATCAATGGAATTGGTGGCAGAATCAAGAGCCATAAGTCAGAGAGCAAGTCTAGTCTCCACTGGAAGGCCACATTCTCACTGCTGAAGACCTGTACAAATTTTGTGAGAAGCAGGTACCAGGAGTGAAGAGTTTCTTTGTCAGCAGCGCTGAAGTTGCAGAGGTTAAAGAAGCCCAGGAGCAGCGATTTGCCAAAACACATACAGTGGCTGGTACAAGGGAACACCACTGTTTCAAGCCAAATGTCTGCAGACTTCACATCATTCATGGCCACATTGTCTGTGTCAGATAATGTTTTTGTAAAAACTGCAAATTTGCAACCAGGCCAATATGTTACAAAATGGTGGATCGGAAATGTTGGCAAGGTGTCTCTGCAAGAAGATGCTTTGATAAATTTCATGCATCCGCATGGACCTTGCAGGAACTTCCACTGGTCATCTACACTTGACAAGTGTTGGATCCCATAAATTCACATTCTGTGCATTGTTCCTGTACCAACAGCTTCAATGCTTGGAAGGAATTACGGTTTGCCTGACACTGTTATCCAAGATGTGCAGGCAAAGTTTGCAGCTATGTAATAATAAGAAATTGGCTATGGCTTGGGAACTTCGGACAAGAAACACACACATGGCTTGGGAACCTTGGACAAGAAACACACACATGGCTTGGGAACCTCAGATAAGAAACCCAGACATGGCTTGGAAACTAACTAGAAACCCGCTTGGGAACCTTGGAGAAGAAACCCACACCGGCTTCGGAACCAGCAAGAGACCCAACACCACTGGCACAGCCTGGAGGACTGGAGAAGAGAGGTGGATGGGAGGGCCCGCGGCTGGACCTGCATGGCTATCGGGCATGGCCCCTAGGTGATGGGGATACCAATCTGTGACTAGCCATCACAGAATTGGCAGTGGCACAGCCACCATGGACCAACGCAGGATTAAAAGTACAAATCTTCATGGTATGTTCTGAGAGAGTACACATTTTTTACACATCAAAAAGTTCCAGCCAAGCAAATTCAAGTTAGCATTTGACCAAGAAGCAACTCAGTCTCAAAAGATATTTTGGTCTCCAAGGCTATTTATTAGACATGCTCTTTCTGATGAGAAAAAAAGATGATAAAAAACTGGCATGATGATCAAATAACTGATTAAACATAGGTCATTTTTCACATTTTTCTGTTTGTGTCCAACTTTGATAGGGTCTAATATAAAGATTACTAAACCTAGAAACTTCCAATTTGGCATACAGACTGACAAGTTAGATGCCACTCCAGGAAAAAAATTGGTATCATATAAGCCCAATGTTCAGGAGATATAAGCTGATGAGTGCAGCACTGGTTGGTGTTACAGGTAATTTTTTTTTTCCTCCTATGACTCTTCTTATATGTGAAAAGCTTTTCAAAATTGTGCACAATTGCCTCACCTTGCAGGAGATCATGTTTAACAAATTTACTAGATTTTATGGATTAAATTACTAAACAATTAGATAAGGGAGAGAATATTGATGTAATTTACTTACATTTTAGCAAAGCTTTTGATAAGGTTCTACATAGGAGACTAGTTCACAAATTAAAAATGCATGAGATATGTGGTAAAGTTTTGAATTGGATAAGTGAATGGGTGAAAGAGAGGAAACAGTTGTGCTGAATGGGGTGAGGTCATAGAATGCTTTGAGGATAATTTTTTTAATCAATTTGTTAATGAGCCAATGAGGGGGAACAATATATTAGATTTAGTACTTTCTAACAGTGGGGAATTGATTGAAGTATTCAAATGGGTAAAAGGATATAATAAAGGGGATCTGGGTAAGGTTCTTATACTTAGTGAACATGACAGGACACGTAGCAATGGGTTTAAGCTTGATAAGTATAGGTTTAGGAAGGAGATGGGAGGAATTGGTTTACAAATCATGTGGTAGATGAATGGAATAGGCTCACTAGACATGTGATAGAAGCCTCCTCTACGGGTAGTTTTAAGAATAGATTAGATAAATATATGGATGAAGCTGCTAATGGGTCATTCCATATGAAATCAACCAATTTTGAGGGAAATTTTAAGTCACCATCACCGATTTTGATGCAAATTGGTATACAGGTTGAATTTGATGAGAGAAAAACAATGAGACACTTCCCAGCCCTCAATCAATTTTGAATAGCTCAAAAGTTATAACCTGTCAAAGTTGAGAAAAATTGTCAAATTTCTTGATACCAGCATTTGAAAAAAAAAAATATTTCTCCCTTATTATAGCACATAAAACAATGAATTATGTATTTTTTTAAAGCTTAAGGGTTGCTCTAAACATTTTTAACAACAAAATTAATTTTTGATAAAAAAGTTTTTTTGACCTTAAATGTCAACTTTTGACCTTTAAAAAAATATATTGGTATCAATAAATTTTTGTGTAATTTTTTTTATAAATATATATGCCTTTAGACTACAATATAAGATAAATTTCATTCTGAGTTTTTCATTATATCAGGAGTTATGATCAATTTTGTAACCATTGGTATGCCAATTTTTACCTATTTTTATGTTATAAATTTTACCTGTTATAAACTATGAAAGCTAATTTAAAAATTTTTCTTTTTTTTTCAGAAAGTTTAATATTTAGATAAAAAAGTAATTAATAATTTGCATTACCAATTATTTGTATTTTAACAAATTATTATGGATGAGAAGAGAAAGCATTTTTTAAATATTAAGTATTGCTGCGATCCTTACAAAGGTCACAAAAAATTAATAAAGAAAAATCTGAGACTAATTTCAGAAGACTTAATATGAGAATATCCAAAATTAAAAAATTTTAAGGACCAAAAAATCTGTGATAACTGCAGAAAAAAGATAGCTGATGATGATAGTTCTTCATCTCAAAATACGAATCCAAGCCTTTAAGAAGAAAGAATGGAAATTGAGCCAATTACTGAACAGGAAGAATCACAAGAAGCATTAACTGAATTAAATAAATCATTAATAGCTATTGGAGAGTCACCAGTCAAGAAATTTAAAATGGATGTAGTAAAAAAATATAGTTCAGATAAAATGAATAAAATTCAAAAATCCATTTCAAGTAAACTCAGAACTGTAGGCTCTGCAACAAAATATCCATTACCCTTGGATCAAGACCCAGAGTCTTCTAGAACAGAATCAAGTAAAGATGGTGAAGAAATGATAAATCAACTGAAGGAGAAATTTCAAACTACTAGTAAAAGGTCTGAGCAGCTGCAAATCTTAACTGTTTTGCCAAAAAGCTGGAGCTTATCCAAAATTAAATCTGAATTTAATGTTACTAATTACATGGCCAGACAAGCTAAAAAACTAGCAATGGAAGAAGGAATAATGTCATTGCCAAGCAAAAGAAAAGGTACATTTCCATCAGAAACAATTAAAGTAGTAGAAGACTTTTATAAAAATGAAGAAGTAAGCAGAATTATGCCAGGGAAAAAAGATTTCAAGAGTGTTAGAAAAGATGGACAAAAAACTCATGAACAAAAATACTTAATTTTGGGAAATTTAAAAGAAATTTATCATTTATTTAAAACAAAATACCCAGACACTAAGATTGGCTTTTCAAAATTTGCTGAGCTGAAACCCAACGAGTGTGTATTAGCTGGTGGTGCAGGAACTCACAGTGTGTGTGTTTGCACACATCATCAAAATGTTAAACTGATGATTATTGGTACAAGGCTACCACAGTTGACAAAAGACAGTGACCTGACTTTAGATGATTACAAAACATGTCTATCATTCATTACATGTGACCCTCCAACTTATGAGTGCTATTTTGATGAATGCTCAGAATGTTTTTCTAAAATAGACAAACTAAAACTATATGTTACTAAAATTTTGGATGACAATATGATTGATGAGGTAAATTACAAGCAGTGGCTCTCAACTGATCGCTCAACTTTAGAGCTTGTTTCAAGAACAACTGAAGAATTTATAGACACTTTTACCTTAAGTCTTCTCAATTTAAAAAAACATGATTTCATAGCAAAAAAGCAGGCACAATTTTGTTCATCTAAAAAAGAAGAACTAAAAGATGGTGAAATCTTAGTAGTATAAGATTTTGCTGAAAATTACTCATTCCTTCTTCAGGATGCAGCACAAGGGTACCACTGGAATAACTCCCAAGCTACATTACATCCCTTTCTTTCCTACTACAAAGAAGCTGGGGAAACACAACACATAAGTTTTGTTGTGATTTCAAACTGCTTGAAGCATGACACTGTTGCAGTCCATTTATTTAAAAAAAAAACTTATTGAATTTTTTAAAAAAGAACTCAAATTCCCAATAACAAAAATTATATATTTTTTTGATGGAGCTGCGTCACAATATAAAAATTTTAAAAACTTTATTAATTTATGTCACCATAAATCAGATTTTGGATTGGAAGCAGAATGGCATTTCTTTGCTACATCTCATGGAAAAGGACTATGCGATGGTGTAGGGGGCACAGTAAAAAGACTAGCAGCAAAAGCTAGCCTGCAAAGAGCATATAATGATCAGATAATGACTCCTCAACAGCTCTTTGATTTTGCTGAAAGACACATTAAGGGAATCAAATTTTCATATGTCCCAAATAGTGAATACATTGAAGAAAAAAATTATTTGCAAGAAAGATTTGACCAGGCCTCTGCAATAATTGGTACCCAAAAATTACACAGTTTTGAGACAGTTAATGAAAATGAACTAAGAGTGAAAACAATATCAACTGCATCAGAATTCAAGAAAGTGAAAATATCCTATACAGAGGCAATATTATTGGAGGATGTAAAAGGATTTGTCACTGCTAAGTATGATGACAAATAGTACTTAGGGTGTGTATTGGATACCAATGTTGAGAAAATGATTGTTAAAATAACATTCCTAGAACCAGAAGGACCATCAAATTCATTTAAATATCCAAGAAAACCAGATGTATTAGTATTGCCATTAGATGACATATTGAGCATTGTTGAGCCTGTAACAGCAACAGGAAGAACTCACAAACTATCTAAAAATGAACAATTAAAATCAACAGAAATAATGCAGAAAAAAATTGATTCCTAAATTATTATAAAAAGAATAAATTCATTTTGGGAGGTTGGGTGGGACCTGTGGCTTTTTTGCTGAGCTATCAGGAGTGGCCCCTTAGGCGATGGGGATACCAGCAGTTATGCAGGTATCTTAACTGTTGGTAGTGGCTCTGCCACCATTGACCATAGCAAATTATAAATTAAATACATTCGTAGGTAGCTTTAAAAATATTTATAATTTTAAATAAAAAATTACTGAAAGTTAATTTTTTCTTGTAGGTAGGATTTAACACATATCTATAGAATTAATGATTCTAATACACGAGTATATATTAAAAGCATTCAAATATAATACTTAGGCATCTAATAATTGATAACTAACTCTGTGAATATGATGTAACTCTGTTAATATGATAAAGATGCATATAAAAAAAAATTATTTGTGAAGATAGCAAAAAATGGCCATACCAGTGGTTACAAAATTGATCATAACTCCTGATATAATGAAAAACCCAGAATGAAATTTATCTTATATTGTAGTCTAAAGGCATATATATTTAAAAAAAAATTACACAAAAATTTATTGATACCAATATATTTTTTTTAAAGGTCAAAAGTTGACCTTTAAGGTCAAACAAATTTTTTTTACCAAAAATTAATTTTGTTGTTAAAAATGTTTAGAGCAACCCTTAAGCTTAAAAAAAATATATATAATTCATTGTTTTATGTGCTATAATAAGGGAGAAATAATTTTTTTATCAATGCTGGTATCAAGAAATTTGACAATTTTTCTCAACTTTGACAGGTTATAACTTTTGAGCTATTCAAAATTGAGGGCTGGGAAGTGTCTCATTGTTTTTCTCTCATCAAAATCAACCTGTATACCAATTTTCATCAAAATCGGTGATGGTGACTAAATGTCCCTTGTTGAATTCAGATGGAATGACCCTAATGGGACTGACTTTTTTTTATGTATATATTTTTCTAAGGAGTAGGGAGATTATATTTTGCGGTTGCATGAATGGACATAATCCTCTGGATGAATTTTATGTATATTGTAGATTAAATCTGACGAACTCCTGTAAAGGGTGACAATGTTGATGACTTTTCTCTGGTAAGAAATCTTTTGTGTGCTAACTGGAACAAGGGCTGCCAAGTGTAGGCCATGAATGGTCTTTTGCAGTCTCCTTCTTTTCTTATGTTCTTATTTAGTTCAAGAATTGACTGTTGGGGAAGCATTGGGAAATAGTGACCATCAGATAGTTCGTTTTAACTTGGGAATTGAGAAGGGTAAAATAACTGAGAATGCTGTAAAAGTTCCAAATTTTCATAAGGGAGATTATGTAAAACTCTGATGCTTGCTAAATTTTGTAGACTGGGATGTAGAATTCAGAGGTAAAAATGCTTATGGGATGTGGGATACTTTCAAGCATATAATAAATGTAGTCCAAGAACAATGTATCCCAATGAAGGCTATTAGGAACAAAAGTAGGAAACCATTATGGTGAAATCAGGAGATAGCTAGAAAATTTTCAGAGAAGAAAAGGGCATATAAAAAATTACAGGTACAAAATAATATTCAAAATTTAAGTGATTATAGAATGGCTAGGAATGAGTCAAATAAGATTATAAAGAAGAACAAAAGGGTGTTAGAAATTAAATTAGCTCAGGATAGCAACAAAGATCCTAGAAAGTTCTTTAGTTACTATAAAATTAATAATAAGTCTGGCAGAGTTAAAATAGGGCCTATCAAATATGAAGGGGTTGTAAGAGAAACTGATGAGGAAATAGTTGAGGTACTAAATGGTCATTTTGCATCAGTATTTACAAAGGAGAAACTAAATAGTCTTATGTATAGTACTCATGGGTCAGGGAAAGAGGTGTTTACTACCATTAGTGTGGATTGGAGGACGATAAAAGGACTAATAGGTGAGTTAGATACTACCAAGGCCTCCGGCCCTGATAATATTCATTCTAGGATACTTAAAGAAGGGGTAGAAAGTATCTCAATAGCTCTGGAGAAGTTATATACTAGGTCACTGGAATATGGAGAAATACCCGATGATTGGAAGAGAGCGAATGTAGTCCCAATTTTCAAGAAGGGTAGTAAAGAAGATCCAAATAACTTTAGACCGGTTAGCCTAACTCCTGTAGTCTGTAAAATTCTTGAGAAAATAGTTAAAAAAGGGATTTGCCAACATCTAGAGAGGGAGGGGTTAATCAGCGATGCTCAGCATGGGTTTAGATCAGGTAGATCATGTTTGACTAACTTACTAGACTTTCTGGAGTTTGTAACAGATCAAGTAACATAACATAACATAACATAACATAATTACACGGATGACAAAAGCCACAAGGGCCTATCAAAGGTCATCCGCCTCCGTCAAAACCCACCCACAAAAAGCACCATCACCAGGGGAAGACAAAATCAAAGTCCCCCACAATATAATATAACGGATGACAAAAGCCACAAGGGCTCATCATAGGTCATCCGAGTCAAGCGGCCTCTTTTTCAAGGCACCCAAACTCCCAGGAAAACTACATCCAGAGGATTGCATCCAGAAACAAGGGTATCACCAATCAAGGCTTGTCAAGAACTAAATCATGCAGCTATAGATATATACAAACAATATTAATATATACAAAACTTAGGAACCATCACAACCTTCCCTTCCCATAAACTCATCCAACCTACTCTTAAATACATTTAGATTTGGACTACCTACTACCCTCTGCGGCAATTTGTTCCAGAAGTCTACCACTCTATTGGTGAAAAAATATTTTCTTAAATCCAACCTACACCCTTGCTTTTTAATTTTCAAGTGGTGACCTCTAGTCCGATTTCCATCATCTAACTCAAAAAACTTGCTAACATCCAATTTATCTATCCCGGAAAAAATTTTAAACAGCTCAATCATATCCCCTCTCACACATCTCCTTTCGAACGAGAACATATTTAATACCCTCAGTCTATCTTCATATTCAAGGTGCCTCAGGGAAGGAATAATCTTTGTTGCCCTCCGTTGCACTGACTCAAGAAGGTTAATATCGTGTCTAAAATGTGGGGACCATGCCTGTATACAGTACTCTAGATGTGGCCTAACATAAGAGTTATAGAGTTTAAGAATAACCTCCTTACTTTTGTAACTGACATTTCTCTTAATAAAACCCAGCACTCTATTTGCCCTATTTCTTGCTTCAATACACTGCTTAGAAAACCTTAATGACTTATCTATTACTACTCCTAGATCTTTCTCATCCTCTACTGAGCTCAGCCAATGCCCATCCATTTCATAGTTAAATTCTCTATTATCTTTTCCCATGTTAATAACTTTGCACTTATCAAGGTTGAAAGTCATTTGCCACTTATGTGCCCAGGATAACAATTTATTTAAGTCCCCCTGCACTTTAAAATTATCATCAATATCTTTAACTACAGCTGCTAATTTGGTATCATCCGCAAAAATTGACACTTTATTATTAACTGCCTCCCCAAGATCGTTTATATAGATGACAAATAATAATGGACCGAGAACTGATCCCTGAGGAACCCCACTGATAACATCCCTCCACTCTGACTTTACACCATTTAGCACTACCCTTTGCTTCCTGTCTTTCAGCCACTCAGCTATCCAATTTGAAACACCCCCACATATCCCAATCATTTTTAATTTATGAACTAGTCTCCTGTGTGGTACCTTATCAAATGCTTTACTAAAATCTAAGTAAATTATATCTACATTCTCTCCCTTATCTACTTGATCTGTTACAAACTCCAGAAAGTCTAGTAAGTTAGTCAAACATGATCTACCTGATCTAAACCCATGCTGAGCATCGCTGATTAACCCCTCCCTCTCTAGATGTTGGCAAATCCCTTTTTTAACTATTTTCTCAAGAATTTTACAGACTACAGGAGTTAGGCTAACCGGTCTAAAGTTATTTGGATCCTCTTTACTACCCTTCTTGAAAATGGGGACTACATTCGCTCTCTTCCAATCATCGGGTATTTCTCCATATTCCAATGACCTAGTATATAACTTGTCCAGAGCTATTGAGATACTTTCTACCCCTTCTTTAAGTATCCTAGAATGAATATTATCAGGGCCGGAGGCCTTGGTAGTATCTAAATCACCTATTAGTCCTTTTATCATCCTCCGATCCACACAAATGTTAGTAAACACCTCTTTTCCTGACCTATGAGTACTATACATAGGACTATTTAGTTTCTCTTTTGTAAATACTGATGCAAAATGACAATTTAGTACCTCAACTATTTCCTCATCAGTTTCTCTCACAAACCCTTCATATTTGATAGGTCCTATTTTAACTCTGCCACACTTGTTATTAATTTTATAGTAACTAAAGAACTTTCTAGGATCTTTGTTGCTATCCTGAGCTAATTTAATTTCTGACACCCTTTTGTTCTTCTTTATAATCTTATTTAACTCATTCCTAGCCATTCTATAATCACTTAAATTTTGAATATTATTTTCTACCTGTAATTTTTTATATGCCCTTTTCTTCTCTGAAATTTTTCTAGCTATCTCCTGATTCCACCATAATGGTTTCCTACTTTTGTTCCTAATGGCCTTCATTGGGATACATTGTTCTTGGACTACATTTATTATATGCTTGAAAGTATCCCACATCCCATAAGCATTTTTACCTCTGAATTCTATATCCCAGTCTACCAAATTTAGCAAGCTTCGAAGTTTTACATAATCTCCCTTATGAAAATTTGGAACTTTTTCAGCATTCTCAGTTATTTTACCCTTCTCAATTCCCAAGTTAAAACGAACTATCTGATGGTCACTATTTCCCAATGCTTCCCCAACAGTCAATTCTTGAACTAAATGATCACTGTTAGAAAGTACTAAATCTAATATATTGTCCCCCCTCGTTGAATCGTTAACAAATTGATTCAAAAAATTATCCTCAAAGCATTCTATGAACCTGCCACTTGTTCTATCCCTACCTATCATATTTTCCCAGTCCACAGAGTTTAAGTTGAAGTCCCCAATAATAACTGCATCTGTTTCACATCCCTTACTTATTTCCTTTATCATTAGTTCATCTATATCATCAGTCTGCCCAGGTGGCCTGTAAAAAGCTCCCAAATGCACCATTCTATTTTTACTGAACCTAATATCTATCCAAAGTGACTCAACTCCATCCTGCTTTATTGAAGTATTTAAACTTGAAACAATGTTGTTTTTTATATAGATAATTATTCCTCCACCAATCCTACCTGTCCTTTGACTAATGTACATATTATAGCCCTGAAAATCAAATTCACTTATAGTGTCACTAAATTCTATTTCATTAACCCATGATTCAGTAACGCATAATATATCTATATCCTCATTGCTAATATAACTAAATAGCTCATCCTTCTTGTTTCTAAGACTACGAGCATTTGTATAGAAACAATTTAACCCCCCTATCCCTGAAGCACCTCTTGAAACCTGAATGACCTCACCTCTATCGCCTTGGAACCTATTTCTGTTATCTGCCAAGTCCATTCTACTTTCAGTACTATAATGTCCTCTCATAATTCCCTGACCACTATTAGTATCTAGTTTCCCGCCCGCAAAGACCTAATAACACGATCATACTCCTCCCACAACACATCTACCCCCCTCCTACTCAAATGCAGTCCATCCATCGCATACATTTCTTTCATTCCAACAAACCTATCCCACACATCCACAAACATGACACCTTCCATCTCACACATCCTCCTCACATAATCATTCAGCCCAATTGCACGAGACATCCATTCTACCCCAACATCCATTCTTGGAAGCACACCTGTCACAACACCTTTCATTCTACTTTCTTTCACCTTTTCAATCAACCTCTTGTACCTCTCACGTAACTCACATGCACCCACTTTCTTCACATCATTCACTCCTACATGTGTAATCACAACCGCATCCCTTGCACAGCCAGACACCAGTTCCTCATACCTATCAGACAGATCTCTCACTCCAGCACCCGGCAAACACACCCTCAAACCATTCAATCTACTTGCATTCAACTTCCTATCTAAATATCTAACTCGCGAATCACCCATCACAAGCACTTCAGTCAGACTCCTATTCCTAACCCCCACGGACCTAACTCCATCCCAACTCCTATTCTCATTCAAACTACCAGTCACTCGAACTCCACCCCCACCCCCATCAGTCATATCACTTCCAGTTACTTCCTCTCTTAGGGCACTGAATCTATTAGTCAAGCTAATAGGATCTGTGTCCCTCTGACTCACACACCTATTCTCCCCCTGGCTAACCACCTCAAAAGAGGCAACCCTATTCTCACAAAGAACAGGAGAAGCCTCCCTAGCTTCATGTTTCCTAACCACTCTCCACTGTCCCCCATCCTCACTAGGCCTATTTCTAACTAATCTAAGGGGGCTAACTTCACTATCACTAGAACTATCACATCCTACCTCCTCCACTGGCCCTCTACCTTCACCTGAAACATCTAACTGGCCTACCTCACCACCTAACCTATTCCCAGCTCTAGGCCTAACACTAAGTTCCCTCCTGAGCTCAGCAACTAACCCCTCCAGCCTACATATCCTGTCTAAATCCTGCCTTCTCATCCCCTCTAAATCTACAATGCATTCACGCAGCCCACATACAACACATGTATACCCCTCACCTAATACACCACAACCAATGCATACATTCCGACACTCATGCTCACTTTCATCCCCAAACTCCATCACTTATTCAAACAAAGAAAGAATTTAAGTAGCAATAAGAAATAAAAAAAGAAGAGCAACTTAGCTTTCGCTGATTGTGGTGAGAAAAAAAACAAAAAAAACAAACAAACTATAGAAAAATCTGAAAAATAGATCAACAGACTGAGAGCTCTATAAAACACGTGCTACCTGTTCGAAGGTCAGTCGAGAGAATGTAGATATAATTTACTTAGATTTTAGTAAAGCATTTGATAAGGTACCACATAGGAGACTAGTTCATAAATTAAAAAATGATTGAGATATGTGGGGGTGTTTCAAATTGGATAGCTGAGTGGCTGAAAGACAGGAAGCAAAGGGTAGTGCAAAATGGTGTAAAGTCAGAGTGGAGCGATGTTATAAGTGGGGTTCCTCAGGGATCAGTTCTCGGTCCATTATTATTTGTCATCCATATAAATGATCTTGGGGAGGCAGTTAATAATAAAGTGTCAATTTTTGCGGATGATACCAAATTAGCAGCTGTAGTTAAAGATATTGATGATAATTTTAAAGTGCAGGGGGATTTAAATAAATTGTTATCCTTGGCACATAAGTGGCAAATGACTTTCAACCTTGATAAGTGCAAAGTTATTAACATGGGAAAAGATAATAGAGAATTTAACTATGAAATGGATGGGCATTGGCTGAGCTCAGTAGAGGATGAGAAAGATCTAGGAGTAGTAATAGATAAGTCATTAAGGTTTTCTAAGCAGTGTATTGAAGCAAGAAATAGGGCAAATAGAGTGCTGGGTTTCATTAAGAGAAATGTCAGTTACAAAAGTAAGGAGATTATTCTTAAACTCTATAACTCTTCTGTTAGGCCACATCTAGAGTACTGTATACAGGCATGGTCCCCACATTTTAGACACAATATTAACCTTCTCAAGTCAGTGCAACGCAGGGCAACAAAGATTATTCCTTCCCTGAGGCACCTTGAATATATAGATAGACTGAGGGTATTAAATATGTTCTCGTTCGAAAGGAGGTGTGTGAGAGGGGATATGATTGAGCTCTTTAAAAAAATTTCTGGGATAGATAAATTGGATGTTAGCAAGTTTTTTGAGTTAGATGATGGAAATCGGACTAGAGGTTACCACTTGAAAATTAAAAAGCAAGGGTGTAGGTTGGATTTAAGAAAATATTTTTTCACCAATAGAGTGGTAGACTTCTGGAACAAATTACCGCAGAGGGTAGTAGGTAGTCCAAATCTAAATGTATTTAAGAGTAGGTTGGATGAGTTTATGGGGAGGGAAGGTTGTGATGGTTCCTAAGTTTTGTATATATTAATATTGTTTGTATATATCTATAGCTGCATGATTTAGTTCTTGACAAGCCTTGATTGGTGATACCCTTGTTTGTGGATGCAATCCTCTGGATATAGTTTTCCTGGGAGTTTGGGTGCCTTAAAAAAGAGGCCGTTTGACTTGGATGACCCATGATGAGCCATTGTGGCTTTTGTCATCTGTTATATTATATTGTGGGGGACTTTGGTGATGATGCTTTTTGTAGGTGGGTTTTGATGGATGTGGATGACCTTTGATAGGCCCTTGTGGCTTTTGTCATCCGTGAAATTATGTTATGTTGAAACATAAAAGAAAATCAGCTTCAATCGCCCAAGCAGAAGGTCAGAATTGGCCGGAGCAGCTCATCTTCAACTTTACCCTGAATTTGTCAGGGTGGTTGCTCCATTCCTTCTCGGGCTTTGTCTTGAATGTGTTGACTGTGGGTGCGTTGATAGTTTCCTGGCTGAGGATGTTCCATCCTGGGTCACCCGCGCTGCAAAGAAATGGTTCCTTGGCTGATGTTGGACCTGCAGTTTCCTGTCGTGCCCTCTGGTGGTCCTGAGGAGTGATGCTTTGCGCAGAAATCAGTTTATAAATAAAAGACTAACACTTGTTTGAATGTGGGCATTAGAAAGCAACATGCCCTTAAACACACTAAAGGAAAATTTGCACTGGGCTTTTCGCCCTTTTGAATCATTTAATCCTGCCCTAGCACAGCCACAGCATGGCATTATGCCATATAAACTAAAAAAATGAAAGGTGCGAATTGTCAAAAAATATATGACAATCTAAAACAAAATGCTATTGGATAATCAGCAAAAGAACTATGCAAAGATCACCTGAAGATCAACAAAAGTCTGGTATTGGTTGGATATCACCAAAGATGCATGCTAGTCAGGACAAAAGTTGAAGGAACAAGTGCAAAATAATGCAGAAAGAGGTAAACATGAAGTTCAGTGGCGCGAATGATGGGACGCAAAATATTTCATCCCTGTTCCAATATGTTTCACCTTTTTGGAGTAAATTCATGGGGACTGCTGGTAGGGGGTTTATCACTGTAGGGGGACCCCCCCCTACGATGATCCTGAGTTTCAATCAATTGGGGGGGTCTGGGGGGCATAGCCCCCCCCAGTATATAATCATAATTGTTTATAGAATAATGTTCTAACTTTTTTTATTTTTTTTATTTAACCAAACACATGAATATATGAATATTCATGCGCGGGTGTAAACGAAATATACATGCAAAAAAAATACTTTTGAGGAGCGTGCCGCAGATCTTCATGTTTACCTATTAATTACCCCACTTATTTTATGTGATACTGGCAATTAACAATGTTGCAAAATATTTCGTATTGATTCCTATGTAGTATGAAACATATAAAGATTATCTGGATTAATAACATAATTCACTGAAACCTCGACTTTCTTAATAATCTAAATAAATAAATTGGTATAGAAAGAATTAAATTTTTCTTTTGTTTAAACTTATACTACAGCATTTGGCACTTGAATAAGGTTAAGAAAACCTAAACGCTCAAGATTTAATAGCCGCCAATTTCGTGTACTTTTCTACTCTAACATTCGCATGGGTGAACAGCTGACATGATGTCCTTTTTTCCCCACTCCCCCATCCACCGAGCGTTACAAGGAGTTACAACGAAAAGAAGTACTCAAAGGCCTTGCGGCCCATATCGAGGAGGCACTTTTTGTGGTTTCGATTCTTAGCATGTACTGATTACTTGCTATGAGATCATCAACTTTTCAAATATAATTTGTCAAGTCTACTCTTGAACTGTTCAACACTGCTACTCTCAACAACCCCCGCTGGTAGTTTATTCCATGTGTCGCAAATGTCATATGTGAATGACTTACCCACCGGAATGGTATTGAATCTGCGCAGCTCCACCTTCCATCCGTGATTTCGAGTCATATTCCGGTTGAGGGTAAAGAATTTGGTGGAGTTGACATTTTCAAATCCTTTCAAGATTTTAAAAGTCTCTATTAGACGACCGCGCAGTCTTCGAGTCTCTAACGAATAGAGATCGAGCTCTTGCAGTCTTTCTTGGTATGACTTGTTCCTTAGCGATGGGATCAGTTTCGTGGCCCTGGATTGCACCTTTTCCAGACGATCGATGTCTTTTCGATAATGAGGAGACCAGAACTGAACAGCGAACTCTAGGTGAGGCCTCACCAGCGAGTTGTACAGGGGCAAAACAACCTCTTTTGTTCGAAAGCTGAATTGCCTCTTGATGTAACCCAACAAGCGATGAGCCTTTTTCTCCACCTGTAAGCACTGCTTCGAGAATTTGAGATCGCTACTAATCAGCACACCTAAATCCTTCTCGACATCAGTAGACTCAAGACGCATACCTTGTAGCTCGTAGCCTGACCGGGGGTTCGCATACCCGATGTGCATCACCTTACACTTGTCTAAGTTGAAAGGCATCTGCCACTTGTCAGCCCACTCGCCGATCATCCGTAGGTCATCCCTCAACATCTCGATGTTTTCGGGATTCGCTACATTAGCTCCAAGTTTTGTGTCGTCGGCAAATTTCGCTAGACGACTCACCAGTCCTTCATCTATATCGTTGATGTAGATGATGAATAATAGAGGGCCTAGCACGGAGCCCTAAGGGACTCCGCTCGTTACTGACGACCACCGAGAGGTGTGGCCTCCGGTGGTAACCCTCTGTCGCCTATCCGACAACCAACTTTCTAACCATTTTGCGACCTTTCCTCTTATTTCCAGGGCATGTACTTTCGCCATCAGTCGGCGGTGGGGGACTTTATCGAAAGCCTTTTGGAAATCCAAATAAAGTATGTCCACCGCTCGACTTCTGTCAAACTCGCTCATTATACCGTGGAAGAATTCAAGCAAGTTCGTGAGGCACGAGCGCTTTCTTCGGAAGCCATGCTGTGTGTCTCTCAACAGGTCGTGAGACTCTAAATGATTCATTATCCTATCCCCTATGATGCCTTCCAGTACTTTGCCCACGATTGAAGTTAGACTTATTGGTCGGTAGTTTCCTGCGGTGCCACGGTCCCCCTTTTTGTGGATCGGGGTGACATTGGCCATACGCCAGTCTGCAGGTACTTCGCCACTGTCGAGCGATGAGTTGAAGATCTCAGAAAGATGAGGGCTCACCTGATCTTTCTCCTCAAGCAGTACTCTTGGCAGAAAGCCGTCAGGACCTGGGGATTTATACGCATTTAACTGACTTCTTCGGAAGTTGTAGTTATTGCTGCTAGTGATTCTAACTCGCGATCTATCACTATCGGCGGTCTGGGTATCTCTCCGCCCCTTTCCCTCGTGAAAACCGAAGAGAAGTAGTCGTTGAGTATGCCAGCTATTTCCTTATCTGAATCCTCGAGAACGCCGTCGGCGTCCCTCAGGGGTCCGATGCGTTGGCGTACTGGTTTTCAGGTGTTCACGTACGCGAAGAACTCCTTGGGGCTCTCTTTAGAGAGAGAGGCTACACGAATTTCTTCGTTACGCTTAGCCGTGCGCACTAGTGCCTTAACCGTTCTACTATGGGTCACATAGGCTTCATGGTGCATCGCACTACTATTCCTCTTCCATGCTCTGTGCGCTGACTTTCTAGCTTTAATAGCACTAGCGATTTCTTGAGAAAACCACCTAGGCTGAATGCTCGCTAGTCTGACAGCCTTCGTGGGAACGCACTCGGCCTGACGATCCCTAAAACGATTTTTGAAGTCGTTCCATTTGGAATTCGTCCCGCCTTCGTTAGTTGGTTGCATCTGGCCAAGTGCCTCCGGAAGCCCATTGAAGTCTGCACGTCTGAGATCCAATTTACTTGTTCGTTCATTAGTACCTTACGTACAGGGAGCACGTACTCCAAACCTTACCATGTTATGGTCACTACCACCTAGGCACTCATCCACTGACAGGTCAGAGACGAGGTCATCTTCAGTGGTAAATACTAGATCTAGAACGTTGCCCCCTCGGGTAGGCTCGCCGACCCACTGAGTCAGAAAGTTGCTGTCAGCAAAGTCTACAAGCCGAGATGCCTCTCCGTCGCCCGTTCGGTCACTCCAGTCGACTCGGCAATTGAAGTCCCCTACCAGCAGCGAGGGAGGGCCGTCTAAGAGACTGGACAGTTTTTGGTACAGGTCTATATCAACCTCTACCGTCCGATGAGGAGGTCGATAGGCCACTATGAACCTGTACATTGTATTGTCGACCTTGAGGTCGACTCCTACTACCTCATGCTCTGGGACAGTTCTGCATTCGATGGGAGATAGATGGGCCCGTACATACACCAGAACTCCACCACCTTCCCGGTCAGCGCGATCTTTATGGAAGGTCGCGCAACCGGGTACTCCAAACTCACCTATGAAGTCCCTGGTATCTGCACGAATCCAAGACTCCGTGACGGCCACTATGTCAAGCATCTCTGATGACATCAGTGCTCTAAGCTCGCAGAACTTGTTCCTTATTGAGCGGGCATTTAATAGAAGAACTCTTAGGGGGCGTCCGCTAGCCCTACTGCCCCCTCCACTTCTCCGTTTCCCGACGGTTCGTCGTGCGTCCTCCCCTCCGAAGCTGGATTCGGAGGCTGACCATCACCCACTTCCGCCCCCTCCTCTGTATCGACGGAAGGATTTGGTGCTTATTGCTCGACCTCGGCTGCCGAGGGCGCTACTTCGTGGGATTCTCCCACTGGGGTCTCAGTCATCCTTCCCCCTACATCGGATTTCTTTACCCAATATAAACCGCGGCGGATGAGCTCACGCAGCACACCTCTTCCACGGACAGACAGGTGAGTGCCATCCTCACTAAACAGCCCTGACCAACCGTAGAATTCGTTGAAGGGGTTGACGAAACATACGCCGATTCCTGATAGGATTTCACCTAGCCTCCAATTTATGCTCAGAGCCTTTTGGTTGGCCAAGGCACACCCGGAGCGTCTCGGTATGATCCCAACGACGATTGGTTTTGATGTTATTTCTTTCAACGAGGCTGCTAAACTTCTGACATCTTCGATGATGCGCTCAATAAAGCCTGCAGAGCCTCCCCGTAGGAATAGGTCGTTTCCACTGGCTTGGGCCACTACCGGCGTATCTTGCTGTCCTAGTCTAATCTTTTTAATTTTTTTATGATCTCTCGCGTCTTCTTACCTGGTAGGCTACGTAAGCGCCACATTTCCTTGCGCATCCCGTTTGGCCGATTTGTCAAGCCCCTCACTTGAGAGTCACCGATAACGATTAGAGACTCCCGGCCCGAGTCCAGAGGAGCAAATCTATTTGGCGTTGTGACTGGTGACGGTATCGAAACCTCTCTCAGTCTATGAGCTCCCCTTCTGACAGGAGTGAAGCCATCATGACTTACTCTTTCGGCAACGGCTACGTCGGAACCATCATTATTAGGGGGGAGTGAAGGATTACAATTGTTTTTCTTTTTCTTTTTCTTTTTATTCTTCACTTGGCCACTAGTCTCTCCGGGCACTGACGATGCAGTGTTGCCATTTTGTTTGAGTGGCTCTCCGGCAGTTGGAGTTGGCTGGGTCGCTAATTTTTCGGCCAATTCTGCGACCCTATCCTCGAGACGGCTAAGCTTGCGCACGTGCTCTGACTCCATAGTCTCTATTTTCATCTCGAGTGCTCGAGCTCTCTCCTCCGAAGCCCTATAGAGATCTTGTATCTCCCTACAGTAGGCAACTGCTTCTTGGACCTCACCCTTCAGGATGCAAGCTGTGCAGACATTGCCCGGGTGGCACTTCGAAAAACACCCTTCTGGGAAATCCACACACCACTTATCCCCGCTTTCTTATACAGAGTTTGGTAATTTGGGTAATTTCGTAAAGTGAGGGCCGGAGAGTGCCAAGATAAGCACTATGGGCCCTGGAAATGTCCAATACCTGTTTAGTTTTTATGCCCTAAGGCTTAAAGAAGATGGGATGGGTCAGAGGACTGTGGTCGCTGGGCCGACTCAGCAATCTGAAAAGGAAATTGGCTGTGTTAGTATATATGGGAGGAGACACTCTGAGACAGGTTATATTCTGTGTAGCTGACCAGTTTTGGTCAGAAAGGACTGGCTTCTGTGTGAAATTGCTTGGCGGATTGGGGAAGGGTAGCCAACTCCATTTAGAATGACTGGAAGTATAAACTGAGTTTGGATAGTGCTCTTCTTGTAATTATTTGGGTATAGTCTGTCAAAATCCAGGATTCGCTTAGTTTAAATTTTTCCTGCACATCGTTGTTTCTGGTGCCCCATCTCCATTCATAAGAAGCAGAGGCGTCAAAAAACGGAGGGTTTTTTTTTTACTTCTATTTCAACCGTGGAAGATAGCCCGGACCACCTAACAACGATCGGCTTAGCGCCAGAAGGGTCGCAGTCGCTTACGTTAACGTGTCATTAAAAGTTGCCGCCCGACTCCTCAGAACGTTTAGTTTAGAGGTGTCCCATAAAACATCGAAGCGCCTGCAAAACATATTGACCAAGGTGAAGGACAAGGTGCCAACATTCATTTGAACAATCAGGTGTCTTAATATCAAGTCGGATGTGGTGGCTACAAATCCAAATACATTAGACAAATTAGCAAACATTTGGGAAGGAGAATACCAAAACAGCAACGGGTCATAACATAACATAAGTTCCCAGATGACATTAGCCGCAAAGGCCTATCAAAGGTCATCCGCATCTGTCAAAACCCTCCCACAAACTGCATCCATAGGATTACATTGCATTACATTGCACCAGAGGTGGGAAAAACGCGGCTCCGAAGGCTTGTCATCTGGCCTGCGTTTCATTTCGTAGATAAAATTATAATTTTAAAATACGATAATTTATCAATACTTATTCTCATTACCCTTATCTACACGTTCTCTTTCGATCTCAGAAGTTAAGGTATAGGTTACCACTTATAGGGTTGGTGTGTATGAGTTACCAAATTATGGGGGTACCCAACCTTTAGGAAAATGAATTAAGTATCTGACTCCAGGGATGATTTCTTCACTGTATCTTATTTTGGACTGGGATACAGAAGGTTTCATAGTCAATCGAGGTAAAGAAGGACGTTGCAAAAATCTACTTTATTTAAATATTGGCATATTAACGGGGTAAGCGGCACGTCATGAAATTACTTTGCGGGCGACTAGCATTTTATGTATATTCAACGCGAAGTATTAAATTCTGAAGCGACAAGACTTGGTGAATTTAAAAGGGGGATCGTGAATGAGATAATCTTCTTAAAAACAGAAATCTAATAATCTCAATAATAAAATAATCATACTAACTAAACTGCTCCGACTATATATATGCTTATTTTATAGACGGTGTGGCATAGAATCGTCCGTGCGATTAGCTGCAGTTGGCGAGTTCATTGTTGTACACCCCTAAGGCGGAAGTACTAGAGGTTGTGTATGTCGAATTAGTTACATATCCCAAGTTTTTATCTATATAACAGGATATGCTTGTCGCAGCTTTGTGATAGAATTCCTTTTGGACAACGGGTTGTATTTATCCAGGTGCTTCGAAGACTCGTATTTTGGTAAATCTACAGTGAGATGCGAATTGTTTGTTTATGCGCTGTCTTATTGACACAGGTGTCTCTGACCTTTCGCGTGTTGATACATTCGTGTGTCCTGCGTTCATTTCCAATGGCCGCTCGCCTTATATATATATATATATATATATATATATATATATATAATATTATTGTGGTAATCATAATAAAGCGTCAATACCTTTCTCTAGGCTTTATTCAACTAACAAAACATCAATACAGTCTGAAAATAAAAGAGAAACAATATAAGTAAACATACTCATTCTAATCAGGTTAACAAGCACAATTAGTTATAAGTGAACAAAATAATGTAGTGTAACCCAATAGGCAAATAAACATATAAGGTTACATGAAGCTTAATTTTTCCTCTTATTCTTCTCGTTCCCTTCATGAAAATTAGCATGTCAAAGTTTTCATCAGACAGGGATGATCTCTTGGCCCTCAAGATGTCCTTGCCCATAAAGAACAAACACTTACCTGCATTACTGAAGGACATGGCTGTGTTGAACTTGATGAAAAGGTCAAGCAACACTTGCTCACCTAAGAAGGCAGCATCTCTCAGCAAGTCCTTGGAGTTGGTCTACAACCAGAACTTGACCAGGTTCTAGACCTTGTTCTTGAGCGATTTGTGGCTAATGCTGCTCTCTTTTGGCTGGGTTACACCTCTAGAGAAGACATCCTGCTCCTCCTCATTGTTGCTTCCTCCACTGTTGCTGCTAACTTCGCAAGACTGCTGCCTCATGACCTCCTCGACGCTACACTACATGCTTTTCCTCACCTTGGTGACCTTGGTGTTGTCATACTTATCCACACAAGTGAGGCGAAATCTGAGGTGGAAGGCAGCAGCCAGCTGGCATTCCTAATTCTCCAGGGGGGGAGGGGTCCTAAACCTTTTGTCGATTCCTGTCAAAAGTGCCCTTTGACTTCAAGTCCTTGAGCCTGAAGATTGTCGCAGCAACTGTTTGCAGCAGTCTCAAGGTAGGCTTGTTGTCGCCCTGGATTTTGTCGAGCGCTTTGGCAACGAGTGACATGACTTGGAAATAAAACAATAGAGAATTAGTAAATTTTAGAAATTCAAAAAATAAAAATATATACATATATTATAATAATATAATATTATTTATTTATTACCTTGGCATACTCCTTCATTAAGTTGATATATTGGTCGTTGAAGCTGTTGACTTTCAACTGTGTCATGACTCCTGTGGAGAACAGGCGTATTAGTCTCCAGGATGGTGTTGAGGATCACCACAGAGTCATAGATGGAGTTCCACCTCGTCGTGTTGGGGATAACCAACCTCCTCTCCCACCTCAGCGTAGATGCTGTCTACTGCCGAAGTTATGTGATCTTGGTGGTTTTATAGGGCACGTGCCTTGTCAATGGCAGCCCTGTAGGGCCTCTAGAACACTGCACTCTGCAGTGCAGCATCTGAATCCTTGCTAGCCAGTAGGTTGAATGTGTGGGTAGCACGCCTCACGTGGGCTGGTAGGTTAGTGGGATTGCAAACAACAACGTCGACATCGCTAGACACAGTCAGGGATTCTTCCAGGGATACATACTCCAACTCCTGCTCGTCCACTGCTCCAGCCGACAGGGTAGTCTCAGGAGCATCATCAGTGTCGGTCTCCACATTCTGAACCATTGGCAGGTCTGGCAGTGTGTCATCATCTGACCAAAACTAGACAAAGGCCTTTACAAAGTTGCTACCACTGTATGTGGCAGTCCTGGAATATAAAGAGAGTCTAAGTTTTTTTTAATAAAATTACAGTCAATAAATATAACAATTGAATTGTGTTAGTAAATACAAATAATATACAATTTATGTGAAAAATATTTCTTATACAGATTGTTAATAGAACTGAGACCAAAAGTTTAATAAGTAATATTAATATACTATCAAATATCTAACCTGGTGATTTTTTTTCTCAGTGTGGAATTCATAGCGGACGTTGTCCATGGCCTGTGCAAACACATCATAGGCATAAGGGCCTCTCAGCCTAATGCACGCGAGCACTGCTTTCGGCCACTGCTTGGTAGTGGAGTCTAACCAGTGCACAGCCGGAGCTCTAACCAGGTAGCCTTTCGTAAGGGCAGACCAGCGTCAGCTGTGGTAACCACCCAGTTAACATCGCCAAGAACTCTGAAATTTGAAAAAATATAAGTTTTAAATTTTAAATCTTTAAGTTAAAATATAAAAATTGGGAATATAAATTAACTTAAGTATAAATAAGATAAAATTATGTTAATTAGTGAATTACCTGATCCAGTACTAATCAAGTCAGTATGTAAATCAACGATTCGCCTGCCCAGTGTCCTCCTCGACATGGAGCTTTTGCTGGGGTTCAGCGTCTTGATCAGCCTCTCGAACGTGTCAGACTCTGCAGCGTGGAGGGGCAGAATGTTAGCTACGAACAGATCCACAATCCTTTGACCCAAAACAGACTGGGGTAAGCCACTGACAGTAGCAGCGATGCCAAATAACTGGACAATCGTTTGCTGGCGTGCTTTCTTGCCAGAAGGAGGTGAAAACAGACTCTATAATTCCGAAGTGCTGCTGTTACTGTTGGAACAAGAAGAAAATATCTCGGCTTTTCCACGAGATGAACCTGCTTTGACCATCTCCTCAGGAACTTGGCTTGGTGGGTCTTCTTGATGTGCTGCTCGAGATTGTTGATGCATGTCATGTGCCCCTTGATTGGCACAGTCCTGGGCAGGCAGCGCTTTGCAGTCCAAAATCAAATAGTCTCCTTCCCTTGACATGATCGAAAAGTAGTCATCCAGGTTGGTCCAGGGATTCTGGGCACTGGCAGTTTCAACCTCGACGATGTCAACACTGTTGACATCAAAAGATACAACATTTGTTGCCTTAACTGATTCAAGTTCTTGAGATGCCATGATGATTTATAAAATTCGAAATTACAATAGTGTCTGAATTAAAAATCCGAAAATAATAGAAAATTCAAAATCACACAAGTGTTATGAAAGATTAAGTGATAGGTTTTGTAATGGTTTTCCCTTTTAGTTATTTATTTATAAGAACTTAAATTAACTATATTAAAAAGAGATTTATTAAATGAATTTGGACCTACAAAATATCCGAGTAGAAAAGTAAACAAGTGCAAGGGACCTTAGCCAGCCTGCGGACAATAGCAGCAATATAATATTTCTTATGCAATAAGCAATAATAATAATAAATTAATTATAATATAGATAAGAACTGTATTTTAATTTTAAAGCTTTCCTTGGCCAATATATATATATATATATATATATATATATATATATATATATATATATATATATATATATATATATATAACAATCAAATTTTATATAATTTTTCTTAATTTATATATATTTGTAAAAAAGCCTGATTCAAAAACAATTGACAACATTTACACGGACGTACGAACGCTTCCAAATATTCCGCATGGGAGACAAAATTTTCACTCTTTATCTCGCCATCACCAAGTCATCAGGTCAGTTAAATTCATTCTCCATTTTATCCTTAGGTTTTATAAACAATGACACTGTCTATTCCTTATATTTCCTTTCCAAACTTTCATATATTTCTCCTTTTAACCATCGTGTTTTCAATTAGTTACAATTACTTTTACCCACAATTCTTGATTTTATTAGCTACTATTACAATTACTCCCAAATTATACTTTCCTAAAAATTATTAATTTCGTCATTCCTGATTCTAATTAGCCACAAATTACATTTACCTCATTACCACTCGCACAAGTTGCCTAGGAAAATATTATTATAATTACCATTTAACTAATTGTTCTTGTTATTATTGGCCATTGTTATTATTCCCATCTTCGTAATTTCGACTAATTACCTCCGTTCTTTCATTCACGACGAACTATATATATATTTTGTGACTTATCTAAATTTTTGTTAATATGTAGGGGTGCGAAAATGTATCAGAGAAAAATTCCTTCTAACTCGATAATATAAATAGCGAATAAAATTACCAACTCAGAACGGACTAAAGCCTGGTTGTGAGGCTAGAGTATTGGCGTTTAAATCCAACGGTACCGCGTTCGAAACTCAACAGTCCAAAACTTTTTATGAAGAAATCTCAAGAAGAAAACGGAAGTCAAGCAAAACGCTTGAAGAACCAACTCAACTAGAATCAAGAAGGACCAAGAAATCATCAACTGAAGATAATTGGACGAAAATGAAGATACATCAAGAAAGAAATCGAAGATTAAGGACCAACCCAGCCAAGAAGAATACGGAAGTCAAGAAAAAGTGAAGACAAATATACTCTACACAATATATAAAATATAATTTGGCTATGCAAATACTAGAATATCAAATGCATGTATGCAAATGTTTAATATATTTTAATAATGAAACTTGACTTATTTATTTTCTTTCAATTAACACTAATGGTATTGCTATAATAACAGATACTCACGTTGTAACCGTAATAGATCGCCAAAGTAAAGTGAAGCCTCTTTCTACCGGCACTTCCTTTTATTTATAGCGCTGCGTTGCATGCTATGCTACAATATCTTATTTGTTTATTAAAGAAACTTTATATGATCTATTAATAGACAATAATTGCTTAAAAATCGAATACATAAAATATCATTTTGAACTCACAGTTCGAAGTTTGATTGAAAAGTTATTTATAATAATAAGTGGCGTTATATCGGGGTTGAAAGAATGACGCATACAATCTTAAATATGCTAAGACTCTACATCTGTATTTAAAATCTGAAAATAATGGAAACTTTTAAACGTGTACTGGTTTTTATAAATTTTTGGGGTAGTGGACTTGAGTTAACGGAAGTTTATTAGTCCGATATTGATTTTCAAAGTTAACTTAAAAGTTAAATCGTTAACGAAAACGTTAACTTCGTTAATTAATGATTAACGGTTTAGTGCCCAGGTTTGGTTGCTGTTGCATTGTTCAAAATCATCCTTCTAGAGCAGTGTGCCGAGATGAATCCGGTAGAGTTGACTCGACGGGTAACAAGGACTTTAAGTAGTGGTTCTACTTTATGCTCCTGTTGAATTTGTTCTGAGTCCTTATACTCATTATAGTTTCATACGAGGGATTATGCGTTAGGATGGGCTTACAGAAGGTGTCTTCTTGATCGGAATAAGAAAATGACTTCGAAAGGACGCGGCCAGTTAGTAGGTTTCTATTTTACGCGAAGTATCTAGTCTTAAGGCTATAGGATTTAGGCCAGTTTACGGGGTTTCGTAAGGCTTATATTTAATGATCGAATGTCTGTCTGTCTGTCTGTCTGTCTCTCTCTCTCTCTCTCTCTCTCTCTCTCTCTCTCTATATATATATATATATATATATATATATATATATATATATATATATATATATATATATAAATCTTATTAAAAATTAGATCACAGGATCCAAGGGTGTGACCTTGATTTGTCCGTGGGGCAGACCCTGTGATCTAATTTGTTCGTTACTTCAGCCCCTTTGGCGGAGTTCCGATAGCTATGTGCACCTATTGTACGTACATATTTCCCATATCTCAGATTTATCTTAATTATATGGAATCGCTTGTCTTTTACAGTTCTTTGTGAAATTTTGCTGGTCAAAGCCTGTATTTGTTCAGCTTGCTTGCTTTCTCCCGTTGCGACCTCTTTGGCTTATAATTATTCTCAGCACGCGTATGTTCGTGTTTTTTTCCTAATTCTCTTTGGTTATTTATTTATTACACGTGACATATTATTTCCTTAATTTACACAAATAGCCATTTTAGGGATTTTATAAATCCACCGGGCGTCCATTTGTTTAGTTCCTCGCTGGGCCTATTAAATCCTGAATATGGGTGCCACAGGCTTACTTTACTTGTGATTTGAGCGCTACATATTAAACAGCTTGGTCATATATTTCCAAATTAGTGTCATTCTCTCACTCACTTCTTCAGTTTCCCAGTAACTAAATAATTTTTTCTCTCCGTTAATTCCATAAACTTTTAAACCATCTTAAAAAGAAACAAAAGACTAGAATATAATAATTTCGTTTCTGTTAAGATTAAGATATGTATAAAAAAAATTTACTATGAATTAATATCAAAGAAACTTATATTTTAATATGTTAAAACTCTAAATTGTTCCAAATTCTATCGAAGAAATATGTTAAAGGAAATTTATTAAATCTTATTAATTTGTTATGTATATAACAATACCACAATTGTAAGATTCAATAAATATGTAAAACATTGTGAATAAGTTAAAGTAGGTAAAGTGAGGAAATGTAATATTATTTGAATCGATATTGAATGTATTAACCGGTCTAATATGAACTTACTTTGTTTTCTGAGGTTTCTGAATAGCAACATATTCTTTCGTAGAAATATTAAAGGAAAATGTCATATTAACTACTCGCATACTATAGAATAGTAATTGTAAGAATTATAATCGTGTAAGATTTGTAAAATATATTAATGTAACGAGAAGGTGAAGATGAATGTATAAGAATTAATTTCCTCATGTAAAATGCCATGTTAAAATACCAATGTGTGAAGGTCGTTTATGTAAAAAAGGAAATGGAAGGTGCCTTAAATCTAACACTCATTTCAAGAAGAGATATCTGAAGACCTTCAATTTCGTGCCGAATAAAGAATACTGAATCCAACTCCAAGATTCCTTTACCTTTGAGGAAATCTCTGATAACCTTTACCCAGCCTACAATCAAGCAAGAAGAGAGCTTTCTACCCCTTTGGAGTCTGTACCTCATGGATGACAGGAACATAGAGCAGCATCAAACCGTTAGCCGCCAAGCCGAAGAAAGAAACCTATCGGGCTAACCAGGAATTGTACTAAAACTATGGTGACAAATCACTATTGGTAAACACGTCAGTCCCAAAGAGCTTACACAGTGTAATTATAATCTATTTCGTAATATTTTTTTGTAAAAAATAAAGCTTGGAATCACTTTAAATTCTAAATATGGTTCTTTCCAAAGAAAATCGTGCAACCATTATTATTTGTCAAGGGTATCGCATTAAAGAACACCATTTATAGGATCATTAACGACATTAAAAAGACTTAATCTCCTCTTGGTAAGATCCCATCTCAAGGATCGGGTTGCCTCTAGTGCCAAGTTTTCTCAAGGTTAGAAAGAAGCAGTTGCGAATGTTTTAGCACGCACAGTGAGGTAGACTTTTCGACAAAGGGCTCAAGCCGGAAAGAGCTACGAACAAGCCTCATATAGCCAAGACATGCAAAGTAATATTGTCTTATGAAGCTTACATCCACTTGTGTGGAGCTTCTAGAAGATCCCTCGAGAGGATGAGAAAGGGGGGAGCTCTTTCACGAGTCCGGTGTTGTGCTCAAGATTAAGCATTTGGACACTTTCCATGTCTGTCGCTGCTTCTCATATAAGGAATTGGGGTACCATTCAAAGCTTAAGAACGCAAATGGGAAATATAGAAAGGGAGAAAATAGGGAAAACTATTTTCAACCGTTATATGAAAATGAATAAAGGAGTTGGATTCGAATCAGTGCCATCAAGCGCTCATCGCTCCCATGAGCACGATGCTCACCTACACTTCATTATTCAAAAGGCTTTTTTCTTAAGCTTTCAACGGTCACCTCCCTTAGTGTTGTGATACCAATTTCATTTCTTTGCATCTATTATATCACGTGTCATGTAAATTTCACTTATTTATAAAAAAAAACGTGCTCCATCCTATTAGAAAAAAAACACTTGTCTTGTCTCTCACTGGATAAAAACCGACACTTCGTTATTCAAAAGGCTTCTTGAATCAATTGTTTTCGCGGTTGAGGACGGTAGCTCAGTCGATGAGCGTCGTGGTCTAATAGGAATGAACGCTTGATGACACAGGTTCGAATTCAACTCCTTTATTCATTTTCATATAACGGTTAAAAATAGTTTTCCCTATTTTCTCCGTTGCTATATCTCTCATTTTATTTCTTAAGCTTTCAATGGTTATATAAATACTTTAATTTCATATCTTAACTTTTTGTATTTTATATCGTCATTTTTACCATATGGATTTTTTATTTTGGCTTATTTTTTTATTTAAATAAAATCTTAATATCTGTCTTTTCTATAATATTAGATTGTTCATAATCTTTGTATTTTATATTTTTACTCGGCAAATTTATTTTTCTTAATTTTTCTCGTTTAATGAAATTGCATCAATTTAGCCTTTAATTGTAATACGCCCCTCCCATATATATATATATATATATATATATATATATATATATATATATATATATATATATATATATATATATATATATATATATATATGTAACTCTTGCCCGCGCTTCCGTTCATTAAGGTTTGTTTATGAATTGCTCCAACGTCAAGGTTGTAAATCCATCTCAAACGTGTGATTTCTGTACTTATATAATTTGCATTTATTACAGACCCCAATAAAAATAAACCAAACACTGGAATCTAGTAATATTGAGTTCATATATGTCTAATTCATGTAAAAGTCTATAGATCATACATTCAATCTTATTTCCTATATATGTATTTAATATAAATCGAGTTGAATTGACCATAAAATAGAATATATCTTCCTGAGCTTTTGAAAATAGGACAAATATGTACATCGGGCATCCATACAACGGGGATTTAAATAAAATAATTAAATACTATGCGTTTGTAAGATGAGATCTCTGATTAAAGTAGAAACAATTTTACTAGGACTATGCACTGGATTTATTTTGCTATTGTAATAGGTATATATCTGTGGTGAAATCAAAACAATGTCCTGTAAATTAATCTCTATAAAAAACCTTCCATTTTGCATCTTAAAAACACTAAAATTGAGCCCAATCCTAGAAGAGGAAAATAATAAATAAAACTTATTAAATTGCTTACGATCCACCAATCCAGCAATTGAAAGATTGAATAAATATGTAAAATCTTGTAAAAGAATTCAATTAAATAACGTGGGACGTGTTAGAATGTTCAATTAATAGTTAATGTATTAAGCGGTCATATATAAACTTTTGTTATTTCGAGATCCCCAAAGGAAATCATTCTTTCGTCCAGATTTGAAATACAAAGGATAAATGTTGTGAAGGAAGCACTGTTTACAAATTGTAAATACTTCTTGTTTTACATTATAATTTAAATTAAACAGCTTATTTATATTTCTCCAAACTGTCACCATTCTCTTAATGACTTGCTTACTTTACCACTAACTAGATTTTTTTTATTTTCATTTGCGGTATATGAAGAAACCTTAAACGAATTTATAAAAAAAAAACCGAAAAGTGGAATATAGTAAATTTTGGTAAATAAATATAAAATTCATGTAAAAGTCTATAGATTGTATTTTCTATTTTATCTTTTCAATATATATAATATAAATAGGGTTTGATTGGTAAAAAACAAAGGGCATTTATAGGTTAGATCGCTTCGATAAGAGAATCGTTGACATTTTGTAACAATACAAGGCCTAAGAGAGGCAAGTCATTCTTTTGTCTGGATGTAAAGAAAACATTTTATTAATTCCTTGCTCATTATTATTATGTAGCAATTATAAGATTTAATAGTTATGTAAGAATTGGTCAAATATGTTAATGTAAGTTGAGAGAACCATTTTTATGTTATGGGAACCGATTAAATATATAAATTTATTATAAATGGTTCTTAAAAAAGACCGCATTTATGTATTCGAGCTGTTATGTAAAATGGAAAATGGACTGCGTTTAAGAATGAATTCTTATATCAAGAAACCACCATCTGAAGACGAATCAAAGCTCCCGCCGAATAAAGAATATTGAATCCAGCTCCAAGATTTCTTTTACCTTTTGAAGAAGTCTTCGATCTCCAATTTACCCAGCCTATTAAGCAAGAAGAGATCTTTCTACTTTGGAGTCGTAGCCTTGTGAATACAAGGTATTCACTGAGGAAGCAACTAAGCAGCCGCCCAGCCGAATCAAGAAACCCATTAGGCTGTCCCAAGAGTGGGACTAAAATTCGATGACAGATCACCCCTTGGAAAGCGCACCACTCTGAAAGAGGCTTACCTCAGTTACCCTCTGACTACAACCTATAAACTCTGCTTTTATTGTTTGCTGATCCCCACTTTCTTCCCACTTCATTCGGTGTTGCTGGTTTCTTTGGTGTGATGCAATTGCTGAGAGTGGATCGTCTCTCCGAACGGCTCTCTGGTGTTCTATTATTCATGTACTTAGAATAATGGAACACCAGACTCGCAAAATTTGTAAGCGCCACTCTTTCACTCTCGCCCGCGCTTCCATTCATCAAGATTTGTTTATAAATTGATCAAACGTCAAGGTTATTAATCCCTCTCAAAAGTGTGAGTACTGTACTTATGTATATAATTTTCATTCATTACATACCTCAATTTATTTATTACCATTTGTGATCCTGTTAAATATATTTTACATCCATTTAATTAACAATTAATATTTTGTGAATTATCTTTTGAATTATTGTACATATCGTTTAAATATAATTCCCAAAACTTACATTAAATTCTTTGTAGCAGCTCTGCAGCTACAAATATTTATATATATATATATATATATATATATATATATATATATATATATATATATATATATATATATATATATATATATAAGTTTTCCAGGAGGATTTTATTATAAGAATGCCCAGAGGGCATTGCTATATTCTTCATATCTCTCATTTCACTCACTCGTTGTATACTAATTTGGATCTTGTATTATATTCAATCATTTATCTATTTGTGTTTTCATTTGTTAATTCTTAAATACCATCAAGCCCCTTGACAGCAGTGTTTAACTGAACATTCAACACTGGCGTACATGTGGTGCAGGCTGCAGGAAGGAAGATCAAAGACCTAATCCGTACCAAGAGGGAAAGAGTAGCAAGGGACAACTTCGTAGGATAAAAGGTACTCTGCATGTGAAATATCACAGAAATGATATAATATTAAGGTAAGAACTTGGCCGCGGAGCGAAAATCCGAAGAATATCTTATCCAAATGATAAGCAGTTAGTGACACCATCGAGAATTCCGGGCCCATATGTAGTGTGATCTCATATGAATATCATAGATTATTCCAGCAGATGGTCAGCTCATAGAGTATAAAGAGGACAGTGATATCCAAAGAACATCAGTTCCCCGGAGAACCTGGTCTACAGCGAAACGTCGGAATAAAACTTTTTCCCTGGAATTTGAGCCTATTCATTCTGAATCCCAAATCATATTCGTCGCCGAAAGGCCTCACACACCGAAAACGAGTTTCGTTTGAAGGGGGACCTTACAAAAAAGAAAACGAAAAACGAGCGAGCTTCAGGACTAAATGCTTTAGATGAGGAACCGGGTAAATATATCTAGAAATTAAATAATTTGGAATATATATATATATATATATATATATATATATATATATATATATTATGTGACCTCCGATTGCTTGCACAGAAAGGAAAATTAGATATATTTAAGAGCAAAGGATAAGATTGGAAACACACAGTTGAGAGTAACAATTGAATTTGAATAAGTACAATTTAGAATAAACGTTATTTTGAGTTGGTGGTTGGAAGATATAAGTACACGTGGTATAGATATACGGGGGACTGGAATTAAAAGGAAAAAAAGAAAATTATGTTATGGACAATGTACATTCAAATATATTAATTACAGGAACATTGTCTGACGATTGGAGAAAACACGAGTGGATTTTTGGCTGTGGGAGTTAAACAAGGACAAAGGAGCTCGACTCTGAGTTGCTAATTTAATCTGCATTAGGCAAGGGTTATGACTGGTTTTGAACAACCGTACAATAAGTAGTGAGTAGACAGTATTGGAATGTCGTAAATAGTTTGTCGTATATGAAATAGTACAAGATGAGTAATCTCTTAAATGGGAAAAATGCCAAGGGCTTTTTAGGAACTTTTGTATGATATGGCCAAAATGACAACTGCTACAATGTAACTCTTGAACATTGCTTGGCTCATCTATTTTCAGAGAGACCGCACTAGCGAAACCTCACACTCATCCTCGACTCATGTTGCTGCGATGCTGGGCACAAGGCCCATGACTCATGGCTGACTCCCGCTTCATCCTTTGTCGGCTCCCAAAGAGAAAATGGTATTAGTTTCCAATAAAGTAGGTGTGGGTGGATGAGACATAGCTCAAGTTTGACACCCTCTGCCGTGCTTTTAGACAGAAAGTTGGGGAGGTCCTCAGAAAACACTAGGGGCTCCTCATCCTTAAAAGATGCGGAGCCACTGAGGATTGCTCTCAAAGTGGTAAAGGGGAAGCCACTTTGCTAACAGTGAGGTGAGATAGAATCCCCGCCCCATTAGTCCAAGTTGTGTTGTAGACTTAGACCTTACTCACCCTGACACCAAAATTGGGAGATGAATTTGTTGTCTGGAACGAAATCTTAAATTTTCCTATTTTGGCAACACGAAAAAAAAATTGTGACCATACAAAAAGAAAATTAGCAGTCGATGAACTATATCCCGCGTTTAGCCGCTCCCACCTCGGGTTTTTATAATCTTTCAATGCTCCAATCCTGGTGTTCGCGCGTGTGGGGCTCCCAACTGGGCAACAAGTGTGGAGCCATTATAAAGTTGTGCTAATTGTCGACAAGACGGCCAGGAGATGAATATATATCAAGTGGCAGCCACAGAGACGGAAGCCGAGACTATAATTGGCCTGGTGCGATCATCTTCGTAAGCAGAACAGACTGTGCACCCAAAAACGGTTGCAGGGAAGCGGTTTGGGGACAAAATCCATCTTCCTATTATTTGTGCACTAACCTCCAAGACCGCTCGTCATGGTCTTTTGAAACCTTCGGAGGTTGTTTATAGAGGTTCCAAAGTCTCTCTTCTGACAAGACATAAGGTACATAGCTGGCCAGGTTCTTAAACCTAGATATAGGAAATAAGGAGGGGATACTCTTAGAAAAAGTAAGTGGATTGAGGGGGAATGGGGAACGCACCAGCTTTCCCAGACAAATCAAAAGATTTCAAGTTAACCCAGTGAGCCGGGCCACTCGGCGTGGTACGCTGCGCCTCCAGGTAGCAGATGTAGGTATATAACAGGTACCCACCTATGATGGACGAAACTCCAAATATATTGCTCTGTCCTTAAATCAAGTATTTATAAGACCATATTTGGAGTCTGCGCTGCAATTCTGGTCTCCATACGTGTCAAATGACACTGCAATATTGGAATATAGCCAGGGACTTGCAGTGAAATTAATTCTTGAATTTAAAAATAGATCACACGAAGAAAGGTTGAGGTACCTCAATTTACTTTATCTGAAAGATTGGCATTTGCGGGGGCAATTTATTGAAGTATTTAAAATACTAAACGAGTTTATTACTATGAATCATTACTTGATTTTAGAGCTATATAACCGAGGGGTAACTAGAAATGGGTTGCGTAGGAATGTCGTCTAAGGCACTACAGTAAATATAATTAAGCATAAAATCGATAAATATAACCTTGCAGAATGAGATTTGTGAAGATAATTATTTATCTATATCCTCTATTCCTTAAACTCTGGCGTCTATCTTTCCCCCTTTCTATAAGCCTAGAGGAAATCTAAGGGTTTTTGCTGGTTCGTCATTTTACAAACCTTCAAACACTACTCACATAACTGTATTGCTAGTATGGTATTTTGGTTACTAGTGGGATTGATTTTAGTTAATAAATCAGCCTAGATAGCTACTTGAAAACCATTACCTCTAATAACCAATACCATAAAAATGGTGACCAGACCCGGGAAATTGCCAACTGCCCCTTTACGAACTTTGTAGGAGCTTGTAAAGATGTCAGCCGCTACAATACCACCCCTCCCCCCCCCGAGAGTTACCCAACCCGTTACAAAAAAAAAATACTTCCGGGTATTTAGTATTCTCTCTTTTGTAAATGGGAAGTTAAACTCCCCAATATGCAGTATTTTCCTCTTGTAAATAAAGGAACGAAGATCCCAGTGTACTCGGTCGATGAAGGAGCCTCCCGAAACCGTTGCCTCCTGTGCCTGGTAGTGGGGTAATGGGCCAATGCGATGGACTTTTTCTTGGAGCACAAATCGTGCAGGTCACAGAGAGCGACATTGTTAGTCGATGCTACTTAGAGCTCCTTCTACTCTCCTTGTAAGACCTATTAGGGAAGAGTTTACGCCATCGAGTTCGCTTGCCCAAACCTTTACCTCCTTTACAGAGAATGCACATTCGGTAGTGTTGCTGGATCCGAAGTCTGAATGAGCGCTTAAAAGCTCGAACTATGAACTATGAACGATGTAAGTGGGTAGGTGTGGGTAGGGGATAAAGAAAGGGTGTGGGGACAGATAGTTGAAAATAGACGAGAGGTGAAAAGAGAAAGGAGTGTGGTAGGGTGCAAAGAGATGCTAAGTGCCTTGTGATCAGGCCTATCACTTTTAAATATGCTCTGGTTCTGTGGTTCTTTTGTTGCCTTTGGGACAGTTTATATTATTATGGCGTTCAAGCCATTTGTCTTCAAAAAAAATAATGTTCTTGGATATGTTATGCGCATTTGCTGTTGGAGTAATAAATTACTTTAATCACTTTAGTATTATGCTTTGTGTCTTTGTTTTTTGTATATCTTGTAGTGAGCGTAAATCGTGTCTTTTGTTTTTTCTTTGATGTTTTCTTCGTTATAGTTGGGTCTTCATCGGTGAATTCT
Source organism: Ceratothoa steindachneri (assembly GCA_963969495.1). Classification (NCBI taxonomy): domain Eukaryota; kingdom Metazoa; phylum Arthropoda; class Malacostraca; order Isopoda; family Cymothoidae; genus Ceratothoa; species Ceratothoa steindachneri. The sequence continues at coordinate 8,040,906 of OZ018331.1, read as the reverse complement.
TGTAGAAATCGGTGAGGTTTCATAATTAGATATTCTTTTCATGGTAGGTTTTCGTGGTTTGGGTAAAAACATTCTTATTCTCATGCGTAGAACGGCACTTCTGCTCCGTTATATCGAGGGTTTACTGTATATATTTTATTTTTTTACATCTATATTTATTCTAACTTTTATACTTTCATACAAAATCATACATACACAATCCGTTTATTTTCAATTCCATATATACATTTACATATACGTTTTATTTACTTTATATAAACTTATTTTAAATAATTATATATTTTTGAGGCGTTCAAGCCTTTATATTCTAGTTGTAGCTGAATCAATACATTTTAAGTTCCTATTGAAAAATCTTTTCGACACAAGTGATTCAAGTAATTTAAGACAGATTAAGGATTTAGGCCATAAGTTGGTATTTGTAAGTGCTTTTGTCATAATTACGATGTTTATATATGAACTTAGGGTCAAACAATACATAAAAGGATAGTCTATTTAAATCGTTCTGTCAATTCCTCAGCAGCAGTTCGCCTGCCACTTGGGAAGTTAGTCCGTCGTGTGATTTTCCGTTTTAGTCTTGTCATGTCAATGTCTAAGTCCAGGTCCAGACTTGGCAGTATTTCAGTTTTTACTTTATCCCATGTTGTCCCAGCTGAACTGTATTTTAGTGTAGCAAACTCAAACACTGATAACTACATCAAAATGTGCATGTTTGTTTTGTAGATATAGCGCATGTTCCATTGTAAATTAAAGGTGGCAGGATGCACCAACCAATCTATAGCAAATCCATGTTCACATTTAAAATGTCAAAACAAAACTTAATCTAGCTCTGTATCAGCATAAACTTTTCTCACAAAATCTCTGCAAAAAAGACAAATAATTTTTATTTCTCTTCATCAAAATTTCATTTTTTAATAATTATTAAATATATTTGACAACAGCAGTATTATAATTATAAGGCACCAATACAAGTAATGAACATCCACACAAAGCCAGAGCCATTGTGTATAATATATGTATATGTAGCTGGAGTTATAGGCCCAGAAGGACTTCAACTGTGAGTAAAACCACAACATCTGAATGTTTGAGACCATTTTATCACAAAAAGTTGGCAATTAATAAGAGTGAATAAGGAAATTGATTACTATCGTGAAAGATGGGAGGAAATACGGTTACTCTGCCGAAGGCACCGTCCTAAGCCTAAAAAATCTCCGGCCACGGATACTCGAGACACTACACGGAGAGGCAGAATCTGGCGAAGAGAGAAATCTCCAGGCTGTACAGATTTAGAGATCTTAGCTCGGCAAACACCAAGAAAAACCTAATGTTCATTCCGGTTAAGCTCCTCTATCCTGCAGTAGTGAATCAAGCGGCCAGCAGGACCTCTATGAGAATCTCCAACGAGTGCAGAATTCTGCAACCCTTTGCATTAGCAAAGCCAGAAGGCGCGGCTAACTTCGGCAAAGGGCTCTACCCGGTAGACAAAGTCTGGAGCCCATCAATATCGAGACGCCGACACTTGGCAAAAAAAGGCTGCTCAACACTGGCAAATGATATCATCCCGGAACTACGAAGAACAGGTGGCAACATCAAGATACCTGCCAGATTGCTAGAAAAAGTTGCCCGCAATCGACGATTCCAAAGTACAAAACTCTGCTCAGAGGAGAATATATCACTTATATTTACGAGTACCTAAAAACACATACACGATGAATCAACATTACACCAAAAAGAGACAAACGTTTCTTTTTGTTAACAAAATGGGAAAAATACCACCAACGCAAATACGAGGTGAACAGCTGAACACGACGCCTATAAAGGCTCAAAAGCGCAAAAGTAACCACGTAGAATCAGTAAACAACTCAAAGGAGACAAACACAAGTTCAAAGAAGAACAGGAAGAAGAATTCAGAAAAACTAAGACAAAAAACACACTGGACAAAAACAATAAAACGCAAAAAACGAAAGTTAACTAAATGCTTGCGATGCCCTCTTCACCAAGGCAAAACTCTCCTTTCTTTTAATTTTAACTCATTATCTTCTACTACTATCCAAACGAGTTCACTGGCTTAATATGTGTCCTATCCGCATATTAAACCAGTGAACTGTCGTTTAGATTGTGTTCATATACGAAATCACATTTCAAAACTTTCGTTTTGTTTGTAATAGTATAAATGGCATCAGTTTCCATACACCCTTCTGATAGTCGTGTTCACACTCAATCAATTGGGCAATCTTGGCTGAAAAGCAAAATCAATACTCTGAAGAATAAACGTGGAGTCCCCAGTCATCACCTCCAAGGGTATATCGATGAATACTGCTGGCGTGTGTCAAAAGTTGATGATGCTGATTTATTTTTATGTATGCTTTAAGATATTCGAGAGATTTTTACCAATTAAAGTTAATTTTTAGTTGCCCATAAATGGTAATATATTTTTGTATATCTTATTTTACTCTTTGGATATCGGTATTTTGCTTTCTGATTACGTAGGCCACATAAAAAAAAACATGGTAGGCCGTATACTAAACCAGAATCACATGGGTAGGCTACATAATAAACCGGTACCATATTGTGCAGAGATTTGCAATAATACGAATGTAATGGTAGTATATGTGATAATGGTAGAATAAGTAAAATAGAGTATGGACTGATACTAAAGAAAGTACTTACAATTTTATAAAGGTTTTCTTTGTGCTGTAGCAGCTGACCTCTTTGCAAGCTCTTACAAAGTTCGTAAAGAGGCAGTTGGCAACTTCCCGGGTCTGGACACCAATTATAGCTATTATGATTGGCTTAATGACAAAACTTGCATAGATAGCAGCCATTAAACCTTGCTATATGAATTTAAAGATAAAATTGACTTGAAAGAGAATACGTGATGAAGGATAACTATTTCAAACGGGGAGGTTTCAAAATCAGTGACGCATAAATTTAACAAAATTTTTTGAACAACAAATAATGGAATATGACTAATTTGAATAATTTGAATTTTATAATATGGTTAATGAATATAATGTGTATTTATATATATATATATATATGTATATATATATATATATATATATATATATATATATATATATATATATATATATATATATATATATATATATATATATATATATATATATATATATATTGAATAATTGAATATAGAGAAATGGCCGAGGATTATAATGTTAAGAGGAATAAGCCATATAAGATGGATATTATAGTGAATAAGTTATAAATATGGGGAATTATATAATATATAGTATAGTACTGCCACGACGTTTTTGAAGCTCTAAATCAAGGGAACTGGAATTTTAAGGAAGGAATTACACTTTGAATATTTTTAGACCTTTGTATACACTGATGATTAATTAGGTAGCTAATTCTTACTGACCTTGTCTGGAGCGCTGCTGAGATAAAGGTGTTCGTTACAATGCGATCCGGACTTGGGAAACGGGAAAGTTTATTCTGATTGGTTAATTTCGAATTGGGTTATACAAAGGTTTTGATTGGTTGATGATTAGGAGGAGTCGTACTTTGATTTTGAAGTAACCGTATTGGTATCAAAGGTCGTACAAAAATATATTTGGGGGCGAAATGCATAAATTTATCAAACGGAAAATTGCCAACTGCCTCTTTACGAACTTTGTTGGAGCTTGCAAAGATGTTAGCTGCTACAGTGCATTGTTTAAAACAACCTTTATGATGCGGGATGTTTGGCATGTATGTGAAATGTGCTTTTTAAATGGACACTAACAAGGAAGAGTGTTGATATATTATATGAAAAAAGCATGGATATTTAAAACGTGAATAGGGAAAATGTATGTTTAAAATGGGATTTTGACAAAAAGGGATTTTATTTTTGTAGAGATTACAATATGTTTTAAAATGCAGTGTGATCTATTACAGGGCAATAACATAACGACATATCTCGGCAACACTTAGCTAAAATAACAGAAGGAAAAACATTAGATCTTAATAAAAAGAATGTAAGATGCTACAAACAAGCAGCAACTTAAATAAGACTAATGATAATGGACCAGAGGCTAAAACTACTTTGTGGCACCCAATTGCAAGGTGGAATAGAGCCAACAAGAACCTTACAAATAAGCACCCCGTTGGCCCTAGGAAATCTTGAAATTGGGTGCCACACTATAAATGAGCGAATTGACCAGACCGAGATTAAAAAATTAAGGACTGAAGAGGCACGAAAGAAATCCTCAGCTAAAACTGACCCCAAAAGGAGATGACGTAGCACATAAATATTTGTGAAACAAGAATGCGAAGGGCCAAAAGGACGTTACAATCCAGAATCAAGTAAGATAGTGAGGTTTCACCATCACAGGAAGAGAACCTTGAGTCCACACGAGGGTCCCTACCTGAAACTATTTGGTCGTGTCTCTGGCGTGAGTGGCTGATTCGAAGGCGACAAAGAACTAACTCGAGGGACCTGGACTTCTGGTATATCGATGACCAATTGCTAAAGGATTTCTTGATACTCCACAATTTGAAATTGTTAGATGTAACCTACTCCCTTTGGCATAGACCCCACGCGTTCTCCGAAAGGTTCGGGAAGAAATCTAAATATTGCAGCGCTATAGAGTTAGACCCCACACGTTATCCCGACGGTTTGGGAAGAAATCTAAATATTGCAGAGCTGTAGAGTGGACAAGATCACCTAGGGAAGCTTTAAGAGCCTCCTCGCCTGCAAGCCTATTTCCTTGTGTCTCCACATGATCAGGTCTCCAACAAACATAACCTTATACCTCGAACCGTGTCTAATCAATTGCGATCAAATCTGCAACAAAAAGCGGGGAGAGTTAAAAGAGCGGAGATAATCTAAAAAACTTCCAGAATTACTTTAAACGATAAAATTGGTAAAAGGCAAAGGTAAAATGAGTCGAAAAGCTAGAAGAATAGCTGAAAGTTCAGTGGTAAATACAAAGGCTATCCGGGGCAGGGTTAGCTGCAGAGATTCCTCAGAATAAACAGCAGTAGCACCCACACCATGGTCCGACTTGGAACCATCAGTATATATTGGAAATAAGGATACGTGAGAGGAGGCATGCGCCAGAAACAAAAAATGAACTAGGAAGGGTCAATAGATCTCTTTTTGAGATGGTGCATGTTGGTACATATGTTAAGAGGGGAGTTAAGCCCAACAAGCTGGGCACGCAGACAAAATTGGGAGTTCAACAGGGACATCTAGACGGAGATGTGGTCACCCATTATGAGACCTAGATATCTGGATATGAACGACAGTCTGTCACAGTGCGCTTCAGACAGGGGCGCAAATAGCCAGCTATAGACTGCGGTAGTTGGTGTCTGCTGAACGCGGAAAACGTAGCGCAAACACACCTCCCGTCTATGGTAAGAAAGCGAGAGAACATTACTCTCGGCATACTGACCATTAACAGGGGATGTGCAAAAAGCACCACTGGATAACCAACACCATTAAATTTCGAATGGGGTCTAATAACCTTAAGGTTGATAGGGGAATATAAAGAGTATACTTGACTCCCATAATCTAACCGATATTGGAGACAAGAGCGGTGTACAAAATCCATAGCATGTGCCTGTCACTATCTCCTGACGTATGATCTAAAACTTTTAAGACATCAAGCCATTTCAATTTGGAATAAAGGTTACATTCAGGAATTCGAACTCTGTAACGAAGTCAAACTTGAGATCCTTGAGTTATTTAAATGAAGAGATAGGGAAGGATGAACCCAGCTCAACCTGTAAAGGTGCATCGCCTTGACTTAGGAACTGGGAAACATCATTTAAAAGACCTCGTGTAGATAATGCTTCAATAGCTATTTGTAAGCATTGGGTTGGCGGAGAAGGCCGCGAGTATGCATATGAAGATACCAGATCATCCACAAAATTCCCTCAGGGAGAGAAGAGGATAAACAATTAATGCGGCTGATGAAAAAAATAACGCTTAAGACGCTTTCCTGTGGGACAACTTCCTTTTGCCATCTTGTGTCAGAGTAAACATTATCGACGCATACGTTAAAATTACGAGATGATAAAAAGCTACGGTTAAATTAGTTAAAAAGTCCCTCATTACCTAGTCGTACAACTATTGCAACAAGATACCTTGCCACCAGGTGCTATCATGAGCCTTCTATATATCAAAAAACACCACCAGAACTTGTCTTTTGAGAGAGGTCTCATGTATACAGAAATGGGCAAGATCACTAAATTTGATGATCTTGAAGATTAAGATCAGATCCCCTCTCAAACTGATCTTGAAGATCAGGTTAGATCACCAGAAAATGTGATCTTGAAGATCCAGACCAAGGTGTGATTTTGAAGATCACTTTTAAATATCACTTTTATATGAATTAAAAAAAGAGTATTATTATAGAGTACCCCCCATCCCCATATTTTGTTAATAACTCCTGAAACGTATCACTCTTCTTACTCCCCTGAGGGATGAGGCAATACAAGCATCGCACGGTACCCATGTTTAACAGTTTAACAGTTCAAATAAAAAGGATCAGAACTACAAGAGGTATAAGACTTACTCTCATTCTAATCAACGAAAACTATTTTTTTTACAGTGAGAATAATAGATAGGTGGAATAGTCTTCCTGAATCAATGGTCAATTCTCACAACTTAAAAACATTTAAGAATAATCTTGACAATTAAATAATAAATAAATCATACTTTAATGAAATTAAGTAAAAGGATTATTTAAATAAAGTTCACATATGTTTGATATTAATATAATTACATAAGGCACCTTAATAATATGAATTTCTAACAGATTTATAAAAATGTAAAGAAAATAAGTAACATTCTAAATCTTTTATTGTATTTTTCATGATCGCATCATTGATGCGTGTCATCAATCGAGACCAGCGGCTGCTTAGTGTGGTCGGTTCTTACCTGTTCTGTCGATACTTTGTTTGCTCAAGTTGCTAATCGCCGCTTTCATGGCCGTCGTTGGGTTTCTCGGGGATTTGTCGTCATATTTTCGTTCAACTTCTTTGGAGTAGTCATGTGTCGCCTTTAGAGGGCCTTAGCCTAGTTTTCGCCATCGTCGTGTCTTCGCTATCTTCATGTCTTCGTTTCGTCGCATCTTCAACATTTTCATATATTCGTTGTCGTCACATCTTCGCCATCATAACACACAAAATCAAATCTTCCCGCTCATCACGACTTCGGCATTATTGTTTTCTCCAACGTCACGTCTTCGACATCGACACATCTCTACCATCGTCATTTTGAGATCCTATTTTTTTTACAAACTTGAATACTTCCGATTGATTTATGACATTATTTTGAATCGAATGTTCTTGGTTGTTGCTACCTTCATCTTATTTAATAAGTTTTATATCTTATAGTTAACCACACAAATGTAAATCCATTTGCTCATTCAGAAGTTGGGTGATTTGTAGCAAGCCATTTACACAAACATACGCACACTCTCCTATACAATTTTTCCCAGGCTCAAATATTCCGACCGACCATTAAATCTGCCTAATTTCCTTTTGATCAAACATCTTTCTTTTAAATCAATCTGTTTCACAGGATACTGCTATCTTGTTATTTTAGCGGTAAATAGTTAAAGAAGAACTTCATAAAGATTTTTCCCAAACTTTCTCCAGACTTTATTATCAATCCTTTTCTCACCATTTATCTCTACTCCCATAAATTCTTTTAATAAGAATTTCTACCCCCCCCCCCATATCTCTCGAACACACATCAACGAAAAACCCACTTTATTCTCACATATATAATCGGACGCTATAGGACATTACTACACTCTAACATCACACAGTCAGTCACATACGTTCAGGAAGAACAAGTCAATTCCATTCATCTACACGTTGTTCTCCATCCATCGTGGAAGGACTTTTGACTTACCCATTGAGTTTATCAAGCAGTTCTCGGTGGATAGGATTAGCAAGTCTTTCCATCCGCATTTACATTTACTCCCAAGGAAAAAGGGATTCAAACTCACGAACCTCCCTCATTCATCCTGATAAGACGTCAAGTTCAAAATAAAGTTATTTAATCAAGTTGTTTATAAATTAAAATACGAATATATTTGTTGAACACCTTCTAAAGCTAAACGAATTCAAGTCCCGAATTTTGATCCACACGCAAGAGATCGATATATATATATATATATATATATATATATATATATATATATATATATATATATATATATATACATAATATAATACTGGTAATTGATTTGTTCCTTGGGAATCTGATATGTAGCAAGAATATGAAGACCCAGGTGATTACACTAATCATTTATTGGCCGGACGTTTCGGACCTTTACTAGGACCATCTTCAGCGACTACGTCAACTAATGAGAAGAGAAAGGAACATTAATTGATAACAGTTAAAAGAATGCATTACATAATGGCTAAAAAAGCGGAAGTAGGCAAGTTAAAATAATAAAATTGACAATTATTAAAATTAAAGTAAAAACACTAATAACAATATATAGAATTAAATAATACTACGCAGTGTGATTAAAACAAAATTATAGAGAGTGAAATTATAACATAAACTGACTTGAATATCACATATTAAAAGTTACTGGAGTAAACAAAAATAACCTATTATATTAAATTGTAAAAAACAACAAAAAAACTGAAAACAAATCAGAATGTACGAGGTGACTAACCTTTATCGTGGGAGTTGAGAAATCAACTAACTAAACATGTAAAACTACTAACGAAATTTGTTCGGTTGATCGTATGGCTAGTTAATCTATTGAAGTGTTGGTTGGTTATATTGTGAATAGTTTAATTAGGGAGGAGTAATTATTTAGGTGTAGATTTATTTTATTGATATATAGTGACTCTAAGATTTTCAAATCGAGAGAAGTTAAGGCTGAAGATAATATGGTAAATGAATTAGAATTAAGAGGATGATGGTGACTCAGAATGTTGCCTGATGGAAGAGGCTTCAGGTTTAGAAATGTGAATACCAGTCCTATGAGACAATCCAAAGTGCTTCGCGATCCTGCATTTGAGTTGTAAGCTAGTTTGGCCTACATAACGACTGTAACAGGTCGTACATGTATAATTGTAAATTATACACGATTACAAGCCCAAAGGGATTGGCTCCTTATTGGCATCCTGGTGAGTGTGACGCGACACTCTACCATGAAATTTGTGAAAGGAGTAGTTTATGCGAGGGAACTCGTTGACTACTCCATATAGGACATCACCTTAGAGCTGGCCGACCATGGGGCAGTCAAGGTCGAACGTGTTATGGGTTAACAGGGAGGGGCGTCGAGACCCTCCCCTACACTCTTCGTCACATTCGACTGTGACAAGCTGCATGAGTTGGTGCGTGCCGGTTGGTACCGCTACCGCGTGAAGACATTCGTGCCAATGCCGCGGAGTTGCTATTACTGTCGCCGCTTTGGCTATACGAATCCCTCATGTAGACGCGCAAAGTCAGGGTCACACGAAGTATGTGTCAATTGTTCCAAGGCCGCACACGAGAGTTCAAATCATGTGTGACTAAGTGTGTCAATTGCGGGGAGCCGCACCCCACTTCTTCGAAGCAATGTGGTGCAAATCTCCTTGAGAAAGAAATCCTAACCGTTCAGGCCCACGATCGACTCTCATTGTGCGAGGCTAAGGAATTGGTCCTGGCGGGCCCGGCTGTGCCTGGGACGTATTATGCCTCAATGGTTAGAAAGAAATCCTCTGCTCCTGGCCTAAACAGGCCAACCGGTACGGTTGTTTCCGCGAAACATTTGGAGTTCTTCTGTGGGTTCTACTCAACCCGGGCGCTTCCCTGATAAAGCTGGCGGCACAAAGGGATCACACCCAGCCCCGGTAAAACCAGGGTTCCCCCCCTTCCCCCAGTGTGACCGTTTCCCATAAGGCGAAACGGCCACGCGCATCCACCGAGTCGTTAGACTCACAGGAGACAACATCCATGAAGTTGGTCGCCACGCCATCTTCCGGGGTTCCTAAAGATGTCCACCGAAAGGAGGACAGCAACAAAGGAGCTTCAGCTCCTTCGCCCACGCCTAGTGGTGGGTTGAGTGGCTCTGACACGGTAAATCCTCGAAAAGAGGGCCCCCCACTACCGAAGCCGCAACGCCCGCCTAAGGTTTCGAGGCGGAGGGAGGAAAAGACTAGCAGTGCGAGCCCAACTTCCCCCAATAAGTCCTCGAAGGCGTCAGCGCCCGGGGTTCTGCCTCCGGGAAGCATACGGCCATTCCCGAGAGGGTCTTCTGTTCGAATAGGGCCCCAGCGTCTCCTCCGAGCTAGGCCTGGAGGGCATATTCCTTCAATGGAATTGCCGTGGACTCCGGGCCAAATGGGAAGAGCAGCGGAAGCTCGTCTCGCCCCGTTCCCTGTTTGCTATTTTTCTGCAGGAGACCATGCTAGGCGCGTGCCTCCTACCCGCCCTCCCGGGGTATAAGGGTTTTGCGACCCCACCACCACGAGATGGGAGCCGCACTGGGAAATGCGCAGTTTACACCCGGCATGATGTCTCCGTTCTTCTTTTCACTTTGGATACCTCCTTTCAGGCAGTGGCTGTGCAGCTTTGACTAGATAGGAGGTATACTATCATTTCTGCGTCCTTGCCGATCTGATCGAAGAGCTAGAGATAGGTGTCCTAAATGTGGATGAGTTTACGCATCACTGCCCGAGAACCGCTTCATTTTCTTGCATTGATCCATCTTCTTGCTCTTTGGATGCATAGCCTGATTTTGATTAGGGGGTGGTCGATGACCTCCATGGCAGTGATCACTTTCCTATTCATATATCATTGTGAGGGCAACTGCTGCCTGAGAGCCCACCTCGGTTTCCTGCATTTCCGGAAATGACTAAATTCTCTATCTCAGTCGAGGAGTTTAGGTCGGTAGATGAGGCCGTTGAGTTCTCCGGCAACCTCATCGCCGCGGGCCTGACTACTATTCCCATAACGTCTGGCCGTTTTGCACGCCAACCACTCACGTGGTGGTCGGTTGATTGTGAATATCGTCGGGCTAGGGCTAGGTTCCGGTATATTTTGAAGCACGCCTTCCACTCTTCTTAACGAGCACACGTGTCATCACTTAACGGAAAGACCCCTCTAGCAGAGCTGTGGAAGCGAGTCAAAAGGATTCGGGGCATGTTCTCGCAGGACCCCTCTCTCGTCCTCCAGGAGAATGGGATCGCAATCTTAGACCACGCGTCCGTGGCGAAATCCTTCGCGACCGATTTCTCCGCATTCTCTAGCCGTGATGCTGCTCCGCCAGCATTCAATGCACGTCGTGATGTCGCAGAAGGCCGCCGACTGGACTTTACCTTCAGAGGCGGAGAACCCTTCAACCATAAGTTTACTGTGAGTTAGTTGCGTCCCGCTCTTGCTTCGTGCGCGGACACCTTCCATGGTCCGGACGATGTCCCCTACGCCATGCTTCGACACCTTGGTGAGCGAGGCATGGCCTTTCTGTTAGATTTGTTCAACATGATCTGGGTGGAGGGTCTCTTCCCAGATTCCTGGCGAATCGCTACTGTGCTCGCCTTTGCAAACCGGGGAGAGATCACACTACTTCGGCCGGTTTTCGCCCAATCTCTCTAAACTCTTGCGTGTGCAAGTTAATGGATAAATTGGTAAATGTTAGAATAGCCTTTTTCCTGGACAGCGGAGGCCATCTATCTTCTGCACAGTGCGGCTTACGTAAGTTCCATTCCACGTCGGATGCTCTGCTCCGACTGGAAAATGCTGTCTGCGAGGCTTTCCTTCGTAGAGAGTACTACGCCACGGTCTTTTTCGATCTGGAGAAGGACTATGATACCGCATGGCAATACGGTATCATGGAGATTCTCCACACGATTTGGGCGATGGGAGGTCTTCCAATGTTTATATCTGAATTTTTGCGAGATCGTCGATTCCGCGTACGGGTGTGGGGGAGCCCTCTCCGGCCCAATGGAGCAGGAAGAGGATGTCACGCAGGGAAGTGTCCTCAGTGTCACACTGTTTGCCCTGGCCATAAAGGGTATCCCCTCTGTGCTTCCGAAAGATGTTCTCGCTACGCTCTACCTGGACGACCTTTCGATCTCTTTTTGCGCGGCCCAGATGCCAACTCTTGAGCGTCGACTCCAACAGACATTGAACCGCGTCTCTCGCTATGCCGATACGCAGGAGTTTCTGTTTCTGTTGGCCAAGACTAAGGTGGTTCACTTCTGCCGCCATCAACGGCTCCACCAATACCCAGATTTGTTTCTTAATAGGGTACGCCTGGAAGTGGTTGAATCGCAACGTTTCCTTGGTCTTGTATTTGACCGACGCCTCACTTGGAAGGCTCATATTCGCAGCCTTAGGTTCTCTTGTACCCGAGCCATGGATACTCTCCGTTCCATGACGTTCAGCGCTTGGGGCGCTGATAAGGCTAATGCCTTACCTTTTTATCGATCCTTTGTTCGTTTGAAACTCGATTACAGATGCGAGTGTTATGCAACCGCAGCCGAGCGTTTATTGCGGAAGGTGGACTCGATCCACCAGACCGGCCTTCGTCTATCGACCGGTGCCTTCCTCAAGTCCCTCATTGAGAGCCTACTAGTCGATGCTGGTAAGATGTAACTCGCTCTACGGCGTGTACAGTGGATCATTCTTCTGTTCGCGCGAGCTCGGCACCTTCCTAAGTCGCCAACAGCTCTCACTGCATCCACAGCTGATTTCGACGGTTCCTATGCCACCGAGAGACGCCAGTCATATCCTAAGCTAGGGCTAGGTAACTCCTTCGAGAGCTAGGTATATTTCTGGGGCCGGTAGCGCCCCTGGTTCTGCCCAGGACGCCACCCTGAGGGGTACCACATTTGGCTATTTGTCGCCACGCCTCTGCTCCCAAAATTTGTACAGCGTTGGGAGTAATGCGTTCGACCTTTTTGGAGCACACCGCGTGTCACGCTAGAACCGTGTCAGTGTATACGGATGGCTCCAAGTCCCAAGAGGAGGTCGGCTTCCACGCCGTATCCACTCTACTTGAAATCAGCGGGCTCTGCCAGGCGCTGCGTCTGTCTTCACTGCCGAGCTGGTGGCAATGCACCACTCGGTACCAGAGATTACGCGACGTGCCTGTTTCGAAGACCGGATTGTGATCTATAGCGACTCACAAAGCGCCCTGAGTGCTATGGGGGCATTGGAATCTCCGCATCCCCTGGTTCGCGATATCCGTGACGCCATGGTTTTGGCGAGCCGGGCTGATGTCGAGATTATCTTCTGCTGGGTTCCTGGACATGTAGGAATTGCGGGGAATGAGTGCGCCGATGAGGGCGCCAAAGAGTCCGCGAGAACTCTGTGACCGCACCGACTACATGGCAAGAATACGGGCAGCTCTTCGGACTGCTTGGCAAAGAAGATGGGAGATGGTCGAAGGGAACTTAAAGTTGTGTGCCATTGCGCCGCGACTGTTCCCATGGACTTACCCCACCAATGCCGCGATGGCTTCAGGTTGCTTTCTGTCGTCTCCGAATTTGGCACACTCGCGGGACGGACCTCCATTTGATTGAGCGCTCGCCCGTGCCCTACTGTGCAGTTTGCGTTGTCCTCTAGACTGTTCGGCACATTCTTGTTGACTGTCTCAGTCTGGGCGATCTTTGCGCACGTTACCTGCCCCGGTACCGGAATGGGCGGGGTCGCTACCACCTTTTCCTTGTACTCTAAACCAGTGCGTGCACATTGACTGGTGGACTTGTAGACTTTCTGGGGGAGGCCGGCCTTCTCCCTTTTTGTTTTATTTTGTTTGTTTTTATTTTTTTGTTTTTATAGGTCACAGGTTCCTGCGCCGGGGGTTGTTCCCCCGACACAAGAGATTGCTTCCTCCTCGTTGCCTTTTCCCTTTTTTTATTTCTGGGGTTTAGTTTGGGTTTTTCGGGGTTTGTGAATTTGATTATAAAATAACCTAGTACTAGGCAGGTTTTTAATACGGCGACTAATGCCTAAGTAGGCATTCGCCAGATGAGCTCTTAAAACAAAACAAAAACGCCCCCTTCTCATTCACTAAAGGTCTAATCGTGCGATGGATTGGTTTACGGCTGTTTCCATAACCAAAAATACTCCTTTGGTTTCTCCTTGCCAAGTCTCGCCACTCGGAGCTACTCGGCACGCTTTGCCGCCTTTATGCAGGACTTTACTCTCCTGGCTAGCCTCCGGTATTCGTCAAAGTCACCCGAGATCTGCGATTGCCGGTACACATTTCTCTTCTTCCTAAGCAGTTGGCCGATTTCTCGATTAAACCACTTTGTTGGACGGAAGACCGACGAAGGCTTTTCAGAGGGATGAATCGTGATTGAAGACTCATGAACGTAATTTTCAATCTATTCCACGAATCTTCAACGTCCTCGCACACTTCTAGCCCCGCATCAGTCAATCCAGCACGAAGACCTGCAAAGTCTAGTCTTCTCAAATCAAGTTTCCTCGATTTAATAGTCACAGACTTTACTTTGGGGACCTTGACTATAAATCTGACTAGTCGGTTATCACCGCCACCGAGCTCTTCGTCTATAGAGAGATCCTCAACGATGTCATCCCCAGAGGTGAAAACCAAATCGAAGGTATTATTGCCTCTCGTCGGCTCTCTCACCCATTGAGTCAGGAACTCGTTGTTCGCAAACTCCAAGAGTAGTGCTTTCTCGGCACAGGGTTCTCTGGTTTCCCAGTCAACTTTGGTTTTTAAATCACACATGGCGATACACACACTGCTTGAACAAGCTCACCCAGTACTCGGTACAGATCCCTGTCCTTTTCAACGGGTTGGGCAGAGGGTCTGTAAAGCAGCAGGGTCCCGTATCTGGCGGGACCTATATCTAGGTCAACTCCTAGTAGCTCGTGATGGGATACAATGTTGCAGTTCGTCGATTTGAGTGTATCTTGACATACAACATCACACCGCTACGCTCTCTGTTTGGCCTATCTTTCAAGAAGAGCTGGTAACTTAGAATCACGAATTCACCTTTAAAATCTCGTTTTGGAGGTTTTAACCACGACTCTGTTATGGTCACCATTTCAGGGTTCTCCGTCGCTACGAGTCCAGAATGTTAAAAAAACTTGTTTTTGATTGACCTCACATTAAACAGAACTTTCAGAGAGTCCCCAAATGTAGGACTTCCTACGCTCTTCCGTTTCCCGTCTTACTTGTCTCTCTATTCTCTTTTGCTGGTGTGGTGGCACCCTTTCTAGCGAACTCCACCAAGGTTGTTCCAGGGGTGACTTTGGCGTACTGGCGCACGTCCGCCTTCACTCTGGGCCGGACCGTCCTTTGAGTCCCCTCCACGACATCTTGTACCAGGTTTTGAGACTACAGCCTTTCCTTTAAAGGAACGGTGCACCCCATCCCTTTGGTAGAGATCGTTCCTACCATAAAAGATGCGGTAGGGGTTGACAAAAAACACACCCTCCGCCGTACATAAATTAGCTAGTCGTCGGTGCAATGAGACGTTTCTCGAGTGAGCGATCCGGCTTGGACCTCTTCTCGGAAGCATCCCGACCACGACACGTCTGCTGGTTTTAACCCACAGTCATCCACAGCCCCCATGACCGTCTAAAGGATCTCACTTGTAGGGTCTACCCTACCTCCTCTGAGGTAGAGGTTGTTGCCACTTACCATCAGGGCAACGACTGAGCTCTCAGAAATCTGAGATTTCTCAGCCTCTACTCTTATATGGTGGTTCCCACGTCCTGGGAGGCAGCTTACCCTCAGACTGGTGCGAAGGTGGGCCGCTAGCATAGGTTGCAGATCCCTTGATTGAGAATCGCAGATAAGGATGACCCTCGCACATTTGGCTGTAGAAGATATAGTCTTCCCTTTTGGAAGTGACTTCTCTGTTTCCTCTTTCTTCATATTTTCTTCTTTATTTTTTCCTATCTTCCTTTGGTTTAACCTTTATTTTTGTTTTCTCTTTTTATGTTTCTACCTTATCTTCTGTTTTCTTTCCTTTCTTCCTCTTTCTCTTCTTTTTGGTCCGTTGAGCCAGTCCCGCAACAACCGACTCCAGCTCTGGGACGTTGGAAAGCTCGCGTTGCACTGCCGACGCAGTGCTCGCTTCTTGGGAGAGGGACTCGTCGGCGGATCCACCCACGTCGGTTAGGGAGATACATCGTGAATCGATTGGACCTCTAGTCTTGAGGACAACTCGGCGATCCTGTCCTCGAGACGGCGAAACTGACGCGCGTGTTCAGACTCTAGGCTTTGCAGCTTCCTCTCCAGTTCTTTAGATTTTTCCTCAGATCATCTATATAGATCCTTGAGCTGTTACACTTCTCCTTCAAGGACACAGTCAGTTCAGATACTTTCTGGATGGCATTTCGAGTAACCCCCCTCCAGAAAGTCCACGCACCACTTGACCTTTTTGCACACCGAACATGTGTATTTAAGAGCAGCCGATCCTTTCTTTCCAGTCATACTGAACACTTTATATCTCTGAATACTTTGCGACCACTTAATAAAAAAAGAAGGGGGTTGGTGAGTTCCCCCCGCGTGAGTCGCTCCTGCCTATTCATCGGAGACGTTTCAGATCTTTCAGAAGGCACGCTCTTTTACTTCTGTTCGTCCGACCGAGTCGTTCAAGCCCGGCCTGCCGTGGCTCCCAACCAAGCAGCACTGACAGCCTCCTAAGGGGGGTATCGATTTCGCACCAGGTGAACAGCGGAACATGCCTCATACTAAACTCCTACAAGTTCCCTTCAAGGCGGCCAGGATCTCGGCGTAGCGCTCAATGGATATTCCGCTACACCAAGAAACTCGACCCAAGGATTTGTGTTGGTCTGGCAACCAACCTGGAAACAAGGCCCGTCACCTCGGACAGTTGCTACCAGAGGCACCACTCAACGGTCACTGGGAATGGCCAGTAATTACGCGCCAGGGAATGGATTAACGGGGCACTTACCCTCATCCCATTCATCGCGCCCCCGCGCCTATGACTCCTCTAGTCCTAGTCTCTCTCAACCAGTGAGGGCCGATTTGCATTATTTTTAGAGGTTCCAAAGCCTCTCTTCTGACGCATGAGGTAGCTGTCAGGTCCTTAAATTTAGATATATGAAGGATAAAGCTGAAATAATAGTAGTAATTTTTTTTTAAGCAGTCGAAGGGATAGAGAGAACAGTAACAGAATACAGGATGGAAGAATAGAAGATGGACACAGTTTGTCTGGCACCTCATTCACGACAGATTCGACAAGGGTAACCCTACCAGGGGTACCATAAAGGTACCCCCCGACGACATAGGTCGAAAAAGCTATGGTACACGCAAGCTCTCTCCCCCCGACAAGGGGGCGTCGAGAGAGAGAGAGAAAGAGAGAGAGAGAGAGAGAGAGAGAGAGAGAGACAGAAAGAGAGAGAACAACAGAACTACAGAAACATGGACCAGCAAAGACCCCAAGATCCGCTCAAGGCCAGTCCGCTTACAGAAGATATTAACTACCGCATTCTAACGTTAGTGTATCATGCTTCTTTTTTTTACATGCTGTTTTTTGTTATTTTTTAAAACCATTTTAACTCTACGGTACACACTTATCTACATTTGTACCCTTTGTATATATATTTTTTACGTGATTTTTAAATAATACTTCTATTCTACTGTACACACTCATCTTCATGTGTAGCATTTAACATTTATTTACAAGCCTGTTCTAATTATTTCAATTCTACGGTACACACTTATCTACATGTGTACCCTTGACATGCAGGTTCAGCTATCCCTCAAATACACGAACACGATTCTTCGAATAGGAAGGGAGGGGGTGATAGGGCAGTAGTCTCTTCTCCCGCAGGCTTCGCCTGCTAGTGATGAAAATAATATACTTATGGGACAGACAGAAAAAGAAAAGGGGAATTCACATTCCCTCCACGTAGGGAGGCGTCGCTGGCATCTTTATTTTCATCATTTCATTTTTATCTTTAACTCCTTATAATATATGAGGTTTTAATCTGTGCTCCTGATACGTTATATTTACATTATTGAACTACTCATCAAGTCGGTTTTTTAACATATTAACTAACGTGCTTTCTACTACACGGTTGGACAGGCTATGCTACGTTTGCGTGTGATTTTAAACGTGAAGTAATTTTGAGCTATAGTAGAGTTAAATCGCTTGTTTACTAAACCATTTTGTCGTGCGTTGGCCCTATCGTCCATCTCGAACAATAGTCTGTAATCAATATTAGTAAATCCTTTTAAGATTTTGAATACCTCGATCAATTGTCTACGTAATCGTCTACTTTGCAGTGATAGTAGGTGTAATGAGCGGAATCTATCTTCGTACGGTTTGTTTCGGATTCCAGGAACTAGTTTCGTAGCCCGACGTTGCACTCTTTCTAACTGCACCATAACCTTGTTTAGGGAGGGACACCAAAATTGAACCGCGTATTCGAGGTGTGGGCGCATGAGCGATTTGTATAGTGGCACGATTATATCTTTCGATTTGAAAGTAAAATTCCGAGCAATATATCCTAGCATTCGGTTTGCTTTTTTGCAAGCTTCTGCACATTGCTTCGATACTTTAAGGTCCCCCGAGATTAAAATTCCCAGGTCTTTTTCTAAGTTAACGGATTCGAGAATTTGGTCTTTCATATGGTATGCTACTTTTATGTTATGGCATCCTAAATGCATGACCTTGCATTTACCTATGGTGAAGCCCATTTTCCATTTATCCGCCCATTCCACAATTTTATTAAGGTCCCTTTGCATTTGCTCTACATTGGGTCTCGAAAGGGCTCGGCTTCCTATCTCTGTGTCATCTGTAAATTTAGAGATCTTACTAAACACTCCATTATCCAAGTCATTAATGTAAACAATGTATAATAATAGGCCCAGGACTGACCTCTGTGGTACCCCGCTGGTGACTGGGGCCCAGTCTGAACACGCCCCATTTACAACAACCCGCTGTGAACGATTTGATAGCCAGTTTCTAATCCATTTAAGTATGTTGCCCCTCACTTTAATTGCTCTAATTTTCATCAATAGCCTTTCGTGCGGAACTGTATCAAAGGCCTTTTTAAAGTCAAGGTAAATTATATCCGCCGCTTTAGTTTCATCATAGATGCAAATCATGTTATGAAAGAAGTCAAGTAAATTGGTTAGGCACGAGCGCCCCCGTCTGAATCCATGCTGGGAGTCTGCAATCAAATTATTAGCCTCACAATGGCTCACCAACCTATCTCTAATTATCGATTCTAAGAGTTTTCCAATTACAGAAGTTAGACTGATGGGACATAAATTAGTAGGCTCAGTTTTATCCCCTTTTTTGAATACCGGCGGAACATTAGCACGCTTGAACTTAATTGGAACTAGGCCTTCCTCTATTGATCGATTGAAAATCGTGCAGAGTGGTCTTGCTAATTAATTTTTTAGTTCTTTAAGATGGGTTGGGTACACCCCATCGGGCCCGAGTGAATTCAATTTTTTCATTTTATTAATATATGAGAGAATCTCCCCTTCATTTATACTTATGTTGGATAGGGTATTTTTTCTTTCAAAATTTATGTCCTCGCCTAGTGTTTCTAATTGTGTCATGTCCTCAATAGTAAAGACGCTCGAGAAATGCTCATTAAATATTTTAGCAAATTGTTCCGGGATGTCCGTCATAACACCATCTTTACCTCTGTTCGGCCCTATTGAACCCCTTATGGGCTTTATACTGTTAACGTAACTATAAAACCGTTTCGGTTCGTGCTTCGATTTTATAGCAAGGTCTTTTTCATATTTCAGCTTAGCTTCTCTAATGGCCCGCTTTACCTGTCTTCGAGAGTCTACGTATTTTTCCCGATTTGATGTCGTTTCGTTTTTTCTAAAACTTTGATAGTCTTTATTATGCTCCCGAATTAAGTTAATTATTAAAAGGTTAACCCACGGTGCTCTCTTTGGCTTTCCATTCTTTCGACGTACGTACTTAACTAACTCGGAATCCACCGTGAGCACATTTTGCTGTACCTCCGAGTACATTCCTTGTAATGTTTTATTATCAAAACATCTCCCCCAGTTTATCATTTTAATCCGGTCACGGAAGGTTTCAAAATTACAACTCCCAAATCGTGGGATTAGTTGTGAACTCTCTTTTATCTCAACTCTCGTATTAATTTCAAACCTAATTACATTATGGCCGCTCGTCGCCAAATGCTCACCCACGCAAACGTTTTCTACCAAAGTCTCCACTGTTGAGATAATCAAATCAAGTATATTTTGATCACGCGTAGGTTCCTCTACTTTTTGCACAAGCAAATTATCTGAATGAAATTGACTAATCTCTCCCCAACTTTATCCGAAGTATAGTTTGTAAAGTTAACGTTAGGGTATTTGAAATCTAAACAAATTATTGTTTTTCCTTTTCTCACCATAGATAAAAGGCGCTCAAAGAGTAGTACGTTCTCCGATTCTATTAGAAATGGGGGGAGGGCGATAGGTAACGGAACGGCTAAGTTAATTTTATTATTTTTAGCACACTCAAACTCGAATAGGGGGGGAGGGGGTGATAGGGCAGTAGTCTCTCCTCTGTTGAGATAATCAAATCTAGTATATTTTGATCACGCGTAGGTTCCTCTACTTTTTGCACAAGAAAATTATCTGAATGAAATTGACTAATCTCTCCCCAACTTTATCCGAAGTATAGTTTGTAAAGTTAACTTTAGGGTATTTGAAATCTCAACAAATTATTGTTTTTCCTTTTCTCACCATAGATAAAAGGCGCTCAAAGAGTAGTACGTTCTCTGATTCTATTAGAAATGGAAGGAAGAGCGATAGGTAACGGCTAAGTTAATTTTATTATTTTTAGCACACTCAAACTCAATAAGCAGAACTTCGCTCTTCATATTTACGGTGTCGCGGCCATCGTTATCGCATTTATTTCCTCTTTTACGTAAGCTAAAACTCCACCGCTTCTTCCATTTAGTCGGTCCTTATGATGGATTGTGTACACTTCTATATTAAATTCCGCAATAAGGTCTCTAGAAGCTGTATCTAGCTACGTCTCACTAATACATATGATATCGCAATCGCCCTCTTGAATCATGGCTTTAAATTCGGCAAGTTTGTTTCTTAAACTCCGAACATTTGCGTAAATGCATTTTAATTTTCCTTTTAAATAACAACGTCCCTCTCTCGTATGACTGAACAGTTTCCCTGCTCGCCTAAATTTATTGACCCCTCGCGTGAAATCTCGTTCGGCGCATCTGACTTGGAGGGCAAATAACTTCCGTACTATAGAGATTACGGAGGCTTTCATTTACAATTCTGCCCAGTTTCGAATTACCCACTGAATTTAAATGAATACCATTATTAAAAAAAAAGTGACGGTTTGTCCTGAAAATCATTCCCAAAATCGAAAAACTTAACTTCCATTTCCTGACATAAACGTTTAAGACATTCATTTGTGTAAATTGACCTTGATTGCATTCTCAGAGTCGCTTTTAATCTTGGAATTATCCCAATTACCCCCACTTTATTCGCCCTCGCTTTGGCCGCTATAATTAGGTCCCTTGCTCGATGGACAATCTCGGTTGTCGAGCTGTCAAAACGGTGTACATCCTTCCCGCCCATGAATGTGAGGCTAGCTCGATCTTCACATGGCTCGTTCAGACTTTTGATTTCACTAACCACGTGGTTAATTCTCCCCCCCCCCCCATCCGGTAGGCAGATTTTCTTACGCTTAGCTGGAGAGGGAGAGAGAGAGAGAGAGAGAGAGAGAGAGAGAGATATATGCACCTGCGTTTTATTATAGTTGGATATCGGCAGTTTTTAATCTTGTTACTAGTTAATAATCTATTAATATCTAAAGTGCACAATATAACCAAATGGAAGTATATGGAAATGTAGCATTATTCTTGTATGATACCAGTCACTTAAAATATGACGAACCATTATGTTAATGTTGTTACTTACTACTTAGTTACTAAGTACATACTACTAATCCCGAGATGCCCCAGAAGATAGCTTGTTGAGTCGAGGCCAGCAGAAGGACTTATAGTTTTTTGTACACTACAGTTTTTTCGACAATGTTAAAATATTTCCGTTCAATAGTAGAGATTGATCGTTATTGCCAACATTGTTATCTAAATATATTGAATACTATTCTAGTGACAACCTGAAATATTTGGTTCCCTTGGGAGTCTGTTGTTGAAATTGTAAAATTTCACTAATTATTAAAAATTTCAATCTGTAAAAAAAAATATATTTTATAATTAATTTATTATAAATATGGACCTATAGGCTATATTTTATGCCTACATTGTATAATACGTTTAGAGGGGAGTAGGAAAGGGGACAAAGAAAAATAATAGCGTAGGAGAGTTGCGAACAGCTTCCCGCGTCGCTGGACCACTGTTAGCCAGCGGCGAATCAACCCTGCCATCCTGAGTCTCAAAAAAAGACTCATTCAAACGAAGCTTTTAAGCCGCTCGCCTGCACTTCTCCTACGCTATATACGTGAATATACTATATTTTGTTAATATATATAAAAAATGAGAAAAATTACAAATTTTAACTAAATTCTTTCATTAATAATGTTAACTACCTATAATTAATATTTGATAAATAGTGAATGTACATAATGTTCAATTATATAAATAATTAACTATAATTTAATAAATGATCTCAATGTTTGCAAACTATATACATGTTTATATGTAATATTTATCATTTTAGTGAAAGAAAATCTACGGCTTCGGGTATATCGTGACATCATCACTTCACAGTGAGCTAGAAGTGGGACAAAGGTAAAAAAATGAAGTTTATAAAATAGCATTTTTAGAAGTTTTGATTTCTTTCCTAACATGTAACAATATCCTTTCCCATGAATAAACTTGTCTGAGTTCAACTGTTGGCAAACAGAAAGAGTCAAACTTGATGATACATGATTAGTCCTGATTTACTGAAACAAGTTGCAGAGTCGTGAGACGTGTTGCTTCTTTCATTCTTACTTCGTATCAGAAGTAGGCACAACATATGGTAGGATATCATTTCATAACACTTAAAATTATATATTGCAATAGTTAATTCACATTTGTAATGATATTTAATACAACTAATGCTGTTAATAAAAATGCATAGTTTTTTAACAATATATACCATTAGAATTTTTAAATAAAAAGCTGGCAAAACTTTGCCATGGAAAGTTGTAAACCTGACATGCATTTTTTTTTATTTCATTTACATGTTAGGAACTTGTTATAAGTAAAATAAATTGCTACTAACCGCTAGCAGGGAGAATGTTAACATTATTCTTTCCATTTCCAGATTTGCAAGATTTATAATCAGCAGAAGGAGTGAGTGTGACAAATAAAGATCTTTTTGACGAGTTGACGGAAGCTATGGTTGGGAAACATTTGTGCGGCTTCTCAGACACTAAGTGTAAGTCCTATTTACTTAATTATTAGACTGCAAAGCAATTAAATTCCAGTCCTGAACAATTAGAAGCTGTAGTCGTGATTTTTTTTAAAGAATCTTCGCCAGAAGTGTTAATCAGTAAAACGGAATAGAACACTATTCCTTCCAAAAAATCAAGAATGGGTCTCAAATGAAATAATTTCACCCCCTATTTCGCATATCTTGAAGGCTGGTCACCCTTATATTGAATTTAAAGAGGCTTCAGTCAAAACAAAAATGAGAAAGACTGCAGAATTAAGAGTTGTTACACCAGAGAGGCTAAGATTTACAACATTGAAAGCTCCATCTACAAGTCATTCTACGCAGGTGCAGGGTAGCATGTCAAAAAAGCATTTATATTCTGCTAATGATGCCTTAGTATTAAAAATTGATTGCTCCCTATCAAAGCGAAATTACCAGCGCTTGAGAAATGGAGCCAAAAGTAAAGGTGTTGATTTGTATCCCCTATATAACATTGTCAGAGGAGCTAAGAAAGCCTGTTATCCATCTCCGGTCACGGAATGGCTACTCACTGATTCCTCAGCCGAAATTAGCCTTCAATCTTTATTAGACCACACCGCAAAGCGCATTATAGAAGCCAACTCATTTGACATTTGACAACTCAAGCATCTAACTTTGCATGGAAAAATTGGTTTTGATGGATCAACAGGACAGTGACTTTACAAGCAAAAATTTGATTTGGAGAGCGAAAGAGTTCTTGCAAATGAGAATTCTATATTTATGACCTGTTATGTACCAATTGAGATTGCAGCAACAGACCTACATAATGAAGAGATCATTCTGTGGAAAATTCAAAAGCATCCTCTACTTTATATTGCTGGCCTCTGAGATTCTCCTTTAGGAAGGAAACATGTGATCTGCTTAAAAAGAAGAGGATAAACTGCCCCTCCCCCCCCAAAAAAAAAAAAAAATCTAATTACTTCGCCCAACAACTATTTTGGATTTATGTTAAGTCAAACATTAACTTAACATTACAATGATTGATGGAAAAGTTGCAACTTCTCTATCAACAATAACATCTTTATTTCAATGTTGCAGAATTTGTGGATGTACCCCGAAACAAATGAACTTGCTAGATGAGGCTTTTCGACGCCCAGTTGTTCAAGAAAGTCTCAACTTTGGATTGTACACACTACATTCTTGGATAAGGTATGTATAGTTCTCCACACCTACGTGTTTATAAAAATCCGTTCCCCCCCAAAAAACAGTATATGTATATATAGGGTATTCACCGCTAAAATTCGGCTGGCAACATTTTCATTTTTCCCAAGCGCGCTTACACCTACGTTTCGTTCTCAATTGATTCCTGTGTTCATCGAGAAAGGTCAGTTCAAAAATTTAAGACTGTTTTCTTAGCTTGTTGCCCCCCTTTGTATCAAACTCAAATTAATTATGGCGTCTTTTATTTCCAGACCCATTAATCACGCTAACCATCAGTTCCAATTAATAACGATCATTATTAACCCATCAATTCCCAATAATTTCAAATATATTTACTCATAAATAATTATTTATCAATCGACAAAATTTCGAATTATTGTAATAACAAACAGTCATAATCGAATGTAATATTTCTTTGTTTTACTTTTCTGCCATTTTCTTAAAATTTAATTGTCGTATATTCAATAATTAATGGTTTCACCAAAACTGCAAATCATCGTACAAAGACTCCTTAATTTTGTAAATTAACGCCATTCGAACCTAAATTCTCCCATTTATCAATTTAATCAATTAAGTTCTCACCAACAACTATATTCCTATTAAAATATCTCATTTAGATTTGTAAATAAACTTATTTTTGTAACCTTGAATTCATATCCTATTTTTCATTCAAGAAGCCTTCTTCAAATTCTTTCATTGCTAAGATATTTAGGATCTTAGCTGGTGCCCTTAGTTATCTAGGCTCAATATAATTCAACTTAGCATTCAATAAATTCTCACAAACCATCCCGCTAAAGGTGTATGGAATGTTCTTTACACATTGCTTATAAGATTCCAATATAAAGTTGGCAAGCAAGAACACAAGAATATAAGACTTTAGTGACAACAAGAAAATTGTAATTCAAAAAGATTTCAAGGATAAAACTGGACTTCTAATTGATATGCCAAAACCAGATGGTTCTGGGACAACAAACGACGGAACTACAGCACGAAAATTTCTTCAAGCAGCCGATGTTTCTGCCGAAAGAACAGGTCTTGATGCTTCTCTTTTGAAAAGAGTTCATGTTATACTTTGTCTTGTGATATCTGGAGAGAGAATAGACATTTCCAAATTCTTTGACTACTGTCGTTCAATTGCAGGCCTATTTGTTTCCTTATACAACTGGTATTATATGCCACAATCACTAAATAAATTACTCGTTCATGGAGCTCAAATTATAGAAAATTTCAACATTCCAATTGGATTACTTTCGGAGGAAGCTCAAGAAGCTAGAAATAAGGAGTTTCGCTCATATAGGCAGATGTTTTCTAAAAAAGATCAAGAATACATGCAAATCAGGATATTATGTCAAGACTGCTGTGCTCTTCTGACCCTTTATTGAGTTCTATGCGTTAAACACCAGAGAAAAAGAAGTTAGAACTACCCTTTGAAGCAATAAGTATCATCTACCAAGAGGACAATTTTGAAAATACTGATTCTGAAGACAGTGATAACAATGAATATAATATTACTTTTCTTTTTTTTAAATTTTTTATATATTTTTTGTAAAAGTTCATTCTTTTGTTGTCAGAAGCATTATATTTCAGTTTTTTATCAATATATATATATATATACAAATAGAATATTATTTTTCATTCAAATAATTTTGTCCGAAAATTTGGCCTTCTGGCCCACTGTGCACTTATTTAAATAGGAACCTTATGCACACTCGTTGCAGAAAACATAAACAGTCGGTATTAAGCAAAGTTGTCACTAAATGTCACTTGGACAATAAACAAATAACATTCGCATCGCAGCATATTTAATAATCTAAAATTAAAAGTGATCTTGAGTTCTAAAGTGATAATCAAGATCAAGCCTAAATAAGGGATCTCAGATCAAGCTCACCAAAATAAGAGTGATCTTCAAGATCAAGATCCTGCCCAACTCTGCCCGTATAGAGTTCCCCAAACAAGCTGACACGTCCAGCAGTGCTATGGTGCTTACAGAACCCGCATTGAAAATATCTACTAGGAGTGGTAGAATAAAATATCATGGAGGAGTGATTCCGTACGGGGATGGAGATGCCCGAGAAAGTCATATCAGATATTGTCTAGGCCGGTCTACGTGGGGGCGCAACGAAGCAACATGACCAGAGTTAATAATACTAAAAGAATTAGTGGATTAAAGAGATTCAATGAGACGGCCTTGAGGGTTGTTCGCTCTACCATCCCATAGAGTGTCTGGCATTTAGTCACCTAGAACTAGAAATGGGGTAGGAAGCTGAGATGAACTTAACATCCCTGCTTGGGGATGTCATCACTCGCAGGCGGTCGGCCAAGGATTGGGGCAGGAGCCGGTGTTGGCTCATATAGTGCCCCCCTATGTGGCTAAATAATGGTTCAATATTTTTCTTAAAACCATTCGTCGTTTCTATCAAAACTGCCTCCTCCGGCAGATTAGATAAAATATCTAAAAACTGAGCCGTTGAAGGGAGCTCATCTTGGGGGAATATAAATTGTATAGAAAGTATAAATTTTATTCGTAAGATACACACGAGCTGCGACTGCTTGAAGAGTAGTTCGAAGAATTGAAGAAGTGTAAAAGTGGTTAGTGCTTTTCAGGATCGAGACGACACCATGGGTTACCCCGCCAGGGGGGTGGTAAAGAGTTAAAAACATCGGAATGACGAAACTTGTGGGAAAGGGCGTTTCTCGAGTTTGGTTTCCTGCAAGCATATAACATAAGGTGATATTTTAGATATTAAAGAAAAGAATTCCTCCCATTTGAGAAGATTCCTCTGACAGTTCCATTAAAGAATTACTTCCATCACTCAGACCTGTGAGATACCACGGTCGATCTAGTGCAGGGGCGGAAGAGCCCTAACCAACAGATGCCGTGCGAGAAGAACCCGGTACCAGCGTTATAGAAGGTGTCTTTGAACGGCGAGGCAACCCCGATTTAGAGGGTCCGGGGCTAGTAATGTGGGAGTTAAGTTTGTTAGTGGGTTATGACCCGGAGGAAAGGGTAGAGACAAGAGAGATTTGGAAGTAGTAGTTCCGGAGGATTTCAAAGGGATCACGGCTAACAGGAAGGGAAGATGGGGTATAGCAATGCCTCTGGGCAT
This sequence comes from Ceratothoa steindachneri, assembly GCA_963969495.1. Classification (NCBI taxonomy): domain Eukaryota; kingdom Metazoa; phylum Arthropoda; class Malacostraca; order Isopoda; family Cymothoidae; genus Ceratothoa; species Ceratothoa steindachneri. The sequence continues at coordinate 8,013,287 of OZ018331.1, read as the reverse complement.
TCCTATAATAAAACCCTCCTGGGCAACTTAAATGTATATATCATCATTTATTATGTATAAAATTCAATTCTTTTGTCATTTAAATAATTCATGCAATCCTTTAACTGTTAATTTAATCATTCAATTATTTTCCTTTAACTTGTCAATTTAATCATTTTACTTTAACTGTTAATTTAATCCTTTTACTTACACTTTTGTAAATTAAATCATTTATGTTAAACTTAATAATTAATTACTTCATTTATTTTACTTGTCAATTCAATTAACGTATACTGTTCCAAACAATATCTCTTAAATTTCACACACAAACAAACAAACACACGTTACCAGCTCGATCAAAAGAGCACGCTATCCTGCCCACTCGACTATCTGCTCTCTTCGTATAAAGGTTGGTAACCATTCCTTCTACAATTATTCATTTACTTAGTTAATTCCATTTTCTCTCACAATACTTTGCAAACGACCATACGAGAGTAAGTCCTAATTATATTTGTTTTTCATTGCAGCCCCCAATTCACAGTCCATTATAGATACTTTAAAATACTCTAAATTATTACACTATATTACTTACAACTCAATATTATTTACTATATCAAAGATACTCTATATTACTATATTATTATTTACTCTATATTGTTTCACCATATTATTCACCATATTTACTTAACCTACTTATCTCTGTACATTAGTTGGATTTTATAAATAGATTTATATTTGTGTAATTGTCTTTCTTAAAGCCCAAGCCATTCTTCCAAAATATATTTCGCTGTCGCTTTTATGCCTAAAGCTAACGGCAGACATCTTCGATCAAACAAAATTTATGGGTATGGTTTTCGAAACGCTATCTAGGCTGATTTATTAACCGAAGATAAATCACATTGATAACCATACACTATAGGGGTACGGTCTTGGTTAGAAGGTAGTAGTATGGGTAAAGTAGACTTGGACGCATCGTTACCTTCTGGGAGTTGGGGTATAGCGCTATGGGTGAAGGATATACCACTTCCACCTGAGGGGATTTTTTTTTTCTTTAGAGCCCATATGGCGACTGCCCACTTGGGCATAAGTCGCCGGAAATACGACAGCCTAGAACTAGGCTACTTTAAATAAAAATATAAAAACATAACAATGATATAAATTGAAAAAACTTAACAATCAGGAAGTAATCTCCGGCAGCGGGGGGAAGTCCCCCTCTCCCCGGTGCAGGGGAGTGCAACCTACAAACAAAACAATAACAAACAAAAAACATAAAAGAACCTTAAATATAGGGGAGAAGCCCGGCCTCCCCCCAAAAGTCAACAAGTCAATGTGCACGAATCCGTCCCGAGTACAAGGGACAGGTGGTAGCGACCCCGCCCATCCCGGTACAGGGACAGGTATCGTGCGCGAAGATCACCCAGACTGGGACATTCGACAAGAATCTGCGGAATAGTCTGGGGGACGACGCAGTCGTCGCAATACGGCGCAGGCGAGCGCTCCATCAAATAGCGATGCGTCACACGAGTGTGTTCGATTCGGAGACAACAGAAAGAAACCTGAAGCCGCCACAGCATTGGGGGATAGGTCCATGGGAACAGTCGCGGCGCAATGGCACGCAATTTTAAGTTCCCTTCGACCGTCTCCCATCTTCTTTGCCAAGTAGTCCGAAGAGCTGCCCGTATTCCTGCCATGTAGTATATGAGAAAGAGCAAAACGCTGGCCCGGTCGCAGAGTCCTCGCGGACTCTTTGGCACGTTCATTCGTCGCAATTCCTACATGTCTAAGTCCCCAGCAGAAGATAATCTCGACATCCACCCGGCTCGCAAAAACCGTGGCGTCACGAATATCGCGAACCAGGGGATGCGGAGATTGTAATGCCTCGAGAGCGGTAAGGGCGCTTTGTGAGTCGCTATAGATTACAATCCGTTCTCCGATCCGGGCAAGTCGCGTAATCTCCCGTACCGACTGGTGTATTGCAACCAGTTCGGCCGTGAAGACAGAGGCAGCGCCTGGCAGAGCCCCGCTGACCTTAAACAGAGGGGACACGGCGTGGAAGCCGACCCACTCTTGGGACTTGGAGCCATCCGTATACAGTGGCACGGTTTCAGCGTGACTCGAGGTGTGCTCCAAAAAGGTCGAATAAAATACTCCGGGCGCCGTACAAGCTTTGGGAGCAGAGGCGTGGCGAAAAATAATCAAATGTGGTACCCTCCATGGAGGCGTCCTGGGCAGAAGCAGGGGCGCCAAAGGTCCGAGAGCTATATCGAGCCCTCGAAGGAGTTTCCTGGCCCTAAACCCAAAGGGCTGAGGGTATGACTGGCGTCTGAGGGAGGCGCCCGGCTCGCGCGTACAGGCGTGTGATGCACTGCACGCGGCGCAGAGCGAGTGGCATCTCCCCAGCATCGACCAACAGGCTCTGAATGGGGGAAGTGCGGAAGGCACCGGTCGCAAGGCGAAGGCCAGTGTGGTGGATCGAATCCACCTTCCGCAATACACGCTCGGCTGCAGATGCATAAAACTCGCCTCTGTAGTCAAGCTTCCAACGAAGAAAGGGTCGATAAAAAAGTAGATGAGGATTTTCAGGGCGCGGGTACAACAGACCCTAAGGCTGCGAATATGAGCCTCCTAGGTGAGGCGTCGGTCGAATACAAGACCAAGGAAACGGTACGATTCGACCACATCTAGGTGCACCCCATTAAGAAACAAATCTGGGTCAGGGTGGAGCCGTGGATGGCGGCAGAAGTGCACCACCTTAGTCTTGGCCAAAGAAAACCGAAACCTGTGCGCTTCGGCATAGCGAGAGACGCGGTTCAATGCCTGTTGGAGTCAACGATCTAGAGTTGGCATCTAGGCCGTGCCAAAAGAGATCGAAAGGTCGTCCACGTAGAGCGTAGCGAGAACATCTTCCGGCAGCACGAAGGCGATGCGTTGATCCTCAGGGCAAAGAGTGTAACACTGAGGACACTTCCCTGCGGGACACCCTCTTCCTGCTCCTCTGGGCCAGAGAGGGCTCCCCCCCCCCCACCCGTACACGGAATCGACGATCTCGCAAAAATTCAGATATAAACATTGGAAGGCGTCCCCTTGCCCGCATCGTGTGGAGAGTTTCCATAATACCGTATCGCCATGCGGTATCATAGGCCTTTTCTAGATCGAAAAAGACCGTGGCATAGTGCTGTTTACAAAGAAAAGCCTCGCAGACGGCATTTTCCTGTCGGAGCAGAGCATCCGACGTGGAGTGGAACTTGCGGAAGCCGCACTATGCAGAAGACAGATGGCCTCCGCTGTCCAGGAAAAAGGCTAATCTAACATTTACCAATTTCTCCATCAACTTGCACACGCAAGAGGTTAGAGAGATTGTGTGGTAACCGATCGGAGTAGAGTGATCTCTCCCCGGCTTGAGAAAGGCGAGCACAGTAGCGATCCGCCATGAGTCTGGGAGAAGACCCTACACCCAGATCCTGTTGAACAAATCTAACAGAAAGGCCATGCCTCGCTCACCCAGGTGTAGAAGCATGGCATACGGGACATCGTCCGGACCATGAGCGGTGTCCGCGCACTAAGCGAGAGCGGAGCTCAACTCACTCACAGTGAACCTGTCGTTGAAAGCTTCTCCGCCTCTGGAAGTAAAATCCGCCTGGCTCCTCGACATCACGACGTGCATTGAATGCTGGCGGAGCAGCATCCTGGCTAGAGAATGTAAAAAAAGCGGTCGCGAAGGATTCCGCCACGGACACGGGGTCCGAGATTGCGTTCTCATTCTCCTGGAGAACGGGAGGGGGGTCCTGCGAGAACTTGCCCCGGATCCTTTTGACTCGCTTCTACACCTCAGCTAAAGGGGTCTTCCCGCCAAGAAGAGCGGCGGGCGTGCTTCGAAATATACCGGAACCTAGCCCGACTAAATTCAGCGACAGTGAAATCGTTCGGGCGGCGCTTATAGCGCATGTAGGCATAACGCTTCTGTTTGAGGGCCGTCTCACACTCGGACAACCAGCATGGGAGTGGTTGGCGTGCAAAACGACCAGACGTTCTAGGAATAGTAGTCACGCCCATGGCGATGAGGTTGCCGGAGAAGAACTCAACGGCCTCATCTGCCGACCTAAACTCCTCGACTGAGATAGAGAATTCAATCATTTCCTGAAATGTAGGCCACCGCGCCCGCACCACCGAGGTGGGCTCTCAGGCGGCAGTTGCCCTGAAAATGATATTTGAATGGGAAAGTGATCACTACCATGCAGGTCATCGACCACTCCCCAATCATAATCAGCCTGTGCATCCGAAAAGCACAAAGATAGGTCAAGGCAAGAAAACGAAGCGGTTCTCGGACAGATATTTGTAAACTCATCCACGTTTAGGACTCCCATTTCAAGCTCTTCGATCAGATCGGCAAGGACTTGTCCCCAGGGATTTATGGAGTAATCTCCCTAGAGAGGATGCCTCTCATTCAGATCTCCAAGCAAGAGATAGGGCCTCGGCAACCGTGACACGACGCGGCGGAAGTCCCCCGCGTCGAAGTCAGCTGACGGTGGAATGTACGCAGAAATGATAGTATACCTCCTATCCAGGTGCAGCTGCACAGCCACTGCCTGAAAGGAGGTATCTAAAGTGAAAGGAATAATGGAGACATTTTGCCGGGTGTAAACCGCGCATCCCTCAGCCCAGCCATCCCGTGGTGGTGGGGTCGCAAGTCCCTTATACCCCAGGAGGGCGGGCGGGGCGCACGCGCCTAGCATGGTCTCCTGCAAAAAGATAGCTAACGGGGAACGGGACGAGACGAGCCTCCACAGCTCCTCCTAGTTGACCCGGAGTCCACGGCAATTCCACTGAAGGAATATGCCCTTCAGGCCTAGCTCGGAGGAGACGCGGGGGCCCTCCTCTAACAGAAGACCCTCACGGGAATAGCCGTACGCTTCCCGGGGGCAGAACCCCGGGCGCTGTTGGCCGGACAAAGCGCTGAAGGTGCTGTCGCCTTCAAGGACTTATTGGGGGAGGTTGTTCTCGCCATGTAAGTCTTTTCCTCCCTACGCTTCGAAACCTTAGGCGGGCGTTGCGGCTTCGGAGGCGGGGCCCCCTCTTTTCAAGGAACCACCGTCTCCGAGCCACTCGTTTCCCCAGTAGGCGTGGCCGAAGGAGCCGAAGCTCCTTTGTTGCTGTCTCCTTTCAGGGGACAGCTTTAGGAACCCCGGAAGATGGCCTAGGGACCAACCGAGTCTAACGACTCGGTGGAGGCGCGTGGCCGTTTCGCCTTACGGGAAACGGTCACGCTGGGCGAAGAGGGGGGAGCCCTAGTTTTAGCCGGGGCTTGGTATGATCCCTTTTTGCAGCCAGCTTTACCAGGGAAGCGCCCGGGTTGAGTAGAGCCCGCAGAAGTGCTTCGAATGGGCGCGAAAACAACCGTGCTCGTTGGCCTGGATCGGGCAGGAGCAGAGGGTGCCTTTCTAATTATTGAGGCATATGACGTCCCAGGCACAGCCGGGCGCGCCAGGACCAAGTCCTTAGCCTCACGGAATGAGAGTCGATCCTAGGCCTGAACAGACAGGATTTCTTTCTCAAGGAGATATGCACCACATTGCTTCGAAGAAGCAGGGTGCGGCTCTCCACAATTGACACACTTGGCCACACACGATTTGGACTTATCGTGTGCGGCCTTGGAGAAATTTACACAAACTTCGGATGACCCCGACTTTGCACGTCTACAAGAACGATTCGTATGGCCGAAGCGGTGACAGTAATAGCACCGCCGCGGCAGTGGCACGAATGCCTTCACGCGGTAGCAGTACCAACCGGCACTCACCGACTCAGAGAGCTTGTCACAGTCGAACGTGACGAAGAGTGTAGGGGTGGGTCTCGAGGCCCCTCTCTGTTTTCTCATCACACGTTCGACCTTGACCGCCCCATCTTCGGCCAGCTCTAAGGTGATGTCCTCAATGGAGTAGTCAACGAGTTCCATCGCATAAACTACTCCTTTCACAAAGTTCATGGTAGAGTGCGGCGTCACACTCACTGGGGTGCCATGAAGTGTCCGAAGAGCACTTATCTTGGCTGCCTCGGTGGGATTCACCGCATTCGCCAGACGGCGCCCTTCCGAGAAACGGGTCACCTTCGGCTCTCTACCAATTGCACTAGCTAATCCTCTCCTCTGATGGATCATGTTGCCCCTAACCAACATGGTGCCATCAGTGGAGCGAATAACGAGGAAGCGTTTGAAGCCAGCGGGCTCGAAAACGCCAGGTAACCTCTGAATCAGGGGCCCTGATGTCATCGAGGCTCCGCCCTGTGCACTTTTGGTCTTATTCAGGGGCCCGACAACCGGGGGGGAGGGGGGGCAGAGGGGCCGGATGTGCCGATCTTGGCTTGGTCGCTAGCCAAAGTGGCAGCAGACCCATCCGTGCCCGTAGCCCCCGCGGATGGAGAGGAGCCCCGAGTCTTCTTCTTTTTTGGAGAGGGGGGCGGGGAATGAACCCGCTTCTCCCCTCCGCCGGAAGGAGCCCCCAGGCCAGATGGACCGGCCTCAGCCATGTCCTTCTCCGAAATGGAGAAGGCCCTGGTAGTCGTAGGGGCACCTGTCGGAGGAGATCCCTCCTCTCCTTGTACTGCCTCAGACCTTGCATAGGGGCGGATTCGGGTTCGGTGCTTGGCTTTGAGCCCGGATACCCCCCCATGGAAGGCCATACCGTCTGAAGCTTGGTTGCTCCAAGGACCATGTCTACCTCAGGGGCAGGGGCCTCCAGTTGGCCATCCCCCCTCCCCCCTTAAGACATCGAAGGTCCCGTTGGCAGTATCGTCACTAGTCTTGTGTGTGGAGGCACATGTCTTGACCCCGGCAAGGTTCAATATTCTTGCCAGCAGGTCTTTTGAGGGAAGCGACCGAAGGGGCCTGGCTTCCCTCTCCACCCTAAGGGGGTTTTCCCTACCGAGCCGCTTCGATGTGGAGCGGCTGGCTAATGGCTGCCTGCTGGCTTTCTTGGCAGTCCCTTTGGAAAGAACAGAGGGGACTGCCCCTGGCAAAAGGAAGGTGCCCGAAAGCACCTCCAGAAAAGGGGATGAGGGGGAGTCCCCTACACCCGTAGGCGAAGGAGAGGAGTAAGCCTCCTCTTCGGTTAGAGAGATATGGAGGGTCCCCTGCGCAAGCACAGGGGAGGGGGGACCTCCATTTTTTTCGGTGGAGCTGCCCGAGGGCGGCTCCGTTGATGATATAGGGGAAGTTGAGGGTTGTTTTTTTTCATCATTGGGCATGGTGACCCTATTTGTATCACGGACGCATCGCGCATCACCTCTCGCACTAACCCGCACTGCAAGAGGTGCTTACAGGCCCGGCGCCGCCATTTGGGACCACCCCTCCCGCCTGGTGGCCTGGCAGTCCACCGGCATGGTGGCTCCACCTTGGACACGGCGTAAAAAAGATAGATTGTGAAGAAGAAACGAAAAGGGATGTGAGGAAGTTATGGGTGGGGATGAAGCAGGTTGTTAAAAACCAACCACCCCAGACCGGAGCTCAGGGGTTAGGAAACATTGTCCCCTACACCCCCTCAGCCCAGATCCGGGACGGTTGGCTGAGAAGGTCATCATCTACCCTGTGAAATTAGAGGCTGGCCAGAGAAAGCTGTGGGAGAGGTTGTTTGAAAAGCGACGAAGTGGGGGAGAAATACAGGCTATCTGAAGGAAGGAAGAGAGGCTAAGCTGGGGCCGGACGGAGCGCTGGATCCCGTCAGCACTGCGGCCAGGATAGCAAATCGCCGCGCCCCTTACGGGGCCGCCTGACGGGAGGTCGGACGGTTCAGTTACATGTGTCAAAGGAACAGGAGTAGCTCAACTGAGGTAGATACAGTTTTTATTGAGGTAAATTTGCCCCATTTTTTGGAAGTTAGTTTCCTAGAGAGGGGAAGAATGGGGAAAAAGGCCTTTCGCTTGTGCCAGAAGTCCTCAGGCATGACGTCAAATCGGGGCACATTGGTAGATTCGATATAGGCTTGGATGTCGTCCAGAGTGGCACTCAGGAAATAGGCACGCTCTGCTGGCGCAGGGACAATAAGGGTTGAGGGTGGGGAGGAAGGAGGTACAAGAATGACCATGGGAATCCACGTATTCACGGGAGTCAGTGTTCACATGATCAAACATATGGCAATTGAAGCAGCGTCTCGGATTAGATATACATATAAGCTTTGACTGGTATTCGTAAGTAACCCGCCTTAATATGCGTTGGGAAATCCCGACGATCAAATATTAGGAACGTCATTGATGTGTTTACACGGATTCCACTAACAGTTCGCTATGGTCTATGAATGTCAATAATCTGCTGGCTAGTCAGCTTTGACTGAAGCATCTTGAAGTCATAGTCCATTAGAACGGATAACCCCCTTCAGTGTTGAAGGTTGGGGATGAGACAGCAATCTCTGAGCGAGCAAGGGTCTTGAGGGCTTGTACGGATTCATGTTGGGGGCGAGAAGTGACTTCCAGTACTAGGGCGCTATCATTACGGGACCGCATGCAAGAACCGCGCCGTTCATTGAAGTCCTCACTGACATAAAAAATATTAAGGTTTGATATGGCAATGTCAGATTTCGTTCTAAGGACCAAAAAGCGATGGTAGTCCACTTTAGGGTCTACCTTTGAGGAAAACGGATCTGCCGCGAGAAATGGGAGATCCAGGAACTCGTAGAACAGAAGTTTAAGACTTCTACGAAGTAGGTTTTGGTTTATTTTTCTCCGTATACTAGTTATTTAGGGGGAAGGGGCAGTCTCGCGCAGAGCGGAACCCAACTACGCAGCCGTATCACCCGATGCGCACCCTCCTAGGGAGGGAGAGACCCGTGAACTCCATAGCCAGCAGCGTCATTTGAAAAACGGGTAGCTGCCTTCTGGATTCCCTTCAGGGACGCAAAGACCATCGCGCTAGGCAGCCGCGATTCGGGCACCCACAAGATCCAACTCAGCGCGGTTCAGCCACGGAACGACGCACCATGGTTAGGTGGGACCGGTACACCGAGACTGCAAAACATCCCAACTTAAACCCAAATCATGCACTAGCACCCACACAGTCATATACTACAACCGACCACACAGATACGCTCAAGCACAATCAATCACACTTGAGAAAGTAAAAAGGGGAACAGGAAGAGACCATAAATAAAGGCCGAGGAGGGAGGTATAGTAAAACTTCACTTCGCAGTCCACTCTCATGAGAGGGCTGAGCCCGTTCTCCAACAAGGCAGGAGCACTCCCACGGCGATCCTCTGGAAACACCGCGAGCTTGGAGGGGAATACTGAGCTTCATCTCTTTTGCATTATTCGGACGGGATCCGTCTGGATAAAGGGACGTTGGCGAACCATTACTTCTAATAGCCCTCGACAAAATTGAGCATAGACTGAGAGGACATAGTTCGGACAACTTCGTGTTGCGTGGGGGAAATAGACCACCACGAGCCCACATACGGGGTGGTTCTCCACAACGAGACTCGGGGGAGTGGGGGGAAATCCTTCAAAATAAAAAAAACGTCAACATAAGAAACCGGAGTATCGATACCAGACTTTAATGCAAAACGAAAATAATTCTGGCATAAGAAACCAATGACCGTGGGTTACTGGACTGAACAAACTTAGAACCCTTCTTAGGAGAGGCTACCCTAAAGGAGGCAGCGGGGGAGGGGGAGATTGAGAGAGAGATTTAGCCATTGCACTTAGATTCGGTTCATACTTTCACTTCTAACTTCCTGCCAAGGAGTCCTAGAAGGGTTCGGTACTGCTACTGTCGAATCAGTTGCGACTGGTGTCATCTCAGACCATAAAAATTCCAACATGCCGCTTTTAACCCAAGGACGAGGTAAACTAGACCAGTGGCGGTCTTTTCCTTAGTCACGATTAACATAGGATCATGGAATTGCCCACACCCCATCTATGCCAAAGAACGAAACAGGTAACAAATCCAAATAGGGTCGTTATCAAGGTCAGTCCGATAGAAGGGAGAAGAGAAGGGTTGAACGAAAAAGAAACAGACGAAAAAGTGGAAGGGCGAATGCAGACAAAAGAACAGAAAAAAGATAGATGGGGAAAGTAAGAGGAAATAAATGAATAAAACAAAAATAAATGCATACTAAATAAGCAGGATAAATAAACAAGGGAAAAAAGAATGGGATATAGTAAAAGTCCTCTTCATCACCCTCACTAAAACGAGAGTGGACGCTCCTCGGTGTTAAAAAGCCCCCTGGCTGGGAAGGGACACTAGCCGGGGCAAAGATAAGTAAGGGTGGAACGTACAATAATTTGAATACACAATTTAATACCATGATATACAACAAATTACATGTAAGGTAAAATCCACCATCGTACATCAATTGACATCACCATCCATCTGTACATTATAAATCACTATGACATCTTTTAAATGGAATGATATAAGAACGAAATCTTGTTAAACTTTTCAGGGAATAACTAAAAAAAAACCTATATATACAGTGTGACTTAAGAGGAAACATTTGAGACTATTCCCGTAAAATAAATAAAAGAATAAGCCAAGAATCAGCTCATAACAATAAGGGGGGAAAAAAATCTTAAAATCAGCCATTTTATTAAGGCCGATCCCTGGGGTAGAATTCGGCGAGCGTAGAAGCAGGAATTCTCTTCAACATCTCCTTCGGGAAGATACGAAGCAGTTGCCAACCGATGTCCAGGGATTCGAACACGGATCTCTTGGCATAGGGTCCCTGTGATATAAAAGTTTTTTCGAATTTCCCCAGGAATTCCAGGTAGAGGAGATCATCGGAGGTGAGAGCCTCTTCTCCGACAACGGCTTTCATGGCCTGCAGGTCCTTGCCGATGGCGTAACAGGCGTACAGCTGATTGGACACGTCCGAGTGGTCCTTGCGGGTCATCCCATCGCCGATGGCCGACTTCATGAGACGAGAGAGGGACGGGAGCACGTTAATGGGAGGGTAAATCTGTCGGTTGTGCAGTTGACGATCCACGTAGATTTGGCCCTCCGTAATGTACCCAGTCAAATCGGGGATCGGGTGGGTGATATCTGGCGAGATTTGGAAATGTGTCAGGCAGGCTACAACCACTTTCCCACAACGGGGTGGGCGCCACCAAAACGCTCCTCCCAACCAATTTATGCCTTATTGAGCACAAAAACACCCATCATAGTGAGTGGGTGCAATGTGTTGTAGCATCTTGCCCATTCAGGACTTATCGATGGGCAGGAACACCCCTAGCAAGCACCCTTACACCACCTCTCCATACAATCATATCAAACACAATACCATCCACTTCACACTTGGTCAGGCCTGTCACTCTCAAACACTCATTCACGTAATCAAGTCACTATTTTTTTACACGTTCTTCCAGATATTCTCACACTCTGACATTCTCTCTCTTATATTATCTTCAGAACTCTTATTTTCATCCACTGCCACACCATTAACATCCTTATCTAGGTCTTCCTCACTCTACCTTTCGTACACCAAGCATGTCAAGGTGTCCATTTGCACTGCTCTCACAGCCAACGGAATCACAACAAAAAGCCTCGCTTTATCCCAGGTTACTCTACTTCTCTACAATCATCCCCCCCACTACCACCTGCAAAGCAAAGAAGAAAAAAGCAAGTCAGCTTTACTAGCGGCTAACGGGGCTATGGCAATCCCAAGCCGGGTAGACGGACTATGAAGGTCCCAACGTGGTCCTGCTAGTCCATATCTGATCGGACGAAGATGGTGCGGTTAGGTGGACCGCATCGTTCAGCACTCAAAACAACTGTGCAAATTTTCTCTCATCAAGATGCGTCTTGATTTTTTCACAAAGTTCCACGGTGATGAATGATCTACTGATGTGAACAGGTTTGGTTGTAAGAGGAAGCAGTGTCCAATGCACCGAGAGCACGCAGGCGGCTTTGTGAGTCGCTAAAGATCACAATCTGGTCTCCGAACAGGGCACGACGCGCTATCTCCCGTAACGAGCGGTGTAATGCAACCCGTTCAGCCGTAGAGAAAGACGCAGCGCCTGATAGAGGCCCACCGACTTCAAACAGAGAGGATAGGGCGTGCAAGCCAACCCCGTCCTTGGACTTGGAGCCATCCGTGTGCCCTGGAATTAGGCCGGATGGACCGGCCTCAGCAGGATCCTTCTCTCAGATGGAGAAGGTCTTGGCTGTCCAAGGGGCACCAGCCGGGGGAAGATGTCCTTCCTCTCCTTGTGGATCCTCGGGGACCCGAGCCGTCTGAGGAGAAGCTTGCACAGGGGCGGACTCGGGTTCGACCCCATGGAAGATCCTACCGTCTGGGGCTGGGTCACCTCAGGGGAGAACCTACATGTGCCCACCCCCCATCACCCAAGATATCACGGATCCCATTCGAGGAACCTTTTGTCTCGTTTTGGGCCAGCGAACCGGCATTTGTCGGGGAAGGAGGGAGGGGGGGGGGCACGGACCGATGGGCCCTGCCATCCCTTGTCCCCCTAAGGGACCGGGCCCTATCGAGCTGCTCCCAGCGGGAGTGGTCAATATTAGGCCGCCTGCGTGCTTTCTTGGCAGTCCCCCGTGAAGGGAAAGGAGGGGGTCCACTGCACCCATAGGCATAGGAGACGAGTTTGGAGGGTCCCCTGAGAAAACAAATGTGAAGGGGGACCTCCTTTTCTTTAGTGGAGCTGCTCTGATGGTGGTGAAGGGAGAGTAAAGGGAAAGATTTTTAAAAATTCCTTCATGGGCATGGGGTGACCCTGTTATTTTCACGGGACGCAAACTCTCATCATCCCACGCTGTAGCCCGCTCTGCGAGAGGTGAATACGGGACCGGCAAAGCCAGCTGCCGCCATTTGGGATCACTCCCCCCGTCCAGTGGCCAGACGGCCCTTCGGCATGTCGACCCCACCTTGGGCTTTGCATAAAATTGATAGATCTTGAAAGGAGAGAGAAAGGGGATGTGAGGAAGGTGAGGGTGGGGGCGAGGCAGGTTGTTAAAAACCGACCACCCAAAACCAGAGCTCAGGGCTGATAGGGCATTGTCCCCTCCTCGCTCAGCCCCGATCAGTCATGGTTGGGTGAGAGGAAGCCGGCGTCTATCCATTGAAATTAGAGGGCGACCAGAGAGAGTTGTGGGAGAGGTTGTAGGAAAAGTCAGGAAGTAGGTTAAGAAGACGGTGTCAGAAAGAAGAAGCTAAACTGGGGCCGGACGGGGCGCTAACTGCCGCCAGCACGGCAGCCAGGAAAGCAAGCAGAGGCAATGAGTGTTGGAGAAGCGGTAGAATGAGCAATACCTTTCAACACTCTGTGGAAAGAAGTAATGAATGGGTAAAGAGAAACTACAAATGAGGGTAAAAACAGATTAGTAAGACATTGACAATAGCCATAAAATCATCTACTGGTGTTAGTAACAAAAGGCTAAAAATTGATATAGCCTGTATCGATGTATCGAAGAAGCAAGAAGAAAGGGATTAATGATGTAGAATGGATAACAAGTAATGAACAAGTGGCTAATGTATTGACCAAAAGGGAAGTATCAGAAGAATTAATAAGGAAACGTGTAGAAGCGAAAGAAGAGAAGAAAAAGGGATAGAGAGAGAGAGAGAGAGGATTAAGGATGATGGTTTTATTTATTGTTTATTTCAGGTTCTGAGGTGGGTGAAGGATAATGGAAGGGGTTCAGAAGACAGGAATACCACGTAAAGTATTTTAAGTACTTTAGTTGGAAAAAGGGGTCATAGGGAAAGAATAATAATTTCGTTTTGTTCTTTACAGAAATTAAATAAGGTGAAATAAGAATAAAGAAACTTTACCTTTAACGCGTTCAGGTAAAAGAACTTAGTGAAAAGAGAACCATCAGTGATAGTTAAGAAAAAGAAAGAAAAAAGAATAAGGACAAAAATATATAAAGCACCACAGAGAGAACTCTTGAAGAAATAGTCAGATCAAAAGGGATTAATGTTTTGGGGATAACATCTTTTGTGCTTGGTGTCGATTGCAATTGCTAGAATAGGGGTAAAGGGTTGGGAAACCGAAATATTAATAGTAAGGTGGTCTATTATAAAAAATAAACAACAAGAAAGAGAAGAATATAAAGAACAGGTGAGTGCTAAGAGAAGGGGGGCGGGCATGCCGACTCCCATCAACTTGACAAACCTCAGATCGATGAGGCGTGTGGACATGGCCCAGGGGACGATGCCGCTATTTACCCGTTTAAGGGGGTTGTGGTGTCGCATGGCCCCCCCCAACGGGAGTGGCGGGAACCGAGATGGGGCGTCCTATCTTGCCGTGGCTGAGAAAGCAAGTGGAGAGTCGCCGCTGCCACAGAAACTGCCTACCAAGATCAGGAGGTCGTAGCCCGCCCGAACGAGCACATGAGAGGGGAGAAGTCGTCGAGCCGACGGACAACCATAGGCAAAAAGTAAGCAATTACCTTACCCGGGAGTACGGGGAAACGGACCAGTTTCCCCAGGGGGTAGTCAAAGCGTTTGGCAAAAGTGAAACGAGTCCTTCTTTGCAGGCACCGAAATAGGGATGGCGTCCCTGGCTTTCAGGTGCGAACCCAGCAGCGAAACACCGCAGAGGAGGAAAGGGCAACGTGACATATCATTTTCACAACTTCATTAGATAAGTGTTCATTACCACCATGTTTTTACCGCCCTCTTTTATCCGCACTGGATCTATCCAGATGTGGGAAAGAATGAGGAGAGATCAAATAAAAAAACCAAATGAAGACCCCCCCCCACCCTTAAAAGGCAAAACGTAAAAAGATTAAGAATGGGAACTGTGAGAGCAAACCTCATCTAATCCAAGACGCTGCAGGGGGCGAATACGAAGCTTCTAAGAAGAAGTCGAATAAAGAAAAATGGTACCAAAGAAGTACGAATTTGAACCTTCCTCTAGGAAACATTCTAAGTCGGGTGTTCTTAAAGTAGTGCCTCAATGCCCCCATGGGGTATCAAAACTGGTTTTGGGGGGCTATTCAAAAAGGCATCTTGGGCCCGGTGCATCCTAAAATTGAGGCTTTGGTTGCTTCGAAAAAAAGCACAAGACCCAGGCAGCTAACAGTAAAAAAAAAGTCATGCTGAATGAACACAAATAGTGACGTGTAATAATGTTGTAATGCGGAAAAAAATGTACAATAATGTAATGTGTACTCCTTTATTAAATTATTTACTGAAAAAAAGAAGCTCCATAGAATAAGTTGGGAGTAGAAGGCTAATCTTGGAGAAGGGGTATCAGGTTGACTTGGAGTTGAACATTGGGGTATCGGGGCTGAAAAACTTTAAGAACCACTGTTCTAAGTGAACCCGAATTGCCTGGTTTCAAATGGCAGAGGAAGAAAATGTGTAAGATAGAGAAAAAAAAGATTGCCTAAATAGTGGCGGGACCCGGAAAATTCTCCCAAATCTAAGAGGACACAACAATAATAAAATTTTACCCCCATCTGGTGTATCGACTCGTGCCCATGCCGTTAGTGAACGGGGGCATGATTAAAAAAACATAAAACGAGGCATACCATCGTTAGGCATAGTCAAGATGGGTATTTGCGTGATGGACCCTTGCCTGCCCTCCACACGCCCGGCTCTCTCATAGATGGTGGCCAAATCGGTGTACATGTAACCAGGGAAACCACGACGCCCAGGCACCTCTTCACGAGCAGCTGATACCTAACAAGAAGAAGCAACCAATAAGAGTGCGAGTTTCAACTTAAACATCTACCAGCTTCCAACAAAATGGGGTTGGCGCGCTTCCACGCCACTACCCCCCCCACCACAAATATGCTCAATTAAACCCAAGGTTCCCCATCATTTTGTCCTACCCTTTCTAGTGATGGTGGGGTAATGTACTGTAGGGTTCAGCCCTGGCCCGAAGGCCCTTAGCACGCACCCTCACATAAGCCCCCCCCTCCACACACACACTAATCATGCAAATATCATCCACTTACTTCTTGGGCAATCAATCCTTTCTCTCTCACACACACAGTCACATGATCAGAGTCTGCAGAGAGAGAGAGTATAGTGTCTCTGGTTAGGGTGTAGAATCTTCTTTTGCTATGGTTGGAGGAGTTGAGTGGAGGTATGGGATTGATTGGGAGGTTATATAAGTGTCGGTTGACTATATATGAGTGATTTCTCTTTGTTGCGGCGGCGAATGTGTAGATTCTATTGAAAAGAGTAGATGTTACTTTGGTGGTCCTTGGGGGCGGTGGGTTTGTGGTTGAGACTGAAAATGGTGTGATTGGGAGCGTGTCTAGGTGTAGAAATGTGTGTCAATCATGTCTGAGTGTGTATGTTTGGGGATAATTTTGGTTTCTGAGTGAAGGTGGGTGAAATGGATGGTTTGTGCTGAGCCAGTGCCAAGTGTATGTTATATTTGCCCTTGGTGGTGTGTCAGGCAGGCGTTGCATAGTGTGAAGCAGATAAACAGTTTATATAGGCTGGTGTTTCTTTTTGTGTGCCAAAGGTAGTCCCTGTAAGAGCACATACGGCATCGAGTGTTTTGAGGTTTTGCTGCTACAGATGTTTGTGATGTGGTCTGTAAAAGTCATGTGTGTATGGGATGGTAGGCGAGACCTACTATTGTAGGCGCTGAATTTTGGGGAATGATTTTGTATTGCGATGTTAGGGTGTAGTGGTTTGATTCGGACCTGTGTGAGGTGACCAATGTTACTGTGGTTTTGTCAGGAGATTGCTATTCTGATGTTTGGGAGCCATAATCTTACTCGTATGATATGTGTTTGTTTCTCTTGACTCAATTTATGTTGCTGTGTTTGGATGTGATGATATGCATATGATTGTTATTTTAGGAGAGAAGTGCTGGGGTGAGTATGTCAAGCTTGAAGAAGGAGTAGTGGGAGAGATTGGTACCTGGAAGAGTGGATGGGTAATATTATGTGAATGAGCTATTATGCGGTGACCTATTTCTTGTCATTTTGGTGGATGCGTTTGTTTAGTATTTTTTGTATAATGATATGTCAGTGGAGTGTCACATACTTTGTTTATGTCTATGACTAGCAGCATGGTTCATTGTGGTAGTGGCTTTTGATTAAAAGCTTCTACTATGTATTGCATTAGGTTTACGAGTGGAACTGAACGAGTTTTTCAGAAATCATGTTGTGTAAGGGTGAGTGAAATAAATGTCAAGATTCGTTTATGTATTAATTTCTATAATGTTTTGGAGTGTTGAGATGATTAGATGGCTTGACAATGTTTATTTCCAGATGGTGGGGATAGTGTAGAGTAGCCAGTAGTAGTTGAAGATGTTTCTGATGACTTGGATATCCTTGAGGCCCAGGTGTCTTTAGTGATGTTTGGATATGTAGTCTAAACTTGTGGTTACTGAGGTCTTCAGATATTTTTTAGGATGATACGTCTGTGAGTAGGAAGGTAGAGGGGAAGGGGGGCTTCATTTTTATTTAGCTGGTTTCTTTATATTCTTTATTATTATTCTGTTTGTGTGGAGGGTTGGTTTGTGGCTGATCTTGGAGAGGTGTTTTAGACTGCTGTTGAGGTGAAAGAATTTTGCTCTATGTTGTAAGTTTTTTTTTGTTGTTTATAGGTACCAGGGAGTAGATGCCATCTCCGCTCCCTCCGTCTGCTTGGGAGATTAAGGGAGAAAGATTTGATCCTACAGTTTGTGCTGTAGGCCCCACTGACAATATTACCACACTTATGTGGGGCCAAGCTTTCTGCGAGGCTGTCCCGAGGGACCAGGTTAGTGTACGGAAGCTGTTGCATGCTGTGGGAATTTTATAGCACCCCCTTGTGGTAGTGGTCCATGCAACAGCTAGGAAGTGGAAGTTCTATTGTAACTTAACCACACGTGGGATACATCCGAGTGGAGTGGTCCCACTCTAGGATTGCATCCAGTTTGGTTGGTCATGTCATATCCACTTGACCACTCTTTTTCACTTGGCTAGACTTTTAAACAACTACACCTCCCTAAGCATAGCCCTCATCAATAAAATAAACGAGCCAGTGTAAAACACACCGCACATTGCCATAGAAAAACATAGAACTTTTAACTTCACTGAAGAAATCTACAACTGCATCAAACTCCCAAACACCCTAAAACAAAACAGAAGAACAAATACAAGATATCAAACTCATCAATGCTAACATTACATCCCTAATTACAAAACAACAAACAGAAAACTGGAACAAATACATAAGCACAATAGGCCACAATACAAACCCAATCCAACTCTGGATAACCCTAAAGAAAATCTCGCCCCCACACACGAAACAATGATCATCAGGAACAAAAAATAGCAACCCCCCTCCCCAAACAACACTGCAATATCATCATGAAACACTATTCCAACACCAGTTTCTTACCCATTCACAGACAAATCCTACGAAACATAAAAAACATGCGTAAACAAAGACCGAGCAACCCCCTTCATCACTCAAAACATTCATAAACTGCAAAGCAACAGGCCCCAACAACATCAATCATCCACCCCAAGCGCCTAAGAAACAACAACCTCAACAATTACAGACATCTTTAGCCACTCCTGGCTCAACAACATAATCTCATCAATCTGGAAAACAGCACATATCATCCCAATTCTCAAACCAGAAAAGCCTCCAACATAACCAAACTCCTACCAGCCAATTACACTCCTATGCCCCTATGTAAGACATTAAATAACTTACACCAAAGAATTAGCCCAAACATATCCCCCTCACAAACACAACATTGCTTCAGGAAAGACCACCTTCCTACTAACCTAAATTAACACATCCTAGATGGTTTCAACGAACAATGTCTTATTGCACGCACCATCCTCACAGCAATCAATATTAACAAAGCCTTTGACACAGTACCACAAAACATCCAAGCTTACAAGATCCTAAATATAGACCTCACAAACAACAAGAAATGGATCATAAACTTTATATTTGGCAGACAAGGCCAAGTAATACACAAACCCTGCAGTAAATACAACGGAGTTCCCCAAGGAAGTATTCTTTCTCCCCTACTCTTCCACCTATTTACTTACGCTTTCCTACAACCAAAATCACCGATCATTTGCATGAACACCTAAACAAACATCTATAACAGCACAACATCGCCACCGCTACCAGAACACTAAGACAATGGCTCACACAAAACTGGATGACATCATCAGCATCCAAATCATCAATAACACTATTCACCCCCAGCAACCATGAATCAAACGAACACCGGACAATTAGAAAAAATGGACAAGCACTCCCCCTGAAAAAAACTCCTACCTTCCTAGGCATCACGCTGAACACTCACATGACCTTCAAAGCACAAATAACCAAGATAATAAACAAGGCCAAAGATAATTAACACCCTCAGAATACTAACCAACACTTATTAAGGCGACCGAAGAAATCCCTCACCATACTATTCAAACAATTCATTGAACAACATGAGTACGCTGCATCAACCTGGCATCCAACACTCAAAACAGCTCTGAATTACACAAAACAACGTACTCAGTCATCACAGGATGCACAAAAAAGACACCAATTCCACACCTCCATATTAAGCATTAAAGTATACCTAGAATTGATAGGAACCAAACATTTCAGCAGAGCACAAACCCTCCCCACCCCAATCCAAACCCCCCCAAAATATCCCCAGCACCCTACTTCCAAGCTAAGCTCCCCCCCCAAAAAAACTACACCTTAATAAAATATCCACACAGTCTACACTAGCCAACACCTACACACTGCCGCGCAAAACATCCTATACGATCAATCTCCACAAATCCACTCATCAGAAAACACATACTACAATACAAACAGAATAAAATTTGCACAAACACCAACATGCACTAGGTGCAATCGAGGCTGAGATGACATAGTACATCTCCTCAGTTGCCTGAACCTCACACTCGGACGCAACACACACACACTATCACATCATTGAGGGACCTGTGGATCTGTTCGGGGGACATTGTGGCATTCCTTGGGACCGCCCTTAAGTATCTTCTACCTGCTATTTGGGCGTTTTAAAGTATTCTTTGTGTCTTGTGTTGGGGTTATACTGTGTTTGTTTTTCCTCTAGTATTCTTTGTTTGTGTGTTTTAATTATGGTATGTAAGGTTGACAACGGTGTATGTGGGGAAGTCTGATGCTTAAGATATTGAGGTTGTGTTATATGTACAAAATATCATGGTTGAAAAGGCTTACCATAAATAACCCTCCAACCCCAAATGCTTGGAACCTTAGAATGATAACAAATGTCAGATTACAACAGATCCCCCCCCCCGCTTCTTTTATAGTGTATGAAGAAAAAAATGTGTCTAAAAATACGAAGGAAAAATGACAGCACACAAAAAAAAACTAACAAGGAAAAAGTGAAATTACAAATAGGTCACAATTAACTTCAGGTTATGACGAGCCAGGGACAGAAGCGGCCTCGACACACGAATTATTACCTCACGAAGCGCCTCGGCGTAGGAGGACATATCGGTTAGAATAATGAGAACGTGCTTCTCGCATTGGTAGGCCAAGTACTCAGCGGTGGTGAGGGCAAGTCTCGGGGTGATGATTCTCTCGATGGTTGGGTCGTTGGCCAAATTCAAGAAGAGACACACGTTCTCCATAGAACCATTTTCTTCAAAGTCCTTTCAAACAAAAGTATTTATTATTCATTACATATATTTTTAAGTCTTAACTTCTAGACTGACAGTGGCTGAAATTAACAAGGTCAAAAGACCTAGGTCGTGTGACTTATGAGCTTCAAAAATTTCAAGAATTCCTGAACTAACCTAGGAAGGACCATGGCAACTATATAATTTGATGAAAGAGAATGTAAAACAACATAAGGGTTTCAAATTTCGTTAGAATCGGCCCGAAGAGTTACGATGTTATTGCCACAAAACTCATTGACAAAAAAAATGGTTTCCATCTGACCGACCGACCTACAGACTGATATAGTAACTTAATGAGTTGCGTGCACCCGACTTCCCCCCCCTCCTGCCACAATCCACAATGGATAAATATTTACAAGACACGCTCTAATGCTAGAGGGACACCAGCTCCCTCAGGGGACCAAGGCATGCAGCCCCAATTTTAGATAATTAAATACTATGGAGTCGAACTGCCTCTTCCAAAACACAATCACAGGGTGCACGAGTCCCTCCCAAGGAATCATGATGGAGGGCGATCCCGCCAGTCACGGTACAGCGACAGGCAGCGCTCAGAAGGATCCCCCGACTAGGACAGTCAACCAAAAGGCGTTGTACCATTTGGGATACCAAGCAAACTTGATGGAAAAGTTCAAGGAAGCATCCCATCAAAAGACGCTGCGCCCCGCACGTGTGAGATGTGGAGGAAGCAATCACTCGATACGGTCGAGGCATGGGGGGGTGGGGGGGTAATAGCGTCCATCTGGCGAATGCCACCAGAGGTATGCTGTCGTAATTAACTTTAGACTAATGTTAAGCTACATTATAAAACAAAGCAAAAAAACAATACACAAAACAAAAGCAGGGAGCATGCTCCGGCGTCGGGCACCGGAGTGTGCGCTTAACACCAAAGAGAGTCAAATAGAGTGGAGGAGGCCAGCCTCCTCCAAAAAGTCATAGGCCACAAGTCTTAGTGCACGAATCCGTCCTGAGTACAAGCGACAAGCGGTAGCGACCCCGCTCGTCCCCCCAGAATGGGACATTCAACATGTGCCGAAAAGTCCGTGGGAGAACAAAGTCGTCGCAGTTAGGTAGGGGGGGGGGCACTCTATCAAAGGAGTTTCCTAGCCATAGCAAGAAGGGGTTAGGGTAGGAGTAGCGTCTCTCGGTGGCATAAGCACCGTCGAGATCAGCTGCTGAAACCAGGAGAGCCATTGGCGACCGAGGGATAAGGCGGTCCCGCATGTACAAGCGTCGGTCGTTAGTAGAGAGTCATCGGGAGACAACTGCGTAGAAGAGGGAAACTCAGGAACCCGTAGTTATGAGTGAGGGAAAATCCCTCTCTGCTAGCAGATTCTTGAACAGGCCCCTAGGAAAGCACTGAGTGGGACTATCTCAGAGATGGAGATTCCAAAGGAGAAACCCCTTTGCCACATATGGAAGGTTGTAGGGAAGCCCCTCCACCGGCCAGAGGGTTACCTCGCCTTCCACAGCAATTTGGAGAATGAAGCTGCGCTTAGAGGCGGAACCCCATGCGCAGACGGCCACCCACTATATCCTTCAGTTATACCCAGGAAGTTTAAAAGGCTCGGGTGGTTAAGGGAAATATGTAACCATAGTATCAGAAGCATCCAATGTGATTATTTACACATATTCTGTCTGCAGATTCGAGCTAAGATGGAGCTTGACAACCCAACCGGCTCCAATGGAGACTTTATCCTGGGGCTTTGAACCATAAACCTGTACCTAATATCTCCCCTAGCCAGTGAGTTTTAGCTCTTGCAGCAGGTAGGGACCTTGTAGTATAACCTGCCACTGGGTTAGGTTGTGGTCAGGAGATGGAAGAGCGACCAGCCACCAGAGCCTCTTTGGATAGTAAGAGCGAAAGTTGGAAGACAGTCAAGGAATTGAATCACTCTAGTGAGCCAAGCCTTCCATATTTTCCCTCCCTCTGCACGGAGGGGGGGGGACGTCCTTTATTCCTGGATACTCCTTGTAACACTCTATACAGGCTACCCCTCTCCAGAGACTTGGAGCAGTCTATGTTTGTCATCCAGGTTTCAGTTGTAGCAGGGGTCTTAGCCCCGGTCACGCCATCCACCCTTTTGCATGTAAAGAAAAATAAAGAGGGGATAGTGGTAGAAAAAAGGGGGATGCACCAGGTACCAAACAGTTCAAGTCAACCCAGTGAGACAGGCCCTTCCTATCCACACTCAGGCTGGGAGGACAGGCTGTTGTTGCTCCTCCATGTACAACACTAAGGATAAGGACCTAAGTGGGCTCTGCTGACTAAGGACCGCATGAGGCCCCGCACTGATGGGGATTGAGTCACCTTCCTCAGACTTGCCTTAGACCAAACTTTGAAGACGATCCCCTACCTCTACCTCAAGGATTTGAGGATTGTCACTATCACTCTCAAGAATGGGAAAAGGATTGGATGCCTCATGGGATGAAACCTTCAGTCTTTTCAAGTGTTAGCGTCACATGTGCTTTACTTTTGGGCATTGGGGGAAAAAAAAAGTGAAGGGGGGGAGGGAGATTATTGGGCAGGATCGGAGCTCGAAGGGGAGGAAGTGGCTTACACTTCAGGTCTGCTGCCAGCAACTAAAGGTGGTGACCATCATGCCCATGGGACAGAACTTTGAATGGAATGTATACCAGGAGCTGCTTGGCATCAATGGTAGTGCAGTCAATGGGCGTCATCACCATTCAAACGAGAGAAGTGTAGCCAGGAAAGAAAAATATTGGTCATTCAGATGGTGATGGAAGACGGAACTTCATTCTTTTGTGGACTGCCCACCTCACAACTGCGTAATTCCTTCCCCTTACCGTTCAAGAACAACTTTAATTAGTTGAAAACGTACGAGTATCGTTGTCATCACCTGAAAAAAGACCCAAAGCTAGATAAACCTCAAAGATCAGCAACATTTGATTCATCTTTGCTGGAAACTCTCTTCTAGACAAAGACAAGCATATCAGTAGAACTTGGATAGGCACACCAAATCTGGATCACTCGTGTTCCTTAAATCACGACCCCTGGTCAATGTGGCCTATAACCTAACCGTAATACCACCCTCCCCAACCAGGGTCAAGAGGTTAGGGGGTTGAGGCCTCACTATGGACCAGGAGGCTAGTCGGTGTCTAGCCTCCAAAATCAGCCACCAGACAAGAGAGTGAGAGGGGAGAAGAGGCATGTAGTGTAAAAAAAAGAAGGCAAAATGGAAATATCAGAGAAGGAAGAGAACTTAGGTCGCCTCAATCTAGTTTGAGAATGATGATGGCAATAGAGCCGCTCTTCCAAATACTAGGTGCAACAGTCAATCCTCATATAAAATACACATTCATTTAGTTATTGGGAAAGCGGAAAGTGGATGAGAACAAGGCTGGCAAGTTCAGTGTACACAGTATGAACATTAACTATGGTACACATCATGCAAGGTACATAAGATTAGTTTTACATACTTGATTTCATCCTTCCCCACCATTGCATACACTGAATGTGTGTTGGCATGTGTCTGGAGATTGGTTACACTATCCACGACGATGTCTCAAATGAATGCTAGTTATCTGCAGACAAAGGCTCGTCTAAGGGTAGTGGACAACTGGGAGATGATTACCTGTTTGAAAAATCGAGCAGCTTCCATGTTGACGCCCATCGCCGCGAAGACGATGGCGAAATTGTCTTTGTGGTCGTCGAGGACACTCTTGCTAGGGAGTTTGACGAGACCCGCTTGTCGACAGATCTGCGCCGCGATGTCGTTGTGGGGCAGCCCCGCCGCCGAGAAGATAGGGATCTTCTGCCCTCTGCAATTCAAAGGAAGGGAGGGGGTTCGGGGTCACAAGGGCGGTCACAGCTTAAATCCCACTAATGGCAGGACATACCCATCCTTCACCTCAAGCCTAGATGTAAACTAGTCTTAAACTGCCCCACCCCACCCCCTTGTAGTGGCGCTACCGTACCTTAGAGATTTTTACTTAACCATTATAATTTGGAACCTGAATTTTAAAAACTTTTATGCCCAAAATACTTTTGTTGCTTTTCCCACTTTTATATAAACAAAATTAACGGCACCACCCTAAATGTAACTATGAACAATGAATTGATAGTTTTAATGTTTGAGAAGAAGCAAAGTATACTAGTACCCAGAGGGAGAAATTCATGATGACCATACATGCTGGGGTTGGATGTATACGTACTCCCAAGAGCAAATTTCTAAGCTTTTTTTCAACTAAAAAAAGAAGGTAACTAATGAAGGCATTTCCACTGAACAAGGGGAGGGAGGCTAACAAAGGAAAAAGATTTTGAAGTGAAAAGACTGGGAGAGATCCCCTCTTCAGTCAAAAATAATGAGGCTGGGAGGGTATTTTATATGCCTTAAGAAAGAACTTGCAGAGAGAGAGAACAATGGCTAAAATATAAAGGAAACTAAGAAAGGGAATAATTCATACATAGAGCCACTTTATCCCTAATCCCAGTGTTTAGGGTTGGGGGCTATAAAGACACCAGTCCATAAAGTACCTATAATTATATACATGGTCGCCAACTATGAAAAGCAGGATGACAATTTTTTCATTGCTCAAAAGAGAAGCGAAATACCGACGAGGGCATCACCCCCAGAATGTTTGCAAGGAGAGATCTGTAAAAAAAAGTGAAGTTAGAGGAGGTGAAAATGTTTGGAGGATAATTAGCCATGGATCCTCCTGCAGGCATTAGGGTCAGGAGGGCACATGATCCTCCAGATGTAAATCGGGGCATGGTTGCCCATACCAAAATCCCCCTCTGCGCTGGATAAGTAAAAGAAAGAGGGGTTGCTAGGAGGAGAAAAGGGGTAAGAAATGTAAAAGATTTTCCCCCCTGGTGCATATTTGGTGGTCAGGGCCTGTGAGAGAGAAGGGGACGCGCTGCTCATCCAATAAAGGAATTGTTTGATAGTGACTCCTAGGAAGGGGGCAAGGGAAAGCCCCCTTGTGGGTCAGAAGTCAGTAAAGAGATGTGAAAGAAACATGGTGAATGTTGACAGGATCAAGAATGTAAACTGAGCCAGGGAAGGTGGAGAGCTGCGAGCACTGTGACCAGGAGGCTGCTTACCTGTGGACACTCAGGCTGGGAGGCCATGCCGCTCCTCCAGGTATCAGGTGAAACAATCTACACCCTTCGCCCTTCCCAAAGATGCAGGTTGTTGATTATGTGAATGTGTGATTGAGGAAAAGGGGCTAACAGTGTGTACGAAGGGGGTTTGTGAGGGGTCATGCTAGGGGCCTTCTGCTCAGGGGTGAACCATGAGTGAAAGAGATGCCACAGGGCATAAAGGGGAAGAGAGTAGATCATCTACAGATCCAGAACCGCAATCACACCGGTAGACCCTCAAACACCTCACCTCGCAATAGAATTCATGACATCAATGGAGGAAATACCAGTTTGGATCATTTCTTCAGGATATGTCCTTGACCACGGATTAATGGGTTGACCTGGAATCAAACAGTTAGGATCAATTCAACATTTACACAGTCCTACTTCTATTGACAAATACAACTTACTCAACTAGTTTATTAGACTTTAATCATAAAATACATGGGAACTTTTGCTGCTAACATTTACTGCCAGCGCTATCAATGCAAGCTCAAGTGTAGTTGAAAATTGTGCAGTTGAATGATTCAAAATTACTATTATCTGACAGAGTGAGCTACATACAATATGGTATTGAAAAATATTCTATGTGGTTTTGTGTTTGGGAGGGAATAAAGGGGTAGGTAGTTTTTTTTTAAAGGTGTTGATGTGTGCTAATTATTATTAATCAACAAGGGAATTTTGAATGAAAAATAGATTTATGCAAAAGGGCAGATAAAAATAAAAGTCAATTTACCCAATCAGAAAGGCCTAGAGCAACACACCTATATAATGCAATCTTATCAAAAAATAGAGGCATCTAATTAATGTACATTGGAACTCTTCTTTTTTTTTTAAGGAGCCCATCTGGTGACTGCCCTAGACACTGTGTACACGTTTCAGCCTAATACTAGGCTAGATTAACAAACAACAAATGTGCAAAAACAAAATAACAAAGATACAAAAAACAAAGCAAAAAAGCAAGAAGGAAACATGCTCCAGCAGAGGAGGGGGGGGAGGCCCTCCTCCCCAGCTGCAGGAACATGCAACCTACAAGTCATATAAAATGGAGGAGGCCAGCCTCCTCCAAAAAGTGAGATAGTCCACAAGTCTGCGTACACAAACCTGTCTTGGAACTTTTTTTATAATATAAAAAAGTATATCTACCTGTTTTACTGACAATGAATCAATTTTAAATATTGTAACTCATTAAAATAAATACAATTTTATTTGAATATCATAAATTCTTAGGGGACCATGAAAACTTGTGAGAATGGCCAAGGTGTGCACAAGAATGAAAAGGTTGAAAATACCTGATTTCTAATATAATGTATTTCAGGGTAAACTACACAAGTCCAACGCTGCTCTTAATAATTTACATAAAGAGATAAAACTTCAAATAGAAAAATCAAACCAAATGCCACATATTTTAGAGGCGGCACAACTCCCGATATTATTACCTCAAACTGCCTGATCCTTGGAAGAGACGATAGCAGTGAGACACTATCAAATGATGGTGCATCTCACAAGTGTGTTCAATTCCAAAATGAGAGAGAGCAACCTGAAGCCACCGAGGCATTGGGAGGTGATAGATTTATGGGAAATAGCAAGGTAGCAATGGTGTGCAATTTTATGATCTCATCTCTGCCAGGCGGCTTAGAGGACTGACCAGATTATTGGTATGTGGGGAAGAACAAAATGCTGGTCAGATCACACATCCTCGCAGGCTGTTTGGCACCCACATTTCCTGCATTCCCCACATGACATGGAACCCAGCAGAAGACAATCTTGAGATCCACCTCGCAGGAGCAGTCGCATCACTGGTACTGCAAATCAGGGTATCCCAATGGGGCATGATGTGTAATCTTTCATACTGAGCAGTGTATTACAATGATCTTTCCTGTGAACACATGCAATGTCCAGTGGAGCCTGGGAAACTTTAAACAAAGGAGCTATAGCATAAAAACTGCCTTCTTAGGATTTGGAGCCATCCGTGTACATTGGCATGGGAGTCCAGGCATATGCACAAATAGTTTGAATGATATACTCCCAGTGCTGTAGAAGCTTTGGAAGCAGAAGCGTAGCAACAAAAGTCAAACATGATACCCTCCATAGTGGCATCCTGAGCAGAACCAGGGGCACCACCAGCCTGAGAGTCATAGCGGGCTCTCTGAGTTGCCTAGCCCTAAACCTGAAAGGCATATTTCAACAGCCTGAGATCAAAAGCAGATACAATGAAAGACATGTAGAAATGCATTATGCGCTGTGTGTGGTGCAGAACAAGTGACATCTCCACTGCATCATCAAACAGGTTCTAAATAGGGAGCATACAGAAGGAGCTTGTTACTAAACCTGAAATGGTGTAGTGGATCTCATCTACCTTCCACAATTAATGCTCGGCTACTGATGCATAAAACTCACAACATAGTCAAGCTTTGAGTGAATAAAGGAGTGGCAAAGGAGGATAGTAGTCCTATCAGTACCTCAGGTGATAACTGCCACAATGATTTTTAATGTCTGCCAGCACAGGTGGCAGGCTTCATTAAAAATCAAAAGAAAAAAAGAATGCTCCAAGGTTGGAGGGACGCACCTGAGCATGCAACCAAGGTTAAATTAAATTGAAGATGATAATCTGCTCCCAAAATTCAAATAGTACACAAGATGGTGTGCACAAATCTGTCTCAAGTAGAAGGGACAAGGAGTAGTGACCCTACTCATCAATGTACCAGGACAGGTAAGAAGCGTGAGGCTCCCTGAGACTGGGAAACTCAAGAAGTGTGCAGAACAGTTTGGCGGATCAGGGCCTCATTGCATTAATGAGCAGAAAAGGGCTCCATCAAATGCCAGAGCATCCTGTGAGTATGACCAATTCAAGGACAACAAAGTGACCTAAAGAACCAGAGGCATTGGGGGTAGGTCCAAGGGAACAGTTGCGGTGTGATGGCATGCAACTTTAGGTTCCCTTTGGCCATCTCCAATCTTGTTTGCCAGGCAGGAGGAGGGCTGACCTGATTCCTGGGATGCAGTCAGTGTAAGGAAGAGCAAAATGCCAGTCTGGTTACCCAGTCCTTGTAGACTTTTTGGCACCCTCATTCCCTGCAATACTTACATGTCTAGGAACCCAGCAGAAGATAATCTCAACATCCGCCCAGCTCGCAGCAGCTGTGGTGGCAAGAATAGAAGAAAATAAAACTAGCTAAGGAAAGACTAAAACTAGAAAAGCAAAGCTTTTCTTCAAAGGGAGAATGAATGAACAGTAAAGTAGGTATATAAAAAAAGAGAGAACTCAGTGACAACTTCACTAACATTTACTAAGGTTAACAAATCCACTCTCAGCCACCACCCCCTCCTGAAAGATGATACACCATTCTCACCTTGAATATCTAAATAATCCTCAGCCAGCACAATAGGACCTTGATCAATTGGCTTTCCAGATCCATTAAAAACTCTTCCAAGCATGTCTTCAGAAACAGGTGTCCTTAAGATGTCCCCGGTAAATTCACAAACTGTATACTTTGCATCCACTCCAGATGTACCTTCAAACACCTGAAAATATCAGAAGTTTTGAATTTTAGTGAGAAAATAACATTAAAAAATGAGGGATGTGGGTGAACAAAGATTTTGGTAGGGGTTTTACCATCCATTTAAGATGCTTTAGTTTTCGATGGAGACCTACAGTTTAACAACAGATCCAAATCACCAGTATATGCAGTGTATGGCAGCTGCCATGAAGTGCCCAGAATTGGGACTCTTATCTAGTGACTAACCACACCTGGTGTGGCTTAACTTTGCTGTAGTTGGAACCAGTATTTAAACTCGGCTAAGCTGTAGCCCAGGGAGAGATAGAAACTGGTGAGGAATGAACAAATTTAATCTTAAAACAAAAGGGAAACTAAATGGTGCTGTTGTGCCAGTTAAATTGAAGAGAGAGGTGTGTAAAGAAAGTAAAGAAAGAGGAAGTAAATAGCCTAATTGGAGAGACTAGTTAAGATGCTAACAACAGAGTGAACAACTTTAATGGGCTTTTGGAAGGATGGGGGGGAATCTAGCAACTGCCTTCATAACTCACGGCAATTGCAATTCTAGCCTATTCTAAAATTCACAAACAAAACAAGTAGTAAGCACATTTGAGCATCTTTAATGGCCATATACCCATTCATCAATGAAGGTAGGGAACCATCGAGTAATGAGAAAATACAGGTAGGTAACCATCAAGTAATGATAAAATACAGGTAGGTAACCATCGAGTAATGAGAAAATACAGGTAGGTAACCATCGAGTAATGAGAAAATACAGGTAGGTAACCATCAGGTAATGGGAAAATAGTGGTAGGCAACCATCGAGTAATAAGAAAATATTGGTAGGTAACCATCGAGTAATGAGAAATTACTGGTAGGTAACCATCAAGTAATGAGAAAAAAACAAATTGAAAAGAAATAGTCAATAAAATGGAATGAGGTTTAAGGTAAGGAACCAGTGGGTTGCTGCCCAATCCAAGTGGATTCTATAAAATGGAATCAAGTTTAAGGTAAGGAACCAGTGGGTTGCTGCCCAATCCAAGTGGATTCTATAAAATGGAATCAAGTTTAAGGTAAGGAACCAGTGGGTTGCTGCCCAATCCAAGTGGATTCTATAAAATGGAATCAAGTTTAAGGTAAGGAACCAGTGGGTTGCTGCCCAATCCAAGTGGATTCTATAAAATGGAATGAAGTTTAAGGTAAGGAACCAGTGGGTTGCTGCCCAATCCAAGTGGATTCTATAAAATGGAATCAAGTTTAAGGTAAGGAACCAGTGGGTTGCTGCCCAATCCAAGTGGATTCTATAAAATGGAATGAAGTTTAAGGTAAGGAACCAGTGGGTTGCTGCCCAATCCAAGTGGATTCTATAAAATGGAATCAAGTTTAAGGTAAGGAACCAGTGGGTTGCTGCCCAATCCAAGTGGATTCTATAAAATGGAATGAAGTTTAAGGTAAGGAACCAGTGGGTTGCTGCCCAATCCAAGTGGATTCTATAAAATGGAATCAAGTTTAAGGTAAGGAACCAGTGGGTTGCTGCCCAATCCAAGTGGATTCTATAAAATGGAATGAAGTTTAAGGTAAGGAACCAGTGGGTTGCTGCCCAATCCAAGTGGATTCTATAAAATGGAATGAAGTTTAAGGTAAGGAACCAGTGGGTTGCTGCCCAATCCAAGTGGATTCTATAAAATGGAATCAAGTTTAAGGTAAGGAACCAGTGGGTTGCTGCCCAATCCAAGTGGATTCTATAAAATGGAATGAAGTTTAAGGTAAGGAACCAGTGGATTGCTGCCCAATCCAAGTGGATTCTATAAAATGGAATGAAGTTTAAGCTTAGGAACCAGTGGGTTGCTGTCCAATCCAAGTGGATTCTATAAAATGGAATGAAGTTTAAGGTAAGGAACCAGTGGGTTGCTGCCCAATCCAAGTGGATTCTATAAAATGGAATGAAGTTTAAGGTAAGGAACCAGTGGGTTGCTGCCCAATCCAAGTGGATTCTATAAAATGGAATCAAGTTTAAGGTAAGGAACCAGTGGGTTGCTGCCCAATCCAAGTGGATTCTATAAAATGGAATGAAGTTTAAGGTAAGGAACCAGTGGGTTGCTGCCCAATCCAAGTGGATTCTATGAAATGGAATGAAGTTTAAGCTTAGGAACCAGTGGGTTGCTGTCCAATCCAAGTGGATTCTATAAAATGGAATGAAGTTTAAGGTAAGGAACCAGTGGGTTGCTGCCCAATCCAAGTGGATTCTATAAAATGGAATCAAGTTTAAGGTAAGGAACCAGTGGGTTGCTGCCCAATCCAAGTGGATTCTATAAAATGGAATCAAGTTTAAGGTAAGGAACCAGTGGGTTGCTGCCCAATCCAAGTGGATTCTATAAAATGGAATCAAGTTTAAGGTAAGGAACCAGTGGATTGCTGCCCAATCCAAGTGGATTCTATAAAATGGAATGAAGTTTAAGGTAAGGAACCAGTGGGTTGCTGCCCAATCCAAGTGGATTCTATGAAATGGAATGAAGTTTAAGCTTAGGAACCAGTGGGTTGCTGTCCAATCCAAGTGGATTCTATAAAATGGAATGAAGTTTAAGGTAAGGAACCAGTGGGTTGCTGCCCAATCCAAGTGGATTCTATAAAATGGAATCAAGTTTAAGGTAAGGAACCAGTGGGTTGCTGCCCAATCCAAGTGGATTCTATAAAATGGAATCAAGTTTAAGGTAAGGAACCAGTGGGTTGCTGCCCAATCCAAGTGGATTCTATAAAATGGAATCAAGTTTAAGGTAAGGAACCAGTGGGTTGCTGCCCAATCCAAGTGGATTCTATAAAATGGAATCAAGTTTAAGGTAAGGAACCAGTGGATTGCTGCCCAATCCAAGTGGATTCTATAAAATGGAATCAAGTTTAAGGTAAGGAACCAGTGGATTGCTGCCCAATCCAAGTGGATTCTATAAAATGGAATGAAGTTTAAGGTAAGGAACCAGTGGGTTGCTGCCCAATCCAAGTGGATTCTATGAAATGGAATGAAGTTTAAGCTTAGGAACCAGTGGGTTGCTGTCCAATCCAAGTGGATTCTATAAAATGGAATCAAGTTTAAGGTAAGGAACCAGTGGGTTGCTGCCCAATCCAAGTGGATTCTATAAAATGGAATGAAGTTCAAGGTAAGGAACCAGTGGGTTGCTGCCCAATCCAAGTGGATTCTATAAAATGGAATGAAGTTTAAGGTAAGGAACCAGTGGGTTGCTGCCCAATCCAAGTGGATTCTATAAAATGGAATCAAGTTTAAGGTAAGGAACCAGTGGGTTGCTGCCCAATCCAAGTGGATTCTATAAAATGGAATGAAGTTTAAGGTAAGGAACCAGTGGGTTGCTGCCCAATCCAAGTGGATTCTATAAAATGGAATGAAGTTTAAGGTAAGGAACCAGTGGGTTGCTGCCCAATCCAAGTGGATTCTATAAAATGGAATCAAGTTTAAGGTAAGGAACCAGTGGGTTGCTGCCCAATCCAAGTGGATTCTATAAAATGGAATCAAGTTTAAGGTAAGGAACCAGTGGGTTGCTGCCCAATCCAAGTGGATTCTATAAAATGGAATCAAGTTTAAGGTAAGGAACCAGTGGGTTGCTGCCCAATCCAAGTGGATTCTATAAAATGGAATCAAGTTTAAGGTAAGGAACCAGTGGGTTGCTGCCCAATCCAAGTGGATTCTATAAAATGGAATGAAGTTTAAGGTAAGGAACCAGTGGATTGCTGCCCAATCCAAGTGGATTCTATAAAATGGAATGAAGTTTAAGCTTAGGAACCAGTGGGTTGCTGTCCAATCCAAGTGGATTCTATAAAATGGAATGAAGTTTAAGGTAAGGAACCAGTGGGTTGCTGCCCAATCCAAGTGGATTCTATAAAATGGAATCAAGTTTAAGGTAAGGAACCAGTGGGTTGCTGCCCAATCCAAGTGGATTCTATAAAATGGAATGAAGTTTAAGGTAAGGAACCAGTGGGTTGCTGCCCAATCCAAGTGGATTCTATAAAATGGAATCAAGTTTAAGGTAAGGAACCAGTGGGTTGCTGCCCAATCCAAGTGGATTCTATAAAATGGAATGAAGTTTAAGGTAAGGAACCAGTGGGTTGCTGCCCAATCCAAGTGGATTCTATAAAATGGAATCAAGTTTAAGGTAAGGAACCAGTGGGTTGCTGCCCAATCCAAGTGGATTCTATAAAATGGAATGAAGTTTAAGGTAAGGAACCAGTGGGTTGCTGCCCAATCCAAGTGGATTCTATAAAATGGAATCAAGTTTAAGGTAAGGAACCAGTGGGTTGCTGCCCAATCCAAGTGGATTCTATAAAATGGAATGAAGTTTAAGGTAAGGAACCAGTGGGTTGCTGCCCAATCCAAGTGGATTCTATAAAATGGAATCAAGTTTAAGGTAAGGAACCAGTGGGTTGCTGCCCAATCCAAGTGGATTCTATAAAATGGAATCAAGTTTAAGGTAAGGAACCAGTGGGTTGCTGCCCAATCCAAGTGGATTCTATAAAATGGAATGAAGTTTAAGGTAAGGAACCAGTGGATTGCTGCCCAATCCAAGTGGATTCTATAAAATGGAATGAAGTTTAAGCTTAGGAACCAGTGGGTTGCTGTCCAATCCAAGTGGATTCTATAAAATGGAATGAAGTTTAAGGTAAGGAACCAGTGGGTTGCTGCCCAATCCAAGTGGATTCTATAAAATGGAATGAAGTTTAAGGTAAGGAACCAGTGGGTTGCTGCCCAATCCAAGTGGATTCTATAAAATGGAATCAAGTTTAAGGTAAGGAACCAGTGGGTTGCTGCCCAATCCAAGTGGATTCTATAAAATGGAATGAAGTTTAAGGTAAGGAACCAGTGGGTTGCTGCCCAATCCAAGTGGATTCTATGAAATGGAATGAAGTTTAAGCTTAGGAACCAGTGGGTTGCTGTCCAATCCAAGTGGATTCTATAAAATGGAATGAAGTTTAAGGTAAGGAACCAGTGGGTTGCTGCCCAATCCAAGTGGATTCTATAAAATGGAATCAAGTTTAAGGTAAGGAACCAGTGGGTTGCTGCCCAATCCAAGTGGATTCTATAAAATGGAATCAAGTTTAAGGTAAGGAACCAGTGGGTTGCTGCCCAATCCAAGTGGATTCTATAAAATGGAATCAAGTTTAAGGTAAGGAACCAGTGGATTGCTGCCCAATCCAAGTGGATTCTATAAAATGGAATGAAGTTTAAGGTAAGGAACCAGTGGGTTGCTGCCCAATCCAAGTGGATTCTATGAAATGGAATGAAGTTTAAGCTTAGGAACCAGTGGGTTGCTGTCCAATCCAAGTGGATTCTATAAAATGGAATGAAGTTTAAGGTAAGGAACCAGTGGGTTGCTGCCCAATCCAAGTGGATTCTATAAAATGGAATCAAGTTTAAGGTAAGGAACCAGTGGGTTGCTGCCCAATCCAAGTGGATTCTATAAAATGGAATCAAGTTTAAGGTAAGGAACCAGTGGGTTGCTGCCCAATCCAAGTGGATTCTATAAAATGGAATCAAGTTTAAGGTAAGGAACCAGTGGGTTGCTGCCCAATCCAAGTGGATTCTATAAAATGGAATCAAGTTTAAGGTAAGGAACCAGTGGATTGCTGCCCAATCCAAGTGGATTCTATAAAATGGAATGAAGTTTAAGGTAAGGAACCAGTGGGTTGCTGCCCAATCCAAGTGGATTCTATGAAATGGAATGAAGTTTAAGCTTAGGAACCAGTGGGTTGCTGTCCAATCCAAGTGGATTCTATAAAATGGAATGAAGTTTAAGGTAAGGAACCAGTGGGTTGCTGCCCAATCCAAGTGGATTCTATAAAATGGAATGAAGTTCAAGGTAAGGAACCAGTGGGTTGCTGCCCAATCCAAGTGGATTCTATAAAATGGAATGAAGTTTAAGCTTAGGAACCAGTGGGTTGCTGCCCAATCCAAGTGGATTCTATAAAATGGAATGAAGTTTAAGGTAAGGAACCAGTGGGTTGCTGCCCAATCCAAGTGGATTCTATGAAATGGAATAAGTTTAAGCTTAGGAACCAGTGGGGTGCTGCCCAATCCAAGTGGATTCTATAAAATGGAATCAAGTTTAAGGTAAGGAACCAGTGGGTTGCTGCCCAATCCAAGTGGATTCTATAAAATGGAATCAAGTTTAAGGTAAGGAACCAGTGGGTTGCTGCCCAATCCAAGTGGATTCTATAAAATGGAATCAAGTTTAAGGTAAGGAACCAGTGGGTTGCTGCCTAATCCAAGTGGATTCTATAAAATGGAATGAAGTTTAAGGTAAGGAACCAGTGGGTTGCTGCCCAATCTAAGTGGATTCTATAAAATGGAATGAAGTTTAAGGTAAGGAACCAGTGGGTTGCTGCCCAATCCAAGTGGATTCTATAAAATGGAATGAAGTTCAAGGTAAGGAACCAGTGGGTTGCTGCCCAATCCAAGTGGATTCTATAAAATGGAATCAAGTTTAAGGTAAGGAACCAGTGGGTTGCTGCCCAATCCAAGTGGATTCTATAAAATGGAATCAAGTTTAAGGTAAGGAACCAGTGGGTTGCTGCCCAATCCAAGTGGATTCTATAAAATGGAATCAAGTTTAAGGTAAGGAACCAGTGGGTTGCTGCCTAATCCAAGTGGATTCTATAAAATGGAATGAGGGCAAGATAAAAAATCTTTTGGTTTTGATACAGATTTTATGACTTTTTTTGCAAGTTTTCTTTTGTAAGGTCTCTGAACCACAGGATGCAACAGTATATAGCAACCAACCAAAGTGAACTTGAATTGCAACTAATGGGGTAGCTAACCACACCTAATGTACCTTAGCTTCACTCAAATGGAAAACAGTATGTTTACTTAGGTTGTAAGCTTTACAAAATGTAATAATACTTGCAAAAGTTAAATGCATTGGAAATAATATAATTTTAAATTGGGGGGAAAAGGTTAAATAAGTTCAAGTGCTTTCCTTTTCATAGGTCTTATTAATAGTGAAAGCATTAGATTCAAATTAAGAAGTTTAGCAATCTTGCTGAGATCTCGTGACCAAATGGGAACAAATGGGAAGGAAAAATAATAGGTAGAAATAGAAAAAAAATATTGCAACTTCTTTAGACACACTAAGGTTCATAGAAGGAGCATGGACACGGAAGTTCAAACTTAAATCTGATTGAAAGAAAAGAAAGAAAAGGAAATGACAGTATGAAGAAAATATAAGACTGAAAATGACGGGAAATTTCATCAAGTGCTCAAATCAAAGGAGTCAAGGTAGAGCTTCTCTAAGAGCAACTTGCTTTTTTGGCCCCTGGTCTGAAATCATAGCCTGCCTTTGTCTCAAAGGAAAGCTACTACAGCAGTGGGCTGAGCCCACAGATTCCTGATAAACAAAACTGTGTCTGATGAAAGGGTGGTGGGATAGTGGTTGAACTTTAGATAAAGGTCATTATTAGTTTGCTTCGTTAGGTGCTTAAAGTTCTGTAGTAATAGGTGAAGACCAGACTTGAGCATTGATAGGGTGCTGTGTATCTAGCACCAATATTTCATGTGGGTGGGCAAGTAGCATCAAGTTGTTTGGCAGGTCTCAGATGTATCTCTTTGCGGTGGATGGCATAGGAGAGGAGTAATATGACGAGGGTGAGGGCTTCTTAGCCCAGGGTTGTAGTAGTGGATTTGTTATGAGGCTGTGGTATAGGTGGGAGGGATTATTTGATTTAGTATAAAATTGGGTGACTTTCCAATCCTTTTCAGTTGGCATAGGACAGTTGTATGGCTTACACTAAATTTTTCTGCGACTTCTCTAGAAGTTGTAACAGGAGGGTGGGGGGTGGGGGCATCATTGTTCCAAGAGGAGTCATATGAGGGTAGGCCCATGCGGAAGAGAAAAGGGAGCTACCTCACTTCTCTGCATTAAGGCTAATTAATAGTTGCACTGACACCTTTATGAACTCAGCTAATACATGTCTAATATGATCTTTAGATGGGAGGAAATAAGTGAGAATACTGAAGATTATGAACAATATAATTTTTATAATCTGAAAATGGTATAAATTAGTCATTGTAGATTCTGAAAAATCAAACATTACTTTTGTTCCAACCTGATACTATTCCCAAAGTGGGTGGTATACTTTTGAGCCATTAAACTGGGTTCCATGACAGTTGCCTGTATCAAGTGGACCTACCTAGCACCGAGGGCTTTGCGGACATACTGGACTCTACCACCACCTCAATGCAATAGATCAATGTGGGAAGAATCTGAAAACCTTCCCGTGGAGCAACAAAGAGTGAGGCAAATAAACACATCTGAACCACTACTTCCTATCAAACATTTCAGCTAAAAGGGCAACTTTCTCTTTTGGAGAATATATATAAGATATTGAGCAACCAAGGTCGTAGTTTTGCTGGGGCTGGGGTGAAAAAGAACGGTTGGGGTTAGCCATCCCGGTCAGTCTATACTCAGCTATAGATTGACTGGGGTTGCAATTTTGCTGGGGCCAAGGTTAGCCACAACCTGTCAGACTATATCAGAACTGTTCCTCTTACAATAAGGTAGCATACTGGGGTCAATACCAAATATGGAAGATTAAAGTAACACAAGTTGTGAAAATTCCTAGTACTATAAAAAGGACTAATATTTTATAATAACTGATTGGTATATAAAATGTTACAAACCTTAGGTTATAAGAACAATGAAAAAAAAAGTTTCAAATCTAATGGAAAAATTAGTAAAAAAGGGAGGAGAGATATAAATTGCCTCATAAGCTATAAAAATTAATACACTTATTAGAGTATGACAATTTATCATAAGAATCCCTCACCTGAACAACAGCCTTTGATCCACTAACTTCCAAAACCTGCCCTTTTCTTTCTGTTCCATCAGCCAGGTGGAGATTGACAATTTCTGCATACTTTGGAAACTTTACATCATCCAAAATTACCAGAGGACCATTTACACCAGTCACAGTTTTATATCTTAAGCGAGGCTGTGCGATATAATCTCTTGTGACTGCAGCAGCATGTTCAAAATGACTTACAGAAGTCATCTCTGAAAAATGAAAAAGATAGATTAAATGTAGTACTACACATAATGACTGACTTAAGAAATGATGACAGATGCAAGAAACCTAATGATGTGCGAGGTGATGGTTCCCTTACTTTACATCAGCAAACCGGAATTGAAATGAAATACATAAAAAAGACTGGGAAAGCATGCACTCTGGCCTTGTATTGCAAATTATTTTGACAAATGTAGTGTTTTGAAACAACATTCATCCAATAATAAGTGGATGGTGAATTTAGGAATTGAGATACATGAAAATGAATCTTTCATATTAAAGGATGATCAGATTGGCCAAATGAGGAAGACTGACCTATGTATTACATTAAGATGCCATGCCATTGGAAAGAGGAGAAAGGAAGATTATGAAGGTATATATCTAGAGAGAGAGAGAGGGAGAATTATAATGCATTCTGAAATTTAGTGATATGATGGATTGAATTTTGGGAGATATACAAATGATTGACATGTGCCGATCTTTAATATTTTGTAAAATCTAGTCCCAGAATTATATACAAATAGGACTTTTTTCAGAATTTTAGACTAGGTTCCACAAATAAAACAAATTTCATACATAATGTAGCAATACTGTTGAATGTATATATTGTATAATTTTAGCTTTAAAATGAATACTGACTTACCACTGGTTACTCAAAGTGGTAAAAAACCTGTATTATGATTCCCATATCTGTTACTATTAGTAATACTGCACATATGGGGACCTGCATGTCCTTTGGAAGACCTTGCCAGGGAGTGGTCTCTGGCTAGGTGGTGGTTCCCACTGAGTAAGGGCTCTCTCCCAGGAAAGGACCTTCCATCTGCAGCAAAGGTATTATGGGGTCCATAATCACCTCAGGAGGGGCCTCCTTGCAATCATATACAGCCCTTGTGGCATAAAGGATCCCAATGGGGACTCCCCAGACCCATGGCACGGTAGGAAAAACATTCCTGGCACTGGCAACCCAACCTCCATGGGGAGGGGGGGTGGAGTGGGTCCCCTAAGAGCATCACCAGACAATTGTCACAAAGTTAGGTGGAGGGGCATAGCACAGAACATTTACCCCCATAGGGGATGGGGTGATTCATTGAGCCACTCCCAAGGCAACTGCAAAAGAGGAGGGTGGGTGGGTGGGGGCATCATTGTTCCAAGAGGAGTCATACGAGGGTGGGCCCATGTGGAAGAGAAAAGGGAGCTACCTCACTTCCCTCCATTAAGGCTAATCGATAGTATATATGAGTGGCTCCTGTTCCCATCACCCAGTTCAGTCCCAACTAGCATCTTCATCCATAAATCTATCCAGTCTATCCTTAGAACTTGCCAGGGACTAGTGAGCCTATTCCATTCATCTACCACACATTTTGTAAACAAATTTCTACCAATTGATCTGTTCCCTAAACCTAAACTTGTCCAGCTTAAACCCATTGCTCTGCGTCCTATCCTCTTCACTAAAAATAAGAACCTATAAATAATGATATTTTACCCACTTGAAGACTTCAATCATGCCAAATTAAACTCTTCAACATAAGGTAAACTCCTCAATCCATGAATCATCTTAAGTCATCCTTCTTTGCACAGACTGAAGCAAACCAATATCTATCCCATAATATGGTGACCAAAATTGCACTGCATAGTCAAGATGAGGCCTAATTATTGCAAGGTTGTTTCAGAATGACATTAACACTCCTCCCAATAAACCCTATTGGCACTATTCCTAGCACTTAAGCACTGCTTTATAGACTGGAGGTCAAAACTTATAAGGGCACCTAAGTCTCTTTTGCATTCTGACCTTCCTAAAACTCCCATTCAATACATAATTATTCAGAGGATTAAACCTACCTATACTAAGTAGCTTACACTTATGTTAAATTCCATTTGCCATTTCTCTGCACATTGGGATAATTTGGTCAATTCATCTTGTAATACCTCAGCATCGGAGTGAGACCTTATAATCCTACCTAACTTTGTATCATAAGCAAACTTGGTTAGGTCGCTACTTATACCCAGCCCATGTCAAGATCATTAATATAAATTGATAACAACCCCCACACCAACCCCAAAGGAATCCCATATAAGAGGGGAACCCCCCCCCCCCTGGAGAGGCACCTGAGAATGCACAGGGGAGCGGCAACCTCCTCTTCAGGGATGGAGCTGCCCTCAAAATTGTGCGAAGGGAGCCCCTCTACAAGTCAGAGGTGTGTGTTCAAATTCCTAGATCATGGGATTTTCATAATCAGGATACAGTAAAAAAAAAATAAAGTTTGCCAACACATGGAATATCAGAAAATGTGTGAATAATAAGAGAAAAAGAAAAGCTACAGGGGACTCTCAGAGGTCATCCAAGTCAATCAAAGACCCAGTGTTTGAAGCACCCAACATTCCTAATCAAATACATCCACAGGAATGTATCATGAATAATGCTTTAAAGCTATCACCAATCAAACTTGTCAAAAATTAAATTATGCAACTACAATATATTACTATCAAAATTACAATATGTAGACTTATGACAAAAACTCAAAAACCACCATAAGCTTCCCTCTCCATAGTCATATAACCTGCTCTTGAACACATTAAAATTTGAATTACCCCAAACCTCCTGCAGTAATAAATTTGAGAAGTCTACCACTCTAGGGTTGAAAAAATATTTTGGAAAATCCAACCCAACATTTTTTTTTTCATTTTTATGTGATGAAGCCTAGTCTTATACTTATTTATTACCCTCCAAATCAATCAAAGAACTTGCCATATCAAATTTAGCTAGCTCAGAAAAATACCAATAACTCAATCACAACTTTTTTTACACAAGAATACATTTAATACCCTCAATTTATCTACATATTCAAGGTGCCTCTGGAAAACTATCTTGGTTGCCCTCAGTTTTTTGGACAACCCCTTAATATTTAATAGGTATTAGTTTATCTCTGCTAGATGTTAATTATTTTATAGCTAAAGAACTTCAGTGGATCTTTGTTGCAATTTTATAGCTAAAGAACTTCATTGGATCTTTGATGCTATTTTATAGCTAAAGAACTTCATTAGATCTTTGATGCTATTTTTTATAGCTAAATAACTTCCTTGGATCTTTGTTGCTATTTTATAGCTAAAGAACTTCATTGGATCTTTGATGCTATTTTATAGCTAAAGAACTTCCTTGGATCTTTGTTGCTATTTTATAGCTAAAGAACTTCATTGGATCTTTGTTGCTATTTTAAGCTAGTTTAATTTATTGCACCCTTTTGCTTATCTTCATAATCCTATTTAGCTCACCCTTAATAAGTCTATAATGATTTAAATTTTCAAGAGTAATTATGTGTGTGTGGTGAGTGAGTGAAGTCTGGCGAGTGTGGTGTGGCACGCATGTGGGAGTAAATGATGTAAAGAAGGTGGGTTCATGTGAGTTATAACAGAGGTACCAAAGGTTATTTGAAAGGATTAATGAAAGGCGTTTCAGGTGTGCTTCCGAGATTGGATATGAGGATGGAATAGTTGTCTCATGCAATTGGACTGAATAAATATGTGAAAGGCCTGTGTTAGGAATCAGGATTAGTGTTTGTAGATGTTTGGAATGGCTTTGTCTCCCCCCTCCCCCCCACGGACTGCTAATTTTGATTTGTCACTATTTTTTTCCCCCTCGTTTCTTGTTTCTAGCGTAATTTTATTTGTTCACACTATTTGACTACTCTTTATTTTGTCTCGATTGTTGCTTCTCAGGTTATTGTGTCGCTTAAGCCACTCTACTTATATAGTTAATTTGTTTTTCTCCCATTATTGTGTCGCTTAGCCACTATGATTGATAGGTTAATGATTCTTGCCCTCAATGGAACTGCTACCAGTGTTTCTCAAAACACTCTTACTCACATTAATGCATTGGGAATTTCTCGTTCCCACCGCCAGACTAGACGTGGTTTCCGTTTAGCTCCTGCTCTTAGCAAACTTTACTTGAATCAAGCCCCCCCCCCCCACTTAGCCCTGATTCTTCTTCACCTGCCCCTTCACCCATTCCCTCAGCGTCTCTCCTCAATGTCAGAAGCCTCTCGAAGAAGGCTGACTACATTCATGACCTGCTTGTTAACACTCGAGTCACTCTCCTTGGACTCACGGAAACTTGGCTTGCCCCTTCTGCTTGCTGTTTAAATCTTGCTACCCCTGATCGATACATCCACTCCCATAACTCCCGTAACTCTTGCGGCGGTGGAATTGCTCTCATTCACAGTGCCTCCTTCCCTCTGAATAATCTGC
This sequence comes from Ceratothoa steindachneri, assembly GCA_963969495.1. Classification (NCBI taxonomy): domain Eukaryota; kingdom Metazoa; phylum Arthropoda; class Malacostraca; order Isopoda; family Cymothoidae; genus Ceratothoa; species Ceratothoa steindachneri. The sequence goes on along the minus strand of OZ018331.1, from coordinate 7,970,821 downwards.
CCTCTCCCCCTCTTCTTTCTTTTGAGGCGCTCATCAATGTCTCTGTTTCCACCCCCTCTCTAACTATCTTAGTCCTCTACCGCCCCCCCAGCTCCTCCCTCGAGCTTTTTCTTGATGAATTTAGTAACCTCCTCGCTGGCCTCTCCCCCACTGGTTCGCTGCTAATCCTTGGTGATTTCAACCTTCCTGGCCACAATCCTAATTTCAAAGCCTTTTCTGAAATCCTTGATCTCTTCTCCCTCACCCAACACGTTTCTTCCCCTACCCACTCTCATGGTAACATTTTAGACCTTGTAATCTCTGTCTTATTTCCAACCTGACGACTACAAATTTGTCCAATGCTATATCTGATCACTTCCTTATCAACTTCAACTTCTCTATCCCATTCCAAATACCTCCCCAGCTGTCTCATAATCCTAAGCCTTTCCGTTGACTTGCCTCCATTGATATTCCCTCCCTATCTAATGATGTAGCCTACAAACTTCCTCCCATTGAAGCTTCTGCCTCTCCTGACCAGATTCTCTCTTCTTTGGAGCAACCCCTTCTCACTTGTCTTGATGCCCACTCTCCCCTTGTCACCCCTTTGAACTCCCGTTGTCACCGTGCCCCTTGGTAGTCTATGGAACTCCTGCATGCTAGGCAGTCCATGCGTGCCCATGAAAGAGTCCTTAGAAAGGCTCGCACCCATGGGTAAAATTCTGCCTGCTATCCTCCCAACGCTTCTTCACCTGTTCAACACTTCACTTGCAACTGGTCTTGTTCCCTCTTCCTTCAAACGTGCCCACATCCGTCCGATTCTTAAAAAGCCTCAACTGAACCCCACTGACCCTTCCAATTACCGCCCGATTTCGCAACTTCCTTTCCTCTCTAAGGTTCTGGAGAGAGTGGTTGCTTCACGCATCAACAGTCACATGGTGGCCTGTAACATTGATGAAATCTATCAATCTGATTTCAAGTCAGGTCACTCCACAGAAACCGCCCTTCTCAATGTGTCCAATTGCTTACGAAGAGCCACGGGCAGCGGTTGTGTCTCCATCCTCGTTCTACTCGACCTCTCCTCTGCCTTCGATACTATTGACCATACCGTCCTACTTGATCGTTTCTACTCTTTCCTCGGCATATCAGGCACCGTGCTTGACTGGTTCCGCTCTTACCTCTCATCTCGTAGCCAATCTGATGTGATTGACGAGGTTTCATATGACTCTACCCCCATTCACTTTGGAGTGCAACAAGGCTCTGTCCTTGGTCCTCTACTATTTTGTATCTACCTTCTCCCGCTTAGTTCCCTTCTCCGTAATCTCGGTCTATCCTTCCACCTATATGCTGATGACACTCAAATTTTTGTTTCCTCATCCCCCACGTCTCTTGCCTACTCTAGCACTGACCTCCTAAAGTGAGCATGAGTGTCGGAATGTATGCATTGGTTGTGGTGTATTTGGTGAGGGGTATACATGTGTTGTATGTGGGCTGCATGAATGTAGATTTAGAGGGGATGAGAATGCAGGATTTAAACAGGATATGTAGGCTGGAGGGGTTAGTTGCTGAGCTCAGGAGGGAACTTAGTGTTAGGCCTAGAGCTGGGAATGGGTTAGGTAGTGAGGTAGGCCAGTTAGATGTTTCAGATGAAGATAGAGGGCCGGTGGAGGAGGTAGGATATGATAGTTCTAAGGATAGTGAAGTTAGCCCCCTTAGATTAGTTAGAAATAGGCCTAGTGAGGATGGGGGACAGTGGAGAGTGGTTAGGAAACGTGAAGCTAGGGAGGCTTCTCCTGTTCTTTGTGAGAATAGGGTTGCCTCTGTTGAGGTTGTTAGACAGGGGGAGAATAGGTGTGTGAGTCAGAGGGACACAGAACCTATGAGCTTGACTAATAGATTCAGTGCCCTAAGAGAGGAAGTAACTGGAAGTGATACGACTGATGGGGGTGGAGATAGAGTGACTGGTAGTTTGAATGAGAATAGGAGTGGGGATGGAGTTAGGTCTGTGGGGGGTTAGGAATAGGAGTCTGACTGAAGTGCTTGTGATGGGTGATTCGCAAGTTAGATATTTAGATAGGAAGTTGAATGCAAGTAGATTGAATGGTTTGAGGGTGTGTTTGCCGGGTGCTGGAGTGAGAGATCTGTCTGATAGGTATGAAGAGCTGGTGTCTGGCTGTGCAAGGGATGCAGTTGTGATTACACATATAGGAGTGAATGATGTGAAGAAAGTGGGTGCATGTGAATTATGTGAGAGGATGTGTGAGATGGAAGGTGCCATGTTTGTTGATGTGTGGGATAGGTTTGTTGGAATGAAAGAAATAAATGCGATGGATGGACTGCATTTGAGTAGGAGGGGGGCAAATGTGTTGTGGGAGGAGTATGATCGTGTTATTAGGTATTTGCGGGCGGGAAACTAGATACTAATAGTGGTCAGGGAATTATGAGAGGACATTATAGTACTGAAAGTAGAATGGACTTGGCAGATAACAGAAATAGGTTCCAAGGCGATAGAGGTGAGGTCATTCAGGTTTCAAGTGGTGCTTCAGGGATAGGGGGGTTAAATTGTTTCTATACAAATGCTTGTAGTCTTAGAAACAAGAAGGATGAGCTATTTAGTTATATTAGCAATGAGGATATAGATATATTATGCGTTACTGAATCATGGGTTAATGAAATAGAATTTAGTGACACTATAAGTGAATTTGATTTACAGGGCTATAATATGTACATTAGTCAAAGGACAGGTAGGATTGGTGGAGGAATAATTATCTATATAAAAAACAACATTGTTTCAAGTTTAAATACTTCAATAAAGCAGGATGGAGTTGAGTCACTTTGGATAGATATTAGGTTCAGTAAAAATAGAATGGTGCATTTGGGAGCTTTTTACAGGCCACCTGGGCAGACTGATAATATGGATGAACTAATGATAAGGGAAATAAGTAAGGGATGTGAAACAGATGCAGTTATTATTGGGGACTTCAACTTAAACTCTGTGGACTGGGAAAATATGAAAGGTAGGGATAGAACAAGTGGGAGGTTCATAGAATGCTTTGAGGATAATTTTATTAATCAATTTGTTAATGAGCCAACGAGGGGGGACAATATATTAGATTTAGTACTTTCTAACAGTGATCATTTAGTTCAAGAATTGACTGTTGGGGAAACATTGGGAAATAGTGACCATCAGATAGTTCATTTTAACTTGGGAATTGAGAAGGGGAAAATAACTAAAATGCTGTAAAAGTTCCAAATTTTCATAAAGGAGATTATGTAAAACTCCGAAGCTTGCTAAATTTTGTAGACTGGGATGTAGAATTTAGAGGTAAAAATGCTTATGGGATGTGGGATACTTTCAAGCATATAATAAATGTAGTCCAAGAACAATGTATCCCAATGAAGGCCATTAGGAACAAAAGTAGGAAACCATTATGGTGGAATCAGGAGATAGCTACAAAAATTTCAGAGAAGAAAAGGGCATACAAAAAATTACAGGTACGAAATAATATTCAAAATTTAAGTGATTATAGAATGGCTAGGAATGAGTTAAATAACATTATAAAGAAGAACAAAAGGGTGTAAGAAATTAAATTAGCTCAGGATAGCAACAAAGATCCTAGAAAGTTCTTTAGTTACTATAAAATTAATAATAAGTCTGGCAGAGTTAAAATAGGACCTATCAAATATGAAGGGGTTGTGAAAGAAACTGATGAGGAAATAGTTGAGGTACTAAATGGTCATTTTGCATCAGTATTTACAAAGGAGAAACTAAATAGTCTTATGTATAGTACTCATGGGTCAGGGAAAGAGGTGTTTACTACCATTAGTGTGGATTGGAGGAAGATAAAAGGACTAATAGGTGAGTTAGATGCTACCAAGGCCTCTGGCCCTGATAATATTCATTCTAGGATACTTAAAGAAGGGGTAGAAAGTATCTTAATAGCTCTAGAGAAGTTGTATACTAGGTCACTGGAATATGGAGAAATACCCGATGATTGGAAGAGAGCGAATGTAGTCCCCATTTTCAAGAAGGGTAGTAAAGAGGATCCAAATAACTTTAGACCGGTTAGCCTAACTCCTGTAGTCTGTAAAATTCTTGAGAAAATAGTTAAAAAAGGGATTTGCCAACATCTAGAGAGGGAGGGGTTAATCAGCGATGCTCAGCATGGGTTTAGATCATGTTTGACTAATTTACTAGACTTTCTGGAGTTTGTAACAGATCAAGTAGATAAGGGAGAGAATGTAGATATAAGGTACCACATAGGAGACTAGTTCATAAATTAAAAAGGATTGGGATATGTGGGGGTGTTTCAAATTGGATAGCTGAGTGGCTGAAAGACAGGAAGCAAAGGGTAGTGCTAAATGGTGTAAAGTCTAAGTGGAGGGATGTTATCAGTGGGGTTCCTCAGGGATCAGTTCTCGGTCCATTATTATTTGTCATCTATATAAACGATCTTGGGGAGGCAGTTAATAATAAAGTGTCAATTTTTGCGGATGATACCAAATTAGCAGCTGTAGTTAAAGATATTGATGATAATTTTAAAGTGCAGGGGGATTTAAATAAATTGTTATCCTGGGCACATAAGTAGCATATGACTTTCAACCTTGATAAGTGCAAAGTTATTAACATGGGAAAAGATAATAGAGAATTTAACTATGAAATGGATGGGCATTGGCTGCTCAGCTCAGTAGAGGATGAGAAAGATCTAGGAGTAGTAATAGATAAGTCATTAAGATTTTCTAAGCAGTGTATTGAAGCAAGAAATAGGGCAAATAGAGTGCTGGGTTTCATTAAGAGAAATGTCAGTTACAAAAGTAAGGAGGTTATTCTTAAACTCTACAACTCTTATGTTAGGCCACATCTAGAGTACTGTATACAGGCATGGTCCCCACATTTTAGACACGATATTAACCTTCTTGAGTCAGTGCAATGGAGGGCAACAAAGATTATTTCTTCCCTGAGGCACCTTGAATATATAGATAGACTGAGGGTATTAAATATGTTCTCGTTCAAAAGGAGGTGTGTGAGAGGGAATATGATTGAGCTCTTTAAAAAAATTTCTGGGATAGATAAATTGGATGTTAGCAAGTTTTTTGAGTTAGATGAAGCAAATCGGACTAGTGGTCACCACTTGAAAATTAAAAAGCAAGGGTGTAGGTTGGATTTAAGAAAAAAAAATTCACCAATAGAGTGGTAGACTTCTGGAACAAATTGCCGCGGAGGGTAGTAAGTAGTCCAAATTTAAATGTATTTAAGAGTAGGTTGGATGAGTTTATGGGGAGGGAAGGTTGTGATGGTTCCTAAGTTTTGTATATATTATTGTTTTATATATCTATAGCTGCATGATTTAGTTCTTGACAAGGCTTGATTGGTGATACCCTTGTTTCTGGACGCAATCCTCTGGATGTAGTTTTCCTGGGAGTTTGGGTGCCTTAAAAAAGAGTCTGTTTGACTCGGATGACCTATGATGAGTCCTTGTTGTTTTTGTCATCTGTTATATTATATTGTGGGGGACTTTGGTGATGGTGCTTTTTGTGGGTGGGTTTTGACGGATGCGGATGACCTTTGATAGGCCCTTATGCTTTTGTCATCTGTGAAATTATGTTATGTTATGGACCTCTACTATTTCCTAATCAGATTCTTTCAAAACCCCTTCATATTTAATAGGCCCTATTTTATCACTGTTAGATTTATTATTGATTCTATAATAGCTAAAGAATTTTTTAGGATTTTTATTATTCTTTTTAGCTAAATTAATTTCTGCTGTCCTTTTGGTCTGCTTAATAATCTTATTTAGTTCATTTCTAGTTGACCTATAATGGTTTAAATTATCTAAACTACTCTCACTTTGTAATCTCTGGTATGCCCTTTTTTTCTCTGAAACTTTATTAGCTATTTCTTGATTCCACCATAATGGTTTCCTACATTTCTTCCTAATAGACTTCATTAGAATACACTGTTCCTGAACTATGTTTAATATAGTCTTAAAAATATCCCACATCTCATAAGTATTCTTTCCATAGAAATCTATATCCCACTTATTCTGATTTAGCATGTTGCGTAATTTATCGTAATCTCCCCTATAAAAATTTGGAATTTTTGTGGAGTTTGTCGTTGTTCTACCCTTAACTATTTGCAAATTAAACCGAACCATCTGATGATCACTGTTTCCCAATGATTCCCCTACACTCAATCCTTGAACTAAGTGATCATCATTTGAAAGAATTAGATCTAATATATTGGCACCCCTTGTTGGCTTATTAACAAATTAGATCAAAAAGTTATCCTCAAAACACTCCATAAACTTACAACTTGCTTTGTCTCTTCCTATCATATTTTCCCAGTCTACAGAAGTTAAATTAAAGTCACCAAGAATAACTATCTTCTTTGCATCCTTTACTTATTTCCCTAATCATTAACCCATTGATACAATCAGTCTGTCCTGGTGATCTATAAAAAGCTCCCGAGTGTATTTTCCTATTTTTACCAACCTTAATATCTATCCATAATGATTCACCTTCTCCTTGCTTTATAGTTATTTAGATTTGAAGAAATGCTATTTCTGATATAAATAATCAACCCACCACCAGTCCTATCTCTCCTTTGACTAATGTACATAATATAACCTTCTAGTTCAAATTCACTGACATTATCATTAAATAAATTTTCATTAACCCATGATTCAACTATACATATTATATCTATATCTTCATGAATGATATAACTAAATAATTCATCCCTCCTATTTCTAAGACTACGAGCATTTGTGTAAAGACAACTCAGCCCACCTATCCCTGAAGCACCTAAGGGCCTATCTCCTCTGCATCTCCTTTCTCTCCTTCCCCGACCCTGTACTCTTGTATTTCCCTGACCACTATAACTACTTGAGTAATTTAACCCTAAAGCACTTCCATTAGCCTGCCTACCTTCTACAAATCTGTGTTTGCTTCCTTTCCCTGCCTCACTTTGAGCCAATTAAAATATGGTGTTCCACAAGGCTCAGTGTTGGGTCCGATACTTTTCTCCTTATATATATCTGGCCTTGTTGATATCATGAATGCACATAGAGTCAACTATCACCTTTATGCTGATGATGTACAAATCTATATTCCCATCACCAATCTTCCTTCTTGCTTATCAAAAGTGAATGCACTCCTAACTGACCTAAAATTGTGGATGCATGGTAGAAAACTGAAACTTAATGAAGGTAAAACTGAAATTATAATTTTTACAAAGGATAGAACTCAAGTTCCTCTTCCTGTTGAGATCAACTTAATACAGAGTAAGCTAACCTCATCACACACTCAAGTATCTTGGTAATATCTTTAATACCAAACTATCTTTTACTGACCACTTTAATTCTATAATCAAGATCTGTAATTACCACCTTAGAAGGATCTCTTTGCTTACTAAATATCTAGATCGGAAAACTATTGTGATCCTGATACATGCCTTTGTGATCTCTCAAATTGACTATTGCAATTCCTTATTTATTAATCTGCCTAAGAGAGAATTGAAAAGATTGCAATCACTACTAAATCAATCTGCTTGATTGGTATTCAATCTGCCTCCTGGTACCAGTACTTCTTCTCATCTGTTTGATTTGCATTGGTTACCTATAATAGCACGCATTAAGTTTAAAATTTGTTTGCTGACATTTAAGGCACTTAAATTTGGAGAGCCATACTATATTCGTGAGATGATTACTCACTATTCCTCGAACTGTAATGTTGCTCTTTGGACGTTGGACGACCCTACTCGTCTGACTGTACCATTTGTAGAGAGAGGGAACTCCTACTCTTGCAGAGCTTTTTCATATATTGCCCCAAATATTACAACGAATTGCCAATGGATATAAAGTGTGCTTCATCAGTTGATATATTCAAGAAAAGGTTGAAAACGCACCTGTTTCTCTCAGCTTATGACCCTGATTCAAAGACTATGTCATTGGATTATAAGTTATAATATATGTGTGTGTATGCATGTATATATACATATATGTATGCATATGTGTATTTTTGGACACAGTAGGTTCCAATGAACTCTATTATTAGCCAAACTGTATATGTATATTTTAAACACACTAGCTTCTAATGAATGCTCCTAATTACTGACGGTGGTATGTATACCATAATTTATTTAATCGCTTAACCATAGATGTATGGTATTTCTAAACTGACATTGTGGTTTGCCCACAATTTCTGGGTTGAATCAGACTCTTTGTGCAGTCACTAAGACCCTAATGTACCATCTAGCGCCGTTGAAACTTGGCCAGATTGGCGAATAGTGATAAAAGCGCTATATAACATTACATAACATAATTTCACGGATGAAAAAAGCCACAAGGGCCTATCAAAGGTCATCCGTATCCATCAAATCCCACTCATATAATGCATCCATAGGATTTTGTCAGATCATGCATCTACAATATACAATTTAACAATCCATAGGAATGTCCAACCATGCATCTACAATATATAATTTAAGGCCTCCATAGGAGTCTGTCAAAAACAAAATCAAAGTCCCCCAAAATATACAATAAAAAGAAACTGCATCCACAGGAATGAGTCAAAAAACATATCCACATACAGAAAAGTAAGAAATTAACCCTCCATCCCCATATAATCATCCAATCTGCACTTGAAAACATTCAAGTTTGGGCTGTCTACAGTCTCAGCTGGCAAACTATTCCAATAATCCACCACTCTGTTAGTGAAAAAATATTTTCTAACATCCAGTCTGCACCTGTTTTTTAATCTTTAAGTGGTGGCCTCTAGTTCTATTACTACCTTCTAACTCAAATACCTTGCTGAAATCCAATTTATCCATCCCAGAAAAGATATTAAAAAGCTCAATCTTATCTCCCCTCACACACCTTCTTTCAAATGAAAACATATTTAATACCCTCAGTCTATCTTCATATTCAAGGTGCTTCAGGGATGGTATTATTTTTGTTGCCCTCCTTTGTACTGACTCTAATAATTTTATATCATGTCTAAAATGTGGTAACCATGCCTGTATACAGTACTCTAAATGTGGCCTGACATAAGAGTTGTATAGTTTAAGGATGACCTCCTTACTCTTGTAGCTAACATTTCTTTTAATGTAACCTAGCACCCTATTTGCTCTATTTTTTGCCTCAATACACTGCTTTGAAAATTTCAGTGACCTATCTACTACCACTCCTAAGTCCTTCTCATCATCAACTGAATTAAGCCAATATCCATCCATCTCATAGCTAAATTCCCTATTGTCTCTCCCCATGTTAATAACTTTGCATTTATTAAGGTTAAAAGTCATCTGCCACTTCTGAGCCCAAGCTAACAACTTATCTAAGTCACCCTGCACTTTAAAGCTACCCTCAACCTCTTTGACTACAGCTGCCAATTTAGTGTCATCAGCAAAACTGGACACTTTGCTATTTACACCTTGCCCAAGATCATTTACATAGATTATAAATAATAAAGGGCCTAAAACTGATCCCTGAGGTACGCCACTAATAACATTCCTCCACTCTGACCTCACTCCATTCAGTACAACTCTGTTTCCTATTTTTCAGCCATTCAGTTATCCAATTTAAAACGTACCCACATATCCCATGCAGCTTTAATTTATGAACTAGTCTTCTATGTGGAACCTTATCAAAAGCTTTGCTGAAATCTAAGTAGATCCCATCAACTTTCTCACCCCTATCTAATTTTTTAGTTACATAATCCATAAAATTCAGTAAATTAGTTAAACACGATCTATCTTTTCTAAAACCATGCTGAGCATCATTAATTAACCTGCTACTCTCTAGATGATCAGAAATATTATTATTAAATTTCCCTGACCACTATCAAAACCTAGTTTCCCACCTCTAAAGACCTAATAACACTATCTAATTCCGCCACAAAACCTCAACCCCATCTCGGCTCAGATGGAGTCCATCCATCACATACAAACCCTTATTCCCATAAAACCCACTCCAAACATCTACAAACACCAATCCTGACTCCTCGCACAAACCTTTCACATATTCATTCAACCCCATTGCACGAGACAACCATTCCATCCCCACATCCATTCTCGGAAGCACACCTGAAACAACTCCTTTTACTCTACTTTCACACATCCTTTCAATCAGCCTTTATAACATAACATAACATAACATAATTTCACGGATGACAAAAGCCACAAGGGCCTATCAAAGGTCATCCGCCTCCGTCAAAACCCACCCTCAAAAAGCACCATCACCAGGGGAAGACAAAATCAAAGTCCCCCACAATATAATATAACGGATGACAAAAGCCACAAGGGCTCATCATAGGTCATCCGAGTCAAGCGGCCTCTTTTTCAAGGCACCCAAACTCCCAGGAAAACTACATCCAGAGGATTGCATCCAGAAACAAGGGTATCACCAATCAAGGCTTGTCAAGAACTAAATCATGCAGCTATAGTTATATACAAACAATATTAATATATACAAAACTTAGGAACCATCACAACCTTCCCTTCCCATAAACTCATCCAACCTACTCTTAAATACATTTAGATTTGGACTACCTACTACCCTCTGCGGCAATTTGTTCCAGAAGTCTACCACTCTATTGGTGAAAAAATATTTTCTTAAATCCAACCTACACCCTTGCTTTTTAATTTTCAAGTGGTGACCTCTAGTCCGATTTCCATCATCTAACTCAAAAAACTTGCTAACATCTAATTTATCTATCCCGGAAAAAATTTTAAACAGCTCAATCATATCCCCTCTCACACACCTCCTTTCGAACGAGAACATATTTAATACCCTCAGTCTATCTTCATATTCAAGGTGCCTCAGGGAAGGAATAATCTTTGTTGCCCTCCGTTGCACTGACTCAAGAAGGTTAATATCGTGTCTAAAATGTGGGGACCATGCCTGTATACAGTACTCTAGATGTGGCCTAACATAAGAGTTATAGAGTTTAAGAATAACCTCCTTACTTTTGTAACTGACATTTCTCTTAATAAAACCCAGCACTCTATTTGCCCTATTTCTTGCTTCAATACACTGCTTAGAAAACCTTAATGACTTATCTATTACTACTCCTAGATCTTTCTCATCCTCTACTGAGCTCAGCCAATGCCCATCCATTTCATAGTTAAATTCTCTATTTTCTTTTCCCATGTTAATAACTTTGCACTTATCAAGGTTGAAAGTCATTTGCCACTTATGTGCCCAGGATAACAATTTATTTAAGTCCCCCTGCACTTTAAAATTATCATCAATATCTTTAACTACAGCTGCTAATTTGGTATCATCCGCAAAAATTGACACTTTATTATTAACTGCCTCCCCAAGATCGTTTATATAGATGACAAATAATAATGGACCGAGAACTGATCCCTGAGGAACCCCACTGATAACATCCCTCCACTCTGACTTTACACCATTTAGCACTACCCTTTGCTTCCTGTCTTTCAGCCACTCAGCTATCCAATTTGAAACACCCCCACATATCCCAATCATTTTTAATTTATGAACTAGTCTCCTGTGTGGTACCTTATCAAATGCTTTACTAAAATCTAAGTAAATTATATCTACATTCTCTCCCTTATCTACTTGATCTGTTACAAACTCCAGAAAGTCTAGTAAGTTAGTCAAACATGATCTACCTGATCTAAACCCATGCTGAGCATCGCTGATTAACCCCTCCCTCTCTAGATGTTGGCAAATCCCTTTTTTAACTATTTTCTCAAGAATTTTACAGACTACAGGAGTTAGGCTAACCGGTCTAAAGTTATTTGGATCCTCTTTACTACCCTTCTTGAAAATGGGGACTACATTCGCTCTCTTCCAATCATCGGGTATTTCTCCATATTCCAATGACCTAGTATATAACTTGTCCAGAGCTATTGAGATACTTTCTACCCCTTCTTTAAGTATCCTAGAATGAATATTATCAGGGCCGGAGGCCTTGGTAGTATCTAAATCACCTATTAGTCCTTTTATCATCCTCCGATCCACACAAATGTTAGTAAACACCTCTTTTCCTGACCTATGAGTACTATACATAGGACTATTTAGTTTCTCTTTTGTAAATACTGATGCAAAATGACCATTTAGTACCTCAACTATTTCCTCATCAGTTTCTCTCACAAACCCTTCATATTTGATAGGTCATAACTCACAAGTACCCACCTTCTTTACATCGTTTACTCCGACATGTGTAATCACAACTGCTTCCCTCTCACACCCAGACACCAACTTATCATACCTCTCACACACATCATTTACACCAGCACCCGGCAGACAAACTCTCACTCTCTTCCATGTACTTTCACTCAACTTCCTATCTAAATACCTAATCTGAGAGTCACCCATCACAATCACCTCAGTCATTCTCCTATTCTCTTTAGGCCTAGTATTACCCTCCCTCCTGCTCTCACTCACTCGACCTCCTATTCTACTTTCAGGCACGGCCACACCAGACAAATCTGTTTCAAATTCTTCCTCTCTCAGGGCATCAAATCTGTTAGTTAGCCTAACATAAGAACATAAGAAAATAAGAAAAGAAGGAGACTGCAAAAGACCATTCATGGCCTACACTTGGCAGCTCCTGTTCCAGTCAACACACAAATGATTTCTTACCAGAGAAAAGTCATCAACATTGTCACCCTTTACAGGAGTTCGTCAGATCTAATCTACAATATACATAAAATGCATCCAGAGGATTATGTCCATTCATGCAACCGCAAAATATAATCTCCCCACTCTTTAGAAAAATATATACATATGTACATAAAAAAAAAAGTCAGTCCCATCTAGCAGCTTCATCCATATATTTATCTAATCTATTCTTAAAACTATCCAGAGAGGAGGCTTCTATCACATGTCTAGTGAGCTTATTCCATTCATCTACCACACGATTTGTAAACCAATTCCTCCCAATCTCCTTCCTAAACCTATACTTATCAAGCTTAAACCCATTGCTACGTGTCCTGTCATGTTCACTAAGTATAAGAACCTTACCCAGATCCTCTTTATTATATCCTTTTACCCATTTGAAGACTTCAATCAATTCCCCTCTAACTCTTCTCCTTTCCAATGTATGTAGATTTAGTTTTCTGAGCCTTTCACCATAAGGTAAGTTCCTTAGCCCACCAATCATCTTTGTCATCCTTCTCTGCACAGACTCAAGCAAATCAATATCCTTCCTATAATATGGTGACCAAAATTGTACTGCATAGTCTAGATGAGGCCTAACTAGCGCCAGATACAGTTTTAGAATGACTTCAGCACTCTTATTGCTTACACTCCTCCTAATGAATCCCAATATCCTATTAGCTTTATTCTTAGCATTTAGGCATTGCTTTCTAGGACGAAGGTCTGAACTTACCAAAATACCCAAGTCCCTCTCACAATCAGTCCTCCCTAAAATTCTCCCATTTAATTTATAACTATTCAATGGATTATTTCTACACCTATACTAAGTACACTACATTTGTCTATGTTAAACTTCATTTGCCATTTCTCGGCCCAATTGGACAGAATGGTCAATTCCTCCTGCATTACAACAGCATCAGAATCAGCCCTAATGGCCCTACCTAGCTTAGTATCATCAGCAAATTTACTCAGGTCACTACTTATACCTATGTCAAGATCATGAATATAAATTAGGAATAGCAAGGGCCCCAAAACAGATCCTTGCGGAACTCCACTGCTAACACACCCCCACTCAGATTTAACTCCATCTGTACTAACTCTTTGCTGTCTGTCACCAAGTCATGACTGAATCCACCTAAATATACTGCCATCGATCCTGTGTGCTTTAACTTTGCTCAGAAGCCGTAAGTGTGGCAATCGATCAAAAACCTTACTAAAGTCCAAGTATAAAATATCATAGTTTTCATCATTATCTGCTGCTTCATACACCTTACTATAAAAAGACAGCAAATTAGTGAGATAGGATTTACCCTTACTAAAGCCATGCTGTGATTCCTTTATCAACTTATGCTTATCCAAGTGATCCCTAATATTCCTTGCTATAATAGATTCCATCATTTTCCCTACCACTGATGTCAAACTTACTGGTCTGTAATTAGACATATTTGTTTTATCCCCTTTCTTAAATATAGGTATCACATTGGCTTTCTTCCATGCCACTGGCACAATGCCACTCTCCAATGATTTTCTAAAGATGCATGCTAGGGGCTCACTTAACACATCCTTACATTCTTTCAAAATTCTAGGAAAGAGCTCATCAGGACCGGGTGCTTTACTACTTTTGATTTTATTAATTTCCTTTGTCACTATCTCCTTTGTGATTAAGATATCCTTTAATTTCTCTTCATCATTACCCCAAAAGATCATTGACACCTCAGGTATATTTAGAGTATCCTCCTGTGTAAATACTGAGAGAAAAAAGTCATTTAGCATTCCAGCCATTGAGTCCCTATCACTCACTAATTCTCTATTGGAATCTATAAGTGGGCCTATTTTATCTCTAATCTTAGTTTTATATAATTGATAAAAACTTTTAGGATCTTCCTTTGCCCTATTTGCCACTTTAATTTCATAATTTCACACACAAAAGATTTCTTACCAGAGAAAAGTCATCAACATTGTCAGAAGTAAATCCAGTATATTATTACCTCTAGTGGGTTCGTTAATAATCTGCCTCGGAAAATTATCTTGGACAACATTCAAAAATTCCTCACCCTCGTGATCAACCACAAGAGCTTCCCAGTCTATATTTCTGTAATTAAAATCACCCATTATACACACATGCTTACTTCTACATGCCCGTTCAATCTCCTGCCACAGAAGATTTGAAGCTTCCTTACTAAGATTTGGTGGTCTGTATAATAATCCTATGACAAGCTTGTTTTTACCTTCCTTTACATTTAGCCATAATGACTCTGTGTTATCATCTAATTTAATTGTACTGTTTACACAACACTGGAGATTATCTTTAATATAAATAATAACCCCTCCTCCTCTCTTCCTATTCCTATCTGTATGGAACATGTTAAAGCCCTCAATCTCAACCTCAGGTTTAAAGTGATTTCCTGCCAAATCAAGCCATGACTCTGTTATCGCAATTATATCAAAATTCTCTTCACTCGCTAACGCTCTTAAGAGATCTATCTTATTCCTTATACTACGAACATTTGTGTAGTATATTTTTAAGGTTTTTTTATTATTCCCATCTTCATTGCAGCGTGCTTTTCTATTCCTAGTTATCTGCTCATTCACTTGTGCATTAGTCCCCCTATAACGCATCAGTATGCCCTCTCCCTTAGCTATTCCTCTATCTCTGCATCCCTTCCATTTCCTACACCTGCCCTCTATTCCTGTTATTCCCTTACCTCTAACAGCTTCTAGTTTCCCACCTGTAAGGACCTAATCACACTATCCAGCTCCCCCCATAGAACCTCAACACCTGCCCGACTAAGATGGAGCCCATCCATCGCATACAACCTCCTATTCCCGTAAAACCCTCCCCAGACATCTACAAACACCAATCCTAACTCCTCACACAGTCCTTTCACAAATTCATTCAAACCAATTGCACGCGACAACCATTCTAGTATAGATGGAGTTAAATCTGAGTGGGGGTGTGTTAGCAGTGGAGTTCCGCAAGGATCTGTTTTGGGTCCCTTGCTATTCTTAATTTATATTAATGATCTTGACATAGGTATAAGTAGTGACCTGAGTAAATTTGCTGATGATCCTAAGCTAGGTAGGGCCATTAGGGCTGATTCTGATGCTGTTGTAATGCAGGAGGAATTGACCATTCTGTCCAATTGGGCTGAGAAATGGCAAATGAAGTTTAACATAGACAAATGTAGTGTACTTAGTATAGGTAGAAATAATCCACTGAATAGTTATAAATTAAATGGGAGAAATTTAGGGAGGACCGATTGTGAGAGGGACTTGGGTATTTTGGTAAGTTCAGACCTTCGTCCTAGAAAGCAATGCCTAAATGCTAAGAATAAAGCTAATAGGATATTGGGATTCATTAGGAGAAGTGTAAGCAATAAGAGTGCTGAAGTCATTCTAAAACTGTATCTGCGCTAGTTAGGCCTCATCTAGACTATGCAGTACAATTTTGGTCACCATATTATAGGAAGGATATTGATTTGCTTGAGTCTGTGCAGAGAAGGATGACAAAGATGATTGGTGGGCTAAGGAACTTACCTTATGGTGAAAGGCTCAGAAAACTAAATCTACATACATTGGAAAGGAGAAGAGTCAGAGGGGAATTGATTGAAGTCTTCAAATGGGTAAAAGGATATAATAAAGGGGATCTGGGTAAGGTTCTTATACTTAGTGAACATGACAGGACACGTAGCAATGGGTTTAAGCTTGATAAGTAAAGGTTTAGGAAGGAGATTGGGAGGAATTGGTTTACAAATCGTGTGGTAGATGAATGGAATGGGCTCACTAGACATGTGATAGAAGCCTCCTCTCTGGGTAGTTTTAAGAATAGATTAGATAAATATATGAATGAAGCTGCTAGATGGGACTGACTTTTTTTATGTACATATGTATATATTTTTCTGCGGAGTGGGGAGATTATTTTGCGGTTGCATGAATGGACATAATCCTCTGGATGCATTTTATGTATATTGTAGATTAGATCTGACGAACTCCTGTAAAGGGTGACAATGTTGATGACTTTTCTCTGGTAAGAAATCTTTTGTGTGTTGACTGGAACAGGAGCTGCCAAGTGTAGGCCATGAATGGTCTTTTGCAGTCTCCTTCTTTTCTTATGTTCTTATTCCCGTAAAACCCTCCCCAGACATCTACAAACACCAATCCTAACTCCTCACACAGTCCTTTCACAAATGATGACTTGATGACTTTTCTCTGGTAAGAAATCTTTTGTGTGTTGACTGGAACAGGAGCTGCCAAGTGTAGGCCATGAATGGTCTTTTGCAGTCTCCTTCTTTTCTTATGTTCTTATGTTCATTCAAACCAATTGCACGCAACAACCATTCTACCCACACATCCAATCTTGGAAGCACACCAGAAACAACACCTTTTACCCTGCTTTTACTTATCCTTTCAACTAACCTTTTATACTGCTCACGTAACTCACATGTACCCACCTTCTTTACATCATTCACCCCCACATGCGTAATCACAACTGCATCCCTCTCACACCCAGAAACCAGCCTATCATACCTCTCACAAACATCACTTACACCAGCACCCGGCAGACAAACTCTCATTCCCTTCCACTTGCTATCACTCAACTTCCTATCTAAATACCTAATCTGAGAGTCACCCATCACTAGCACCTCAGTCATTCTCCTATTCTGTCTTGGCCTAACATTACCCTCCCTCCTGCTCTCAGTCACACTACCACCCATCCTGCTTTCATCCACAATCACACCAGGCAAATCACTTTCAAACTCTTCCTCTCTCAGGACATTGAATCTGTTAGTCAACCTAACAGGTTCTATGTCCCTCTCATTCACACACCTAACCTGTCCTAACTTGTCTATCCTATCCATTTTCACCCACCATTCATCATCACTCACAACTTCCATACTATTCCCAGTCCTAGCCCTATCTTCCACCCTCTTAGCACTAATCTCACCCTTCAATTGCACACTTGCATCTCTTCTCACCTCAAACACCAAATCATTCAACCTCTTACATTCCCCACTCAACCTCCTAACTTCCCCTTCCAGAAAACACACACGGCATTCAGTTACATTCGCTCTCCTTTCAACTCCACATGCATCACACACCACATACACACTACTTTCAAACGGCATGCTATCACCATCTATACAAAAAGCCATATCTCAGAAATTTACTAAGGAAAAAGTTAACACTCACCCCAAAAAATTCTTGCTCAGGATTGCTGCCAGTTATCTTCCCCAAAAGTATTAATCACTAATGTATTTATTACAGTGATTGGTGTATTAAATAAATACAAGAAAAACTACACACCCAAATCAGTATTATATCCCAATCTTACAATGAGAATCAGGAGCTTCCTGTAAGACAACCTTCCAGAACAAAGCTATTTCAGAAGTATAACCACTGTAAAACCACAGGTTCCATTTTCCTCTCATTCACACACCTAACCTATCCTAACTTATCTATTCTGTTCACTTTCACCCACCACTCATCATCACTTACTTCACTTACTGCTTTCTGTCCAGTCCCTGTTCTAGGCCTAACTTCCTCCCTCCTGGTCTCAATCTGACTCTTCAAATGTACACTTGCATCTCTTCTCACTTCAGACACTAAATTGTTCAGTCTCAAGCATTCCGCACGTAATTGACTCACCTCCTCAGTCAAAGCACATACACGGCACTCAGACACATTCATTCTCCTCTCTACACCACAGACATCGCACACTATATTCAAAAGGCATACACTCTACATCCAAACAGTCAGCCATACTTAAACAAGAACAATAATAGAAACAAAAACTTACGAACAACAAGAATTTGATGGCCACCAAAGTAAATGAAAGTCACTTTGTCACTAAAACAAAATAACCACAATTTAACTTTGTTATATTAACCAAATATACGATCTAATAACTCAATCTTTATGTTTACTATGTCACACACCAAAGTATAGCAAATAATCAAAATATTCCAAGAGCTCTACGAAACACGTGCTACCTGTTTGAAGGTCAGTCAAAGGATCTGACACAATTCTATGGATGCATTTTATGGGTGGGTTTTGACAATGCAGATGACCTTTGATAGGCCCTTGTGGCTTTTGTTATCAGTGAAATTATGTTATGTTAGATAAAGATGTAGATTAGCGACTTGGCTGAAAAAGTGTTTCTTTTTGTAAATATTTTCATTCACCCCTGCAGGAATATTCATATGCATTTTAGTCATCTGACATCAGATCCCACCCCCATTATAATTCGCAAAACGATTAAAGGTACTGACATGATTTGGTTAAATCATTGGTAAACATTAGGACATTAGTCTATAAACAATTACGATTATATAGTGAGGGGCTGTGCCCCCCAGACACCCCAATTTAATGAAACTCAGGATCATCGTAGTGTGGTCCCCCATTATATTTACCCCCACACAAGCCGTCCCCTTAAATGTACTCCAAAAACGTGAAACATTTTGGAACACAGAAGAAAATGTACGTCCCATCATTTGAGTCGCTAATCTACATATTTACATTATGTTAGCCCCCCCCCTTGACACATTTAGGAATAGGAACACAAATCAATACATCACTCCTGATCCACGTCTTGCTCCTTAGTCCTAATCCTTTCCCCAGCACAACCCCTGAATAATATACCGCCCGTCTTCGGGTCATTCTAATCAAGAAATTATGTTATATAAGTAAGAGTGCTAGAGAAAATTGATTTATAAATGGTTTTAAGATTAAACTGTTAATTACATTATACGAAAAAAAAGTAGTTTATACTTCTAATTTGTTGCTCTATCTAAATAATATTTCAGACTTGAGAAGAACACAAAATAGACACTTTTATAATTAATGAAGTCAAGGAATATAACATTAATAGGCTTAACTGATGTTTGTTTTTGTCAAAACTTGAGGGCAAAGCCAAAGCAAAAACTAGTAACATAAATGTGAAATAAAATCCAGTAGATTATGGCAACTACAGATTGCAAATTCAGTTTGTTTCTTTATGTTTACATTTAGCTAATTTCTTGACATTAAAATCATATTAAAAATAAAACAATGTTTTGGGGGGTTTACTTTAAAAAAAAAGCATTGTTAAATAATATCCTTTTCTTAATAAATAATCTTTGAAAATTAGGATTTAGTTGCCAAATTTTATTTTTCTGGAATTCATTTTAATATTTGAGTTACTTTACTTATGCTCTTGCTCAGGAAAAATCATGTGATGTCAGCTGATATGAACTTTTTGGAACATTTAGGTTGTGTTTGGAAGAAAATATTATAAAAGCGGGTTATTGCTTAATAATCTAATAATATGGATAGTTATTTAATAATTCATATATAAATTGAACTGTTTTAAAAAGTTGAAAATTAATCTCACGAATAATCTACAATAATCAATTGAATGTTGATGCAGCGACTTGAAGAATATAGAACATTGCACCGGGTTATATATTAATACTAATTTAGTCTGTTGTAAAAAGGAAAACAGATTGTCATTAAGTTTTTATTTTTGATTTCAATGTATAGTAGTATCCTGTTGCAACACAATGTTAACTTGGTACCGTTGACGGGATCTTACGACCATTACAGGACGGCCTTTATTACCAACTAAGGTGAAGAACAGGGAAAGCAAGTCTCCCAGAATGCAGGAGCACGCAGGGGCCATCAACAAATAGCAGCACGAAAAACAGCGAGTTCACGACGAAGGCGTGACGCTCTCTTCATTCGCGCATGACATGGAAACTGGAGTGTCATCTCAAACACAATGCTCTGCCTTGAGATTCAGACTGTCTATACTTTGAGCTAGTTTCGACATGCTGAATATTTTATGAAGATTGGTTTAACCGACTCTTACGCAGTAGTTGCTCTTGCTTAGGGACTACCATTTCTGAGGAAGTAACAAACGTATTAGTCTGAGGCAAACTTATAAAGGGAAAAGATGAAGATGTGTGTTAGGCGAATTTTTCAAATTAAAACACTGGTAATGCGGCTACCAGCAGGAGCATAACCGCCGAAATAATTAACCATATGTTCAGCTAATTTTAAAAATAATAAAATAGTGACAGGGAAAAACCACAACACAAAAGGGGGGAAAAAGGATCGCTGATGCCCTGGAAGGAAGCCTGTTTCCTCAGGGGCACGGACAAAAACAAGTATATACTGTTAAGGAGGATGTCTGCCACGTCCAAGAAATCTATAATGTTACAGTCGAATGTGAACGAACCCCTTCTGCGTAAAATGGGAAAGCGGTAGCAACCCTGCTCGTTCATATACCGGGACAAGTTACGGACAGTGAATATCTCTTAGACTGGGATATTTGGCTACAAGAATGTGCCAAGCAGACTGGGAGAGTAAGGTAGAGGGCAGTGCTCTGTCAAATGAAGCTTCGTTACGCGAGTGTGCCCATTTCAAATGTGAAAGAAAACGACCTAAATTCATCTGCGAAAAAAGCGTGGTGGAAAGGCATGGAACTTTAGATTCATTTCTGCATTGTCCATCTTTTTGATGATTCTTGAAATGAATTAAGAGTAGGGAAGAACGAAATCCTAGTCAGATCATACGTCTTATCCCTAAATCTCCAGGACCCCGACAAACGACAATCTCGAGATACACCCGCCTCAAAGTAGCCGTGCCTCACAGATACTACGAGGGGGGCGGTACAGATATTATAATACCTTTAGGGCACTTAGTTTGCTCTGTCAGTCGCTAAAAATCACAATCCGGTCTGCAAACCTGGCACACCACGTAATATCTTATATTTGGCTGTTAATTGCAAGCAACTCGGCCGGGAAGACAGACACAACGCTGGGAAGATACGATACTTATCGGCTTCGAACAAAGAGTAGCAAGCACGAAAGCAGATCTGCTTTTCAGATTCGTAGCCTCTGTGCACACTGGAACTTCTGAAGCGTAATACTATGTGAGCTGCTAGATATTTGCAGGCAATATTCTGGTTGATGTAGAAATTTTAAAAGCAACAATACGCAAAATCGACAATCTCACAGAAAGAAACTCGAGAGGCATCCGCCGTATCGCCATACAGCTTAGGCCTGTTCAAAATTCAACCTTTTCTTATTATCATAAGTTTCTGTACAATTCCCCATGCTTTTGCCCTTTAGTATAGAATGCTAAGAACTATTGCTTCATGAAGCTTTAAACTTTCTCCCTTGAATTCGAAATTGTAACTGGTCATATTGTTTTACTGGTGAGAACATCCAGATCCAGGCTGATGGTGACCCATGTCCTACGTGTTAACGTCGTGGGCAGTTGAGTCGCCCCAGGTAACATCATCCAAGAGAATAACTACCACCTGTTCTGCTGCTGTTGTAAAGTATTATATCATGTTAAAAGAGTAATTGTTAAGTGCGAGGGGTGGTCAATAAATTTTGCCAATCGGGAGGGCAAAACAGAGGAACGGGGATGGCTGTTTGTGGGGGTGTTAGGACAAGTTATGACAAGTCAGGACAGGCAGCCGCACGCTCCTGCCTCGTTTATTTAAGAAGCAGTAGCTGATGGCAGATCGTTAGTCACGGATTTTTCAATAATGGAGAAGGTTGAGCACCGCGCAGTGATCAAATTTTTTACCAAGGAAGGCAAGAATGCAAAAGAAATCCATGGACGCATGGTTGCAGTGTACACTGACACCGCCCCTTCCTATGCAACCATTGCTCGCTAGAATAGGGAGTTCCACCATGGTCGTGAGTCACTTGAAGATGATCCCCGTCTAGGACGCTCGTCAGACGTGACCAACGAGGACAATGTGGCCCGTGTGGAGAGGATGATCCTCTGAAATCGACGGGTGAAGGTCGAAGAAATCGAGCGAGAACTTGGAATATCACATGGAAGTGTTATCAACATCATCCACCACAATTTGGCCATGACCGTTGGGTCCCTAGATACCTCACGTCCCATGATCGACTTCAAAGTCGTCAAAGTCTCAAGGCCAGAGTTGCACAAGCTGCCCTGCCCGAGTGCGGATTCGAGGAGCTCAACCATTTCCCCTACAGTCCAGATCTGGCACCTAGAGACTACTTTTTATTCCGCCAGCTCAAAGCTGCACTGCGTGGACGCTGGTTTGGGGACGATAAAGATGTCCAGCTCGCTGTCCAGGAGGAAATTGAACAGCAGTCGGGATATTTCTGGTGGTCGGGAATTCGAAGCCTCAGGGACAAGTGGCGCTAGTGCATTGAAGTCGAGGGTAGTTATATTGAAAAATAATAAAACACTTTTCCTCATATCTCGTTTCCTTATATCCGAATTGCAAAACTAATTGACCACCCCTCGTACATCATAAATGTCGCAATAAAGTAAAATATAAAACTTTTTGTGATCAGGAAAGTAATTATTTTTACCTCGTTTTGGATTATGTTGTAGTCTTTCGCCATCACTGTTTACTGCAGGTATCTTGTCTTCTTATTCTTTTGATCTTCCTAGAACCTGATATGTCCATCTTTCTTTTCTGTTAATAACAGCTTGTTGTTCTATATTCCCTGGATTGCATCTGAAGTCTTATATAGCCAAATGTTCCTCCTTTTCCCTATGGTTTACTTGCTCTTCCTTTCTTTTGACGCACTTTCTAGCATCTCGTCAATTTCGGGTACTCAACTCTCTCGTTCCTTGCCCATTAACTTTACTGTTCTAGCGCTAGCTCAAGATCATGATATACTGATTCACTCCTTGCGTGAATCTCCTCAACTTGTCCTTCCAGCAATCGACCTCCCAGACAGTCCATCTAGGTACATTTTGATAGAATTTCCCTTGGCTGACTGTCTTCGCACTCTCGTTCCGTTTTCTATCTTCGGTGTGTTTTTGACCAAATTCTCGGTCTTTCTCGTCGTGGTGTTCGAGGTACTTACTCTAAAGCTCTTCGCTTTTTGTGGCCAGGTATGAATGCCGACTTTACAAATGAACTCGATCGTACTTATCTTCCTAGCTTACCAGATCCAACGCGATCAAAAACACCATTGGTCCTTTTTCCACTTCCATCGTCGCTTTTCGACGCTATTCACCTTGATCTGGTTGTTCCTCTTCCCTATTCTCAAGGCTATAATAATCTTCTGAGCAGAATAACCCGTTTCAATCGTTGGTTGGAAGTTCTGACTGTTGCAGACATTCGAACTTGCAATGTTACTCGAGCTTTCATTGCAAGTTGGATTTCGCGTTTTGATGTTCCTTCAACAAACATGACTGATCGCAGAAGAAATTTTGAATCGCATCAGTGGCAAGCGCTTGTCAGTTATTGGTTCATTTCGATTACGTACCACCAGCTACCATGCCTGCTAGAGTACAGCGTAACTGAACCTCTCCATATGCAAATCAAGGCTAGCCTGCTTGTGTGAACAAACTCCCTCTGATCTTAAAGGGGATTAGTTCCTCCTTAAATTAATACTTGCCTTGCTCTCCTGCAGAATTAGTTTATGGTACACACCTCATACTTCCTCGTCGATTCCTTTCTTGTTCTGACTGATATATACCTTTAGTGTACAATAACTACACACACACACACACACACACACACACAAAGAGAGAGCGAGAGAAAGATAGAGAGAGAGAGCAGGACAAAGACACATTTTGCCAGGTGAAAGTATCAAACATGGAATGGTAGGAGCAATAAAATAAGGTCGTTTGGAGACAGTTTGTGAATCAGTGGAATCTGATTAAAACGTCTGGTTTGAAACCCGACCACAATGTAAGGCTATCGCACCCGAGTGTGAGAGCAGATAGGCAGAGTAATTAGAGCTGTCGGCAATGGGAACAGAATTGGCGACAAAAGATGTTTCGCCTTAATGTAAAATTTGATAAGGTCATTTTAGCTTTAAGCAAACGGAGTTTCTGTGATACCCTCGCAGGGGAAACCCCCATAAAGTAAGATACGAAGTGGATAATTTCAGCCAATCACAGGCTAGACTCCAAGCAATCGCAGGCTCCGCTGGGCTGACAGGTAGCTAAGCACCGCCTCTGCGACCAAAGGAAAGCGGAGCTACGCGTTGCCTCCAAAATGATGTCCGGTATACAGAAGAGAACATTTTCATTCAAAGATAATTATCATAAATATTATTGTTATTATAAATTATTATTGATCCATTTATTATTAGACTTTTAATTCACCGCTCTGCGAATCTCCATTATTCTTGCTCTTGCCATAATAACCCGATTTAAAATATTCCGTTGCGTAAATTGAATCCTTACCGTAAGTGTAAACATTTCAAAGTGGTAAAAAAATACAAGTGTTTAATTCCTTGCACAAAAGAGCCTTTTACTTACAAACCTTGATCGGTTAATACCCACTCGGACCGTACGTCAAGAAACCTGTAAGCAAGCCACTTTACCAAACCCTTGTCGGATCGTCTTGCAATCGAAACAATGCCCACTTACGCCAAACCTATAACTGGCGACCCCATATTAGGCGCCCCTATATACCTTTATAGGTTGTTAGGTGATTATTGCGCCAATACAGTAGATAGCTCAGGTCACAATAAACTCAAAAACCTATATTTTTATTATACAAGGGGAATGAAGTTAATTGCTAACGGGAAGTCTGAATTTGCAGACAAAATTTCCTTAAGCCTAAATCGGCAACGTCGTGGAAATACGTGTATTAAAACAAAGAGATACGATAAATATATATTATGGAATAAACAATTATGATTAAAAAGTGAAATTACACAGTTTATGATTGGATTGAATTTTACGCGGGTGAATTAACTTTGCATGACTTAAGGAGAATTAGAGTACACACGTGATGATTGGCAATTAGATTGACAAATATTAATTAGGTTATAATTGAATGTTAAATGAGTAAATATTTATATGGATTGATAAATAGATTATATGAGCAAATAGATTATATAGTTAAATGGATTGGGTCAATATTAAATAGATGGGGTAAATATTATTTAGATTGGGTAAATAGCTTACAAATTTGGTAAATGTCAAATGGTGGTAATTATTAATTGGGTAAATAGATCGATAATTTATAAAGGGTAATTGGTAATTTCCTTCGTAATTATTAAATAGATTATTGGTGTGATAAATAAATTATATGTACAAATAGATTATATGGATTAAATTAGATACATAAATACGAGTAGATTGTAATTTGGATACATAAATAGATTATAATTTGGCTACATAAATAGATTAAATAAATAGATTATATACATAGATTACAACGGATTTGGGAGGCTCTGTAAATAAGAGAAGAACCACGCATTAATTCGAGATTCTTTTGGGACATATTTAGCTAAATATTACAATTCTAATATTACAGATCTGATTCCGATGAGCCGAACAAAGTGAATGAATGAGCCCTATGTGATTTTATTTGAAGACGCTCGAGAGATCGGGGGTACCAATCACACGATTTAACTTATGGTTACCAACCCTTCTTTAAACTATATATATATATATATATATATATATATATATATATATATATATATATATATATATACTGATATGATTGATTATTTCCACTTGTAGGGGTTTATGACCGCTACACCCTCTTCCCTAGATCCTGCTTCTTACCCCCACAATTTAGTATGGGCGAAGGCTGAAGTCGTCCAACCACCCTTGGAGTGCTTGCTAATCGTTTGCTTTTGCCAAAGGAAATTACAACCTGTTCTCGTGTTTTGTTTCGCCGTGACTCATCAAACTCACCATTACAACAGGTATGTCAGGGATCATTCCTTGTGATTTCCAGAAGGTTGAAATTCGTTGGCTTACAGCGTCAAACTGAGCAGGATACCGTTTCTCTGGACCGCCTAAAACCTAAATTCATTGGCGCTGTTCGCCTTGAACAGCCCTCGTTTTCTTCTTCCACTATAGATGCAAATGGTCCAGATGTGTCCAATAATATTTTCTTTATACATCCTACTATCAATTCTACAACCCCAACTTCTACTTCTCAAATGATGCCGTATCTTATTGTGTAGGAACCTTTGTCGTCAGCGGTAAATTTTCAAGAGAACATTCAGCCTTAGGATGTTCCTGCCTCAGCAAACGTCAGTTCGGACGAACGATGTAAATGAATTACTTTGGATCATTTCATTTTTGCTCCTCCGAGTTCCTCGCATTTTTCAAATGGCACTGCCAACAATTTGCGTCTCATAACTGGTTTTCCTTAGGGGCACTCAGACCGAGAGGAGGTGCGGCTCCTACTAACACCATGTTTTGCTCAATGGAGACCACAAGATTGAAAATAGTAGATTTTTTATCGTCCATTGAATAGAGTGGAAGATATAAAGCAGTAGGTGCCGAAAACAGTGTGGCAGGGATGTTGCACAACTACGGCCACTGGATCCTTGACACCAGAAAGACGTACCGCTTCTTTAAACACGAGGTGTAGCAGTCCACATAATGTTTTCCCTGAAGGAACATAGTCCTTTGAATACCCAATTAATTTCTCTTTTTCACAGTCCCGATCGGCCTTGTTAAGCTTGCCTTAAAAGCTTGTATATTCGGAAGATTTTTGGTCTTCCGCGTATCTGAGTGGTTAAAGGCTCGGTTTAATTTAGATCAAAACGGTTGCTCGTTGCCTCAGTGTGATTGGTTCGAATCCTACCCCAGTACGGAATTTTTCTAATTAGGAAATAACTTTTTCTGAATAAAAATTATCCTGTTTTCTGTTTCTTGCGTTATGCTGGATTTATTTCATCACTCTTTCGCCCTCATGGAAGATATACATTGTATATTCACTATGTGTTTACCTCAATTTTTCCTTTGTCATTTAAATTCCCAATTAATTTCTATCTCTTTCACAGTCCCGATCGACCTTGCCAAGTGTGCCTCAAAAGCTTGTCTTTTCGGGAGATTTGGGGTCTTCCGCGTAGTTAAAGGCTCCGTTTAATTAAGATCAAAGCAGTTGCTCGCTGCCTCGGTGTGCTTGGTTCGAATCCCAACCAAGTACGGAATTTTTCGAATTAGGAAATAACATTTTCCGAAGAAAAATTACCGTTTTCTGTTTCTTGTGGTATGTGGGATATATATATATATATATATATATATATATATATATATATATATATATATATATATATATATATATATATATATATATATATATAGTAAACCAATTAAAAGAATCATCTATTAAAATCGAGCCCATTTATTAATGTACAGTGGCGGCAACAAAAAAAGTGACATGTGACAATTCGGGGAAAATAAAACAGAAAAATGTAACTTACATATTTTATTATGAATATTTCATGAAAGTTATTACTTGGTCATGTTGCCCTTGCACTTGATGACCATCCTGAGTCGATTGGGCATTGATTCAGTGAGGTTTGCGAAGTAGGTGGGGTCGATCGTAACCCAGATCTGCTTCAGTGATTCTATCAGGTCCTTGATGCTGCTGGGTGCTGTCTCTTGAACTTTGGATTTCATCAGATTCCAAGCATTCTCAATAGGATTTAGGTCCAGGAAATTACCAGGCCACTCCAAAACACTAATATTATTATCATTGAAGAACCTTTTTACTAACTGGGACCTGTGAGCAGGGGCACCATCATACATGAAAAATTCACACTGATGAATTTCCCAAAATGGCAGCATGTGCTGCCTCAAAACTTCAAGATAGTTAGTGCCCCTCATGGCTACATTCTTGGCAAGGAAGTACAGACCTCCTCTGCCCCTTTTTCCACTAAAGGCACCCCACACCATCACACTATCAGGGTGCTTCACAGTTTTCACGGTATATTTCGGGTCATCCCGAGACACAGTGCTGGGACGACGCACGATCTTTGACTCTCCTCTGACCAGCCTAAAGGTGCTCTCATCACTGAACATGACCTTCTTCCAATGGGCAGCTGTCCAATGTTTATAGGTCTTGCAAAAATTGAGCCTTTCCATCTTCATAGCCTTGGTAAGAAGTGGCTTCTTGGCAGCGCGGCGAGACGGTAGGCCTAAGTCCTTCTGTAAGCGATGACTGATGGTCCTGAGGGCAACGTTCTGGAGGAGGTCTGGGTGTTTTTTCTTGATTGAAGCGGAGGTTACAGAAGGGTCTGACATCACTTTACGCCTTAGGATATTATCAGTCCTTGGAGATGTCTTCCTAGCTGCACCAATGCCCTCCTTCCTCTTTGGTATGGTACCTGGTGGCAATAACTCAGCTGCACGTTTTAGGCGATGAATCGTATTTTTGAGGTTACTAAATCTGCTGCTACATCAATAAAAGACTTTTCCTGCTCTAATAGGGTCAAGGCACGGCTTTTCTCTGTCATAGAAAGCTTTTTCCACCCCATTGTATCCACTTGCACAGAAGTTATAGCACGTCAAATGTAGGCACGAATGCAGATAATCAGCACGCTGGAGTGCCATATACTAAAACCTCGTTGTACGAGCTCAAACGAGACACTGAGTTCCAATAGAGCGCAGTTCTGTTGTCTTAGCCCAGGAGAGTCGTCCACTTGCGGCATAAGCTCCGCACATTTTCATTGAATTGATGGCAAGTAAAATAGTGAAAGCGATTTTGTGTATCGATTTCTGTTGCCAATATTCAATGTCACTTTTTTTGTTGCCGCCACTGTATACATATATATGCACACCAAAACTCCAATAGTTTGATAGTTTGATACATTAACATTTTTACTGATATTTCAGCCAAAGTTCATCTCTAGAATCCCTCAAAGTCTGAGTTGAAAATCTATTAAAGCCATTTTCTATTCAACGCAAGTCATAGAAAAACTGTTTGGGGTGACTACCTCGTTTTAATTAATACCCCTTAATGCGTATAAACTATCTAGCGTTGTTATATGTTTACTTTACATTAATACAAAATAATTAATTTATGGCAAGTGTTTCAGCTTACATAAGGTTCTCTCTGCATCGATGAGTGGTAGCTTGAGCGAGATGCACACAGAATAGCTTTATTAAAACAAGACTATAAAGTAAAACTTCCTTAGCACAGACATTTAAACTACAGAAACTATGAATATAAAATGCAGGACAGCCCGTAAAATTGTGAATGAAAATACAGTAATTAGGAAAATGTGTACAATTAGGAAAGGTTTAAAAATGACATCTATTGGATGCTGGTCTTAAATGTGCAACCTTGTAGGTAGCACTTCAGCGCATGTTTACTAGAACGCAACCCATTGATTCGCTGAGTCATTCAACTTTTAACTATTAATGGACAAAACAAGACACCTATTTACTGTATCTGAAAATATTTCAATTTTATACAAAATAAAAAGTTAGAAATGGACCCTCAATCATCGAGAATTAGCAATAACTCTGTCAGTACCAAAGACCACAATGGAGCCTCTCCTCAAGAATGAAGAGAAATTTCGTTTGGAATGTCGGTAGTTGCACAAGACAGGAGAGAAAAAACGTACTGGTAAGAATCCGGAAGTTGCCATGGCTATAAAAATATAGTTTAAAAATATTATTAAGAGATCAGTGAGAATCACTGAACCAATTCTTAAATACAAAGCTAAGCAATTTACATCTGAACTAGTTGTCCCTAAATGTAATGCTTCTATAGTATATGGTTATTCATGTGATTTATTTTCTGTTAATAAATCAGCCTAAATAGCGTTTCGAAAATAACTATAAATTTGATTGATCGAAGTTGTCTCCTGATAATTTTAGGCCTAAGACGACAGCGAAATAAATTTTGAAATAATAAACTGGGTTTTAAGAAAAACAATTAAACAAATATAAAAAGTATTCATAGAATCATCGAATGTACAATGAGATAAGTAGATTAGGTATACAATGTAAGATATTTTAACATATGATTTACAGTAACAAGATGCGAAGAGAATTGAAGTATGTGAAATAAATATGAAATAATATAGTGGAATATTATCGTGAATAATATAGTGACTATGATGAACTGTGAATTAGGGGCTGCAATATGATAAGTAAATATAATTAGAACCTACTCTCGTATGGTCGTTTGCAAAGAATTGTGAGAGAAAGTAGGTAAATGACTAATTGTAGAAGGAATGATTACCGACCTTTATACGAAGAAAGTTGCCAGTCTACTGGTGCAGAATAGTGTGCTATTTGGTCGAGCTGAGAGCGTGTGTTTGTTTGTTTGTGTGTGAAATTTTAAGAGATGTTGTTTGGAACAGTATTACGTTAAATGAATTGACAAGTAAAATAAATGAATGAATTAATTATTAAGTTGTACATAAAATTATTTAATTTACAAAAGTTAAGTAAATTAATTGAAAGATTAAATTGACAAAGTTAAGTAAAATAATTGCATATGAATTTTACATAATAATTGATGCAGATATATATTTAAGTTTTCCAGGAGGTTTTTATTATAGGAATGCCCAGAGGCATTGCTATACTTCTGATGGTGTGTTGTCGAGATAGAAATGTCGTCATCAAATTAAATACAAACGAACGCAGAGCGAAAAGCTAGTGCAGACGTATCCCAGGCCAGAATGAAAGCAATCAACACTGATAAATATTCTGTAAGAATACTCACCCGATGATATTTATAATGCAGAGAAAACTTAACTGAGTTATATGTTCGCCCTAATTCATTTATATTTGTTCATGTTACTAATATTTTGTTTTGTTTCTTTTCTAGATGTATTTGAATATACTTTAATGCTCATTGGTATCATTAAAATTAAAGCTTGTAAGGCAGCTATGCTCATCACTACCCATAATTATCATTACCATTTAATCAACTCTTAATGATAAAGTTATACACCTTAAGAAGTTTAATGTACCTACTCCGGATCCTCACGCTGGCAAATTATGGAAGCTTGGTATAGAAATTTCTGCTACTTCCTTTCTACAATATCTGATCATGTCGCGGATGTAAGAGAGGGTTGTGCTGATTATTGAGAGGCTATCGAATTGTTGCAAGCTGCCTATAATAAGGCTCCCAGTGAAATTCATGCAGGACATTTACTTTCTACTCGAATTCAACTTCCAGAAGAATCGATTGACCAGTACCTTCAAACTCTCAATTGTCTTGCTGTAGATTGCAACTTTCAGGATGTTACTGTTGCAGTCTACCGTTATGAGAGTATCAGGGATTCCTTTATACAAGGGTTAAAATCTTCGAACATTCGTGCACAACTCCTTGAGAATCAAAAGCTTACATTAATCGATGCTACTCAACAAGCTCAAGCAATAGAGCAAGCATTACCGAGATCTAAATCATACTAAGTTAATCCCGGTCATGTACCTGCTAGTGTGGCTGCTGTTCCTAGTACATCTATGACCTCTAGTAAAGAAGAGGAATGTGAAGAAGTTAGCCTTTCACTTACAGCAGCTGTTTAAAAAAATATTTAAAAAATAAAGCAAACATGCTACAATTTTGGTGGTCGTCGCCATCCTGAGGACGGATGAGCACTTTGTTGAGATTGAGATGTAATTTGTCGTAAATGTGGGAAGCTTAGTCATTTTGCAAAAGTTTGTAAGTCAAACTCAGTAACCTTTAAATATTACTGGATTGTTAAGGTTTCGATGAATGGACGCACTTATGATAATGTCGAAGCTACTGTACTTCCAAACGCTTGTACTGATATTATTCTTGGCTTACCATTTTTAAAAGTGGATAAAAGCGTTAGCTTAAATTATGGGGGCACAGAACTATCATTAACTGTGTATGGACTTATGAAACTCTTTAGAAGCTTATCTCAGATTGCACTTTAATTGGTACCAAGTTTTTGCAATTACAGCTCCGAAGATGCTGATTTAATTGAAAATAAGGTTAAACGTCTACTTCGTGAGGAGATTAGTAATTTTCATTGGCGTGCACAGGTGGTAGTGACATTATAGATATAGGGTCATCGTGGTATGAAGCTAGATATATATTTCACAACAAACTTACTGTATATCTATAAGTTTTTGAGGAGAGTTATTGAATCGTAAAAAGGCTCGAGCAGCTAAGCTTATAGCGAAGTTAGGCTTAATGGTTGGACACGAAATCGTTAAGGAATGGATAAAATACAACGAGGATAGAACAAAATATATATTATTATAGATTAACAAAACAGATTATAATAAGTTGAATTACGTTAAATTAGGCATGGTTGAACTTGAGTTGAAAATAACTTCTCATGACGAGATGAAATGTGACGTATAAATTTTGTAAAATGTTGAATGTGGAAAATGATTTTGATTTAGCGAATGTAATCATTTTGCTGTAGCGATTATAATTAGTGAGTTGGGGCTTAATATGACGGCGACGCGAATACAAATGAGAAAGTCTTCTAGCGTTATTTCACAAGTGGTGAAATGCATATGTTTGTATGTCCATGGAATTCTAAAAGATGTTGTTTGTATCTGTGCGTTAAATGAAATCAGTTTCTCGTCACAGAATGATTGAATTATTAAAGGTTACATAAAATAAATGGATATAATTGCAAAGAGTTATGCATAAAATAATTGAATGATTGAATTGACTAAATTTAATTAAAATATATAAATGAATTATTAAGTTATACATAAATTACATGAATGATTTAATTGACGAAAGTTAAGTAAAATAAATGAATGATTTGAATTTTATATATAATACGGAGGGCGGTCAATAAGTTTTGTAATTCAGATATAAGGACACGAAATATGAGGAAAAGTGTTTTATTATTTTTCAATATAACTACCCTCGACTTCTATGCACTTACGCCACTTGTCCCTGAGGCTTCGAATTCCCGACAACCAGAAATCTCCCGACTGCTGTTCAATCCACTCCTGGACGGCGAGCTGGACATCTTCATCGTCCCCAAACCGACGTCCACGCAGTGCAGCCTTGAGCTGGCGGAATAAAAAGTAGTCGCTAGGGGCCAGATTTGGGCTGTAGGTATATGGTTGAGCTCCTCGAATCCGCACTCGCGCAGGGCAGCTTGTTCAACTTTGTCCTTGTGTACTTTGACGACGTTGAAGTCGATCATGGTCATGGCCAAATTGTCGTGGATGATGTTGATAACACTCCCATGTGATATTCCAAGTTCTCGCTCGATTTCTGCGACCTTCACGGGTCGATTTTCGAGGATCATCCTCTCCACATGAGCCACATTGTCCTTGTTGGTCACGTCTGACGGGCGTCCTGTAGGGGAGTCATCTTCAAGGGACTCACGACCATGGCAGAATTCCCTATTCCAGCGAGCAATGGCTGCATAGGAAGGGGCGGTGTCAGTGTACACTGCAACCATGCGTTCATCGAACTCGTATGCATTCTTGCTTTCCTTGGTCAAAAATTTGATCACTGCGTGGTGCTCAACTTTCTCCATTGTTGAAAAATTTGTGACTGACGATCTGCGATCAGCTACTGCTTTTTAAATAGACGAGGCAGGAGCGTGCAGCTGCAGGTCCTGACTTGTCATAACTTGTCATAACACCCCCACAAACAGCCATCCATCTCCCTCTGTTTTGCCCTACTGATTCGCAAAACTTATTGTCCGCCCCTTGTATATATATTCAAGTTTGCCAGAAGTATTTTATTATAGATTTGCGTTTGCTATACCATCAAACACGAATAAGAATAAAACGATTGGTAGTAGACTTTTCTAGAACAATAAATAAGTACACCCCTTTGAACGCTTACCCACTACCTAGGATTGAAGATATAGCTGCAAATATTGCTTAGAATCACTATTTCAACGTTATTGATCTATGTAATGCATATCATCAGATAGAAATATGCTTTCTACTGCTTGTCATGCTAGTAACAGTCTTTATCAATTCAGGCTCATACCAATTGGTGTTACTAATAGGGCTTCCCTGCTTTTCAACGTTTTGTAAATCAGTTTATAACCGATAACAAACCATTTAACACTTATGCCTATATCGACGACATAACAGTCTGCGCAAAAACAAAAGAAGAAGATGACAGCAATCAAAAGTGTTTCAGGGAAGCTGCTTCTAAATACAATTTCTCCCTTAATTATGAGAAATCTAAGTTTTCTCTAACCTGCATTAATATTTTCAAAACAAATTTCTGACAGTAATTTGAAACTCGATGCTGAAAAAATGAAACCTTTTTTAGAATTACCGGTAACTTCTAGTATAAAATTATTGCAGCGTTGTTTGGGGTTATTTGCATACTCCGCTAAGTTGGTTCGCAACTATTCAGAGAAAGTACGGCTCCTTGTAGATTGCTCCATATTTCCTTTATCTATTCAAGGATTTGAAACTTTAAAGAATGACATTGCCAAATCTTCAGTGAAAGACACCCCTCTTTTTAATAGAAACGGATGCATCAAATGATGCGATCGGTGCCACCTTATCACAGTGCGGACAACCAATGGCTTTCTTCTCGCGCTCATTGAACCGATCAAAAAAGAGACATCACATCGTTGAAAAAGAAGCGTATGAGGTAGTAGTGTAGCGTACGAGAAGTGCAGGCGAGTGGCTTAAAAGCTTCGCTTGAATGAGTCTTTCTTTTTGAGACTCAGGATGGCCGAGTGGATTCGCCACTGGCTAACAGTGGTCCAGCGACGCGGGAAGCTGATCGCAACTCGCCTAAGCTATTGATTTTTTTTCTTTGCCCACTTACCCACTCCCCTCTATCTATAATAGAGAGCATACGTAAATGGAAACTTTTTGGCTGGTAGAAATTTTGACGTAACAACTGATCAAAGAGCGGTGTCATTCATATTTGATGCCAATGTATGTAAAAGGTAAAATCAACAATCATAAGATCATGTGCTGGCGTATGAAATTACTTCCATTTTTCTTCGATATTCATCATCGCCCGGGTATTGTAACGCAACTTCGGATATTACAAGTTTAAAATAGATTCATGAGAGTCTCATTCATCCTGGAGTCCAGCGAATGCTACATTATGTTTGTGTTAAAAACCTTCCTTACTCCATCCGTGAAAGCCGCCGTATTACTGCTGATTGTCAGATATGTGCCAAGATTAAGACGAGTTTCTTTAAACCAGTAAATACTTCTTTGATACGGGTGACTGCGCCTTTCCAACGCGTTTCAATTGATTTTAAGGGTCCGTTTCCAGTTTCCTCGAACTCGTCGGGTTATCTCCTTACAATTGTTGATGAGTTTATCCAATTTCCGTTTACGTTTACCTTCCGCGATATGTCATCCAAAGTAGTTATTGACTGTCTTTCAAATCTTATTTTCGTTATTTCGGCCTGTCATTCATTCCCAAGGAAGTGAAAGAATTTTTACTACGTCTTGGTGTTAACAGCAGCCACACCTCTCCATACAATTCCTGTGCAAATAGCCAATGTGAGCGCTATAATGGGATTATTTGGAATACTGTGAAGTTGGCTAATGAATTTCGAAATTGGCTATTAAGTGCATGGCAGGATGTGTTAGTTGATGCGTTAGATGCCATAAGTTCACAACTTTGTACCTTTACAAATACCACGCCGCATCAACGATTTTTTGCTTTTGAGAGACGGTCAGTTAGTGGTTCAGCCTTACCTTCTTAGCTAATTGAACCTGGAGAAGTCCTCCTCAAACGATTAGGCAATCGCAATAAATACGAACCAGCTATGGACGTCGTTGATCTCACTGATCCTAACTAATATTTTGTTTCTTTCTTTTCTAGATGTATTATGAATATAGTTGATTTAACCCTATAAAAAAGGGCAGTTTGAATATACCTTACTACTCATAATTATTATAGCAATGTTATGGGAATGCGTCTGGGCATTCCTATAATAAAAACCTGAGAAAATTATTTATATATATATATATATATATATATATATATATATATATATATATATATATATATATATATATATATATATATATATATATATATATATATATATATATATATATATATATATAAGTTTCCCAGGAGGTTTTTATTATAGGAATGCCCAGAGGCATTGCTATAACACTCCCAGGCTGATGACTCTTACACTTTTAATCATGAAACGTTACTAGGTTTCAAAAATGCAATGGACTGTTTGACAGTACATTGTTGTGCATACATGTCTAGCAATGACAAGAATAAACTGCTAGTTATCGTGAAATCTGCAAAACCGCGATGATTCAAAAGTTCTTTAATTCTGTTGCTTGTGAATTATTACTCGAATAGCCAGTGGTGGATTAATCCTATAAGCAAAATAAGCACTTGCTTAAAGCATTGAGGGAGGAGAGCCACCCCAGGAATTCTTCATAGCCAAATTCACAATTTTAAATTATTAAATTAATTAAATTTATAGCAATTTTCAAAATTTAATGAACAAATGAATAAGTTCTGTTCATAAAGCTTTCTTTCATGTGTCAAGTTGATTCTACAAAATAAAGTAAACTGTGCTCGCAGATTAGAAGTTATACAAGTTTTCAAAAAGTCTAGTTTTATACAGTAGAGAAGTGTGTATACATAAAACTGTAGCCTAGATAGCACATTACCCAATAACTTATACTCTATAAATGTTAATGAGAGAATTATTGAATGAAATTATTCTGAAGAAAATTCCAGTTCTCGGCGAATGGCGAGTTTAGGCTTAACGACTTATACGGTAAATAGTTTAGGAATGAATAAATAAAGCAAGGATTTATAACGAAATATATATTATTATTATTATAGATTACAAGAAATTATTTATGTAGAATATTTTGATTAGGTTGAATTAACATAAATTTGGATAAGTTACAATATATATATATATATATATATATATATATATATATATATATATATATATATATATATATATATATATATATATATAGTTCGTCATGAATGAAAGTACGGAGATAATTAGTCGAAATAACGAAGATGGGAATAATAACAATGGGCAAAAATGACAAGAACAATTAATAAATGGTAATTAAAATAATATTTTGCTAGAGAACTTATGTGAGTGGTAATGAGGTTAATATAATTTGTAGCTAGGTGGAATCAGGAATCACGAAATAAATAATTTATATTAAAGTATAATTTGGGAGTAATTGTAACTAATAAAATAAAGAATTGGGGGTAAATGTAACTAATTAAAATCACGATGGTTAACAGGGAAAATGTATGAGAGTCTGGAAAGGAAATATAAGGAATTAGACAGTGTTTTTGTTTGTAAAAACTAAAGATTAAATGGAGAATGAATTTACCTGACCTGATGACTTGGTGATGGCGAGAGAACAAGTGAAAATTTTGCCTCCTGTGCGGAGTATTTAGAAGCGTTCGTACATGCGTGTAAATGTTGGCAAAAATGTTGCCAATTGTTTTGGAATCAGCCTCCCTTTTTTACAAATATATATGTAAATTATGAAAAATGACATAAAATTATATATATATATATATATATATATATATATATATATATATATATATATATATATATATATATATATATATATATATATATATTTGTCGCTGCAGAGCTGCTACACTAGTACGCGTTTGAAACAGCGCAAGCAAATTGTTAGTTTAGTTGGTAACTGCCATTGGTGCTAATTACACGTGTATTCATTACCTCATTCTTACTTTTAAGTTGCTTATTGACTATTCCAATGGCACGCTCTGGTCTGGCTGTGTAATCTATTAAAATAAAAATATGTTTTATATATTTTGAATGCGTTTAACGTGGATATTCGTTTAGGGGGATGCATTCGGTAAAAATGCTAACTTTTTTATTATTATGGGTAGAGTGATGAAATTTGTACATATTAAGAGGAAATCGAAATACAAATCGAAATTGTGATGTGGATTTTTCCGATTTGCCGAGATATTTTGAAAACTCCCCCAGCATTTTAGGGGTATTATAAAATTTTAAAATCACAAAAAATAACGATTTTTTTGTGTGTGTAGTCATTTTTTCTCAAAAACAAGACAGGATATCGTAAAATTCCTTGAAAATTTGTAGAGCCTGAGAAGACGAATTGCATGCATTTTAAATGATTAAAGTGCGACGAATACTCCCGAATCGTCAGCTACTTAAAAAATACCCAAATTTCATAAAATACATTTTTCAGGAGCGCATATTTTTGGTTCAGGCAATGTGCACTCCAGCATTAGGGAAGTTCCCCTTTCCAAATAGCTTCTTTTATTTTTAACGTTATACTGCTGAAATTTGGTACACTTGTAGAGAATTGAAAAAAAAACACGTGATTTTGTTCCTGTGAATTTTTTAATTTTTCGATAGAAAACGAGATATCCCGAAAAAATACGAACCGATTTTTAGGGGGCATTTTCAAATCTCTTCAGCTCCGTCGAATTTTTTTTTAGAGCTATGATGAAAAGTACATTCGATGCGTCTTTTTAAGTTCTACAAACTCTAGCATTTTTATTAAGATATCACCTTTTTGTTAATTTTTTGAAAAAATTACAAAAAAAATGCAATCTTTTGTGTTGGATATTATTTCTCAAAAACTATATTTGATATCTTTATTTCCAGTGGTGGGCAGTCCGTCAGTACCGATGACGGACTGCCCACCACTGTTTATTTCCTCCATACAGCTTGGAGAGCTTGAAAAGACGATTATGAAACAAAAATCAGTAATTATTAATTAAAGCACAATATTCAACAGTGAGCTGGGAATAAAATTGGCCGCATTGTTCTGCCTATGATATGTGTTTATTACTGAATAATAAAAACAAAAAAATCTTTTTTATTTCTGTATTTAACAGACCCCAAGAACCAAGATGAAACAGATCCAGTTACGTGGTTCACAAAAACGAAAACTATCAAACAAGAAACAAGAGAAGATTTGAGAATTAGAGATCAAGACTGCAAAGTTGACTGATTTCTTCACACAAGTTCCACGACATGATACACAGATTCCGGGTCAAAACCAATCGCCGTCATCAGCAGTGGACACAAATACGGTAAATGCCACTTTGATACTTCAGAATCAAAATATGAGGTGTCACAAGCATGTTTATCTAGCACAAATCTCATAACTGATCTCACTTTGCCTACAAATTCTCTTGATATGGATACCTCTAGTGCAAATGTTGCTTCAAGTTACTTTACAATACATTCTGAAGCTAAAAAAAATGCTGAAAATGGAAGTTTAGTGAATCCTGGCAATGACGGTGAAATTATTCTGTCTGTAAAAGATGAATAAAATCGCAATTTAGCAAAAGATCCAGGGTTGTGGCTTGACTTCTCTGCTTATGATGTGGCCTATTGGATCGCTTGTGGATACAGTAACTGTCAACACAACAATGTGACATTTGGCTATTTGACAAGTCTTATCGGCATTTTGGTAGTGGCAAACCAGTAAAGTATTGTTCAGAGAAACTTTTTATTGGGACAAAAGCCAATGGTTAGAAATTCAGGGGAGAGTGGTTACTATATTCATCATCAACGGGAACAGTTTATTGTTTTGTTTGTAAACTGTTCGTTCATAAAATTTCCCATATTTTGTTACAGAGAAGGGTTCAGTGAGTGGCAAAATACTATTGTAATTGATAAGCATGAGAAAAGCACTACTCACCGAGACTCATTGCTAACATATTTAACTCACATACAAGGTGCGGGGTGAAGTCACAGTTGGAGGAAAAAAAGTCAGCAAGAGTGTCATTACTGGGAACATGTCTTGAGGCGTATCATAGCTGTTATTTGTACGTTAGCTAAGCGTTGTTTGACTTTTCGAGGAACGGAAAAAAAAAGGTTTGAATCATTTCAAGATGAGGATTTTTCTTTAGGACTGCTTGAACTCATAAGCCAGTTTGATCAATTTATAACAGGCCACATTCTGCCAAAGGAAATCTTTCTTACCTGTCAAAATCACCTGCGAGCAACTTATTCAACTAATGGCACAAAAGGTCCATGTGTTCATTGTTAACGAAGTTAAATCTTCCTGTTATTTTAGTTTGTCATTCATTCAATAACAGATTTTCACATCGCGATCAGTTAAGTGTTGTACTTAGGTATTTAGAAGATGGACTGCCTATTTAACGCGTTTTAACCTTCCTGTAAATAGAAAGCCACACTGACGAGAAAATGGCAAACCAGGTGTTGTAGTACTTCAGGAGTGAAAGTATGATTAATTTCTTTCAGGAATTACTCCAACCTTCAAAATCCCCTTCCCCTCCCACTGCCACTCCCACGTCCCACCCCCATACACAAATTCGATTTTAAAATGCCTGTATGATGTAGTAATTAGACACACAACATAATTTATAGAAAACTTTTATGTTCATGTAAGTGGAACAGAATTATTTGGAGGAAAATCAGAACACACATTTAAAAGAAATTTAACATCATTGAACAACGCTATAATCTGCTTTAAGTAATCAGAGACTGTGTGAACAACAAATCAAGATGGTAATGTTTATGTCCCTTTTCTGGGTGTTAGGAAAATTGTCAATTACCAACTAAAACTGGTAGGCCTTAAAATAGGCAAGGGAGATTCATGGAAAATGGAATCACACACATTTCCCACCTTTTCATAGAGAGCCGTAGTAGTTGCCCTCTCCTTATGTGTAGAGGTGAGCCATTCCTTTTGTTAAGGTGGTTGCTTTTCTTCCTTTGCCCAGCCATGTCTTCACATAAGGCAGTGGATCTCACTGTCTTCATGGTGGCCCCACACAGCTGAAGAAGAAAATATTGGCTGCATTCTTGGTTGTAAGTTTGCTCCTGTACTCTGTAATGGCCATGTTCATTGAGGTGAATCTTTTTTTACAATCTGAATTTCCTGTACACAGTGTGTCTACTTCCATAAGTACCTTCTTCATCTGGTTAGGAATGCTTCTCCTTCCACTTGTCTTGTACTCCACGAAACCAAGGTGGGCCTCTTTTTCATTCACATGTAGGACCTGACTTAAAGCCTTCGCCTCCTCTTCTCCAAAGCGAGGATTGTAATGTTTCTAGATGTCAGGGTCGAGGACTGACATTTAATAGATGAGGGTGTTTTAGGCCTCCTTTCGGTTGGCTCTTCCTTCCTTCTGCAAAGCCAAATCATAGATTCTTTATTACCTGGGGATGGTTTACTTAATAACGATGCCTCTAAAAAAGTGGTCACATGAAGTGTTTCCTACAATTAGAATTCGAAAGATGTCATAATAGGCCCAACATCACTGTTAACTCCGGGGAAACTTAGCCGTGAGCGCTCACCCACTTAACGCGACCGCTACTACCATCACTACAATGCGGACTGCCGAGCCGACGGCGTGTACATTATAAGCAAATGTATGGAAATGTTCTAGTCCAGCATGTTCCAAAATGCGCTTCAATACGTAACAGCACATATGAAATTTTGTAGATTGAATAAATAATACCTAATTGATTTTTATGAGCAAGTATCTACATCGTTCAGGCTTATGCTGCCTGATAACGGAAATGTGTGTCAGAAGTTAAACAAAACCAGAATAACAGAGATCTTGCAGGAGATGACCCCGATAAAAAAAACACGCCCCTGTCTTCTACTCTATTCTCAAGGTTGTAATTCATTACGTATTGGATTTCGTGTTTAGGTGTTTTTTCAACAATCATGACTAATCGCTGAATGCAATTAGAATGAATCAGTGGCAAGTTCTGTAAGTTACTGGCTATTTTTGCTTACAAACCACAAGCTACCATCGTCAAAGTAATGACGTCATTGAACGCGTCCATCAGCAAATTAAAGAGCTCGATTTACCAGTATGAAGATTTTGGTTACTCAAATATGGATCTACGTGACCATCATCAAAGAAGAACAAGAAATTGAAGAGATCCTCAGAGAACACTAGAAAAATATATTTAACATCAGCGAAAAGTAAAATGACAATTTCGTCATCGACTTCGAAGAACGCATTGTTGACGAAATAACGAAAACATGTAAATGACGAACCCTGCATATCAGGAGGAAGAACACAAAATGCTATCGATGCTAATGGAGAAACCAGTACCACAAATGAACTAGAAATCGCACTAAAATCATTTTTGTAGAAACACCCGTTCACTCAGGGCTCACACAAATTAATTTTTAAAAGCCAGGTAATGTGATCCAGGGATTGAAGAACATATTTAACGCATGACTGAATACAGTCATGCTAGCAGTCATGCCAAAAAAGACCGATTTCTCTTTTGGAAGATAGCGCAGGTAAAATGGAAGAAGAATTACGCAGAACCGTCTCAAAAGCCTAAGAAAAAGTTTGGCAAAGAGGTATGCAGCGCAGCATAATGCAACCGGGATTAAATGAAAACTTATGGAAGATCCTATGTTACTATGTGATGGAAAGAACAGCACAAAGAAGAGAAAATGAAACATATTCCAACTAAAGGTAGGGTTACCAATGGAGGATGTTTATGTCCCACCTTCTACTCAATATATACGGCTGCTATCCAACTACCGAGCAATCCTTCTACTATTAACATAAAGTATGAAGATGATTTGACTCAGTTGGTTTAAATCTTGTATGGTAACGCCGCTGAGCAGGCAAGACTGACGTCTGAGGAAATACGAATAATAAAGAAATACGAAAGAAAATGCAAGATAAAAACAAAGAAATTTAAGTTAGTACCCAATAGGAAGACGATTATCAATTTAACAGGTTCCTTATGGATATAAACTAAATTAGATATCACAATAACTTTCTTATTAATATAGTAAAATGGATGAAGTAACCCAAAGGTTAAGAAAAGTTCGAAAGTTCGGCTTTATTTCACTGAAATAAATAATTACAGACATGGGTATACAAAAAATAATACACATAATGAACACACTTTCCCATAAGCGCACATAAATATAGGCACATGTACATTTCACAAACAGAGAATTAATGTTTATAAGTGGCATAATGTTGGTTTCTCAAGCCTAGGAGTCCAGTTAGTAGAGGAGCTGCAAGATCTTCATCTTCATACATTATCGTACATTTTCATACATTATTTATTTACTTTTATTTAATATTCAACCCTAAAGAAAGAAAGTCAGCTTAATTATGAACTTAATTATAACTTAATAAATTCTAACAATCTTTCTTTCTACAAAAGAAAATGGCTAAAATAAATAAAATACTAGGTCAAGCGTTTAATGCGAATATTAACTGGATCTAGCAGTTTTCAATGTAAAGATCAACAGACTTTCTATGTCGAGTAGAGCAACAAAGAATAGTTTCAGGGGGAGCAGCTGGAGGAGGAACATCATGAGATGTATCGTTGTCGATAGAACAGTCACGTTTTCTATATCGAGTAGATCGACAAGTGATATTTTCAGGGAAGGCTTTAGGGAGAGCAACTGGAGGAGGAACATCATGACATGATGTTCTTCCCGGCTAGTATAGTTGTTAACACGCTTGCTTGTCAATCGTTGGGTCGGTACTTCGAATCTCCGTCCGGACTGTTTTTAAAGCTGGCACTATTTACTAGGGAGGTTACCTCCGTGACTAAGCATCACGGTGGGGACGGGTATGTGGAGCTCGTAGCCATGACAGGCAATCCACCTAAGAGAAGGATGAGTCTGATTTCAAAACCCAGGAGCCACAGCCACCCAGGACCTTCCAGAAGATCCTCTGTGAGTATCCGTGTGAGAATAAAGAAACAGAATGGGGGATTTTGAATCGAAATTAATATTAGGAATATTTTCGATCTCGTTTAATTTGGTCCCTCCGGCTGAGGCCAAATAATAAATAACCACCGTATCTTATCAGCCGTCTGGAATTCTGACGTGTACATATTAAGGATGGGCTTCGGTTAGCATAGGTGGGCGTTATCACGATAATTTATGGGGATAACGATATCGGGTAATCGGTTATCCGATTTTCCCCGCGTTATCGATTCAT
The DNA here is from genome assembly GCA_963969495.1 of Ceratothoa steindachneri. Lineage (NCBI taxonomy): Eukaryota > Metazoa > Arthropoda > Malacostraca > Isopoda > Cymothoidae > Ceratothoa > Ceratothoa steindachneri. The sequence continues at coordinate 7,926,622 of OZ018331.1, read as the reverse complement.
TGGTATCGCCAATACTTTTGGTTCCAAACTAGCGATAATAGATAATTGAAGTTTTTGGTTGCAGTTTAGCACAGGGGCAAGCCTCGCGTGCCTTGGAGGCAGAAATAGGTAGGTCCGAGCTGGGAACTGAACGTATACTGAACGGAGTGCGGGCCAGCCGGTCTTGACGTCTTCTCAAAACGTTCGATCAGCTTCAGTCTCTCACCAGCTGTCGGACAAGAGGTCACGAGGTGTTGCTCCTGCGCGCTACCGGTTTTACGCGTTCTTTGAGGATTTTCCCCTATGTTCCCGTGCTTCTTCCGTTCTAATTTTTTGCGCACGTGTATATGAATGCATGTACTATTCGGTGCTATTCTTTAATATCCGTTTATTAACGATTTGAACACTTACGAAGTTACGCCCCTATTCTAAACTGATCCTACTTTTATTGTAATTTAGTAGTGCCGTGCTTTGCTATTTTATAGTATTGAATTAGTGATGGCGTCGCAAGAGACTGTGCGCGCATCAAGCCAAATAGACTCAGCGGAGTCTATTGACTCTGAGTTCACTGAGGCTGAGCCTCAGTTACCCTGGCCACTCCTTGGAAGTGGGTGAAGTACAAGACGATGGTTGGCGACAGACACATCTTTCAGTGCTTGTCCTGCCTCCCCAAGATCACTGAGGTGCAAGTGAACAAGGGCAGCAAGGCTAACCTGGAGAGCCACTTCAACAGGATTCATCCTGACAAGGAAAAACAAGTTGCTGAAGCTTGCAATGCAAACCTTGAGACTGGCGGCCGCAGCAGGAACCGGTCCGGTCAGTCAGATGACGGCGGGTCAACCAGCAAGAAACACTGGGAGATTTACATCGCCGAGACCTTTGGCATCATGGCCCAGGGCAGCACCGTCCTGTAGTCCACCGTTGACCAGACAATTGTCAGGTTTGTGGTGGACAACATGCTGCCTCTGTAGATTGTGGACAGTCAGATCTTCGGGGACATGGTCCACACCCTCAAACCTAAAAAAGAGGTACTCTCCAGGAGAACTCTGGGGAGGAAGATCCTCAAAACCTATAAGGAGATGAAGGAGAGCCACACCAGGTAAGAAACTAAGAAACAGTATTCAAATATTCTTACTATTGTATTCTAAAATAAAAGGGCGCATTGCACGGATAAGCTCTTGCCTCTCTGTGCGATAATATCGAGGTTTTAACCTTTGACACGTTTCACACTATGACACTACTCGCTTAACGTCATCTACAGAATAAGGCAAGTTTTTTACTCGAATAAACTAGTAAAATTGTGCAATCCCTGGATGACAGAGAGCTTTATGAAGCTCGACAAGTTTATTGTGGGTCATGCTTGAGCATATAGTGCGAGATTGTTTGTCAGCAGCTCTGTTGACCGAACCAGGACGATGTATAACCTCGTAGCAAAAGAGCATCAATTCTAAACGCCATCTAGAAATCTTTTTGTTCTGTATTTTCCTCTTATAACGTAAATCAAGCATGTAAGATACAGATTTTTGATATGTAATTAAGGTAAATTTACGACCGAGAAGAAAATGACGCCACCTTTTGATTTCCTAAACATTGGCATAGTCCTCTTTTTCGAAAGAGCAGTGATTTCTCTCGCAGGAAAAAGGCAAGGGGTCGTCCATTCTGGTTCAAAGTAGCGCCAATGGCGCTATTTGTGGCATCAGTTTCCAGTGTAAACGGTAAATTTTTATCTATTTTTGTCCTAACAGCGTTAGTAATATCTTATTTTAATTCCTCGATTGTATTTGTAGCTTCTTCAGGAAGTGGAAACTGATAATTAATTAGGGGACGAATTCGTTGAGAAAATCTTGGAACCCACCGCGAGTAGTACGCAACAATCCGACTAATTATATAATGATTCTTAGCTATTTTGTACAGGCATATCCGTGAGAGCAGCAAGGCGTGAATGATCTGGGAGAAGTTCCTTCTGGCGGACCTAATAACCTAGAATACGTATTGGATTAGTTGAAAAGGTGCATTTGTTTATATTTAAGGTCATTTTATGTTTCTCAGCAGCTTCGAAAGACTTAGTTAGGTGTTTATCATGTTCTACTTGCGTGCGGCTGCAAATAGTATCATCATCTAGGTAAGCATACATGTCAGGATTATTTTTACGAATGAAATCGTCCATAATGCTTTGGAAGCAGCCAACGCTGTTGGTTAGACATTAACTTAAGCATTTAAATTGGAAAAGACTCCCATCCGCCTCAAAAGCAGAATGGATTTATCTTCAGGATGAAGGGAAACACGATGATAAACACTACTTAGGTCGATGGTGCTAAATATCTTATAGGTTGATATTTTATTAACCAATTCTTCAACATTCGTTAATGGATACGCATCCAGGTAAGTAAATATGTTAATCGTCTGAGAATAGTCAATTACTAAACTTTTCTTTGATTTATTCGACACAACATGAACTTGAGCTTGGCAGGGAGAGGTGCTCGGTTCGATGATGTCTTCCTTGAACATCCATGCTACTTCAGAACGAATAAATTTAGAGTCAGACGCTTCAAATTTGCGTGACTTCGCAATGACTGGTCTGCACTCAGATGATAAATTGTTGAAAACTCTCGGAGGATCCGTAATCATAGAAGCCAGAGAGCACACATCGAGGTCAAGTTGGGGACCTCCAAAGTTTAGCTTAAAGGAGGAATGTTTACTTAGGAAGGGGATTCCTAAAATAATGTCCGCGCAACATTCAGATAAAACAAGCAAACGTATCGTTCGGGACTCACGGCTTCCGACTTTTATGCTAACCTCACCACATTTCTTGATAGGAGATATTAAATTTGTACAGGCTATAGATATAGTGCCTTCATAGGGTTTAAGATGGAAATTAAACGAGTTCGCAACATCTTTTGAAATGGAGTTCTCGGAACTGCCGGTATCTAAAAGAGCCGTAAGAACACAACCATTCACATCTACTTCTAGAGATTACCCTTTCAAAATTTGATGGCATACTAGCGAAAACGGGATTGGAGGTTAATGCTGAGACTTAATTTTTAGATGACTTGTATACTTCCGAAAAATGTCCTCTCTTATTACATTTAAAGCAAGTAATGTCACTTGCCAGACAACATGCACTGTTCTGGTGCTAGGAATTTCCGTAATAACAACATTTTTTTTATGTTTTCGAAGCGAAGGAGCTGCAGCACAATTCGAATCTTCACGATTAGGATTAGAACAGCCGACTTCAGCGACCAGCTCATGCGATTCTACTGAAGTTATAGGACCAGAAGTGAATGATGTATAGACCTCCAAATCTCTTGTGACAATCTAACACACTCTCGCTTGATCAATAGCTGAAGATAATGTAAGACCTTTGTTTTCTAGAAGTCTCGTTCGGATTTTTGATGATGAAAGCCCAGCAATAAAGGCATCTCGAATATACTCGTTTTTATACGTTTCGGCACTCACAGCCTTGAAATTGCAATCCAAACTGAGTATCTGAAGAACAAGTACATATTCATGAATCATTTCACCATCTGATTTTTTACGTCTCGCCACGACCTCATTCGCAGGTTAAATGAAAGCGATTTTGAAAGCAGCAAGAACATCGTCAAAGGTAATACATTCGGAAATTATCTCGAAATTTTCAGTAGAAACTGATTTGGCTAGGAAGCCTAAATACGAAATGTTTGTACCTTCAATTGACGCTTTATACCTCGATAAGACAATCAACCAGTGTTTAAATACACGTGCAGCTTCTGGTGCAGTTGTAAGAACATCCAAACGATCGGGACGGAGACCACATTCCATTCTTCTTAGTGAAATAAACGGAAGTAGCCTAAAGTTTAGGGAACGTTCTAAAGTTCAGCTTTACTTCACAGAAATAGACAATTACAGAACATAACTATACAAAGAAAATAATACATATAATGAACGCACTCTCACATAAGCACACACAAATATAGGCGCATATACATTTCACAAACAAAGAATTAATATGTGTATAAGTGACATAATGTTGGTTTCACAAACCTCTGAGTCCACATGGTAGAGAAACTGCAAGTTCTTCATCTTCATACATTATCGTACATTTCCATACATTATATATTTACTTTTATCTAATATTCAACCCCAAAGAAAGACAGACAGGTTAGTTATGAAGTTAATTAGGTATATTGAGACGACGATAGCACCGTCTACTTTTGACTATTTCCGCCCAAAACTATATTTTTAAAGGTCGTCCCCCATACCCCTTGCAATTTAGCCCCTCCCCACATGGTAGATAAACTGCAAGTTCTTCATCTTCACACATTATCGTACATTTACATACATTATATATTTACTTTTATTTAATATTCAACCCTAAAGAAAGACAGACAGGTTAGTTATGAAGTCAATTAGGTATATTGAGACGACGATAGCGCCGTCTACTTTTGACTATTTCCGCCCAAAACTATATTTTTAAAGGTCGTCCCCCATACCCCTTGCAATTTAAAAAAAACCCTAGTAATATTCCTAATTCGAAAGCCTAACATTAGATTAGAATTAAAAGGGCAATTGCTAAATGTCATTAGGCTTCTAGTTTTCTACCGCGTTCCTTGACATCAGACATAAACCTCACCCCTGAATGCTATTTAAAGCAATCATATTTTCTTCAAAATTGATTAATATGAAATGGCCATATCATACTTTAATTTAGACAAAAAAAATTCCCTTTAAAATAATACACCAATAATATAATGCGAGTCCAATTAACGATGTGGCTACTGGCTCCCAAGATGGCGGCCTCTTTATTTTTTTTGTCAAAACTTAGAAAAAGTAACAAAGTATCGATAAAATGGCGCCTCTTAATTTATTTTTTTGTCAGAACTTAGAAAAAGTAACAAAGTATCGATAAACTTAATTTTATTAGAATTGCACCAAAAACTGTTATTCCTATCTAATTTGATGAGCCGAATGACATTTCTTCTATAACCTTTATTTATTAAAAGGCTCTAAAACCTTGGCATAACTTAATAAATTATAACAATGGAAATGATATAAGATAACTGTCTGCAGAGAATACACACGTACAGTTACGGATTGAATAAACACATTCAGATTTGTCCGTCTCTAGTTAAAAAATAAATAGAATGTCCGTTTTCAAAATTTTGTGACCGATTTTACCCCAAATAAACCTGGCTTCGGCATCAGTTTTGTTTTAGTCTTGATTTCTTTACATTAATTTAACTATTTCATTAACATATGCATATTGCTGTATTCAGACGATAATTATGAGTGAAATAGCGGAACTCCAGAGAATACTAGACGTCGTCAATGTATACGGGGGATATTTTAGAGTGAAGTTTAGCAGTGAAAAGAGCAAAGTAATGATTGTGAATAGGACAGAGGATGAGAGGAACAGCACATAGAGACTGGAATTGAATCTGGTGACACTCCCACTAAAAAGACCATTCAAGGAATGCAACACAAAAGTTTCAGGTAGGAGTGAACCCCTCCACAAATCAAGAGGAACAACAAGTTTCAGGACCTTTCGTATCTTGTATCATGAATGAGTAGTCGGGCTGGACTTCTCTTGAACCGGACGTTTTCGATCGCTCTCACTTCGTCGTCGAACTTTATATTACCTTCTCACTCACGGTCGCCCGCAACTACAATCTTCTAAAGGCTTTCGGCCCCTACTAACCTCTTGGAGTATCTCTAGCCTAGCTCTGGGAGACCTAGGCCGCCAGGCCCAGGTGAACGGTCCCCCAATGGAAGTTTCCCTAACCCCTAAGGGCAAACGTGGCCCCAGCCCTTCCGCCGAAGCGGACCTTCGTCCGACTTCACGTCTTCGCTTCAATCAAGACGTTCCAAGACCTAATATTCCTTGATCTCACCATGCCTCCAACTCAACCCTGGCTCCAAATGACAACTCTGAGTCTCAGAATGTTCTCATTAGATCATCTGAAAACAAGGCCATATTTTCCCATCCATTAAGAGTCACAACTGCCCTAAACTCATCACCATTCCATAAGCTTATAAAAGAGGGATCCTGCCGAATCTTGGGAAAAGGTACAGCTCTAAGAATTGAACTCTAATATAAATAAACTAGAGGTAGATCTTGAAGATGTCTCCACCCTGGGGCAATGGCCAGTCAAGTGCTGGTACCCGGAAGATGCCTCATTAGGCAAATACAAATATGGAAGGATCTCTGGCCTTCCAGTCTCCCTACAGCAAGAAGACCTCAGAAACAACCTGCGGATCCTTGATTCTAACAGCCTGTCCAGTCTTATGGAGATTTCTAGATTACCTTCCCATCCTGAGGCTTCCTCCTACTCAGCACGTCTCAAATTTGCAGGAGGACTACCAGAAAGAATGGCTCTGGGCTTCACCTCCTACTCAGTTCTCCCATACTATCTCCCCCCTCTGAGGTGTTTCACATGCCAGCGTTTTGGCCATGGATCACTAACCTGCAGATCCACACAAAGATGCAGCAGATGCAGTGGTTTTCATGCAGGCCAAGAATGTTCAAATCTCCCCTACTGCTACTTCTGCGACGACAACCATCGCCCCTCCTCCAACAACTGTCCATTCTCAGAAAAGGCAAGGCAGATCCAATGCAAATCAATGGGTGATAGTATCCCTACCTATACCATCTATGCCCAGCTCCGCTCCATCTACTCAGCCCCAAAAGACTCCAGGACAACTTCCACTGCCTCCAAAACTACACCCTCACTATCCTCCCAGGATATCCGCTCTTCTCCTAAAACTCCGCCAAGAAAGCCCCTCCAGACTCCCTCCTATGCAGAGATGGCTGCTGCTCCCATCCCACCAAGGAACCTCGGTAACCTAAATCCACCTGTAACCTCCCCCTCTTCACACAGCCAACAGAGAGACCACTCCCAAGAGGCCCTGCCCCAGCCAACATTATCACCCCAAGAGCCCTTCTCCAATTCCTCCTCCATACCCACTTTCCCCAGTCATCCAGAATGTGCCTCTTCACCACCGCAAAGGAGCACCCTCAGCTCAGCCACTCATAGTGAAGATCACAAATCTCATAAAAGAATTCATCACCCTGCTCCAATCTGGCTCTCGCCAGCCGCTTCCCATCAAAGCGGCTCGGTAGGGCAAACCCCCTTAGGGGGGAGAGGGAAGCCAGGCCCCTTCGGTCGCTTCCCTCAAAAGACCTGCTGGCAAGAATTTTAAACCTTGCCGGGGTCAAGGCCTGTGCCTCCCCATACAAGACTAGCGACACTGCCAAGGGGACCTGCGATGTCCTGGCCAATTGGAGGCCCCTCCAATGATAGACATGGTCCTTGAGGAGACCCAGCCCCAGACGGTAGGGCCTTCCATGGGGGGGAATTCGGGCTCGGCGCCAAGCACCGAACCCGAATCCGCCCCTATGCAAGGTCCTCCTCAAATGGCTGAGGGCTCCGAGGCAGTAGAAGGAGGGGAGGGATCTCCTCCGACAGGTGCCCCTACGACAACCAGGACCTTCTCCATTTCGGAGAGGGACCTGGCTGAGGCTGGTCCATCTGGCCTGGGGACTTCTGCCGGCGGAGGTGAAAAGCGGGTTCATTCCCCGCCCTCCTCTCCGAAAAAGAAAAAGACTAAAAAGACCAAAAAGACTCGGGGCTCCTCTCCATCCGCGGGGGCTGCGGGGACGGATGGGTCTGCTGCCACTCTGGCAAGCGGCCAAGCCAAGATCGGCACATCCGCCCCCTCTGCCCCCCCGGTTGCGGAGCCCCTGACAAAGAAGACTACTACCAAGAGTGCACAGGGCGGAGCCTCGATGACATCGGGGCCCCTGATTCAGAGGTTACGTGGCGTTTTTGAGCCCGCTGGCTTCAAACGCTTCCTCGTTATTCGCTCCACTAATGGCACCATGTTGTCCAAGGGCAACATGATCCATCAGCGGAGAGGATTAGCTAGTGCAATTGGTAGAGAGCCGAAGGTAACCCGTTTCTCGGACGGGAGCCTTCTGGCGAATGCGGCGAATCCCGCCGAGGCGGCCAGGATTAGTGCTCTTCGGACACTTCATGGCACCCCGGTGAGTGTGACGCCGCACTCTACCATGAACTTTGTGAAAGGAGTAGTTTATGCGAGGGAACTCGTTGACTACTCCATTGAAGACATCACCTTAGAGCTGGCCGACCATGGGGCGGTCAAGGTCGAACGTGTTATGAGAAAACAGGGAGGGGCCTCGAGACCCACCCCTACACTCTTCGTCACGTTCGACTGTGACAAGCTCCCTGAGTCGGTGCGTGCCGGTTGGTACCGCTACCGCGTGAAGGCATTCGTGCCACTGCCGCGGCGGTGCTATTACTGTCACCGCTTCGGCCATACGAATCGCTCATGTAGACGTGCAAAGTCGGGGTCACCCGAAGTCTGTGTAAATTGCTCCAAGGTCGCACACGATAAGTCCAAATCGTGTGTGGCCAAGTGTGTCAATTGCGGAGAGCCGCACCCTGCTTCTTCGAAGCAATGTGGTGCATATCTCCTTGAGAAAGAAATCCTGGCCGTTCAGGCCCAGGATCGACTCTCATTCCGCGAGGCAAAGGACTTGGTCCTGGCGCGCCCGGCTCTGCCTGGGACGTCATATGCCTCAATAGTTAGGAAGGCACCCTCTGCTCCCGGCCCATCCAGGCTAACGAGCACGGTTGTTTCCGCGCCCATTCGGAGCCCTTCTGCGGGCTCGACCCAACCCGGGCCCTCCCATGGTAAAGCTGGCGGCAAAAAGGGCTCATACCCTGCCCCGGCTAAAACCAGGGCTCCCCCCTCTTCCCCCAGCGTGACCGTTTCCCGTAAGGCGAAACGGCCACGCGCCTCCACCGAGTCGTTAGACTCACAGGAGGCAACACCCCTGAAGATGGTCGCTAGGCCATCTTCCGGGGTTCCTAAAGCTGTCCCCCGAAAGGAGGACAGCAACAAAGGAGCTTCGGCTCCTTCGCCCACGTCCCGAGGTGGAGCGAGTGGCTCGGAGACGGTGGTTCCTCGAAAAGAGGGCCCCCCGCCTCCGAAGCCGCAACGCCCGCCTAAGGTTTCGAGGCGGAGGGAGGAAAAGACTCGCATGGCGAGCCCAACCTCCCCCAATAAGTCCTCGAAGGCGACAGCGCCTTCAGCGCTTTGTCCGGCCAACAGCGCCCGGGGTTCTGCCCCCGGGAAGCGTACGGCCATTCCCGTGAGGGCATATTCCTTCAATGGAATTGGTGTGGACTCCGGGCCAACTGGGAGGAGCTGCGGAGGCTCGTCTCATCCCGTTCCCCGTTAGCTATTTTTTTGCAGGAGACCATGCTAGGTGCGTGCCCCCTCCCTGCCCTCCCGGGGTATAAGGGTCTTGCGACCCCACCACCTCGGGATGGCCGGGCTGGGGGATGCGCAGTTTACACCCGGCATGATGTCTCCGTTCTTCCTTTCTCTTTAGATACCTCCTTTCAGGCAGTGGCTGTGCAGCTGCACCTGGATAGGAGGTATACTATCATTTCTGCGTACATTCCACCGTCAGCTGACTTCGACGCGGGGGACTTCCGCCGCGTCGTTGCACGGTTGCCGAGGCCCTATCTCTTGCTTGGAGATCTGAACGGCAGGCATCCTCTCTGGGGAGATTACTCCATAAATCCCAGGGGACAAGTCCTTGCCGATCTGATCGAAGAGCTTGAGATGGGTGTCCTAAACGTGGATGAGTTTACGCATCACTGTCCGAGAACCGCTTCATTTTCTTGCCTTGACCTATCTTTGTGCTCTTCGGATGCACAGCCTGATTTTGATTGGGGGGTGGTCGATGACCTCCATGGTAGTGATCACTTTCCCATTCAAATATCATTTTCAGGGCAACTGCCGCCTGAGAGACCACCTCGGTGGTGCTTGGCGCGGGCGCGGTGGCCTGCATTTCAGGAAATGACTGAATTCTCTATCTCAGTCGAGGAGTTTAGGTCGGTAGATGATGCCGTTGAGTTCTTCTCCGGCAACCTCATCGCCGTGGGCCTGACTACTATTCCTAGGACGTCTGGCCGTTTTGCACGCCGACCACTCCCATGGTGGTCGGCCGAGTGTGAGACGGCCCTCAAACAGAAGCGTTATGCCTACATGCGCTATAAGCGCCGCCCGAACGATTTCACTGTCGCTGAATTTCGTCGGGCTAGGGCTAGGTTCCGGTATATTTCGAAGCACGCCCGCCGCTCTTCTTGGCGGGCATACGTGTCTTCACTTAACGGGAAGACCCCTTTAGCTGAGGTGTGGAAGCAAGTCAAAAGGATTCGGGGCAAGTTCTCGCAGGACCCCCCTCCCGTTCTCCAGGAGAATGGGACCGCAATCTCGGACCCCGCGTCCGTGGCGGAATCCTTAGCGACCGCTTTTTCCGCATTCTCTAGCCGTGATGCTGCTCCGCCAGCATTCAATGCACGTCGTGATGTCGCGGAAGGCCGCCGGCTGGACTTTACCTCCAGAGGCGGAGAACCCTTCAACGACAAGTTTACTGTGAGTGAGTTGCGCTCCGCTCTCGCTTCGTGCGCGGACACCGCCCATGGTCCGGACGATGTCCCGTACGCCATGCTTCGACACCTGGGTGAGCGAGGCATGGCCTTTCTGTTAGATTTGTTCAACAGGATCTGGGTGGAAGGTCTTCTCCCAGACTCCTGGCGAATCGCTACTGTGCTCGCTTTTTGCAAGCCGGGGAGAGATCACTCTACTCCGACCGGTTTCCGCCCAATCTCTCTAACCTCTTGCGTGTGCAAGTTGATGGAGAAATTGGTAAATGTTAGATTAGCCTATTTCCTGGACAGCGGAGGCCATCTGTCTTCTGCACAGTGCGGCTTCCGTAAGTTCCACTCCACGTCGGATGCTCTGCTCCGACTGGAAAATGCCGTCTGCGAGGCTTTCCTTCGTAGACAGCACTACGCCACGGTGTTTTTTGATCTGGAGAAGGCCTATGATACCGCATGGCGATACGGTATCATGGAGACTCTCCACACGATGGGGGCGAGGGGACGCCTCCCAATGTTTATATCTGAATTTTTGCGAGATCGTCGATTCCGCGTACGGGTGGGGGGAGCCCTCTCCGGCCCAAAGGAGCAGGAAGAGGGTGTCCCGCAGGGAAGTGTCCTCAGTGTCACACTCTTTGCCCTGAGCATCAACGGCATCACCTCGGTGCTGCCGGAAGATGTTCTCGCTACGCTCTACGTGGACGACCTTTCGATCTCTTTTGCCGCGGCCCAGATGCCAACTCTGGAGCGCCGACTCCAACAGGCATTGAACCGCGTCTCTCGCTATGCCGAAGCGCACAGGTTTCGGTTTTCTTTGGCCAAGACTAAGGTGGTGCACTTCTGCCGCCACCCACGGCTTCACCCCGACCCAGATTTGTTTCTTAATGGGGTGCGCCTGGATGTGGTTGAGTCGCACTGTTTCCTTGGTCTTGTATTCGACCGACGCCTCACCTGGGAGGCTCACATTCGCAGCCTTAGGGTCTCTTGTACCCGCGCCATGGACATTCTCCGTTCCGTAACGTTCAGCGCTTGGGGCGCTGATAGGGCTACCGCCTTACTTTTTTATCGATCCTTTGTTCGCTCGAAGCTCGACTACGGATGCGAGTTTTATGCATCCGCAGCCGAGCGTTTATTGCGGAAGGTGGATTCGATCCACCACACCGGCCTTCGCCTTGCGACTGGTGCCTTCCGCACTTCCCCCATTGAGAGCCTGTTGGTCGATGCTGGGGAGATGCCACTCGCTCTGCGCCGCGTGCAGTGCATCACTCGCCTGTACGCGCGAGCCCGGCGCCTCCCTCAGTCGCCAACAGCTCTCACTGCATCCGCAGCTGATCTCGATGGTGCCTATGCCGCCGAGAGACGCCAGTCATACCCTAAGCCCTTTGGGTTTAGGGCCAGGAAACTCCTTCGAGAGGTAGATATAGCTCTCGGGCCGGTGGCGCCCCTGGTTCTGCCCAGGACGCCACCCTGGAGGGTACCACATTTGGCTATTTGTCGCCACGCCTCTGCTCCCAAAGCTTGTACTGCGCCGGGAGTATTGCGTTCGACCTTTTTGGAGCACACATCGTGTCACGCTGGTACCGTGCCAGTGTATACGGATGGCTCCAAGTCCCAAGAGGGGGTCGGCTTCCACGCCGTATCCCCTCTGTTTGAAGTCAGCGGGGCTCTACCAGGCGCTGCGTCTGTCTTCACGGCCGAGCTGGTGGCAATACACCACTCGGTATGGGAGATTACGTGATGTGCCCGGTTCGGAGACCGGATTGTGATTTATAGCGACTCACAAAGCGCCCTGAGTGCTCTCGGGGCATTGGAATCTCCGCATCCCCTGGTTCGCGAAATCCGTGACGCCACGGTTTTGGCGAGCCGGGCAGATGTCGAGATTATCTTCTGCTGGGTTCCTGGACATGTAGGAATTGCGGGGAATGAGCGCGCCGATGAGGGCGCCAAAGAGTCCGCGAGGACTCTGCGACCGGACCAGCGTTTCGCTCTTCCTCACACTGACTACATGGCAGGAATACGGGCAGCTCTTCGGACTGCTTGGCAAAGAAGATGGGAGACGGTCGAGGGGAACTTAAAGTTGCGTGCCATTGCACCGCGACTGTTCCCATGGACCTATCCCCTAATGCCGCGGCGGCTTCAGGTTGCTTTCTGTCGTCTTCGAATCGGACACACTCGTGTGACGCATCGTTACTTGGTGGAGCGCTCGCATGTGCCCTATTGCAACGACTGCGTCGTCCCCCAGACTGTTCGGCATATTCTTGTCGAATGTCCCAGTCTGGGTGATCTTCGCGCTCGGTACCGGGATGGGCGGGGTCGCTACCGCCTGTCCCTTGTACTCGGGACGAGTGCGTGCACCATGACTGGTGGACTTATTGACTTTTTGGGGGAGGCCGGCCTTCTCCCCTTTATTTAAGGTTCCTTTTTTTTGTTATTGTTTTGTTTTAGGTTGCACTCTCCTGCACCGGGGTGAGGGGGACCTCCCCCCGCTGCCGGAGATTGCTTCGATTGTTAAGTTTTTCCAATTTATATTGATTGTTAAGTTTTCATATTTTAACTTTAAAGTAGCCTAATTCTAGGCTGTCGTGTTTTTCGGCGACTTATGCCCAAGTGGGTAGTTGCCAGATGGGCTCTATAAAAAAAAAAAAAAATCCAATCTGGCTCTCCTATCCAACAAGTCCTTATCACTCTCCTCCCTAGTGTAATCAATCTGTTCTCCAGTTCTTTCTGACTAAAACTGGACAGTTACATAGAATATAAATCATAGATCATCCCCCTCCCTCCTGTACTAACATGGCTTATCTCCTGTTAGATTGCTAAGTCAGCCCAGCAAGCAAAGTCCGCTAAATCTTTCCTAAGCCAAAGTACAGAGAAATATAAACGGCATTGACCTTCTCCAGGGCCCATAGTGCTGACTCACGCACTCTCTGGCCCTCAATTTACCAAATTACCAAATTACCAACAAGTTTCAGGTGCCCGCACCACTGACTGATTATTTAACTTTACTGCACTAGATAAAATGGAAGCCTAGCCTGTTTTTTACATTGCAGTATTACTTTTTCATTGTTATATGTAGTAATGATTATCAGTGGTGGCCACTGACGGACTTGTTAACACTTCAGTTTTGGGGCACACGGTAGGTGGCGCTGCAGGAAAATATAAGAACATAAGAAAAGAAGGAGACTGCAAAAGACCATTCATGATTGAAGTCTTCAAATGGGTAAAAGGATATAATAAAGGGGATCTGGGTAAGGTTCTTATACTTAGTGAACATGACAGGACACGTAGCAATGGGTTTAAGCTTGATAAGTATAGGTTTAGGAAGGAGATTGGGAGGAATTGGTTTACAAATCGTGTGGTAGATGAATGGAATAGGCTCACTAGGCATGTGATAGAAGCCTCCTCTCTGGGTAGTTTTAAGAATAGATTAGATAAATATATGGATGAAGCTGCTAGATGGGACTGACTTTTTTTTTATGTACATATGTATATATTTTTCTAAGGAGTGGGAAGACTATATTTTGCGGTTGCATGAATGGACATAATCCTCTGGATGCATTTTATGTATATTGTAGATTAGATCTGACGAACTCCTGTTAAGGGTGACAATGTTGATGACTTTTCTCTGGTAAGAAATCTTTTGTGTGTTGAATGGAACAGGAGCTGCCAAGTGTAGGCCATGAATGGTCTTTTGCAGTCTCCTTCTTTTCTTATGTTCTTATGTTCTTATTCAACACAAAAGATTTCTTACCAGAGAAAAGTCATCAACATTGTCACCCTTTACAGGAGTTCATCAGATCTAATCTACAATATACATACAATGCATCCAGAGGATTATGTCCATTCATGCCCCTGCAAAATATAATCTCCCAACTCCTTAGAAAAATATATACATATGTACATAAAAAAAAAGTCAGTCCCATCTAGCAGCTTCATCCATATATTTATCTAATCTATTCTTAAAACTACCCAGAGAGGAGGCTTCTATCACATGTCTAGTGAGCCTATTCCATTCATCTACCACACGCTTTGTAAACCAATTCCTCCCAATCTCCTTCCTAAACCTATACTTATCAAGCTTAAACCCATTGCTACGTGTTCTGTCATGTTCACTAAGTATAAGAACCTTACCCAGATCCCCTTTATTATATCCTTTTACCCATTTGAAGACTTCAATCAATTCCCCTCTGACTCTTCTCCTTTCCAATGTATGTAGATTTAGTTTTCTGAGCCTTTCACCATAAGGTAAGTTCCTTAGCCCACCAATCATCTTTGTCATCCTTCTCTGCACAGACTCAAGCAAATCAATATCCTTCCTATAATATGGTGACCAAAATTGTACTGCATAGTCTAGATGAGGCCTAACTAGCGCCAGATACATTTTTAGAATGACTTCAGCCCTCTTATTGCTTACACTCCTCCTAATGAATCCCAATATCCTATTAGCTTTATTCTTAGCATTTAGGCATTGCTTTCTAGGACGAAGGTCTGAACTTACCAAAATACCCAAGTCCCTCTCCCCATCAGTCCTCCCTAAAATTCTCCCATTTAATTTATAACTATTCAATGGATTATTTCTACCTATACTAAGTACACTACATTTGTCTATGTTAAACTTCATTTGCCATTTCTCGGCCCAATTGGACAGAATGGTCAATTCCTCCTGCATTACAACAGCATCAGAATCAGCCCTAATGGCCCTACCTAGCTTAGTATCATCAGCAAATTTACTCAGGTCACTACTTATACCTATGTCAAGATCATTAATATAAATTAAGAATAACAAGGGACCCAAAACAGATCCTTGCGGAACTCCACTGCTAACACACCCCCACTCAGATTTAACTCCATCTATACTAACTCTTTGCTGTCTGTCACCAAGCCATGACTGAATCCACCTAAATATACATAACATAATTACACGGATGACATCGATCCTGTGTGCTTTAACTTTGCTTAGAAGCTGTAAGTGTGGCACTCGATCAAAAGCCTTACTAAAGTCCAAGTATAAAATATCATAGTTTTCATCATTATCTGCTGCTTCATACACCTTACTATAAAAAGACAGCAAATTAGTCAGACAGGATTTACCCTTACTAAAGCCATGCTGCGATTCTTTTATCAACTTATTCTTATCCAAGTGATCTCTAATATTCCTTTCTATAATAGATTCCATCATTTTCCCTACCACTGATGTCAAACTTACTGGTCTGTAATTAGACATATTCGTTTTATCCCCTTTCTTAAATATAGGTATCACATTGGCTTTCTTCCATGCCACTGGCACAATGCCACTCTCCAATGATTTTCTAAAGATGCATGCTAGGGGCTCACTTAACACATCCTTACATTCTTTCAAAATTCTAGGAAAGAGCTCATCAGGACCGGGTGCTTTACTACTTTTGATTTTATCAATTTCCTTTGTCACTATCTCCTTTGTGATCAAGATATCCTTTAATTTCTCTTCATCATTACCCCGAAAGATCATTGACACCTCAGGTATATTTAGAGTATCCTCCTGTGTAAATACTGAGAGAAAAAAGTCATTTAGCATTCCAGCCATTGAGTCCCTATCACTCACTAATTCTCCATTGGAATCTATAAGTGGGCCTATTTTATCTCTAACCTTAGTTTTGTATAATTGATAAAAACTTTTAGGATCTTTCTTTGCCCTATTTGCCACTTTAATTTCATAATTTCTTCTTGCTACTCTAATTAACTTTTTAACATCTTTTGCTAGTTCATTATATCTCTGCCTTAAGTGATCCTCTCCATTTTTTATTTTCCTATAAATGCCCTTTTTAATGCCAATATAATGCTTAATTTTATCTGTCATCCATTTTGGGTCATTATTTTTAGTCCTAATCTCCTTATATGGAATGTTAATCATCTGACCTGTAATTAATTGCTCAATTATTCTTTCATACTCCTCTTCAATTGTAATCTCTTCCTCCTAGCGATTATTGTCTCCACTAACTGATATCATTGAATCTATTCCTGTTTTGATTTCATTGCTTGGTTCCTGTACAACTGCCTCCAGGTAAGTCCTTAGCCCATTATAATTTGCTCTTCTAAAGTCAGGAATTTTAACATTGTTCATGCTACTATCAATACCATTCCATTTCATCTTGAATCTAATTTCACAATGGTCACTATTACCCAAATTTCCTCCAATCTCAGTATCCTTAGTGACTTGAACGATGGGAATGTACTATTTCGTCTGTGTTCCAAAATGATTCACGTTTTTGGAGTACATTTAAGGGGATGGCTCGTGTAGGGGTAAACACAATGGGGTGACCATACTACGATGATCCTGAGTTTCATTAAATTGGGGGGTGGGTGGTCTGGGGGGCACAGCCCCCAGTATATAATCCTAATTGTTTATAGACTAATGTACTAACATAACATAATTTCATGGATGACAAAAGCCACAAGGGCCTATCAAAGGTCATCCGTATCCATCAAATCCACCCACATAAAGCTCCATAGGATTTTGTCAGATCATGCATCTACAATATACAATTTAAACAATCCATAGGATTATGTCAGACCATGCATCTACAATATATAATTTAAAGCCTCCATAGGAGTCTGTCAAAAACAAAATCAAAGTCCCCCAAAATATACAATAAAAAGAAACTGCATCCACAGGAATGAGTCAAGAAACATATCCACATACCAAAAAGTAAGAAATTAACCCTCCATCCCCATATAATCATCCAATCTGCGCTTGAAAACATTCAAGTTTGGGCTGTCTACAGTCTCAGCTGGCAAACTATTCCAATAATCCACCACTGTTAGTGAAAATATATTTTCTAACATCCAGTCTGCACCTCTGTTTTTTAATCTTTAAGTGGTGGCCTCTAGTTCTATTACTACCTTCAACTTAAATAACTTGCTGAAATCCAATTTATCCATCCCAGAAAAGGTTTTAAAAAGCTCAATCATATCTCCCCTCACACACCTTCTTTCAAATGAAAACATATTTAATACCCTCAGTCTCTCTTCATATTCAAGGTGCTTCAGGGATGGTATTATTTTTGTTGCCCTCCTTTGTACCAACTGTAATAAGTTTATATCATGTCTAAAATGTGGTGACCATGCCTGTATACAGTACTCTAAATGTGGCCCGACATAAGAGTTGTATAGTTTAAGGATGACCTCCTTACTCTTGTAGCTAACATTCCTTTTAATGTAACCTAGCACCCTATTTGCTCTATTTTTTGCCTCAATACACTGCTTTGAAAATTTCAGTGACCTATCTACTACACTCCTAAGTCCTTCTCATCTTCAACTGAATTAAGCCAATACCCATCCATCTCATAGCTAAATTCCCTATTATCTCTCCCCATGTTAATAACTTTGCATTTATTAAGGTTAAAAGTCATCTGCCACTTCTGAGCCCAAGCTAACAACTTATTTAAGTCACCCTGCACTTTAAAGCTACCCTCAACCTCTTTGACTACAGCTGCCAATTTAGTGTCATCAGCAAAAATTGATACTGTGCTATTCACACCTTGCCCAAGATCATTTACATAGATTATAAATAATAAAGGGCCTAAAACTGATCCCTGAGGTACGCTGTAGCGGGCCGAAAAATTTAGACTAACCCCAATCGATCCAACCCGCTTCCTACACTAATCCGGACGTGAGAAATCGAAGGAGAATGAAACGGATTGTATGTACAGTCCTTTACTAACACGAAAAAAAATACAATATTTACAAAAATATGGGTAAATATGCACCCAATGAGCCTATATATATATATATATATATATATATATATATATATATATATATATATATATATATATATATATATATATATATATATATATATATATATATATATATATATATACTAATCAATCCTATCTTGGAACCAAATCAATCAAAAAATATATATTAATACTAAGAGTACATATACAAAAGGGGACAACCAAAACAAGAGACAACAAAAGAGGAGTTTTCTTACGTGGTACCACGGTTTATTATTTGCCGGCTTCCCCGGGGGAAAATCTTGTTGGTAGTCACTCTTGTGACAAAATTGGGTGTGGTGGGCTTATGGTGCCTGCCACCTCGGAGCTCAGATGTCTTTAAGATCTAGTCAAGTACCATTAGAAGACTTCTTATATCTTCTTTGAATATCTTCGAAATATTTTCTTACAGTCGCTCTTGCAAAATGCAGGCAATGTTTTTGTTTGATTTGTTCTTTTCTTTTTTTTTTTTTCTTCTGGTACTTTAACGCTGTCTCATAAAATCTTTAACATTTAGTAGCTAATAAAAAAAACATGAGATGTTAAATAACCTTATACATACAACATGAAATCAAATACATATGTACAAAAGAAAATATAAAATAAAAACCCATTCCCACTCACACACACATTCTTACAGAAGGAGGGAGAGGGTACTTAGAAAAGGGGTGGGAGAATGGCCCTTTTACACACACTCACATTCGCTCCACCACACCCATCCTTCCTTAAGCCATTCGACCAGCCACTCACTAAACCCTTTCAATCACTCTTCACGGTACCACTTGTGCTCAATCACACCCTTCTGCACCCATTCACACTCTTCTACTGGTCCCTGGCTACGCGTAGCAATTAGTCGGGGTTGTTCGTCAGTCGTCCTGTCAGTCTCATCATCACTATTTATCATCTCATCAACCATACTCTTAGCCCTCATTACCAGTTCTCCCATCTCACGACAGAATTCTTTCATACTCTTCCGTTCAGAACCCTCACTCTTCATACCCCCATTCATCAGCTCCTCACTCACAGCTCTCATCCAACTCAAGGTACATTCTTGCGAAACAGACAGGTCACTCACATCCCCTGTATTCTCAACAGGCATAGCAGAAACCCCTTCGACTGGTTCCCACCAGAAACCTGAAAAATCAGCCACTTCATCATTCACTACATCAAACTCACCCCTACTATTACCATTCATAAAACCCGAAAAATCAGCCACACTAGGTTCATTCTGCCCAAACACACTATCATTCATACTGTTCCCAAAACCAGAAAAATCAGGCACAGGCAGCTCACTCACTCGTCTACTTATACCAGCCAAATCACTCACCTGTTTACGCAAAAACTCAATCTCCCTTTCAAGATCCCCCATACCAGAAACACTCTGCTCAGACTTACTTTCATTTGTACTTGCATTCTTCCTTTCACCCTTCTTTGTACGCTTTCTACTCCTCGAGACTAAGACTAGCTCTTTCCCAGACAGATCCATACTATCACATTCATTCTCATCATCATGCACTTTACCTCTCTCTCTACACAGTCCATACACTGGATGGCTCACCAGGTAGTCAGGAGGTTCTCTCCATCTCCTTAACTGACTCTGATGAGCCTGCACTCTCTCAGTCATGCCGTCATTCAAACTCTCCAAAACATACGTTACCCCATTTTCCCAAACTCTCACAACTCTATAAGGTCCATCAAACTTCTCACTCATCTTTGATACATTCAACCTACCCTTCACTTCTTTCACCTTCAATACTTTTGTACCTAATTCAAATGAACGGAACCTTTCATGTGCTTCACGCCATACTCTCTGCTCACTTTCACTCAAACGAAACCTATCTTTCACTCGCCTTTCAAAATTCATCACAAACTGACATGGGGACATTCCAGTTGCACTATGCACAGTTGAATTATACGCCCACAACACTCTCCCCAGACACACATCCCAGTCATTCACTGTCGTACTCATCATTCTCAACATCTCACACAAGGTTCTTATAGTCCGTTCAGCCAATCCATTTGAAGACGGTACATACGGAGTTGTTCTCACATGCTCCACACCATTCTCTCTCAACATTTGCTCAAACACTTCCCCTACAAATTCAGGCCCATTATCACTCAGACATCTTCTAGGCTTCCATACACACATAGGAAAAAACAACTGCTCAACCACACGCGCAACAGTCACACTCCTTTTATCTCTCACAGGCGCTGCATACACAAACTTACTTTTATGATCAACCATAACAACCATACCAACATTCCCAGCACTCGTACGCGGCAAAGAGACACAATCAATCACTACCAATTCAAACGGTTCTTTCGCATCAACTTTCAACATCGGTGGTTTCACTTGCACACCTTGCACCTTTCGCTTCTGACACCTTTCACACGTAGTTGCAACATCATTCACAACAGTTCTCAGAAACGGATGGAACACACGCTCCTTCATACACTCCCACAGCTTAAACTTACCCATATGCCCATAATTATCATGCACAACCTTCACCAGACCAATCATACCAACTAAGGACATCACAGGTACATACATATCATCACCACCTTTCACATGCCTCACAAAATATACAACATCCATACAAACAACAAAATCCTTAGCATACCTTTTAAAATCACTTAAACACTCTGGCCATTCATTCAAATCAACACGCATCATTACACACCTCTTCAACTCACTAACAAAAGGACACATCTCTTGCATCTCTAGAATATCATCATCACTTAAAATCTCATTCTCATCATCCATGACCAACTCAATCATACCGCAAAACTTGACAACATTCTTTGCACACTCATTCAACCTCATCACCTCACATTCACCTTTCATAAGACAATCCTTATCAGCATCCAAAGACAAATCATTCAATCTCATAAAGTCTACACCAAGCAAGAAACAACAAGGCATTTGCTCACCTTTCAGAATCACAAAGTCATGCTTCACATTCACACCATTACCCAAACTCACTTTCAGACTAACCTGTTCCCATGCCACTATCAAGCCATTCCCTAATCCACTTATCCGTAACTTCACAGGTTTATGCTCGCAACATTTAAACTCATCATACTTACTCAGAATCCTCTCATTCACTAAAGACACCTGCGCTCCAGTATCAATCAAACCACAGAACAACCTTTCACCAACTTTCACTCTCACTTCCATCATATCAGGTCCACCATGTTCGCAATACACTGAAGGAACAAGCACACCAACATCAGCACTTATATCCACACTGTCATTAACTCCCATATCATCACTCACCACACGACGCTCATCTTCATCCAGACAATCATTCTTCTCTCTTATATATGAACACTTTTCAATCACCCAATTGTAGTGCACACCGCTCAAACATTGCAGATGTACCACATTAGGATTCAAACCCTTCATCTTCTCATCCTTGTACACAATCGGCCTCTCACCACCAAAGTGTACATAAACAATCACTCCATACAAACGACTCACTACAATCAACACTTCCTGAAATGGCGGGACCCCTTGCATACACATCGCTCTCAATTCTTTGATGAAGTTCCGCACCTTTGCCATACCAATGCTTTCAGGCTTCCTACACACTTCATTCATTACCTCCTTCCTTAAATCATCTACACTATCGGGCACTCTCACATCTACTCCATCACTCTTCAAATCTTGCAAACCATTCCATACACTCTCAAACAAGGAATCACCACCACCCTTACTCTCTTTTCCATTCATAATCCCTTTCGGCAAATACTCAGGATCACTCACTCCACACACATTTTCATCATTCGTACCAGGATACCTTGACATCAAATCAGCCACTCCATTCCGTTCACCAGGCACATACTCAATCACATAGTCAAAGTCACTCAAATCTTCCAAAGTCCTTGCAATCCTACTATCAGCCCACTTCATACGCTGCAGATACACAAGAGGTTGATGATCTGTTTTTATCACAAACCTCACACCATACAAAAACGGACGCAACACTTTCAAACAATATCTTATCGCAGCCAACTCTCGTTCCACAGTCGAATACTTTCGTTCTGCAACATTCATAGCCTTGGATACATACCCAATTATTCGCCTGACATTCTCTCCATTCAAACGCTGCTCTTGCATCAGAAAACCTCCCATACAATACCCACTCGCATCTGTATACAATTCAAGCATTTTAGCATTTACACTATAATCTGGGTACGCCAATTCAACATCTTCAGCCGCTGCCTCTTTCAGTCTCTCATACGCCTCATTCATCTTATCATTCCACTTGACAACCGTACTACCTTTCTTGCCCATCCACTCAGTCAGAGGCTTACTCACACCAGAACAATCACATATAAACTTTCGCTGGAACTCAATCAAACCCAAAAAGGACTTCAGTTGCTTCACAGTCACCGGTTTAGGAAACATTCGCACCTTCTCAACATACTTCGGTGATTTTCGCAACCCATTCTCACTCACCATATGCCCAAGGAATTCCACTTCTTTCGCAAACCATTCACACTTCGCCACTTTCACCTTCACACCAACACTCTCCAATGTTCTCAACACATCATTCACCAATCTCATATGCTCCTCAAAAGTCTGTCATAATCAAAATATCATCTATAAATGCAATCACATTCTTACTCGCAAACTTACTCAACACAACATTCATTGCCCGCTGGAAGGCTCCGGGAGCATTAGCCAACCCGAAGCTGAGGTTCCGGAACTGGTAATGCCTCTTTGTGGAAGAGAAGGCAGTTACCGGCCGGCTCTCCTCAGCAATAGGCATCTGGTAATACCCCCGTACCAGATCCAGCTTTGTAAACCACTCCATCCCATGCATACTATATACACACTCAGATACCACACACATCGGAAACCTTTCTTTCACAGTCCTTTCATTCACCTTTCGATAATCCACACACAGACGCAATTTTCCATCCGGCTTACGTACAGGCACAATTGGACTATTCCATGCACTCTCACTCTCTTCAATCACTCCCAATTGCTCCAATTCCAAACACTGCTCCTCAATCTCATCAGCAACTGGACGTGGGAAATGCCTCGGCCGCTGATAGATTGGGGAGTCCTCCTTCAGGACAATCTTGAATTCCGGGAGCTTTGCAACCCCGAAATCCAGATCACCCTTACTGAGGGCTCCCTTTCGTTCAAATATCATTTGATACACATCCTCCCTTTCATACTCAGTTAAACATCCATCCAATTTCACCATGTCCTTCACCTCATTATACATCCATTCACATGTCTTTTCATTCGCAATATTTACCCTGATATCCGTGCTATCATCCATACCTACCTCAGTGACAGTGGAGAGGTGTCCTAGTACATCTCCGACTTGGATACCCCTCACCTGTCCCTTCACCCTGGGGTCTGCCTGCACACATACAAAAGGATCATTCATTCTCATCAAGCCATCAAACACACAAGCAACACGCCTTACCTTATAATATGCATACTTTCCATCCAATATCACGGTGTTCTCACCCACATTTAAACTAACATCCTTACTCCAACTCACTCTAACCGCCACCCTTTCACCCTTCACAAGTCTTACATTCTCCATAGCAGTCACCTCAATACCAGTAAACACACTCCTCAAAACACTACCATCTTTCCCTACATATAACTTATACACCCCATTTTTACCAATCTTTCTCTCAATTTGATCACTTGCAGGATGCACAACCATACGATTCATTTTCATAAAATCATAGCCCAAAATCACACCATACTCACTACTCACCTTATCAATCACCGAGAATTCACATTCATTCATCATCATACCATGCATTCGAACAGCTGACCTTATCATTCCAATCACAGGCACTCTCCTATTACCAATACCTACCAAACTACCCTTGCACTCAGACAGGAGGGCTTTCTCGCTAACCTTGTCATACACATCTTTATACACCAAGCTCGCCTTGCATCCAGAATCTATTAAAGCCAAACACTCAATTCCATTCAATTCCACCTTCACACTCAGACACTCATACTTCCTACCAGACAGCACTTTCACACTCGACAGACTTACCAACACATTACTCACACTCATGCACCCAGAGGATACTTCAGCAGGTACCCTCTTACAATTCAGTTTCCCGCTTCAGACTTTCCATTCACACCTTGCGCTCTCAGTCTAATCCAACACTTTTCACTTGAATGTCCTTCCATCGCACAATAGCTACATACATTCCTCTGGTCACGACACATCCTCGCATAATGACCAGCCTTTCCACAATTACCACAAGCATACTTCACACTTCCCCCAGCAGTTGCTCCACCATTCAACCTCGGACAATCTTTCTTCAAATGGCCTATTTCTTTACACTCAAAGCACTCTTTCACACTTTCCTGGCAATCCTTTATCATATGCCCTTTCTTACCACAACCAAAACATGCACCAGACGTCCACCTACATTCTGCCAACATATGACCTTTCCTTCCACACCGATGACATTCCACAATCTTTCTCCCACCATTTGATCTCTCGTTTGCTGGGACATACCTCGGTTTCTCTCTCATATATCCGTTCCCACGCTTGAAATTCATCTGTCTCCTTCCATTCGACCACCCTCCATTTACCCATCCATTCTGCCGGCCCAGGAAGTTCGACATCACTCCAGCTGGTGCAGCCTTCAGGGCATCCCTGTAGCTGACATACTGCTGGGGTGGATGAAAGCTCCTGGGCTTCTTACCCCCAACGTTCACACTGTACCATCCATCCTCTTCTAGATCGCTTTCATCATCAAATCGTCCATCTTCCAACAGCTCCAACACATCCTCCCACATCAACCGTTCACCTGTCAGTCTCATTCTCTCCTTTCTCTTTCCACTCAGCCATTCACTCACCTTTCGCGGGATTGTGTCCAAAAACTTCCTCATCAGTGGTTTACATTCATTTACATCATCACCATACCTCTTTCTTGCCATACTCTCAAGCCTATGTGCATACATGTTCACACTTTCACTTTTCCCCATTCGAGCCTTCTCAAATTCATTTACCCTTTTATACTTCACACTCTCTTTCATTCGTTTCACCTGTCCAATCATCCGCTTCTTCACCACATCGTACCTTGGTTCCCCCACACTTGTAATCACGCGGAAAAACTCCAATACTTTTCCCTCCAAACATTCCCCCAAAACATTCATCCAGTATCCCTTATTCTCCGGGTACTTGAGCTTACAATATCGCTCAAATTCCCCGAAGAATTCTTCCACACTTTTCCCACCATGTAACCTAAATCTATCTATCTTTGGCACTTCCCTTATCAAAATACCCTTTCCCACATTCACTTCACTCTCACTTGAGCTGCCTTCACTCTCACTCATATCAATCATACCATCACTCTCTCCTTCATCCGAGTACAATGAGTCCACACTCTTGCCTCTTACCTTCCTATCCTTCCCCTTTGCACCACTCTTCCTTCTTCTCTTGCATTCAACTCTCTTCCATTCTCCGTCCTTCCTATCACTCATAATCACCCTATCCTCTCTAGACTCGCACACACTCCCATTGATCCCATTAGTCTTATCCCCTTCAGTCGGAGCAGGGGTCAAGGTCGAGGGTCCTAGGGCCGGTCCTGACCCCTTCATCATGTCATACAAGTCCTTCATCCGTTGGTCGACCTGCTTCTGTCTCTCGTCCATTTCTTTCCTCATCTTGTCTGTCTTCTCATCCATACTCATCACATCACTCTTCAATCCATCAATCACGTTCCTCAACATCATACATTCCTCCTCTTTCTGCCTCAATTCCAGCCTCAGTCTCACAATCTCATCATGGAGGCCCTGTTCCACAGAAGCCATCCTCCCAGGTTAGTAACAGCGATAGACAAAGGTGAAAAACAACCAAACTACCTGCCACACTAATTGGGTATGGACTGCAATCCAATCCCGTCACGCTCCCGGTTTCGAAGTCTCACGTCCCTATTCGGGCGCCAAATGTAGCGGGCAGAAAAAATTTAGACTAACCCCAATCGATCCAACCCGCTTCCTACACTAATCCGGACGTGAGAAATCGAAGGAGAATGAAACGGATTGTATGTACAGTCCTTTACTAACACGAAAAAAAATACAATATTTACAAAAATATGGGTAAATATGCACCCAATGAGCCTATATATATATATATATATATATACTAATCAATCCTATCTTGGAACCAAATCAATCAAAAAATATATATTAATACTAAGAGTACATATACAAAAGGGGACAACCAAAACAAGAGACAACAAAAGAGTTTTCTTACGTGGTACCACGGTTTATTATTTGCCGGCTTCCCCGGGGGAAAATCTTGTTGGTAGTCACTCTTGTGACAAAATTGGGTGTGGTGGGCTTATGGTGCCTGCCACCTCGGAGCTCAGATGTCTTTAAGATCTAGTCAAGTACCATTAGAAGACTTCTTATATCTTCTTTGAATATCTTCGAAATATTTTCTTACAGTCGCTCTTGCAAAATGCAGGCAATGTTTTTGTTTGATTTGTTCTTTTTTTTTCTTTTTTTTCTGGTACTTTAACGCTGTCTCATAAAATCTTTAACATTTAGTAGCTAATAAAAAAAACATGAGATGTTAAATAACCTTATACATACAACATGAAATCAAATACATATGTACAAAAGAAAATATAAAATAAAAACCCATTCCCACTCACACACACATTCTTACAGAAGGAGGGAGAGGGTACTTAGAAAAGGGGTGGGAGAATGGCCCTTTTACACACACTCACATTCGCTCCACCACAACGCCACTAATAACATTCCTCCACTCACCTCACTCCATTCAGTACAACTCTCTGTTTCCTATTTTTCAGCCATTCAGTTATCCAATTTAAAACATTCCCACATATCCCATTCAGCTTTAATTTATGAACTAGTCTTCTATGTGGAACCTTATCAAAAGCTTAAGAACATAAGAAAAGAAGGAGACTGCAAAAGACCATTCATGGCCTACACGTGGCAGCTCCTGTTCCAGTCAACACAAAAAAGATTTCTTACTAGAGAAAAGTCATCAACATTGTCACCCTTTACAGGAGTTTGTCAGATCTAATCTACAATATACATAAAATGCATCCAGAGGATTATGTCCATTCATGCAACCGCAAAATATAATCACCCCACTCCTTAGAAAAATATATACATATGTACATAAAAAAAAGTCAGTCTCATCTAGCAGCTTCATCCATATATTTATCTAATCTATTCTTAAAACTACACAGAGAGGAGGCTTCTATCACATGTCTAGTGAGCCTATTCCATTCATCTACCACACAATTTGTAAACCAATTCCTCCCAATCTCCTTCCTAAACCTATACTTATCAAGCTTAAACCCATTGCTACATGTCCTGTCATGTTCACTAAGTATAAGAACCTTACCCAGATCCCCTTTATTATATCCTTTTACCCATTTGAAGACTTCAATCAATTCCCCTCTGACTCTTCTCCTTTCCAATGTATGTAGATTTAGTTTTCTGAGCCTTTCACCATAAGGTAAGTTCCTTAGCCCACCAATCATCTTTGTCATCCTTCTCTGCACAGACTCAAGCAAATCAATATCCTTCCTATAATATGGTGACCAAAATTGTACTGCATAGTCTAGATGAGGCCTAACTAGCACCAGATACAGTTTTAGAATGACTTCAGCCCTCTTATTGCTTACACTCCTCCTAATGAATCCCAATATCCTATTAGCTTTATTCCTAGCATTTAGGCATTGCTTTCTAGGACGAAGGTCTGAACTTACCAAAATACCTAAGTCCCTCTCACAATCGGTCCTCCCTAAAATTCTCCCATTTAATTTATAACTATTCAATGGATTATTTCTACCTATACTAAGTATACTACATTTGTCTATGTTAAACTTCATTTGCCATTTCTCAGCCCAATTGGACAGAATGGTCAATTCCTCCTTCATTACAACAGCATCAGAATCAGCCCTAATGGCCCTACCTAGCTTAGTATCATCAGCAAATTTACTCAGGTCACTACTTATACCTATGTCAAGATCATGAATATAAATTAAGAATAGCAAGGGACCCAAAACAGATCCTTGCGGAACTCCACTGCTAACACACGCCCACTCAGATTTAACTCCATCTATACTAACTCTTTGCTGTCTGTCACCAAGCCATGACTGTATCCACCTAAATATACTGCCATCGATTCCGTGTGCTTTAACTTTGCTCAGAAGCCGTAAGTGTGGCACTCGATCAAAAGCCTTACTAAAGTCCAAGTATAAAATATCATAGTTTTCATCATTATCTGCTGCTTCATACACCTTACTATAAAAAGACAGCAAATTAGTCAGACAGGATTTACCCTTACTAAAGCCATGCTGTGATTCTTTTATCAACTTATGCTTATCCAAGTGATCTCTAATATTCCTTGCTATAATAGATTCCATCATTTTCCCTACCACTGATGTCATAGGGAAAATGATGGAATCTATTATAGCAATGAATATTAGAGATCACTTGGATATAAAAAATTACAGGTAGAAAATAATATTCAAAATTTAAGTGATTATAGAATGGCTAGGAATGAGTTAAATAACATTATAAAGAAGAACAAAAGGGTGTCAGAAATTAAATTAGCTCATGATAGCAACAAAGATCCTAGAAAGTTCTTTAGTTACTATAAAATAAATAATAAGTCTGGCAGAGTTAAAATAGGACCTATCAAATATGAAGGGGTTGTGAGAGAAACTGATGAGGAAATAGTTGAGGTACTAAATGGTCATTTTGCATCAGTATTTACAAAGAAGAAACTAAATAGTCTTGTGTATAGTACTCATGGGTCAGGGAGAGAGGTGTTTACTACCATTAGTGTGGATCGGAGGATGATAAAAGGACTAATAGGTGAGTTAGATACTACCAAGGCCTCAGGCCCTGATAATATTCATTCTAGGATACTTAAAGAAGGGGTAGAAAGTATCTCAATAGCTCTGGAGAAGTTATATACTAGGTCACTGGAATATGGAGAAATACCCGATGATTGGAAGAGAGCGAATGTAGTCCCCATTTTCAAGAAGGGTAGTAAAGAGGATCCAAATAACTTTAGACCGGTTAGCCTAACTCCTGTAGTCTGTAAAATTCTTGAGAAAATAGTTAAAAAAGGGATTTGCCAACATCTAGAGAGGGAGGGGTTAATCAGCGATGCTCAGCATGGGTTTAGATCAGGTAGATCATGTTTGACTAATTTACTAGACTTTCTGGAGTTCGTAACAGATCAAGTAGATAAGGGAGAGAATGTAGATATAAGATACCACATAGGAGACTAGTTCATAAATTAAAAATGATTGGGATATGTGGGGGTGTTTCAAATTGGATAGCTGAGTGGCTGAAAGACAGGAAGCAAAGGGTAGTGCTAAATGGTGTAAAGTCAGAGTGGAGGGATGTTATCAGTGGGGTTCCTCAGGGATCAGTTCTCAGTCCATTATTATTTGTCATCTATATAAACGATCTTGGGGAGGCAGTTAATAATAAAGTGTCAATTTTTGCGGATGATACCAAATTAGTAGCTGTAGTTAAAGATATTGATGATAATTTTAAAGTGCAGTTGGGATTTAAATAAATTGTTATCCTGGGCACATAAGTGGCAAATGACTTTCAACTTTGATAAGTGCAAAGTTATTAACATGGGAAAAAGATAATAGAGAATTTAACTATGAAATGGATGGGCATTGGCTAAGTTCAGTAGAGGATGAGAAAGATCTAGGAGTAGTAATAGATAAGTTATTAAGGTTTTCTTAGCAGTGTATTGAAGCAAGAAATAGGGCAAATAGAGTGCTGGGTTTCATTAAGAGAAATGTCAGTTATAAAAGTAAGGAGGTTATTCTTAAACTCTATAACTCTTATGTTAGGCCACATCTAGAGTACTGTATACATGCATGGTCCTCACATTTTAGATACGATATTAACCTTCTTGAGTCAGTGCAACGGAGGGCAACAAAGATTATTCCTTCCCTGAGGCACCTTGAATATATAGATAGACTGAGGGTATTAAATATGTTCTCGTTCGAAAGGAGGTGTGTGAGGGGGGATATGATTGAGCTCTTTAAAAAATTTTCCGGGATAGATAAATTGGATGTTAGCAAGTTTTTTGAGTTAGATGCTGCAAAAGGGACTAGAGGTCACCACTTGAAAATTAAAAAGCAAGGGTGTAGGTTGGATTTAAGAAAATATTTTTTCACCAATAGAGTGGTAGACTTATGGAACAAATTGCCACGGAGGGTAGTAGGTAGTCCAAATCTAAATGAATTTGAGAGTAGGTTGGATGAGTTTATGGGGAGGTAAGGTTGGGATGGTTCCTAAGTTTTGTATATATTAATATTGTTTTTATATATCTATAGCTGCATGATTTAGTTCTTGACAAGCCTTGATTGGTGATACCCTTATTTCTGGATGCAATCCTCTGGATATAGTTTTCTTGGGAGTTTGGGTGCCTTAAAAAAAGAGGCCGTTTGACTCAGATGACCTATGATGAGCCCCTGTGGCTTTTGTCATCTGTTATATTATATTGTGGGGGACTTTGATTTTGTCTTCCCCTGGTGATGGTGCTTTTTGTGGCTTTTGTCATCCGTGAAATTATGTTATGTATGTTATGTTTTATCATCTGTTTCAAAAATACCCTCACGGGTGAAATCAAAAACCAATACTGAATGGTCACTAAGACTTAGTGGCGCCTTGTAGAAGATGCTTTCAATTTCAAGGTTTTTTTTTAATGAAATCTAACATTGATGGCTCATCACTACCTCTTTGCCTGGAAAATTCATCAATATGTTGGAAGAGAAAATTATTTTGGCTAATATCATGGAATTTTTGTTCCTCGCTATCTATTGTTGCATTGACAAGATTATTGTTCCAATCAATCTTTGGGTAATTAAAATCACCACATATCAGTAAGTGATTAACCTCATTTTGACACAATTTATCAATAACTTTGTTTATCCCATTATTATAGTCGGCCAAGGATACAGCCTAGTAAAACAATTTGATTCCTGTATTGAATTTTGCATGCAATTGATTCTGTGTTAAGCAAATAATCATCTGAAACTAAATCAGAATGCAATTCTTGGTGCACTAAAATTTCTACCCCTCCTCCCCCCCGTCGACTATTTCTCAGTCTCTTCTATACGATACATAATCTTTCATTTTGAAATATTCAGTGGATAAATCATTGGGACAAAGTTGTTTCAGTTACAAATATAACATTGGGTTTTTCATTACTTATTAAATCACTAAACTCAAAAATCTTATTTCTAATACCATCAATATTGGTGTAAACCACCTTGATATGCAATAATTTATTTACATTATTTACAAGATTATTTTGCCTTTTTCGCAGTCCTATTGTTGTATTATTTTGAGGGTCAGTCGCATTCCTTTTATAATGTATTTTTTGTCTAACACTACTCTCTTACGTAATTTCGCATTTTTCTTATCTTGTTCTGATCTTAAAAATCTGTATTCCATACATTCTTTATAAGTGCGATCTGGATATATTTTGATTGCTGCAAATTCACCTGTTAGTCTAGCAATCTTATCTCAAGTGTCTTTTTGTGCAAACTTTGCTTTGTCGGCATCTAACTTACTTTTAATTTTTGTTACTCTTGGTGATTCTGCCTGGTAGTAGCGCAGCTATGGTGGGCTTTTACTCCATCCTGATTGCTCCACTTCCTCTGCTTCTCTGATGATTTGCAGGATGGAGTTGTGATTGGAGCTCAGGTAGCCTTGTATTGGTGGACAATCAGGTAGTGTCCCGAGCCACCGATCGAGTTTCCTCTTGAAGGAGTCTGTTGTTACTCCAGTAATATCTCTCAGGCTTTGTGGTATACTGTTGAAGAGTCGAGCCCTGCAGAAAGTGAATGAGTTGTGCACCAGAGTTTTGACTCTTTGGGTGTTGCTCTCTATACTTTTCACATAGCAGAGTCTCCCTCTTCATGGATGGTTGTTTTCCTCTTATCCCTACATTTCGTACTTTTCCCTCCAAGATCTTCCAGGTGTATATAATTGTGTACCTCTCTCTTCTTCTCCGTAGGGAATACAGTTTTAGGTGGGTGAGCCTCTTTCAGTAGTTCAAGTGCTGCACTTCGTTAATTCTGCTGTCGAAAGTTCATTGTGGTGCTTCCAGGGTCTGATGTCCTTTATCCTGTGTGGGGACCACAACTGGCAGCAATATTCCAACCTGGGCAGCACTAGGGACTTCCACAGGTCAGCAAACACTTCTTTTCTCTGGTGTTGAAAGTTCTTAGTATCCACCCACTCATCTTTCTTGCAGTTTCTACCAATTTTGTTAGGTGGTGTATGAAGGATGCATCATTGCTCATGTAGATACCAAGGTCTTTGACATGTTCCTGGGCTTGTAGTGGTTTTCCTTCACAGAGGTAATTGGTGGAGGTTTTTAGTTCTATATTTCTACCGTACCTCAGGAGCTCGAATTTCTCTCCATTTAGTTCCATGTTATTTTCTGAGGCCCAGCTCAGTACACGGTTGAGGTCCTGCTGGAGTAGGCTTGCATCCTCTGTGGTAGTTATATTTTTTGAGACTGGTGTCATCCGCAAAGGATGTGGCCTTGGAGTGCTCAATCCCATCATCTATGTCACCTATGTGGATGATGAAGAGCAAGGGACCAAGTACCGAGCCCTGTGGTACCCCGCTTAGTACAGTGCTTGGCTCTGACAGGTAGCCTTGAACCGACACACTCTGAAGCCTCCCAGAAAGGAAGCTGTATAGCCATCTTCCTATGGGTCCTGTGATGACGTGTCTCCTTAGTTTGTGTAGGAGAATGCTTTGGTCTACCTTGTCAAAGGCCTTAGCAAAGTCCAAATAGATATCTGTATTTTTGCCTTTTGGAGGTCTTGCAGGATGTTCTCGTAGTGGAGCAGCAGTTGCGAAAGGTACGAGCGACCTTGCCGGAAGCCATGCTGCCCATTGTTCAAGGCATTGTTTGCCTCAAGGAATGCCATGATTTTGTCTCTCACAATCCTTTCACAGACCTAAATAAGGTGTGATGTCAAGGTAACTGGCCTGTAAATACTCGCTAAGCCCTTGTTTCCCCCATTGTGTATTGGTGTGATGATGCCCAACTTGAGCATATCTGGTATTGTTCTGCTTTCTAGTGACTTGGACCAGATACTGTATAGGTGTGGCAAGCTCCTGAAGGCATTTCTTCAAAAGTTGTGCATGGAAGCCATCCGGACCAGCGGCAGCATCTGGGGCAATGTCATCTATGGCAGTTACTATCTCCTCTTTTGTTATGTTGATGGTCAATAGCTTATGTGGTCCATTTGGAGAGTCTTCAAAGAGAGAGTGTGGATTTGTGATGCTTCTGTCCTCTCTTTGTGGGCTGAAGACACACTCATATTAGATTTTCAGTAAGTCTGCCATCTCTTTTGGGTCGCTTGTCAGTTCGCCATCTTCTTTTGAGAGGGGCCCTACTGCTGACTTGCTGTTCAGTTGCTTTTTTGCATATATGTGACACAGTCTGCAGTTCTTCCTGTCTCTGCTGCTCTTCATGCAAATTTTGTAGATTTACCTCAATTTCTTTCAGTTTCTCCTTTATCCAGTCTCGGAGTGCAGGGTAGTTGGTGTTGATTAATTTTGTCTGCTGCCTCTGTTTGTTTAACATTAATATTTTTCTGTCTCTGGGGATTTGGCTTCTTCTTTTCTTCTTTACCTTTTTGGCAACATATTTCTCTCCTCTGTGTGTGGCAGGCTGCTCAGAGCTGATATGATCAAAGTCTGAAAGATTTTCAATAGCTTATCTCCTGTGAAGCCTTCTGAGTTGTTCTCCCTCCAGAACTCCTCTAGGACCTGTGGTAATTCACACAGAATATTCCTGCCTCACAGTAACACAGAATTACGCGGGCGATATTTCTAAGTAAGAGTGATTGCATTGTGGAATAGCCTGCCATCTTTAACTGTATTCAAGAGTAAACTAGCAAAGCACCTCAGTCAAAATCTATACAAATATTAACCCTCTACACAGCAATAACAATGTATTCACATATTATATTCATAATTAATCTAGTCATTACTTAGTGCAATCAACACACCTTCCAGCAGGTGCTCATATGTTTTAATACAATAGAAAATTCTTAACTTTCATTCTGCTGGCGTGTTGGCACTTATGGGGTTCCCCTCCGGTGGAACCCATCCAGGTAAGATGCACAGTTGAAAAATGCAGCGTGCAATAAGATCTATGTTGAGTTCAGTATGGAAACATGGATTCTTATGGGTCTATAGATAAGGCCTATAATCATCAGTGGTGGGCAGTCCATCAGTACCATGACAGAAGCTCCATCAGTCCGTCACTGACGGACTCCCGTTTCACAGATGACTGACAGAAACATTTGCCGAAGGTCGTCTTTGCTTTTGGGGTTAGTGACGGTTCAGGTGACGGCCTAAAATCGCTTCCCTCAGCACTTATTAGGTTAGGTTAAGGTTTAAGGTTCCAGCATAGCCTTTGCAACGGCACTGGGTTGTTGTTTCCTCCGGTTTTTGCAGTATATATTTTAATCCTGTATTTTACTTTGCCTGAAAGACCATATATTATTTATAAATTGTTTCATTTGTTCCACTTTATTTTCATTTCTTTCTTTGAACAGCAATAAGTCACTTAGTTCAATGTGTGTCCACTTTATGTTCTTTTCTCTTGTCCTGTAGGACAACACATTCCACTAAAAAGTGCTTCATGGTCTCTGTTGGTTTCCCACACATAGGGCAACTGGTATCTCCATTACTGAAAGAATTTCTTCAATTCAACTTCAAGGTGCTAGAATGGCATTTGAACAGTATTGATCTAAGA
This sequence comes from Ceratothoa steindachneri, assembly GCA_963969495.1. Classification (NCBI taxonomy): domain Eukaryota; kingdom Metazoa; phylum Arthropoda; class Malacostraca; order Isopoda; family Cymothoidae; genus Ceratothoa; species Ceratothoa steindachneri. Next base: position 7,891,621 of record OZ018331.1, on the reverse strand, counting down.
TCATTTGTGTACAGTCCTGATTCTTCCTTGATTTCTCTCTTGTTATATATTTCTGCTGTTGATTTTTGGCTGAGTTCCATTCTCCATTTTTCTGTGTGGTGATTATTTACCTTCATCTTTAGTTCTTCTATTTTCATATCTTTCAGCTGGCTGAGCTCTTTTATTTTTAATTCCTATTTATATTTTTGGATTGTGTTGAACCACTTATGGTGTAGATTCTGCCTTCCCATGTCTCACAACACTGCTTTCAGCAGATCATTGTCTCCTTCTACAATGTGCTTGACATAAGTCAGCTTTGTTTTTGTGTCCCTTGCAACTACTGTTGAGGCTCCTATTTCTGCTTGTAGTACTGTTAACATAACATAACATAACATAATTTCACGGATGACAAAAGCCACAAAGACCTATCAAAGGTCATCCGCATCCATCAAAACCCACCCACAAAAAGCACCATCACCATGGGAAGACAAAATCAAAGTCCCACAATATAATATAACAGAAGACAAAAAGCCACAAGGGCTCATCATAGGTTATCCAAGTCAAACGGCCTCTTTTTTAAGGCACCCACAAAGGGGGTGCTATAAAATTCCTACAGCATGCAACATCCTCCCTCCACTCTACCCTGGTCCCCTCACAGAAAGTGCAGCCCCATTTAATTGCGGTAACTTTGGCGGGGCCTACATCACAGGCTATAGGATGAAGGACTTTCTCCCTTAATCTCCCTTAAGGGGTCGGAAAGAGCACAGATTCTATCTGCTCCTAGGGAGCTATGAGCAATATGTCCCAATTAGGTAATTAAAAGAACATTAGTTTTATATATTTTCAATTCTTTTTTGAATATTTTCCATACAAAAGAAACCTGAGGAAAACCAGATATGCATCATAGAGTTTCTACCCTCAAAACTTGACATTTTGTTGGTGTTCACCTTAAAAACTTGACATTTTGGTGGTATTGAGATGACTGCATTGTTCCCTGGACTCTTCGGCACATTCTCCTTGAATGTCCCAGTCTGGGTGATCTTTGTGCACGTTACCTGTCCCGGTATTGGGATCGCTATCACTTGTCCCTTGTACTCGGGACAGATTCGTGCACACAGACTTGTGGACTATACAACATTTTTGAGGAGGTTGACCTCTTCCACTCTATTTTCTAGTTTGTAGGTCCCATGTTCCTGCACTGGGGGGAAGGTGAGCCTATCCCCCGATTTTGGGACGTGTTTCATTGTTACTTTTTTACTTCTTTTTTTTATTGTTTTTTTATTAAGCTTGTCTTGCCTCTTCCTTTTTTATGTTATTTCCTTGTTTTTAATATAGCCTAGTAGTTGACTGCCCTAGTAGGCAGTCGCCAGATGGGCTCTTACTACAATAATAATAAAAAAATAGTGGTTTTGCTTAATACAGAGGATATATCACAAATCCTAGATTTTTAACCTTGAAAATTAAGGAATGTCTTATATACTAGGTTGCTTTGTACACCAGCATATATGGAAAATCTATTACTATTAAATGGTAGAATTCATGCTTTTTTTTTTTTCAGTTGCCCATTCCATATATTAAACTGGTTCAGATCTTTTATTCCCCCAAATTAAAAAAAGTATAGATTAATTACTGCATCATTGAGCAAAGCTACATACAAGCTATGGCTGGACATTTGTGTTTAAAATGGAATAATCATTCTTCAGCTTTTATAAGAAGTATTAATTCAATCCAAATAAAGGTACAGTAACTAGTTTTATCTTTTTATTGTTATATTTACTGGTGCAAGGGATACCATGAACATGCAGAGTAAGGCTCACCATTGTACTTCAGTAGTACTGACCCCTACGATTACCCCAAATCTCTATAACTTTAGTGTATAATTTTTAAGCTTTTTTTAATTTAGCTAACTACTAATAGGCTATAATAACTTTACTATGCTCTTGAAGGTGGTGTATTTATAGGTATATTGTCTTTATAGATAGTTACATTTCCTGACTGATTGAGCTGAATGTAGTGAGTACGGTGACTTATGCCTAAGTAGGCAGTCGCCAGATGGGGTCCTAAAATTGAAAAAAAAAATGAGATGAAATTTGACACAAAGGCATATCTTTGTAAGGAGTTTTTTATAGGCTATGTTAAATTCTACTCTCCCCTCTCCACCCTCTATTTAATACATCTTAAAGGAAGTCAGTATTTTTTATTGCAAGAAACTAAATATATTATTATTGCCATACTCTTTCTGAACTCATTTATTATCTTTAGAATTCACCAGTTTCACATAAATTTAAAATAATTTAATTATGTAAATTCACTTTAATATTAAGTCTTTCTTTAAATATACGGATATATGCAAGAAGTAAATAGACACTGTTTAAATATTAAGTATGTCTAGAAAGCAAAATTACAAAGAAATTTATGATTTTCAAGAGGGGGAATGGTTTGTCAATCTGAGGGGTGACTGTCCTGAAGACAAATTGCTAGGAGTCATGAAATAATCCTTTCTTCTACTAATATTGTTCAATTGAAAGAAAAGGTTAAAACATTATAGGAGTCATGACCTGCTGATCTTGGGCCTTCTGAAAGATTTCTTTGTACTGTTTGAAGATCCATTGAGAACAAACCTTGGTTAAAAGCTTCTGATGTTGAAAGATTCCAAATCTGCCAAGAAAAGCAGTCATTGCCTGTACTCTCTTGGAACATGTAGTCTGGAGGAAGCCTCTTTTAACCACTACCAATATTAAGAAGAGGAATGAGTGGGCTGAGGTAATGAGTGACAAGCCTTTTGAATTTTAGTACAAAATAATTTTTTCTTACAAATCAAGGTTTGTTAAATTTTTAGACAGTGGATAGGTATGGGTTAGGGGACTACCCCCTCAGGATTTTGAAATAATAAGAATAAAATGCGCACAGTGTGCAATAAATGACCATAAATTGATGAAACGTGGATATATTAAAAAAGTTTCTCAAACCTTGTTAAGATGTCCTGGAATATGGATGGAAAAAGAATCAGGCTTGCATAAAAGTCTATATTAAATAATCTAGGATGCGAGATTGCACTCCCTTGTAGATGATGGCCTACTTCTCTGAATCTGCATATTTTGCCAAATATAGTTTCTTCTCTCTTATGGTGTTGGGAACAATTTGTGTTGGCAAGATCAACTCAGAAAAATGCTATTAAAGACAGACTTCTACTAATATTTTCAAATGGTCAGCATGAAAAAGACTACCAATGCTTTCAAATGGTCAGCATGAAAAAGACTACCAATATTTTCAAATGGTCAGCATGAAAAAGATAGTTGTTGATTCATAGAAGATGGAGCTCAGTATCATACTACAAATAAGACAAAAGAATGACTCAGTTTGATAACATGAACCCAATAAAACATGTTTGGGGAATACGAGACAAGACTTTACAGAATATAGTTCCCTGAAAGGTTCATGGTCACAATTGCTGAATGTCATATGCCAAACATTGTCAGAAATACCACAAGCTGTAATCTCAGAACTTATTAATCTTATACCCTAGGAGAGTTACAGCTCTAAAAGCCCTTAGAGAAGGCTATAAAGTTAGGATTAATAATGTACTTCAATTATTTAAAATGTTTTCGATGTTTAAATTTACAAATAGAGGTATTTCAATAACTAACTGGTGGCTCTTTAATTCTTACATATCTCAGTACTTTAAAGAGCTTTTACATTAAATTGTATTTGCACATTTAAATTATTTTAAATTTGTAAAATTGATGAATTATAAAGATAGTGATTTAACTTTTTAAAAAAGTAAAATGACTCCCAAACTTCTTTTCTACTGCAATCTTTACCATCTTTTATGGTAGGTTACCTTTCTTGACAGCGACCTCCTCCATTAATCGCCAGAGTAGAGGTGCCACAGGTTGACTGTTAGACCTGGTTCCTTGAGGAGAGGCACACCTTCCTAGTGCCCTGGCAGTCTCAAACTATATTCAGCATATCTGAGCTTTATTCCTTAGAGTGAGACTCCCTGAGCTTTATTCCTTAGATTGAGACTCTGAGCTTTATTCTTTAGATTGAGACTATCTGAGCTTTATTCCTTAGATTGAGACTATCTGAGCTTTATTCCTTAGATTGAGACTATCTGAGCTTTATTCCTTATATTAAGACTCCCTGAGCTTTATTCCTTAGATTGAGACTATCTGAGCTTTATTCCTTAGATTGAGACTATCTAGCTTTATTCCTTATATTCAGACTATCTGAGTTTTATTCCTTAGATTGAGACTATCTGAGCTTTATTCCTTAGATTGAAACTATCTGAGCCTTATTCCTTATATTGAGACCATCTGAGTTTTATTCCTTAGATTGAGACTATCAGCTTTATTCCTACTAGACATTTCCATTTTACCCTTTATTGGCCATTTTCTTCATGCCTTTTTTCTGCTTTATTTTCTTGCCCTATGACCAATTTCACACTCGAGTCATTAACCAGCTTTTGTGCTTTCATCCCTGATTGTGGCCTGGAGGAAGAGAGGCTGGTTCATCCCTCCCTCTTACCTCCAGTTTGGCTGGTGATGATTTTTAACATGACTACATTTTCCCACACTTTCCCCTTTCTATGGAATCCCCTCATTTCTTTATCTAGCCTTCTTCTTAGAAGCAGGGGGATGTTATGTGTAACATAGGCAACCTTGCTGCAGTTGACATTTAAGATTGTGTGCCTTTTCAGCTCCAAGTCCACTATTTGCCTTGCCTTCGTGATGCACCCTAATTGTTATTGCATTTTAGCTATAATATCTCTACAAAACTTTTCCTGCCCTTCCACCCCATCCTCATTCTCCTATGCCATATTTCATCCATCCTTGTTACTACACATCCATCGCAACATTTTCATTTCAGTCACCTTCATTGATAATTTTAATATAAATATTTGTCTGTTCTCCCCATCAGAGGCTTCTAGAGCTCCTTCCAAACTTTGTGAATCTAAGATCTGGCTACTTTTAGTAAGTTTACCATCTATCTCTAAGTTGCTCTATTCTGCTCCTATGTCAATGATTTCATCATTTTGTCACTTTATTATCTGTTATTATATACCTGAAGAGAAAAAGAATTAAAATTAGTTTAATAGTGAATAATAACTTGGAAATGGTATGTTCTCCAATGCTTCCTGTAAATTGGATTAATCTATTCCAAACCTTCAAAAGTTACGCTAGGTAAAACTTTTTTAGTTTAAATATTGGTTTATTAAACCTGTATAATAATGTATATGTATAACATCATATTAAATCTATAACAATAAATGATGGTTGGAAAGTAGGACTAGAAAATATTACTCAAAATGTAAAAAAAAAATCAATATTGGTGTTTCTGGTATTTTGAAACTAGTTAATCACATGCAAAAAGTAAATCTCATTTAGATAAATATAAATTAAAGATATCTGATAGCCAATCAAAAAAAACTTAGTTGCATGATTATTACTACTGGAAAGGGTGAACATAACTGTTGCACAAAAATGAACTCATAACCGAGTCCAATCTCTCACTTGTCATTTTAAAGATATAATGGTAATCCTGCTGACTTTTTGCAGTGAATAGCTATTGGTAATGAAATATGGTTACAGAGTTCAGCAGGCCCCATTGTAACCTCAGAAAAGTTGATATCAAAAGTGATAGGCAATTTTAAGAAGGTATTTTGCAAAAATTACACACATAAATTGAAAAGATTTAAAGAAAGGTTCAGGCCAGAGTTCTTTTGTATTTAGACAATACTCCAGCTCATTATGACAAGATCAATATTAAAAGAAAGGTTCAGGCCAGAGTTCTTTTGTATTCAGACAATACTCCAGCTCATTATGACAAGATCAATATTAAAAGAAAGGTTCAGGCCAGAGTTCTTTTGTATTTAGACAATACTCCAGCTCATTATGACAAGATCAATATTAAAAGAAAGGTTCAGGCCAGAGTTCTTTTGTATTCAGACAATACTCCAGCTCATTATGACAAGATCAATATTAAAAGAAAGGTTCAGGCCAGAGTTCTTTTGTATTCAGACAATACTCCAGCTCATTATGTCATAAGATCAATATTAAAAGAAAGGTTCAGGCCAGAGTTCTTTTGTATTCAGACAATACTCCAGCTCATTATGACAAGATCAATATTAAAAGAAAGGTTCAGGCCAGAGTTCTTTTGTATTTAGACAATACTCCAGCTCATTATGACAAGATCAATATTAAAAGAAAGGTTCAGGCCAGAGTTCTTTTGTATTTAGACAATACTCCAGCTCATTATGACAAGATCAATATTAAAAGAAAGGTTCAGGCCAGAGTTCTTTTGTATTCAGACAATACTCCAGCTCATTATGACAAGATCAATATTAAAAGAAAGGTTCAGGCCAGAGTTCTTTTGTATTTAGACAATACTCCAGCTCATTATGACAAGATCAATATTAAAAGAAAGGTTCAGGCCAGAGTTCTTTTGTATTCAGACAATACTCCAGCTCATTATGACAAGATCAATATTAAAAGAAAGGTTCAGGCCAGAGTTCTTTTGTATTCAGACAATACTCCAGCTCATTATGACAAGATCAATATTAAAAGAAAGGTTCAGGCCAGAGTTCTTTTGTATTCAGACAATACTCCAGCTCATTATGTCATAAGATCAATATTAAAAGAAAGGTTCAGGCCAGAGTTCTTTTGTATTCAGACAATACTCCAGCTCATTATGACAAGATCAATATTAAAAGAAAGGTTCAGGCCAGAGTTCTTTTGTATTTAGACAATACTCCAGCTCATTATGACAAGATCAATATTAAAAGAAAGGTTCAGGCCAGAGTTCTTTTGTATTTAGACAATACTCCAGCTCATTATGACAAGATCAATATTAAAAGAAAGGTTCAGGCCAGAGTTCTTTTGTATTCAGACAATACTCCAGCTCATTATGACAAGATCAATATTAAAAGAAAGGTTCAGGCCAGAGTTCTTTTGTATTTAGACAATACTCCAGCTCATTATGACAAGATCAATATTAAAAGAAAGGTTCAGGCCAGAGTTCTTTTGTATTCAGACAATACTCCAGCTCATTATGACAAGATCAATATTAAAAGAAAGGTTCAGGCCAGAGTTCTTTTGTATTCAGACAATACTCCAGCTCATTATGACAAGATCAATATTAAAAGAAAGGTTCAGGCCAGAGTTCTTTTGTATTCAGACAATACTCCAGCTCATTATGTCATAAGATCAATATTAAAAGAAAGGTTCAGGCCAGAGTTCTTTTGTATTCAGACAATACTCCAGCTCATTATGACAAGATCAATATTAAAAGAAAGGTTCAGGCCAGAGTTCTTTTGTATTTAGACAATACTCCAGCTCATTATGACAAGATCAATATTAAAAGAAAGGTTCAGGCCAGAGTTCTTTTGTATTTAGACAATACTCCAGCTCATTATGACAAGATCAATATTAAAAGAAAGGTTCAGGCCAGAGTTCTTTTGTATTCAGACAATACTCCAGCTCATTATGACAAGATCAATATTAAAAGAAAGGTTCAGGCCAGAGTTCTTTTGTATTTAGACAATACTCCAGCTCATTATGACAAGATCAATATTAAAAGAAAGGTTCAGGCCAGAGTTCTTTTGTATTCAGACAATACTCCAGCTCATTATGTCATAAGATCAATATTAAAAGAAAGGTTCAGGCCAGAGTTCTTTTGTATTCAGACAATACTCCAGCTCATTATGACAAGATCAATATTAAAAGAAAGGTTCAGGCCAGAGTTCTTTTGTATTTAGACAATACTCCAGCTCATTATGACAAGATCAATATTAAAAGAAAGGTTCAGGCGAGAGTTCTTTTGTATTCAGACAATACTCCAGCTCATTATGTCATAAGATCAATATTAAAAGAAAGGTTCAGGCCAGAGTTCTTTTGTATTCAGACAATACTCCAGCTCATTATGACAAGATCAATATTAAAAGAAAGGTTCAGGCCAGAGTTCTTTTGTATTCAGACAATACTCCAGCTCATTATGACAAGATCAATATTAAAAGAAAGGTTCAGGCCAGAGTTCTTTTGTATTTAGACAATACTCCAGCCCATTATGACATAAGATCAATATTAAAAGAATATCAATATGTATTTCTGTTGCATCCACCTTACAGCCTTGATTTGGCCCCTCTGACTGTTCTTTATTTCCCTTTTATTGTTGTTGTTTTTTCATATTCTTATTTTAAAGTAGCCTAGTGCTAGGCCATCATGATTGCAGCGACTAATGCCCAAGTGAGTAGTCGCCAGATAGGCTCCTAAAAAAAAAAATGTTTTTATTCTCAATATGCCTTTGTTGTATTTGTCTTGGTGTTGCTCTTTTGTTTTGTTTTAAATTTAAAATAGCCTAAAATAAGCCAGATTATAGGTTTGTGCCCACAGGGAGGAACACCCTGTGTAGACTGTTATACCCAGTATCCAGAGTAATGGCACATCCTCCCTTTCCAAGTGTAAATAGGGAAGCCCCGTCTCACTGGGCTGTCATGAACTCCTTGACAATAGCTGGGGAAATTTCTACAACTCTCCCCTCTTTATTTTCTCCACCCATAAGAGGGTGGATGGTATAGCTGGGGTAATAACCCCCGCTACTGCACAACCTCCCAATATGAGTTCAAAGTGGTATTCCGTGATGACTGTTGTATAAACACTGCCTTGTTGGCTACCATTCCAACTAAAGGTCTCAGGTTCGATCTCTGGGTCTGCTACAACTTCTTTAGATCCTGGCCATCTCCTAAGGTTTAGTATAACCTAGTAATGCATCTACTCTGTCCCCCTCCCTCTGAGAGCTGGGGTCTTTGCAAAGCGACGGCCCATTGGCCTACTTCTGGTTGGTCTGTATCACTACTCAGGAGTAAATACCACTTTTCAGGTTGGAGCCCTGAAAAGTTGAAAACCTGAGATAGGAGAGGTGGTAGTGGCTGGACGCAAGTATAAACCATCCTCTTCTTTTTTATCATATAGTCACAAGCTTCCGAAATGTTGTAGGTCTGTGTCGGTATGTTTACTTCTTCAAAACTTCTGACCACATCCCTATAAGTGAAACCTTGTCCAACCTTGATGTTGGGATGAGCAAGGAATTTGCCCACACCTTACTAGGGGAGGGGTCCTTTTACCACCACAACACGTATTCGTAAAAGGGTTTTCCCTTTATCTCTTTTGGAGATGATCCCCCTTCTCCCTGCTTTGTCAGGGGCCCCTCCAAGAATCTCCTAGTTGAGAAAAGGCTTCCTCCTCTCCTGCTTTGGGGGCTTTTCCTTTACTCGCTTCGACAGTCATCTCTGGATGACTATAAGTAGCCATTATTCACTGGGCCTTATCACAGCACCTTATTGACCTGAGGGTTGTGACCTTGTTGTGGTCGGGCATGCCTGTCTTCCACTTTTCTGAGGTTTGCATGCATGCCCCAATAGCATTTGCTACTTGCCATACACCTAGCGAGTCATTTGGAGACCCCCCAAGGTGAAAATGGGGGCCTTGGGGTCCCTTCCACTGATGGAGAGAAGAGGGTTCCTTTCCTTTCCTTCTTAAAAGAAGGCCAAGAAAAGGACAAAGATTAAAAGTTACTCTCCTTCCGGGGGTGCTACAGAGAGTGGCTCTAGCTTGGGTAATTGGTATTGAACTTGTAATCTGTTTCTCAGACCAGAATTTTCTGGTGAATATAGTGAACCCTCCCATGCTGAAGGAGGTACCCTCTGTAGCCTGTTACACTTGGTATCTGGAGGAGCTGCATGTCCTCTGGTCCTAAGTGCAAATTAGGGAAGGCCTGTCATTGGGTTGGTGAACACCGATGGATTTGGGAAAGTTGTTGGTGTGCTTCCCCCTTGCTCCCTCTCAGCGCTACTTTATCTTTATTATTATTAGTATGTTATTATTATTTATTATTGTTAATTATTATTATTTATTATTATTACAGCTAAACTCTCACTCAACCTTTTGTCTACCCACCCTTTGTACCAGGAGGAACTGTCTTGACCTGGATAGAGTTTGGTCCGCTAGACATTGTATGTACCTTGGTGAACTGCTTGCCATTCTGGGATCACCTAGTGCAATAGTTGATCACCCACCCTACTCGTTAGTGGGCCTGCCCATCTCTACTTCTCTTTATTACATACCCTACTACCCTTTTCCACAGAGGCTCTGGCATCTTAGTGCATTAGTCGAGTGGCATTGTTATACCCTTTGGTCCCTACCTGCTGCGAAAGCAGAAAGCTTGCTGGCTAAGGTAAGTATTTTGCACAGAAGGGGTTAAGAGATCGACTGCTCACCTTTTTCCAGTAAACATTTAAGGTGGTTGAATGGCAGCCAGTTTGTAAAAGCCCATCTTAGTTCGTACATGTGGGCCTAGTATGTTAAAATGATCACATTCTTGAAATTTCTGATCCTCAAGACTTTTCTCTTAACCTCCCAAGTTTGTGGGAGGTCATAGCATCTACTTTCCATTCAATTTTTTATGTAATCATGATGACAACTGTAGGAGATACTCACTTTCCCTAGGTGTCACAGAGGATGAGGTAACACAAGACAGACCTTCAACTGGTGGAGGTGTTCTCACACTGTCTCCATGGGGCAAAGGGGCTTCACCTGTTGCATCTTTGGAGGCAGCTCCACCTCAGAAAAGGTGGGGTTCTCCCCTGTGCTGTGCTTTCTCAGGGGTCCCTCCAACCCTCATCTCTCAGAGAGGAGGTTTGCTCCTCTCCAAAATCCTCAGGTGCAGTAAGATTCTGTTCTTTGGAGGTGCCCAAGGGTGACTCCATCTCACTGGCAATACCCCCTTACAGGGGATTGCCACAGGAACATGTGTGCAGCCCAGAAATGCAGATAGGACCAAAGGATAGTGGGATCCACCAGCTCACCTACTGCCTTGCAGGCATGCATTATGAGCTTGCAGGGGCCAGTGTGTCTGCCCCCTTTTCTTCCTCAATGGAGGTCACTTTGCCGGCACAAATAACTAAAGGCAATAGGACTGAAGAACCATTTATAAGGATCCATGGTACCTTAGAGGAGGGGAAGGGGCACATATGGAGACCCCCTCCCCACTGGTCCATCCGGCCTAGGGGTCCTTTTCATAGGGTGGAGAAAAGCAAGTTCATTCCCTTCCCCTCTCCTAAAAAGAAAAGAATTAAGAGTAACAAGGAGTAACAAGGAAAGTTAGTACCCTAGGAGACCTTACGGTCCATTCAAAGAGGGTACCTTTAGGCTAGCAATCGAGCGGGCACATGGCTGCTCAATTGTTTTGCGTCCATAAACGGCCACTTTTCAAGACTTTGTCTAGTCTTGACTTGAACTGGTCAACAGATTCACTGTTGACAACTTCCACTGGAAGTGCGTTCCATATACCGCAGATACTGTAAGTGAAAAAATTTCCACACAGATTGCGGTTGTAACGCTTCAGTTCAAGTTTGAAGCCGTGATTGCGCGTTCTGTTCTCACTCAGTGTGAAAATATCCCGGTAGTCAACATTGTCGAACCCTCGAAGTATTTTGAAAACTTCGATGAGCTGACCATGCTGTCTACGGGTTTCCAGCGAGAACAGATCTAATTCCCTTAGTCTATCCTCATAACTTTTATGTCGGATAGAGGGAATCAGCTTGGTTGCCCTGGCTTGTACGCGTTCCAATCTCGTGATGTCCTTTCGCAATGAAGGACTCCAAAATTGTACGGCATACTCCAGGTGCGGTCGGACAAGTGAGTTGTACAGGCACAGTACAATCTCCTGGTTCCGATAACCAAACTGGCGCTTAATATAGCCTAGCATCCTTTGGGCCTTTTTCTCCGCCTCAATACACTGTTTCGAGAACTTGAGGTCACTAGTGATTGTTACACCCAAGTCCTTCTCAGTGTCGGTGGATTCCATAGCAGTGCCCTTAAGGATATACTGAGATTGGGGGTTTCTGTGGCCGATATGCATCACTTTGCATTTGCCCACGTTAAAAGGCATTTGCCACGTGTCCGACCACTCCCCAATCTTCCCAAGATCTTCCTGCAGGCGGGCAGTATTTCCATCCTTTGCAACATTCATACCAAGCTTGGTATCGTCAGCAAATTTGGAAATCTTCGCAACCATGTCACCGTCCATGTCGTTGACGTAGATGATGAATAGTAGTGGTCCCAGGACAGAACCTTGAGGACTAAAAGTTCCTCTCCCTCAGCAGGTACTCCAGGATGGATGGGTAGACCAGTCACAAGTAGGGCCGTTCAAGTTCATATTGTGAAAATATAGAGATTTTAGGCCACATGTTGTTCTTGTTCCACTTGGGGTCATATAGGTGCACATAAAATATAAACTCGATTGGATGTTATAAAGGTCCCCCAGAGTGACACATTCTCCTCTCCCTCCATGCAGCTGCCACCTGGTCCACTATTGAGGTGATGTTGGCAGTCAGTTAAAGTGGATTGGCATTTGGAAGTGTTTGTCTGGTGTCTAGAGGTCACCAACTTCATTCTTTTGGTGGTAAATTGGTATGAACATTATTTGTTTGTGGAATTGAAAGTTATCATTTTCAGTCGTGATCACTAAAAGAACAGAGAACTTCCAATATTTTCATTTTTCCTTTCGCAGGTGCGATGGTTTCTATTCGCAAACAGTGGTGGTTGATTGGTCACCCGAAGGAGAACATCACAGGGAGCTGTCTCCCCTCAAAGGGGCAATTGTTCCCAAAATTCTACTTCCACCACAGTTTGGAAAAGAAAACAAAAGCGGAGGCTGCGAATGAGACTGTGGAGGGAATCCTGGGGATTTGGGAGAAGACAGGTCTCCCTACTTCCACACTGCATTACAGCAAGGCAAAACTGCTCAAGTTAGTAGAGGCGTATGAGGGTCTTGAGAAGCCCAAGAAAAGAGCTTCGGAAACTGCAAGGATGAATGAGGAGATCTTTCAAGGGGATCTTGATGACTTGTTTGATGTGGCGCACAGAGATGCCCTTGAGAAGACCACAAACAAGGAGGCTATGAGCTCCATCTGCTGCTATAGGAGAAAGAACCGAAAGGAAGTGACCACTGTAGAGAAGATTAAACTCCCAAGGAGATGCCTTGTGCTACTTCATTGGGATCATAAGCAGCTGCCTGACATCGCTGGGGGATGTGAATACGTTGAGAAGCTCACCATTCACATCACAGATGGGGACAAGGAGTAACTCTTGGAAACAGCCAATATACCCCAAGGCACTGGGCATGACATGGCAGTATCTGATGCTGGACTGGAGGCACACATTCAAGGAATTGTGTCTGACACTACTGCCTTGAACACAGGTCCCAATAAAGGAACCTGCATCAAAATTCAGGAGGGTCTGGGAAGGAATCTCCTCTGGTTTGCATGCAGGCACCACATTCTGGAAGTGATCCTTGGGGCTATTTTCAAACATTGTTATGGACCATCTGGCGGGCCTAATGTCCCTCTCTTCATCCGGTTCTGGGACCAGTGAGACTTTCTCAACTAGAAATCTTGGATGTCCTCCTTGAATGAAGAAAGCCTCCTGACAAGCAAGCTGTCTGATGCAAGGGAGACAGCTTTGAGCGAGCTCAAGAGTGCCATCGAACAAGAAAGCCATCCAAGAGATGACTACAAGGAGCTCTTGGTTCTCTCCTACATCTTCCTGGGAGGCGATATTGGGACGACTTTCGAGATGAGGCCACCAGGAGCGTTTCATCAAGCGAGATGGATGTGGAAGAGAATCTATGCTCTCAAGATTTTCCTCTTCATGTCTCAGTTTCGGCTGACCTCTCACGAACTTCGAGCCATGGAACAGATGTCCCTCTTTGTCGCCCTCCTTTATGCCATTCCATGGAACGAGGCCATGGTTCCTTCCCATGCTCCCTAAAATTATCTCCTCTTCATGAGGGAACTTTGCAGAGGAATCCTCAATAAGCGCTATGCTGAAGTGGCCCTAAAGACATTCAAGCTCCATCTCTGGTACATGTCAGAATACTTGATGCCTCTCTCTCTCTTCGACAAAAGGGTTACAAAGGAAGAGAAGGCCTCCATGGTCCAGAACATGAAGAGGGAGGGAAAGGGACTGAAATGTCTGGACGGAAAGGCCTTCAATCCCAACAAGCTTCTTTCAGGCTTCTTGAGTTTCTGGTTGAGAAAGGCACTGAATCGCATGCTCCCAGGACAAGGAGAGGAACTGGCCACACTATTGGCTAAGAGCCCCACCAGTTGGGAGGGGGATCCTCTCTTCTGCAAGATGAAGAGGGCGATTGACCAGGTGAATGTGGTCAATAACATTGCCGAATGTGAGTGGCCCTGATGACCACCTTCAATGCAGCCATCACCCGAGAAGCAGCTCAGAAGCAGTTCCTCCTGAAAGTGGTGGCCAAGGACAGGAGGGAGTGCCCCATGACTTCTAAGGTAGCCCTACTGAACCCTGAGCGATCAGACTGAATAAAGCAAGGAGGTCCTCTCGGAACTGTTTTTTGTCCTGTTTCAGTTCTCAGTGATGTCATTCTATTTGCACTTCTCAGTTTGCGAAAGGAAATATATCAGAACTTCTTTTTTCATATTTGCTAACTTTTTGTTTCCCTTTTTTTTTAATTATTGCTTCATGGGGGACCCCTAAGCAATGTCCAATTACAAAAAAATTTGGCACAAATCTTTTACTTTTTTAGTGGAACAAAAACAACATTGTAGTAGGCTGAAAATCTATCCTCTAACCCCAATTGATCCAACCTGCTTCCTACACTAATTCAGATGTGAGAAATCGAGGGAGAAATGAAACGGATTGTATGTACAGTCCTTTATTTACCAAAAAAATATAGGGTAAATATTTATAAGAGATAGGGGTAAATAAATTTGCGATCTTGTAAAAATAATCCTACTTATTGGTGAAATATCCCCAATCTTATATAACTCAATCCTACTTCCAATCAAACAAGAGATAAATGAAAAAACAACAAATGCAATAGACCAGATGAATGTAGAAGTAATACAAAATCCTATAAGGAGGCCTAACAACCACACATGATCTGATCTAAAAACAATACAACAAGAAAAGGCCTCACATGGTACCCCCAGGGAGAAGTCCTGCCAGCTGCCACTTGAGTGTTCACAATGCCTAGGACTTATCAAGAAAAACTGGCGCCTCAGAGCTCGATATAATATAAAGCGATCTTGTTGCAGTATTGAGGCTATATAGAAGCCTCCTCCTTCAAAATGGGATGTACAATAACTTTAGTTAAGTTACTTCTAATTCTACAATCTCCACCACTCTACATTCTACAATCTCCGCCACTCTTTACAAATTGAAGTATTTTCCTGTTGAATTGGCAAAATTATAGAGTGGATTTTTGCAAAAAGAATTTTTTCAAAAAACTCTGTGCAGAGACAAAGACATTTTAAAACATGAAATCCCTAATAAATGATATATATATATAAAAAGAAAAAAACCTATTCCCATTCACACACATTCTTACAGAGGGAGGGGGAGGGTATTGGAAAAGGGGTAGGAGAATGGCCCTTCATACATACACTCACATTCACTCCACCACAACATGTGGCCCAAAAGTGTTTGCAAGATGACACATTTTGAACAGGTCTAGTCACAAGTGCATTGAGCTAACCCTCAATTACATTCCCCATAAGGGGCGTGGCAATTTGCCTTCCTGGCCACCATGCTGTTGGGTCTCTGTGCCCTGTCTGGCCCCAGCTTAGCCTCTTTTCCTTCTTTCAGACAGCCTGTATTTCTCTCCTACTTCCTCACTTTCCCTACAACCTCTCCCACAACTTTCTCTGGTCGTCCTCTATTTTCACAGGGTGACCTTCTCAGCCAACTATTCTGGATTGGGGCTGAGGGGGGAGGGGACAATGTTTCCTGAGCTCTGGTTTGGGATGGTGGGTTTTTAAATAACCTGCTTTATCCCCACCCACATTTTCCTCATCTCTTCATTTCTATTTTCAAACACTATACATTTTACGCTCTGTCCAAGGTGAAGCCGCCATGCTGAGGGACTGCCAGGCCACCAAGCAGGAGGGGTGGTCCTAAATGGCAGCACCTGGATCTGCCAGGCCCATATGGACCCCTTGCAGATCGGGCTACTGCAAGGGGTGATGAGCATTTACTTCCTCCTGCCCATCATCAGAGCCGCCCTCGGGCAGCTCCACAGAAAAAATGGAGGTCCCCTTCCTGTGCTCTTGCAGGGAGGCTTACTCCTTTCCTTCGCCTATGGGTGTTGGCGACTCCCCCTCACCCCCTTGTCTGGAGGTGCCTTTGGGCACCTCCCTCTTTCCAATGGCAGTCCCCCCTTTACTTTCCAAGGGGACTGCCAAGAAAGCTAGCAGGCAGCCCATAACCGACTGCTTCCCATTGAAGCAGCTTGGTAGGGCAAACCCCCTTAAAAGACCTGCTAGCTAGAATATTAAACCTAGCCGGGGTCAAGGCCTGTGCCTCCCCAAACTCGACTAATAACACTGCTGCCAATAGGACCTGTGATGTCCTGGGGTGGGGGCGATGGCCAACTGGAGGCCCCACTCGATACAACATGGTCCTTGAAGCAACCCAGCCTCCATGGGAGCGAATCCAGGCTCTGCACCAAGTACCGAACTCAAGTCCACTCTTATGCAAGGTCCTCCTCAAATGGCTAGGGTCTCCAAGGCAGTAAAAGGATGGGAGGGATCTCCTTCCCGACCGGTGCCCCTATGACTGCCAGGACCTTCTCCATCTCAGAGAAGGACCTTGCTGAGGCCAGTCCATCTGACAAACGATTCAGAGCTGCTCTCCATCCGCAGGGGCTGCCGGGACAGATGGGTCTGCTGCCATTTTGGTAAGCGACCAAGCCAAGATTGGCACATCCAGTCCCTCTGCCCCCTGGGTGCGGAGCCCCTGACTATGAGCAAAATGCGCAGGGGGAGCCTTGATAACATCGGGCCCCTCATTCAGAGATTACCCGGCGTGTTTGAGCCTGCTGGCTTCAAACACTTCATTATTCGTGCCACTGATGGCACCATGTTGGCTATGGGCAACATGATCCAACAGAGGAGAGCTTTAGCTAGTGTGATTGGTAGAGAGCCAAAGTTGACCCGTTTCTCGGACAGGAGTCTTTTGGCGAATGCGTTGAATCCCTCCGAGGCGGCCATGATTAGTGCCCTTCGGACACTTGATGGCACACCTGTGAGTGTGATGCCACACTCTACCATGAACTTGGTGAAAGGAGTAGTTTATGTGTCGGAACTCGTCTACTCCATAGAGGACATCATCTTAGAGCCAGCCGACCATGGGGCGGTCAAGGTCGAATGTGTGATGAAAAATCAGGGAGGGGACTCGAGACCCAACCCTACACTCTTCGTCACGTTTGACTGCAACAAGCTCCCTGAGTCGGTGCATGCCGGTTGGTACTGCTACCACATGGAGGCATTAATGCCACTGCTGTGGAGGTGCTATTTCTGGCACCGCTTCGTCCATACGAATCGCTCATGTAGATATGCAAAGTCAGGGTCACCCGAAGTATGTGTAAATTGCTCCAAGGCTGCACATAAGTCCAAATTGTGTGTGGCCAAGTGTGTCAATTTTGGAGACCCAGATCCCATTTCTTCAAAGCAATGTGGTGCATATCTACTTAAGAAAAAAATCTTGGCTATTCCAACCCAAGGATCAACTCTCATTCCATGAGGCTAAGGACTTGGTCCTAGTGCACCCAGCTCTGCCTGGGGCGTCTTACGTCTCAATGCTTAGAAAGACACCTTCTGCTCCTGGCCCATCCAGGCCTATGAGCACAGTTGTTTCCGCACCAATTTGGAGCACTTCTGTGGGTTCTACTCAACCCGGGCGCTCCCCCGGTAAAGCTGGCAGTACAAAGGGTTCACACCCAGCCCTGGCTAAAACCAGGGCTCCCCCTCCTTCCCCCAGCTTGACCATTTCCTGTTAGGCAAAACGGCCACACGCCTACAACGAGTCGTTAAACTCACAGGAGCCAACACCCCTGAAGTTGGTCGCCAGGCCATCTTCCAGGGTTCCTAAAACTGCCCCCCAAAAGGAGGACAACAACAAAGCAGCTTTGGCTCCTTTGCTCATGCCTAGTGGTGGGCTGAGTAGCTCGGAGACGGTGAATCCTCGAAAAGAGGGTACCCCCGTCTCAAAAGCCACAATGCCCTCCTTAGGTTTCAAGGCGACAGTGCCCTGGGTTCTGCCTCTGGGAAGCATACAGCCATTCCCGTGAAGGTCTTCTGTTTGAAGAGGGCCCCTGCATCTTCTCGAGGCTAGGCCTGGAGGGCATATTCCTTCAATGGAATTGCCGTGGACTCCGGCCAACTGGGAGGAGTTGCGGAGGCTGGTCTCATCCCGTTCCCCGTTAGCTATCGTTTTGCAGGAGACCATGCTAGGCACGTGCCCCCTGCCTGCCCTGCCGGGGTATAAGGGTCTTGCGACCCCACCACCGCGGGTTGGCCGGGCTAGGGGATGCGCGGTTTACACCCGGCATGATGTCTCCGTTCTTCCTTTCTCTTTAGATACCTCCTTTCAGGCAGTGGCTGTGCAGCTTCACCTGGATAGGAGGTATACTGTTATTTCTGCTTACATTCCACTGTCAGCTGACTTTGACGCAGGGGACTTCCGCCGCATCATGGCACGGTTGCTGAGGCCCTTTCTCTTGCTTGGAGATCTTAATGGCACACATCCTCTCTGGGGAGACTACTCAATAAATCCCAAGGGGACATTCCTTGCCGATATGATTGAAGAGCTTGAGATGGGTGTCCTAAATATGGATGAGTTTACGCATCACTGCCCGAGAGCCGCTTCATTTTCTTGAACTTGATCTATCTGTACTCTGGATGCACAGCTTGATTTTGATTGGGGGATGGTTAATGACCTCCATGGTAGTGATCACTTTACCATTCAAATATTATTTTCAGGGCAGCTGCTACCTGAGAGCCCACCTCAGTTGAGGAGTGTAGGTCAGTAGATGAGGCCCTTGAGTTCTTATCTGGCAACCTTGTCGCTGTGGGCCTGACTACTATTCCCAAAAGGATTCGGGGCAAGTTCTCACAGGACCCCCTCCCCTCCCATTCTCCAGTAGAATGGGACAGCAATCTCAGAACCCGCGTCCGTGGCGGAATCCTCCATGACCACTTTCTCTGCATTCTCTAGCCGGGCTGCTACTCCACCAGCATTTAATGCAAGTTGGGATGTCGTGGAAGGCTGCCGGCTGTACTTTACCTCCAGAGGTGGAGAACCCTTCAATGACAGGTTTATTCTGAGTGAGTTGCGTTCCACTCTTGCCTCATGTGCGGACACTGCCCATGGTCCGGACGATGTCCCGTACGCTATGCTTCAACACCTTGGTGAGCGAGGCATGGCCTTTCTGTTAGATTTGTTCCACAGGATCTGGGTGGAGGGTCTCCTCCCGGATTCCTGGTGAATCGCTACTGTGCTCGCCTTTCGCGAACTGGGGAGAGATCACTCTACTCCAGCTGGTTTCCGCCCAATCTCTCTAACCTCTTGCGTGTGCAAGTTAATGGAGAAATAGGTAAATGTTAGATTAGCTCTGCTCTGACTGGAAAATGCCGTCTGCGAGGCGTTTCTTTGTAGAGAGCACTCTGCCACAGCTTTTTTTGATCTGGAGAAGGCCTATGATACCGCATGGTGATATGGTATCATGGAGACTCTCCACACAATGTGTGTGAGGGGATGCCTCCTAATGTGTATATCTGAATTTTTGCGAGATCATTGATTCCGTGTATGGGTGGGGGGGAGCCCTCTGCGGCCCAATGGAGCAGGAAGAGAGTGTCCCACAGGGAAGTGTCCTCAGTGTCACACACGTTGCCCTGAGCATCAATGCAATCACCTCAGTGCTGCCGGAAGATGTTCTCACTACACTCTACGTGGACAACCTTTCGATCTCTTTTGGCGCGGCCCAGATGCCAACTCTGGACTACAACAGGCATTGAATTACGTCTCTCGCTATGCTGAAGCACACAGGTTTGTTTTCCTTGGTCAAGACTAAGGTGGTGCATTTCTGCCACTATCCATGGCTCCACCCTGACCCAGACTTGTTTCTTAATTGGGTATGCCTGGAAGTGGTTGAATCACACTGTTTCCTTGGTCTTGTATTTGACCGATGCCTCACCTAGGAGGCTCATATTCACGGCCTTAGGGTTTCTTGTACCCGCGCCATGGATATTCTCCATTGCATGCCGTTCAGTGCTTGGGGCGCTGATAGGGCTACTGTCTTACTTTTTTATCGATCCTTTGTTTGTTCGAAGCTCGACTACGGATGTGAGTTTTATGCATCCACAATCCGCAGCTGACCGCGTATTGCGGAAAGTGGACACAATCCACCACACTGGCCTTCGCCTGGCGACCGGTGCCTTCTGCACTTCCCCCATTGAGAGCCTACTAGTCAATGCTGATGAAATGCCACTCACTCTATGCCGTGTACAGTGCATTATTTGCCTTTATGCGTGAGCCCGGCGCCTCCCTTAGTCGCCAACTGCTCTCACTGCATCTGCACCTGATTTTGACCGTGCCTATGCCACCTGAGAGAGCTAGGTATAGCTCTCAGTCCAGTGGTGCACCTGGTTCTGCCCAGGACGCCACCCTAAAGGGTACCACATTTGGCTATTTGTCGCTCCGCCTTTGCTCCCAAAGCTTCTATAGCACTGGGAGTATTGCATTCAACCTTTTTGGAGCATACCCCATGTCACGCTAGAACTTTTCCAGTGTATATGGATGTCTCCAAGTCCCAAGAGTGTGTATCCCCCCCTCTTTTAAGTCAGTGGGGCTCTGCCACGTGCTGCCTCTGTCTTCATGGCCGAATGGTGGCAATACACTACTCAGTACGGGAGATTACGCGATGTTCCCGCTTTGGAGACTGGATTGTGATCTATAACGACTCACAAATTGCCCTGAGTGCTCTCGGCGAGCTGGGCGGATGTTGTGATTATCTTCTGCTGGGTTCCTGGACATGTAGGAATTGCAGGGAATGAGGGTGCCAAAGATTCTGCAAGGACTCTGCAACCGGACGAGCATTTCGCTCTCCCTCACACCGACTACATGGCAGGAATACAGGCAGCTCTTCGGGCTGCTTGGCAAAGAAGATGGGAGACAGTCGAATGGAACTTAACTTGAAGTTGCATGCCATTGCACCACGCCTGTTCCCATGGACCTACTCCCCAATGCTGCGAAGGCTTCAGGTTGCTTTCTGTTATCTCTGAATTGGCCACACTTGCAGGATGCACCGCCAGCACCCTACTGTAAAGATTGTGTTGTCCTCCAGACTGTTTGGCACATTCTTGTTGAATATCCCTGTCTGGGCGATCTCCGTGCACGGTACCTGCCTCGTTAGCCGGATGGGCGGGGTCGCTACCACCTGTCCCTTGTACTCGGGACGAGTTTGTACACATTGACTAGTGTACTTATAGACTTTTTGGGGAGGCCGGCCTTCTCCCCTTTACTTAACTAGGTTTGTTTTCTTTTTGTTATTGTTTTCCCTGTAGGTCGCACGCTCCTGCACCGGGGGACCTGATGGAGACTATTCATTGATGCAAGCACTGCTAGCCTCAAAGCTGTGTTGCTACACAATGGTAACAAAAAAACCCTTCAATTCCTGTCACACTTATTGTTAGGATGATAGAGACATATGCCTCCATGAAATTTATTTTGGAAGGTGTTTATTACTCATATCATAAGTGGAATATCTGTGGTGATCTAAAGGTAATTTCTTTACTTCTTGGACTGTAGCTAGGATATACAAAGAATGTGTGCTTCTTATGCCTATGGGACAGCCGTAACAACAGGAATCATTAAATTGTCAAAAAGTTGTGTGAAAGAGAAGAACACATAGTTGGGTGATACAATGTGAAGCACATGCCTTTGGTACATCCACAGAAGATCTACCTTCCGCCACTTCATATCAAACATGGCCTTATCACAAATTTTGTTAAAGCAATGGCCCATGATTCTGATGGATTCCAGTATCTCAAAGAGAAATTTGGTGCAAAGAAAACTGATGCTAAACTTAAAGCTGGCATTTTTGTAGGGCTGGAGATCAGAGAATTGATACGTGACAGGAAGTTCAGAAATAAACTAACTCCACTTGAGTTGACAGCATGGGATTCATTTGTGCATGTAATGCAGAACTTCCTTGGTAATCATAGGGCTGAAAACTATGAAGAACTAGTGGACAACATGCTAAATGCCTATCAATAAATGGGGTGTAGGATGTCTCTTAAGATGCATTTCTTGCATTCACATGTAGATTTCTTTCCATCTAATATGGGTGATATTAGTGCCAAACATGCAGAAAGGTTCCACCGAGATATTGCAATGATGGAAAGCAGGTATCAAGGCCGCTTCAATGAAAATATGATGGGTGACTACTGCTGGTTCCCGCAACAGGAGGATCCTATATCCACGTACAAGTGCAAGAGCAAGAGTCTCAAACATTTTTGAAGAAATTTATAGTTAGGCGAGTACTACCTCTTTTATATGTAATACATATCTTGTCTGGGTCTGCAAAAGGACATACATAATGCCAAATAGGGTGCCCCGATTACAAACCTTTGCCCAGAAATGTCTCATTCTTCTCAAACTCGAACTAATTATATCATTAATTGATCCAAAGTGACAAAGTGAGCCATATAGCCTAGTTGCATAACTCAGAATCTTACATGCTAGGACAAATCTGAGTACAGATTTAGAATCAGCGCACCAAAATTAGTTAGTTACAACAACATTTACTCAAGTAGCAGAGACAAAGTAAAATTTGTTGCTAGTGTTATTAGTTCTCTTTGGACAATTAATTGCTCGCCTGTACCAGCGATATGCACAGGGAATTCATGGACTACTACTTAAAAGACATTACTAAAGAGCATTCACCGACTCAGGAAGCCTATCACAAATGAACGTGATGAAGAGAGTAAGGATGGGTCTCAAGCCACCCACCCCAGTAGTTAAGGTTAAGCATGTGATGAGGAAACGGGTGGGTGGCTTGAGACCCATCCTTACTCTCTTCATCACATTCATTTGTGAAAGGCTTCCTGAGTCGGTGAATGCTGGTTGGTATCGCTACTGCATCAAGGCATTCATGTAACCGCCACAGAGGTGCTACTATTACCACCGCTTAATCCATCCAAATTGTTTGTGCAGACATGCAATGTTATGTTTACTCAATTGCTCTAAGATCTTACACTAATTCCTTCTTATAGACAGTGAAGTGTATGAATTGCAGCAAACCATGCCATGCTTCCTTGAAGCCATATATTGCCTATCTTCTGGGGAGAGTTCCTGCCTGTTTAGGCTGTAGACTGAATCTCTTTTCGAGAGGATTTGGTCCTGTTGCATCTTGTTGGTTTTGTAGGTTGTATTGAAGTTCTGAATTGTTTGATTTCTGGGGTGAAATTTGGGTTTTAGTGTTATGTTTCCCTCCTGAGATATATTTATTACTGTTTGTTGTATTTTTAAGAAGTGTAAGTAGATTGTGTTTATGTAGCCTAACTGAGTAACCTTAGAGTTTGTTCTATGTAGTTAGTGAAAAGTTTCCAGTAAGCTTTGTTGTAGCTAGCATGTGTATGTAGGGTGGCATGGGTCTCTTATTATGAATTTGTATGAAGATTGCAAGATGGTCAGAAGATATTGCATTGAGATATCTCTTATTTTTTTGCTGGCTAGGTTTGTTGAGAGTAAGCGCTAATGGGATTGAATGTAGGGAGGGAGAGTGAAAGATTTGGTTATTCAAGCTTCTTTTCTTGAGTGTCTTACATTTAATAGATTTTACAATAGCAAGTTTAGATGGGAGGTTTATCTCCTAAAAAAATATATGCTTAGATGAGTATTTTAATATAGCATTAAAGTGCTATAGGAGATTGATCTATGAATAAATGAGTGACTGAAAGGAATTTATTTTCAGGAATTGTGAATTTCAATTGAATTATAAATCAGTTTTTGTAAACCCTTTAGTTTCATAATAGTGAATAAGGTAACGAAAGTTACTATAGATATTGGAAATTTCATGGTCATTAAAAATATATTCTGGAGAGAGAATTCTCAGAGCAAGTAAGAATATTGAAGTGAATGTATTGCATTCTCAAAGCGCTTGATAATTTACTTCTTAGCGGATAAGTAAACCACTAATTCTTGTTTTCTTATAATTGCAGGAGAGGTATTGTGATGCTACAATTATTTGCCAAGGGAAGTACTATCCTGTACATAGAATCATTTTGTCGACCTGCAGTGAATACTTTGATGAAATTTTTGCAACAATTCAGTGTCAGCATCCTTATATTGTCTTTAAGGACATTGAACCCAAAGAAATGGGGTTATTACTGAATTATATGTATCAAGGGGAGGTAAATGTTCTTCAGGAGATGCTCCCTTCTCTCATCAAGGCAGCTGAAGCCTTACAAATTAAAGGATTAGCTGTACCTGATGATATACCTTCCATAAAGAAACGAGGTAGCTCCACGACTGACACTCCTCAACCAAAGAGACGATCGGAAGAGAGAAAAAGAAGAAACTCCTCAGATCTTGTTTCCCAAGCTAAAAATGCAAATTCTCAGAAGTTTTCTTCAGAGACAAATGCCTCTGACATATCTAATAATGCCCCCAATACGGATGTTCTTGCCCATTTTGTTGATGAAAAGGTAGGTAGTGTAATTTAACATTTGGTCTAGTGCTTTATATTTTTTTGGTAAATTTTGTAGTTTAAATGAACTTTTTCATCTTATTAGATTTATAACTTAAACCATTCCTAATAATATTCTCCTAAAAGTTTTACCTTGATTACTCCTTCACAGGGTTAAAACTATTAAACAAAACTAATTATGATGAAATATACTTTGCATTCATTTAAAAAAAAAGGGATCTTAAATATGTTGAGGCTTTGGTAAATAGTAGAAGTACTGAGTTTTCACATTAGTTTTAAAGTTAATTACATTCATTTTCAAGAAACAAAGCTGTAACTTGGATTATTTAATTATAAATTAACGGTAAATTTTGACTTTGACCAGGAAATGCAAATCAAGGAGGAACCTCCTGAATCAGCTGATTTTTCTTCCCCGTCTACGGATTTTCCTGATCATCTGAAAACTGAGGCAAAAGAAATTCCTTTTTACTCCACTAGTGGTGACTCAGAGCATCATGCTAAGGATGCACCACCAGGAAGTTCCATGGCAGTCTATGAAGAGCAAGTGAGAATTTTTTTTGTTTAATTCTACATTGATCTGTGCAGTTTAAATGTGTAGATTTGAGTCCCTAGGAACCCAAGTTGCCTACATGTGCTATTTCCCACACACACATTTACACTTGCCATAATTTTGTCAGTTTTTAATTGCAATTTCTTGGGCATTTGTATATTATCTTCCTTGTTCCTACTTAGTGTCAGCTTATTCTTCCATAGGTACCTATATGGAAGCTTTTCCCACTCTTACTGATAGTTAGCCTTCTTGCATTTGATTTAACTCTTCTATGGAATGAACCATATGTGGTACACAAATAACTTTAAATAATTTACTCATTGTGTTGTGAGATAACACTTAAGTGATGACACATTAACCCTTTAAGTGCTACACAAACCAAAAGGTCCCAGGTGGCAAATGTATTTTTTCTCATGACGTACCTCACATTTAGTTTTATTTACTCATAGGTCTTTTGATATAAGGACATGCTTTTGTGTGGAGGTTTGTTTTAGCCTTTTTTTCCTCCATCACTGATGGAGTCCTCCATTTTCTTAGTGTGGCACTTTAATGGTTAAATGTAAAGTTCACGGAATTTAGGACAAGAATTGTTTACATCTAGCTATTTGTAAGCAATGATCATCAATGTTTTACGATAATTTTTCCCAAAGATCATCCCTGCAGGCAAGGTACTCTGTGAGTACTGTTATCCCTGGTGCCTGGAGTAGTGTTATGTCCTTGCATCCTGAATGCCATTAAGGAAGTTCTGGCTCACCTGGTTTAATTGAACTCTGGCAGGGCCTGGGGAAGCTGGTGCATTTGCCCTATGTACCCACTTTTTTTTAAGAGCATCTTAGATAGAGAAACCTTCCTGGCCCAGACTTGTTATTGGAGTGGGTGAGGAATCGGGCCACATGGCTGGCTCCTAAATGGAGCAGAGGCCTCCCCCATAAGGGGCGCGGTGATTTGCCATGCTTATGGGACTCAGCACCCCATCCAGCCCCAGCTTAGCCTCTTCTCCTTCTTTCTGACACCATGTCCTCTTGCTTTACTTCCTCACTCTGCATACAATCTCTACTACAACTTTCTTTGGTCGGCCTCTAATTTCACAGGTTAAATGCCGACCAGCTTTTTCTCATCCAACCATTCCAGATCGGGGCTGAGGGGGAAGGGGACAAGGCCCCCTCACCCCCTGAGCTCTGGTTTTGGGAGGTGAGTTTTTTAACAACCTGTTTAACCTCCACCCTCACCTTCCTCACGACCCATTTCTCCTTTTCACAGTCTATCAACTTTATGCCATGCCTAAGGTAGGGCTGCCAGATCACTAGGCGGGAGGTGTGGCCTCAAATGGAGGCAGTTCACCCCTTGCAAAGCGGGCTACTGCATGAGGTCACGATGCCCATGAATGAATTAAAATAAGAAAAATCCCTCTTTACCTTTCCCCTGACCATTGTTTGAACTGCCCTCAGGCAGCTCCCCTAAAAAAATATAGCCCCCCCCTCACCTGTGCTTTCTCCGGGGACCCTCCAAATTTCTTCTAGCGGAGAGGAGGCTTACTCCTCTCTTTTGCCTATGGGTGTAGGGGACTCCCCCCTTACCCCCTTCTCTGGAAGTGCCCTTGAGGCCCCCCCCCCCTCTTTCATGAGACAGTCCCTCCTTTTCTTTCACAAGGGACTGCAAGAAAGCATTCAGGCGGCTGAAAAATGACCGATCCAGGCTGGAGCTCATCGATAGGCCTGACCCCCTCAGGGGGTCAAGGAATGACAGGACCCATCAGTCCTTGCCCCCTAGCATCCTGCACTCATACGCTAAGAGCCTACAAGGGGTCACTATACATGCCCACCCTCTCTTCCTCGATGGATGCTGGTTCGCTGGCATTAGGTAAAAAAAAGCTACCTCAAATGGGATCTATGATCTCTCAAGGGTGGGGGGGGGGGGGGAAATGCCCTCATGGACGCCCTGCCTCAGACGGTAGGATCTTCCTTGGGGTCGAAGATGGGCTCGGTACCAAGCATAGAACACGTGTCCGTCCCTATACAAGCTCCTCCTCAGATGGCTCTGGCCCCCTGAGGCCTCACAAGGAGAGTAGGGATCTCCTCATCTGGCTGTTGCTCATATATTAGGCAAGATCTCAATTTCAGAGAAGGATCTTGCCGAGGCCGGCCCATCTGGCCTAGGGGCTCCTGTCGGCGGAGGTGAGAAGCAGGTTCATTCCCCGTCCTCCTTTTCAAAAAAGTTAAAGGACTTGGGGCTCCTATCCCTCCGTGCGGACGGATGTGTCTGCTGCCATTTCGGTAAGTGACCAAGCCAAGATTGGCACATCCAGCCCCATTGCTCTCCCGGGTGGGGAGTATCAGAAGAAGGCCAGAACTGCGCAGAACAGAGCCTTGATGATGTCAAGGCCCCGAGGCTACCTGGTATTTTCGAGCCTGCTGTCTTCAAACTCTTCCTTGTTTCCACTCAACTGATGGCAACATGATCCATCAAAGGAGAGCTCTACCTAGTATGATTGGCAGAGAGCCGAAGGTGACCCATTTCTTGGATGGGGGCCTTTTGTGGAATTCCTCTGAGGTGCTATGATTAGTGCCCTTTGGACACTAGTGTGACGCCGCACTCTACCATGAACTTGAAGAAAGTAGTAGTTTATGCTAGGGAACTCTTTGACTACTCCATAGAGGACAGCACCTTAGAGCTGGCTGACCATGGGGTGGTCAAGATCAAATGTGTGATAAAACAAGGAGGGGCCTCGAGACCCACCCCTACACTCCTCATCACGTTCCATTGACAAGCCCCGTAAGGGGCGTGGCGATTTGCCATCCTGGCTGCCGTGCTGACGGGATCCAGCGCCCCGTCCGGCCCCAGCTTAGCCTCTCTTCCTTCCTTCAGATAGCCTGTATTTCTCCCCTACCTCGTCGCTTTTCATACCTCCTCTCCCACAACTTTCTCTGCTCAGCCTCTAATTTCACAGGGTAGATGCTGACCTTCTTCTCAGCCAACCGTCCCGGATCGGGGTTGAGGGGGGAGGGGACAATGTTCCCTAACCCCTGAGCCCTGGTCTGGGGTGGCTGGTTTTTAACAACCTGCTTCATCCCCACCCATACCTTCCTCACATCCCTTTTCCTTTCCTCTTCACATTGTATCAATTTTATGCCGTGTTCAAGGTGGAGCCGCCATGCTGATTTACTGCCAGGCCACCGGGCGGGAGGGGTGGTCCCAAATGGCGGCGCCAGGCCTGTAAGCACCTCTTGCAGTGCGGGCAACTGCAAGAGGTGATGAGCTATTGCGTCCCGCAGAAAATTTAGGGCCACCATGCCCAATGATGCGCAACCTAACCCTCCCCACCCAACCCTCAACTTCCCCTTGCTCATCAATGGAGCCGCCCTTGGGCAGCTCCACCGAAAAAATGGAGGTCCCCCCCTCCCCTGTGCTTGCGCAGGGGACCCTCCATATTTCTCTAACCGGAGAGGAGGCTTACTCCTCTCCTTCGCCTACGGGTGCAGGGGACTCCCCCTCATCCTCTTCTCTGGAGGTGCTTTCGGGCACCTCCCTTTTTCCAGCGGCAGTTCCCTCTTTTCTTTCCAAGGGGACTGCGAAGAAAGCCAGCAGGCAGCCCATTGCTGACTGCCCCTCGTGTAAGCGGCTTGGTAGGGCAAACCCCCTTAGGGGGGAGAGGGAAGCCAGGCCCCTTCGGTCGCTTCCCTCAAAAGACCTGCTGGCAAGAATTTTAAACCTTGCCGGGGTCAAGGCCTGTGCCTCCCCACACAAGACTGGCGCCACTCCAAAGGGGACCTGTTATGTCCTTGGAGGGGATGGCCAATGCTAGGCGCGTGTCCCTTGCCCGCCCTCCCGGGGTATAAGGGTCTCGCGACCCCACCACCGCAGGATGGCTAGGCTGGGGGATGCGCGGTTTACACCCGGCATGATGTCCCTGTTCTTCCTTTCTCTTTAGATATCTCATTTCAGGCAGTGGTTGTGCAGCTGCCCCTGGATTGGAGGTATACTATCATTTCTGCGTACATTCCACCGTCAGCTGACTTCGATGTGGGGGGACTTCCGCCGCGTCGCGGATGGTTGCCGAGGCCCTCTTGCTTTGAGATGAATGGCAGGCATCATCTCTGGGGAGATTACTCAATAAATCCCAGGGGACAAGTCTGCCGATCTGATCGAAGAGCTTAAGAGGGGTGTCCTAAACGTGGATGAGTTTACGCATCACTGTCCGAGAACCGCTTCATTTTCTTGCCTTGACCTATCTTTGTGCTCTTCGGATGCACAGCCTGATTTTGATTGGGGTGTGGTCAATGACCTCTATGGTAGTGATCACTTTCCCATTCAAATATCATTTTCAGGGCAACTGCTGGCTGAGAGCCCACCTCGGTAGTGCTTGGTGCGGGCGCGGTGGCCTGCATTTCAGGATTAACTGAATTCTCTATCTCAGTTGAGGAGTTTAGGTCGGTAGATGAGGCCATTGAGTTCTTCTCCGGCAACCTCATCGCCGTGGGCCTGACTACTATTCCTAGGACGTCTGGCCGTTTTGCATGCCGACCACTCCCATGGTGGTCGGCTGAGTGTGTGACCCCTATAGCAGAGGTGTGGAGGCGAGTCAAAGGATTCGGGCCAAGTTCTCGCAGGACCATCCTAACATTCTCCAGGAGAATGGGGCCGCAATCTCGGACCCCGCGTCCGTGGCGGAATCCTTCGCGACCGCTTTTTTCGCATTCTCTAGCCGGGATGCTGCTCGTTGTGATGTTGCGGAAGGCCGCCGGCTGGACTTTACCTCCAGAGGCGGAGAACCCTTCAACGACAGGTTTACTGGGAGCGAGTGGTGCTCTGCTCTCGCTTCGTGCGCGGACACCGCCCATGGTCCGGACAATGTCCCGTACGCCATGCTTCGACACTTGGGTGAGCGAGGCATGGCCTTCCTGTTAGATTTGTTCAATAGGATCTGGGTGGAGGGTCTTCTCCCAGATTCCTGATAAATCGCTACTGTGCTCGCCTTTCGCAAGCTGGGGAGAGATCACTCTACTTCGACCGGTTTCCGCCCAATCTCTCTAACCTCTTGCGTGTGCAAGTTGATGGAGAAATTGGTAAATGTTAGATTAGCCTTTTTCCTGGACAGCGGAGGCCATCTGTCTTCTGCACAGTGCGGCTTCCGCAAGTTCCACTCCACGTCGGATGCTCTGATCTACCCCATGGTGGACCCCAGAATGTCCTGCCGCACTGAAAGAACAAAGGAAAGCCTACCGAACATACAAACAATGGCCAAATCCGACGACTAAAATGGAATTTAATAAAAAGAGAGCTAAATATAGATACATACTTAAACAAACCCGTTGGAAATCATGGAGAGCTTATGTCTACATGCTAAACTCTAAAACCCCCATCCACCGCACATTGAGCAAGATCCGAAGAATGCTAGGTGAACCCAGCCGAGACCCTACCCCCGTACTTTGGATAAATGGAAACACCATCTTAAACCCGATTGATGTAGCAGACATGCTAGCGCATCACTTCGCCAAAATATCAAGTAGAGCGAACACATCCCCCGAGTTCGCCCAATACTGGTTGAAGAGGGAGTGCTTACCTCTAAACTTAGCATCAAAAGAGTACAAATCTTACAATGAAGAATTCAGCAAAAAAGAGTTCAATACAGCTCTTGCATCATGTAGAGACACTGCTCCAGGCCCAGACAATATACCTTATGCAATGCTATGCCACCTATGGGAAGGGGATAAACGCTTCCTCTTAGATATATTCAATAAAATATGGATGAAAATGCCCTCCCAGACACCTGGAGAAGGGCTACAGTTCTAGCTTTCCGGAAACCAGGAAAAGACCCAACCAGTCCCCAAAACTACCACCCAATCGCTCTAACCTCCTGTATATGTAAGCTTATGAACAAAATGGTGAATGTACGCTTAACATGGTTCCTTGAAATGAAATCCTGCATATCCCCATTGCAGTGCGGATTCCAAAAATTTCACTCGACCACAGATGCCCTTATCCGTCTGGAATCGGTGATATGTAACGTATTCACCAGGAAACAGCACTTAGTAACTGTTTTCTCCAACCTCAAAAAGGCATACTTTACGTCATGGTGTTATGCCATCTTAAAAGCCCTCCATAACCTCGTACTACGCGGACAACTACCGAACTTCATTTAAAATTTCCTAACCAACCGCACCTTCTCTGTAAGATTAGTTAGCGCGAAATCCAAATCATTTCTACAGGAAGAAGATGTTCCACAAGGCAGCGTCTTAAGCGTACCCCTGTTTGCTATAGGAATCAACGATATCTCACAAAACCTCCATCAAGACATTAAAGCCAACCTTTATGTAGATGACTTCTCTATCTCCCTAGCAGTTTCCGAAATGGCAACAATAGAATGTCGCCTCCAGATCGCCATCAACAACATTACGAGATGGTCTACTACCCATAGCTACCAATTCTCAGCGGAGAAGACCAAAGTAGTCCACTTCTGCCATCGTAGAAGGTGTATTAGGGAACCTG
The DNA here is from genome assembly GCA_963969495.1 of Ceratothoa steindachneri. Lineage (NCBI taxonomy): Eukaryota > Metazoa > Arthropoda > Malacostraca > Isopoda > Cymothoidae > Ceratothoa > Ceratothoa steindachneri. The sequence goes on along the minus strand of OZ018331.1, from coordinate 7,860,030 downwards.
ACCTATACCTATACCAAAAGAGGATTGCAGTCGTTGAGAACTATAAATTCCTAGGACTAACAGTTAGAAGGTTGACATGGAAACCACATATAAGAAGCATTAAAAACTCTTGTAAGAAAGAAATGAACATACTACAAACTTTTGTAAGAAAGAAATGAACATCCTGCGTACAGTTTCACGCCACAACTGGGGAGCTGATCGCGAAACACTTCTGACTCTCATCACCCATACCGAGCCTTCAATGCAATACCGGGGAGACACCACTAGACCTCCGTAGGATGGAAGTCTCTCTATGCCTCTTTACCCGCATTCAGCGACTCCCAACATCGCCCGACTTCGACTGCCATCATGAATGACCAAATGGATAATATTTTTACAACACGCCTAACTCTCCCACGGCCATTTGGAAGTAGAGTTCGACTATGGATGGAGGAAATCGGAGTAACGATGAACCCTATCCATCCACTTGCTTTCCCAGATATTCCATTTTGGAAATCAACTTTAAAGATATGCCATGGTAACATAATAAAACAATCAACAACTACTCCCCTGGGAGATAAAATTCAATTCCTTACCCACGCAGCAACACATGGGTATACATATATACACCGACGGATCAAAATTCATAGATGGGTTGAACCGGATTTTCGGTGATATCAAATAACTACACGTTCTCTGAAAAACTACCCCAAACATTATCAATCTTCACTGCCGAGTGCTATGCCTTAAAACATGCAGTACATTGGGCATACAATAACCCAACATCAGATGAAGTCACAATCTTTACCGACTCCTTCAGCAGCCTACAAACATTAGAACGAATGACTGACATCCATCCAATTCTGTTATAAATAAGAAACTACATATATAGAGCAGCATGCGAAAGAAAGAAAATTTCCTTTTGCTGGGTCCCATCACACGTAGGGGTAGCTGGAAATGAGCAAGCTAATACAGCGGCAAAAAGCCGCCCTTTGTCCAATCAGGCCCAATGATATCCCAATACCATATGAGGACTACATCATTTCAATAAAGGCTGCCATTCGGGAAAACTGGATGGCCAGATGGGCAGATTTATATGGATAAAATAAGATGAGACACATTTTCCAAAAGGTATCGCCATGGAAGCCTCAAGAACTTACCCGCCGGCAAGAGGTATCTGTATGCAGACTACTCATCGGACATTCACTACTCACACTGTAGCGGGCCGGAAATATATCTCTAATCCCAATCGATAATCGATCCAACCCGCTTCCTACACTGTCCGGACGTGAGAAATTGAGGGAGAATGAAACGGATTGTATATACAGTCCCTTTACTTACAAGAAAAATACAATGATAGTTACAGTTATATTTACAGCAATTTATATTTACAAGGGAAGTGTGCACACTTCAAAATGAGGCTGGATTCCCCAATCCAAATACGATACCAACAGAGAATTTTATAAAAGGCGAATACAACAAATTTACTTATATATCTACACAAAACATAAAAACACAACAACAACCGAACGAAAAAAAAAGAAAAAAAAAAGGGCACGAGCTATCACTTGTGTGCTGGAGGTGGGTGGTAGTAGGCTAACTTAGAAGGAGGCAGGATTGTCAACGAAGGCGGGTATGGCGCGGTTCAGGTGGTTAGCGAGGCACGAAAGCCCTCCATCTCAGGGCTGGGCGGAGCACTCGTCTAGAGAACCCCTCTTGCTGTCAGTCCACACTTCCACTCTCTCTTTCCAGAATATGACGCTTTGATAAAAGTTTATTTTAAGCAAAGTACAATATTCTTTTAATTATAGTGATATCTCAAAACTAGCTACTATCTTTCCAGAATATGACGCCTGGAAAGAAAGAAAAACATGGTAATCATTTTATACATAAAATAAACAAAAATAAAACAAACCCATTCCCATTCACACACATTCTTACAGAGGGAGGGAGAGGGTACTGAGAAAAGGGGTGGGAGAATGGCCCTTTTACACACACTCACATTCGCTCCACCACACCCCTCCTTCCTTAAGCCATTCGACCAGCCACTCACTAAACCCTTTCAATCACTCTTCACGGTACCACTTGTGCTCAATCGCACCCTTCTGCACCCATTCACACTCTTCTACTGGTCCCTGGCTACGCGTAGCAATTAGTCGTGGTTGTTCATCAGTGGTCCTGTCAGTCTCATCGTCACTATTGATCATCTCATCAACCATACTCTTAGCCCCCATTACCAGTTCTCCCATCTCACGACAGAATTCTTTCATACTCTTCCGTTCAGAACCCTCACTCTTCATACCCCCATTCATCAGCTCCTCACTCACAGCTCTCATCCAACTCAAAGTACATTCTTGCGAAACAGACAGGTCACTCACATCCCCTGTATTCTCAACAGGCATACCAGAAACCTCTTCGACTGGTTCCCACCAGAAACCTGAAAAATCAGCCACTTCATCATTCACTACATCAAACTCACCCCTACTATTACCATTCATAAAACCCGAAAAATCAGCCACACTAGGTTCATTCTGCCCAAACACACTATCATTCATACTGTTCCCAAAACCAGAAAAATCAGGCACAGGCAGCTCACTCACTCGTCTACTTATACCAGCCAAATCACTCACCTGTTTACGCAAAAACTCAATCTCCCTTTCAAGATCCCCCATACCAGAAACACTCTGCTCAGACTTACTTTCATTCGTACTTGCATTCTTCCTTTCACTCTTCTTTGTACGCTTTCTACTCCTCGAGACTAAGACTAGCTCTTTCCCAGACAGATCCATACTCTCCCATTCAATCTCATCATCATGCACTTTACCTCTCTCTCTACACAGTCCATACACCGGATGGCTCACCAGGTAGTCAGGAGGTTCTCTCCATCTCTTTAACTGACTCTGATGAGCCTGCACTCTCTCAGTCATACAATCATTCAAACTCTCCAAAACATACGTCACTGCATTTTCCCAAACTCTCACAACTCTATAAGGTCCATCAAACTTCTCACTCATCTTTGACACATTCAACCTACCCTTCACTTCTTTCACCTTCAATACTTTTGCACCTAATTCAAATGAACGGAACCTTTCATGCGCCTCACGCCATACACTCTGCTCACTTTCACTCAAACGAAACCTATCTTTCACTCGCCTTTCAAAATTCATCACAAACTGACATGGGGACATTCCAGTTGCTTACTATGCACAGTTGAATTATACGCCCACAACACTCTCCCCAGACACACATCCCAGTCATTCACTGTCGTACTCATCATTCTCAACATCTCACACAAGGTTCTTATAGTCCGTTCAGCCAATCCATTTGAAGACGGTACATACAGAGTTGTTCTCACATGCTCCACACCATTCTCTCTCAACATTTGCTCAAACACTTTCCCTACAAATTCAGGCCCATTATCACTCAGACATCTTCTAGGCTTCCATACACACATAGGAAAAAACAACTGCTCAACCACACGCGCAACAGTCACACTCCTTTTATCTCTCACAGGCGCTGCATACACAAACTTACTTTTATGGTCAACCATCACAACCATACCAACATTCCCAGCACTCGTACGCGGCAAAGACACACAATCAATCACTACCAATTCAAACGGTTCTTTCGCATCAACTTTCAACATCGGTGGTTTCACTTGCACACCTTGCACCTTTCGCTTCTGACACCTTTCACACGTAGTTGCAACATCATTCACAACAGTTCTCAGAAACGGATGGAACACACGCTCCTTCATACACTCCCACAGCTTAAACTTACCCATATGCCCATAATTATCATGCACAACCTTCACCAGACCAATCATACCAACTAAGGACATCACAGGTACATACATATCATCACCACCCTTCACATGCCTCACAAAATATACAACATCCATACAAACAACAAAATCCTTAGCATACCTTTTAAAATCACTTAAACACTCTGGCCATTCATTCAAATCAACACGCGTCATTACACACCTCTTCATCTCACTAACAAAAGGACATATCTCTTGCATCTCTAGAATATCCTTATCACTTAAAATCTCATTCTCATCATCCATGACCAACTCAATCATACTGCAAAACTTGACAACATTCTTTGCACACTCATTCAACCTCATCACCACATTCACCTTTCATAAGACAATCCTTATCAGCATCCAAAGACAAATCATTTAATCTCATAAAGTCTACACCAAGCAAGAAACAACACGGCATTTGCTCATCCTTCAGAATCACAAAGTCATGCTTCACATTCACACCATTACCCAAACTCACTTTCAGACTAACCTGTTCCCATGCCACTATCAAGCCATTCCCTAATCCACTTATCCAAAACTTCACAGGTTTATCCTCGCAACATTTAAACTCATCATACTTACTCAGAATCCTCTCATTCACTAAAGACACTTGCGCTCCAGTATCAATCAAACCACAGAACAACCTTTCACCAACTTTCACTCTCGCTTCCATCATATCAGGTCCACCATGTTCGCAATACACAGAAGGAACAAGCACACCAACATCAGCACTGATATCCACACTGTCATTAACTCCCATATCATCACTCACCACACACTCATCTTCATCCAGACAATCATTCTTCTCTCTTATATATGAACACTTTTCAATCACCCAATTGTAGTGCACACCGCTCAAACATTGCAGATGTACCACATTAGGATTCAAACCCTTCATCTTCTCATCCTTGTACACAATTGGCCTCTCACCACCAAAGTGCACATAAACAATCACTCCATACAAACGACTCACTACAATCAACACTTCCTGAAATGGCGGGACCCCTTGCATACACATCGCTCTCAATTCTTTGATGAAGTTCCGCACCTTTGCCATACCAATGTTTTTAGGCTTCCTACACACTTCATTCATTACCTCCTTCCTTAAATCATCTACACTATCGGGCACTCTCACATCTACTCCATCACTTCAAATCTTGCAAACCATTCCATACACTCTCAAACAAGGAATCACCACCACCTTTACTCTCTTTTCCATTCATAATCCCTTTCGGCAAATACTCAGGATCACTCACTCCACACACATTTTCATCATTCGTACCAGGATACCTTGACATCAAATCAGCCACTCCATTCCGTTCACCAGGCACATACTCAATCACATAGTCAAAGTCACTCAAATCTTCCAAAGTCCTTGCAATCCTACTATCAGCCCACTTCATACGCTGCAGATACACAAGAGGTTGATGATCGGTTTTTATCACAAACCTCACACCATACAAAAATGGACGCAACACTTTCAAACAATATCTTATCGCAGCCAGCTCTCATTCCACAGTCGAATACTTTCGTTCTGCAACATTCATAGCCTTGGATACATACCCAATTATTCGCCTGACATTCTCTCCATTCAAACGCTGCTCTTGCATCAGAAAACCTCCCATACAATACCCACTCGCATCTGTATACAATTCAAGCATTTTAGCATTCACACTATAATCTGGGTAAGCCAATTCAACATCTTCAGCCGCTGCCTCTTTCAGTCTCTCATACGCCTCATTTATCTTCTCATTCCACTTGACAACCATACTACCTTTCTTGCCCATCCACTCAGTCAGAGGCTTACTCACACCAGAACAATCACATATAAACTTTCGCTGGAACTCAATCAAACCCCAAAACGACTTCAGTTGCTTCACAGTCACCGGTTTAGGAAACATTCGCACCTTCTCAACATGCTTCGGTGATTTACGCAACCCATTCTCACTCACCATATGCCCAAGGAGGCTTACTCACACCAGAACAATCACGTATAAACTTTCGCTGGAACTCAATCAAACCCCAAAACGACTTCAGTTGCTTCACAGTCACCGGTTTAGGAAACATTCGCACCTTCTCAACATGCTTGGGTGATTTACACAACCCATTCTCACTCACCATATGCCCAAGGAATTCCACTTCTTTCGCAAACCATTCACACTTCACCACTTTCACCTTCACACTAACACTCTCCAACGTTCTCAACACATCATTCACCAATCTCATATGCTCCTCAAAAGTCTCAGTCATAATCAAAATATCATCTATAAACGCAATCACATTCTTACTCGCAAACTTACTCAACACAACATTCATTGCCCGCTGGAAGGCTCCGGGAGCATTAGCCAACCCAAAGCTGAGGTTCCGGAACTGGTAATGCCTCTTTGAGGAAGAGAAGGCAGTTACTGGCCGGCTCTCCTCAGCAATGGGCATCTGGTAATACCCCCGTACCAGATCCAGCTTCGTAAACCACTCCATCCCATGCATACTATACACACACTCAGATACCACACACATCGGAAACCTTTCTTTCACAGTCCTTTCATTCACCTTTCGATAATCCACACACAGACGCAATCTCCCATCCGGCTTACCTACAGGTACAATTGGACTATTCCATGCACTCTCGCTCTCTTCAATCACTCCCAATTGCTCCAATTCCAAACACTGCTCAATCTCATCAGCAACCGGACGTGGGAAATGCCTCGGCCGGTGATAGATTGGGGAGTCCTCCTTCAGGACAATCTTGAATTCCGGGAGCTTTGCAACCCCGAAATCCAGATCACCCTTACTGAGGGCTCCCTTTCGCTCAAATATCATTCGATACACATCCTCCCTTTCATACTCAGTCAAACATCCATCCAATTTCACCATGTCCTTCACCTCATTATACATCCATTCACATGTCTTTTCATTCGCAACATTCACCCATATATCCGTACTATCATCCATACCTACCTCATTGACAGTGGAGAGGTGGCCCAGTACATCTCCGACTTGGATTCCCCTCACCTGCCCTTTCACACTGGGGTCCGCCTGCACACATACAAAAGGATCATTCATTCTCATCAAGCCATCAAACACACAAGCAACATGCCTTACCTTATAACATGCATCCTTTCCATCCAATATCACAGTGTTCTCACTCACATCCAAACTAACATCCTTACTCCAACTCACTCTAACAGACACCCTTTCACCCTTCACAAGCCTTACATTCTCCATAGCAGTCACCTCAATACCAGTAAACACACTCCTCAAAACGCTACCATCTTTCCCTACATACAACTTATACACCCCATTTTTACCAATCTTTCTCTCAATCTGATCACTCGCAGGATGCACAACCATACGATTCATTTTCATAAAATCATACCCCAAAATCACACCATACTCACTACTCACCTTATCGATCACAGAAAATTCACATACATTCATTCATCATCATACCATGCATTCAAACAGCTGACCTTATCATTTCAATCACAGGCACTCTCCTATTACCAATACCTACCAAACTACCCTTGCACTCAGACAGGAGGGCTTTCTCGCTAACCTTGTCATACACATCTTTATACACCAAGCTCGCCTTGCATCCAGAATCTATTAAAGCCAAACACTGAATTCAATTCAATTCCACCTTAACACTCAGACACTCATACTTCCTACCAGACAGCACTTTCACACTAGACAGACTTACCAACACATTACTCACACTCATGCACCCAGAGGATACTTCAGCAGGTACCCTCTTACCATTCAGTTTCCCGCTTCAGACTTTCCATTCACACCTTGCGCTCTCAGTCTAATCCAACACTTTTCACTCGAATGTCCTTCCATCGCACAATAGCTACATACATTCCTCTGGTCACGACACATCCTTGCATAATGACCAGCCTTTCCACAATTACCACATGCATATTTCATACTTTCCCCACCAGTTGCTCCACCATTCAACCTCGGACAATCTTTCTTAAATGGCCTATTTCTTTACACTCGAAGCACTCTTTCACACTTTCCTGGCAATCCTTTATCATATGTCCTTTCTTACCACACCCAAAACATGCACCAGATGTCCACCTACATTCTGCCAACATATGACCTTTCCTTCCACACCGACGACATTCCACAATCTTTCTCCCACCATTCGGTCTCTCGTTTGCTGGGACATACCTCGGTTTCTCTCTCATATATCCGTTCCCACGCTTGAAATTCATCTGCCCCCTTCCATTCGACCACCCTCCATTTGCCCATCCATTCTGCCGGCCCAGGAAGTTTGACATCACTCCAGCTGGTGCAGCCTTCAGGGCATCCCTGTAGCTGACAAACTGCTGGGGTGGATGAAAGCTCCTGGGCTTCTTACCACCAACATTCACACTGTACCATCCATCCTCTTCTAAATCGCTTTCATCATCAAATCGTCCATCTTCTAACAGTTCCAACACATCCTCCCACATCAACCGTTCACCTGTCAGTCTCACTCTCTCCTTTCTCTTTCCACTCAGCCATTCACTCACCTTTCACGGGATCGTGTCCAAAAACTTCCTCATGAGTGGTTTACATTCATTTACATCATCATCACCATACCTCGTTCTTGCCATACTCTCAAGCCTATGTGCATACATATTCACACTCTCACTCTTTCCCATTCGAGCCTTCTCAAATTCATTCACCCTTTTATACTTCACACTCTTTCATTCGTTTCACCTGCCCAATCAATCTCTTCTTCACTACATCGTACTTTGGCTCTCCCACACTCGTTATCACCTGCAAGAACTCCAAAACTTTCCCATCCAAACAATCTCCCAGAACACTCACCCAGTGACCCTTGTTCTGCGGGTACTTGAGCCTGCAGTACCGCTCAAAATCCCTGAAGAACTCATCCATACTCTTTCCCCCATGCAATCTAAACTTATCAATCCTTGGCACTTCCCTAATCAAAATTCCTTTTCCCACATTCACTTCACTCTCCGAAGAGCTACTCTCGGTCTCACTCATTCCAATCATATCGTCACTCTCTCCCTCATCTGAGTATAGCGAATCCACACTCTTCCCTCTTGCCTTCCTATCCTTAACCTTAGAACCATGCTTACTCCCTCTCTTACTTTCCACTCTCTTCCATTCACCCCCTTTCCTACCACTCACAGTATCTTCTTTAGACTCAATCATATTGCCATCCATTCCATTTAGCGGAGTCCCTTCAGTAGGAGCAGGGGTCAGAGTTGTAGGTCCTGAGGCTGATCCAGCCCCTGTCATCATGTTATACAGGTCCTGCATCCGTCGGTCCGTCTGATCCTGTCGGTCTCCCATTTCCTTCTTCATCCTATCAGTCTTTTCATTCATCCCTTTTATTTTATTCTCCATTCCCTCCATCATTCCCCGCAACATTTCACACTCCTCTTCTTTCTTTCTCAACTCCAGTCTCATACGCACTACTTCTTCATTCAACGTTTCCGCTACAGCCATTGTTCCCAAGTTAGTAAAAAGATAGGAGGAGGGAAAAATCAATCAAACTACTTGTCACACTAATTGGGTATGGACTGCAATCCAATCCAGTCACGCTCCCAGTTTCGAAGTCTCACGTCCCTATTCGAGCGTCAAATGTAGCGGGCCGGAAATATATCTCTAATCCCAATCGATAATCGATCCAACCCGCTTCCTACACTGTCCAGACGTGAGAAATCGAGGGAGAATGAAACGGATTGTATATACAGTCCCTTTACTTACAAAAAAAATACAATGATAGTTACAGTTATATTTACAGCAATTTATATTTACAAGGGAAGTGTGCACACTTCAAAATGAGGCTGGATTCCCCAATCCAAATACGATACCAACAGAGAATTTTATAAAAGGCGAATACAACAAATTTACTTATATATCTACACAAAACATAAAAACACAACAACAACCGAACGAAAAAAAAAGAAAAAAAAAGGGGCACGAGCTATCACTTGTGTGCTGGAGGTGGGTGGTAGTAGGCTAACTTAGAAGGAGGCAGGATTGTCAACGAAGGCGGGTATGGCGCGGTTCAGGTGGTTAGCGAGGCACGAAAGCCCTCCGTCTCAGGGCTGGGCGGAGCACTCGTCTAGAGAACCCCTCTTGCTGTCAGTCCACACTTCCACTCTCTCTTTCCAGAATATGACGCTTTGATAAAAGTTTATTTTAAGCAAAGTACAATATTCTTTTAATTATAGTGATATCTCAAAACTAGCTACTATCTTTCCAGAATATGACGCCTGGAAAGAAAGAAAAACATGGTAATCATTTTATACATAAAATAAACAAAAATAAAACAAACCCATTCCCATTCACACACATTCTTACAGAGGGAGGGAGAGGGTACTGAGAAAAGGGGTGGGAGAATGGCCCTTTTACACACACTCACATTCGCTCCACCACAACACACGGATACCTAATGGAGAAAGACTATCCCTCTTACTGTGAAGATTGCATTCTACCCCTCACAATTGCACATCTTATCGCCGAATGCCCAACCCAAGGAGAACTCCGATGAAGATACATACCCATCGATGTTGGGGGTACCCTCGATATCCTAAGATTTGCACTAACAGCTGAAAATATCCGCCCTGGCAGCGGAATCATCTGCTACCTCGAGGAGACAGGACTATTAAAGAAGCTATAGATTGGTCTCCAGTAGCACGATCTAAATTTTAATGAATTTTAATTATTTTAACAAATTATACCATTTATTCATCTAGTACTTCAATCATCACTGCATAATCACCACCTCATGAAATCAGACACAACTTTTATAACTCATGTTTAAAACCTTTACTACAAAACAAATTACGGTGCAATCACCTCGCAGTGAGCACCAAGGGACTTGTAAATAATCCATCCATCTTGTTCTGCCCAGGATGCCACCCTGGAGGGTACCACCTTTGACTATTTGTTGCCACACATCTGCTCCCAAAGCTTCTACACTCCTGGGAGTATTGTGTTTGGGCCTTTTTGGAGCACACTGCTTGTCACGCTGGAACTGTGTCAATGTATACAGATGCATTCAAGTCTCAAGAAGGGGGTCATTTTCCATGATGTATCCTCTCTGTTTGAAGTCATTGGGGCTCTGCTAGGTGCTGCGGCTGTCTTCACGGCTGAGCTGGTTGCAATATACCAAAAGTTTCCGCTTCCTCACACAGACTACATGTTATGAATCAGGGCAGTCCTGTGACCTGCTTGGCAAAGAAGTTGGGAGATGGCCACAAGGAACTTAAAGTTGTGTGTCATTGTGCTGCGACTGTTCCCATGGACCTACCCCTTAATGCTGCATGCCTCATCGTTTTCTGTCATCCTTGAATTGCCCGCACTCATAGGATGCACAGCTATTTGATGGACATGCTGAACTGCACCGTTTTGTGACAACTGGGTTGTTCCCCAGACTTCTAATATCCCAGTCTGGGTGATCTTCGCACATGTTATCAGGACAAGTGATGTCGCTACATTTCATCCTTGTACTTGGGACAGTGTCCTCCATTTCATTTGACTCTTTGTTGTAGGTCTCTTGTTCCTGTGCCTCTCTGAAAGGGCCTCTCCCCTAACACCAGAATGTGCTTCCTCCTTTTTTTTTGTGCTTTGCCTTTTTCTTTCTGCAAATTTAGAATAGTCTAGTACTAGACTAGAATTTTAATTATGACTTATGCCTTTGAAGGCCTTCACAGGAGGGCATATTAAAAAAAAAAAATCCCACCAGATTCCAAGCCAATGGCTACCATGCCTACTTTCCATAAGCTAGGGAGAGATCACTCTATCCTGGATGTTTCCACCCAATTTCTCTTTAACTTCCTGCCTGTACGAGTTGATGGAGAATTTGGTTAATGTTAGGTTTGTTTATGTTTTGGACAGCTGAGTTCACTTTTGCACATTATGGCTTTCACTGCCTCCAGCTGTAGATCTTTGTGGACAGCATTTCACTTTGCTGTGTTTTTATCTGGAGAAATCCTATGATATCACATGGCGATACAGTATCAATAAAATCCTCCACACCAATGGGGCAAGGCTATGGCCTCCCCATTTTGGTTTCTGAGATTCTGCAAGATTGCCAATTCCTCTCTATCCAATTGTGCAGGAAGAGGGCATCCTGCAGGGATAAGTCTTCAGTGTCTCTTTGCCTTTTAACATAAATGGTATCACTATGGTGCTGCTGAAAGCTGTTCTCACTACGCCCATATGACTTCACTTGAGTTGAGTTTTGACTAACAGGCTCTGAACCGCCTCTCTTGCTCTGCCATACTGCCTGGGTTTCAGTTTTCTTTGCCAAAGACTTTTTCCCTGGCCCTCCCCTCCCGAATTCCTCAATGGCTTTAGTTCATTTTATGTCCCCTCTGAATTGGGCACACTTGCAGAACACAGTACTATCTGATGGAGTACTCCCTTGCACCTCACTGCCAGCATTTGCTTGGTCCCCCAGCCTGTCTAGTACATTTATGTTAATTGTACCAGTCTGGGGGGTCTTTGAAAGTTACATGTCGAAGTATCGAGATGAACAGGTTTGCTACAGCTTTACCCTTGTATTCAGAATGGATTTATGCACATCTGATATGGACCTATAGAGTTTTTAGAAGAGGTTTTCTCCAATGTATAATTGTCGTTGTGTTGGATGTGCAGTCAGTCCCCTTAGGAAGTTGACCTCCCTTTGCCCCACAAGGAGTGAACCTCCCTTCACCCTCTCATGGAGCAAACCTCCCTTTACCCCCCTCAGGGAGTGGACCTCCCTTCACCCCTTCATGGAGCAAACCTCCCTTCGCCCCCTCAGGGAGCGAACCCTTCTCTCCCCTCAGGGAGTGGACCTCCCTTCACCTATAGACATGGGGTTTTGCTTCTTTTTTTAATTAGCCTTAGTTTTGGGGGGTCGCCATGCCCTTGTTGGCACTCACCAGAGACCTCTAGATTTAAAAAAAAAAAGAGCTTAAGGTCACTGAGCCATTGTATGTTCTTTTACCAGAGTGCATCATGGACTGATTTTAATAGTGCAAATGAAGAATCTTCCCAACCCATGGCAGAAGTTTTTTCTCAAGAAGATGTAAGTGTTTCATTTTATTTTTTATGACTCAAGGATCATTTAGTTGTGGTGAAATGAACCAGATTTTTGTCCTATAATTAGCCTCTTAGGGATCTTTTCATTACAACATATGTTGTTATATGCATTTTGTATATGAATAAATTAATTTTAATTTAAAGTGCATAGTTTGAATGCAAGATAAACCATTCATTGTCAAATTAAAAGAAGCTGATGAGAAAAAACATTGTGGTTGAAGATATCTTGATAAAATAATCAACTAAATGATCTTTTTGTCTTTTATTAAAGAAATTTCCTTCTCATATGTAGCAAAATAGAAATTTTCAACTCTCTACTCTGAATTCATTGTTCGAGAGAAATATTTGACATTTCATAATATTGAAGTTGCTTTATGATAAGGGCTTATATAATTCCCCCCTCCCCTAGTGCCCAATTTAATAACATACAAAACAAAAATTGAATTATTAACTCTTAGCATCATTATGATACTTTTACCCCCCCCCCAAAAAAAAGTATAATATTCTTGGAGAGAAACAAATATTTTGAGGGATCTGGATTGTAGCCTTTTGGTTAGCGCAGTGGCCTAAAAAGCAAAGAGTTCGCACTGGTATAGGTTTGAACCCCATTATATTTCATTTTTTTTATAATGGATAAAATATTTATTATTTTATTCTGTTTGCTATCTCTTTCTTCCTTTCTTAATCTATGTTTGATCTTTGTTTGATTGTATAAAAAAAATTAAATCTCCCATATATAATTATTTCCTTATGTTATGGGTAATTTAGCATATATACTCGTATATATATATATATATATATATATATATATATATATATATATATATATATATATATATATATATATATATATATATATTAAATGAGTTTCATATGATACTGTTGAATTTAAAAGTTTGTCAGAAATATAATTTGGTGCTTATTTAATTAATATAGATTCTATTGTCTTTTATAAGTTATCATATTTATATACATATTTGGCATTGGTTGAGCTCTCTTTTGTGTTCACAGATCCTTAAGTGGGCTAAAAAACAAAAGGTTATATTACCTCCTCCTATATCCTTCTAATGTTCATAGATTCCCACTCATATCCCCAAAAATATTCGTAGACTCATTTACTAAAATTGCCACTTTCACATATGTACAATTTTGGACAGTTATTACATGGAAATAAATACACTTGTGACCATTCATTATATAGTTTCTTCTTTGGAAAACATTTCATGATTACCTTAGAATAATCACCAAAACTTTGATATCTTTTTTCAAAATCTTAACTTATATCCCACTATTAACTTAAAGGTTAAATAGAAACAAAATAATTGCCCGCCCTTTCTGGATAACACTAGTTCATTCTGTATACTGTAAACCAACAAATTAAATTCCTTATATTATATTTTTATTCAGGCCATGATAAATCCATCAGGAAATATATTTTGTCCCAAATTCTAAGAACTTACACCATTTGCACCCAATGTCTCACTCAAGGTGAACTTAATTTTATACCTTTATCTTTATTAAATTAATGTAGCCGGTATGGCGATTAAAATTTCTCATTCTAGAGCAAAATGTAAAAAGGCTAGTGATTCATGCAATAATTATGACGTTATAATCTTTTACTTTGCAAGTTTTGAAAAGATCTTGGTGCGAGGAAAAATATAAATATATCTTTTAAATTTAATCACAGCAGAAGTGTATTTAATTCCATGTAAAAATTGTACATTGGTGAAAGTGGCAATTTTAGTAAATGAGTCTACAAATATTTTTGGGGATATGAGTAAATATGGCCTTGAATACTTTCACCCACTTAAGCATCTGTAACCATGAAATAGATCTCATGGCCAAGCTTGTATACAAATCTGATAACTATTATAAAAGATGTATAATATTAATTGATGAGTTACTAAATTATAATATGTCTGTTTGAACTTTTAAATTCAACAGTTTCATCCAAAACTGATTAGGATCCAAATGCGCATGTAAAATTGTAACATTTGTCCAATCCTTAAACTACCTCAAGCTTGCTTTTATTTGCCAATTATCCCCCCATCCCCTGTGTAGCCTGTTACACTCGGTACCTGGAGAGGCTGCCTATACTCAGAACATGAGTGCACATTAGGGAAACCCTGTCACTGGGTTCACTTGAAATCTGGTGTGCTTCCTCATTGCTCTGTCTCAGTGCTACTTTTGTTACTTTATGACTATCCCCCTCAACCTTTTGTCTACATGTATTTGGTACCGGGTTGAGCTGTTCTCTACAGGCTCAATTGAAAATTAGGGAAGGCCCCTAACTGGGTTCAATTGAACATTGACACAGTTTAGGGAAGTTGTTGATGCACTTCCTCCTCGCTCCCCCTCATCATTTTTTTTTCTATGATCCCTCAACCTTTTGCCTCCTCATGCCATGGCAGAAGAGATCCTTTGGAACCTATATAAACACTGCCCACAGGTCACACAAAGCTTATTCACTCAAAGCATGACTATAGATGTAAGTTCTATGCATCTGCAGCTGAGCATGTATTGTGCAAGGTAGACTCACTTCACCTCACTGGTCTTCACCTGCAAACCAATGCCTACTGCATGACTCCCATTGAAAGCCTAATTGTTGATGCGTGGGAGATACACCTGCTCTGCACCATAAATGGTGTATTATGCAATTGTATCCCTCAGTCAGCAACAGCTCTCACTGCATCCACAGCAGATCTCAATGGTGCTTATGCCACTGAAAGATGCCAGTCATACCCTAGGGCTTAGGGCTAAGAAACTCCTTCAAAAGAGCTTGGTGTAGCTCTTGGGGCAGTGGCACCTCTGGTCTTGCGAAGCATCCAACCCTCTAACTATTTGTCTTACACATTTGCTCCGAGAGCTTGCACAGTTCCGGGAGTATTACATTCAGCCTTTTTGGAGCAATCTTCGTGCCAAGTTGAATCTGTGCCAGTATATATAGATGGCTCCAAGTCCAAGGAGGAGGTCATCTTCCACACTGTATCCTCTATGTTTGAAGTCAGCAGGGCTCTACCAGGCACTGCATCTGTCTTTGCATCTTCTGTTACCTCTCCCAGTACTGGCATAGTGGGTTGCTACTGCTTGTTCCTGTACTTTGGATGGATTCATGCACACACAATTGTAGACTTTTGGTGTCAGTTGAATTATCTATTGCCAGTGGTATCCCCCCCCCCCCCGCCTGGAATATGCTTCCTTATTTGCTTTAGTTTCTTGGGAGGGGGGGGTATTTTTTATTTTATTTTTGATAATGTAGCTGAATAATTGGTTAAATTGATTTTTACGGTGACATTCCTTTAGTGGCATTTGCTAAATGGGTACTAAAAAAAAAATCCCCTCTATTCTTAACTACAGACGGCTCTAATTTCTCCTGATTTCAATTAACACCCTTTTAAAAAAACTCATTTATTTAGTGAATGTAGCTATTTTTGCTGAATCCTGTTATGAGAGATAGGGTTAGGTGGAGGTGAGATATGATTGCATACAAAATTTTGTCCAGGGTGAATGCACTAACAATATTCACCACAATATTACTTTCACCCACATAAAATGCAACAACTAAACTCATTGTCTTTAGGGCACTTAGGAATTACAAATATCGCAGTACCAAAAAACATTAAAAAGATCCCATCCATATCTAAGATCAACCTCCATTAGTTACAAACATTCCCAGTGTGTCCTCTCCATCATATCTACCTATACAAAATCCTCTTTCATATCAAAACTAAAAATATCCCAATCAAAGACATGAAAGGCACTTTAGTTTTCAATAAACTACTCCCCTTCACCCTATTTCTAGCATCCTTCTATACCCACACTCCTCTTAGCAGCCTTCTCTTCCCATCCCTACCCCTATAGCTTCCCCAAATACACTAACAAACTACTAAACCTCACCAACTATCTAAACTCCCACCACCTCCTCCAAATTAAACCCCCATGAAATACACATCTGCATCACAAATCACCTCCAAAAATACCCCACTAGACATACATCCATCATAATCCTCTCTTGATTGTCAAACCAGCTCACATGTTTTTTCACATTGTAGCAGATTGTCCCGAAAACCCAATACAATCACCAAAATATCTACAGAAAAAAAATTATATACAGAATAACAAGAAAGCGCAGAAATCACACTAAAAAAAGAATAAGCGCATACAAAATAAATTCATTTGTACTTCAAATAAGGCAATATTTACAAAGGTCTACACACGACCTCACCCTCATACTCAAATGCAGTTTTGGCCCAACCACAACTACAAACTGCCTTGACTTTGTGGCCACTAATTTGCTCCAGGGTGGTTCCTTTAACGTTCTCATGCATCTCTCCTTGAATGTGGAGCGATATTGGGGGTGGAGGGAACACTGGGATCTGGCTAGATCTGTCTCGTCCTCATTTTCTCCTTGCTAATGATGGACCAAGGAGAAGGAGAGCTTGGGTCGCAAAAATCGTGCCACACAGGTCTCTCAGCTCCACACTCCCTGACTCCTTCCTCACTCCAAAATGATAGTCACTGGTACCTTAGGAGCTGGAAAGAGTGGAAAATAAATTAACCCCTGCTTGCTCCTTGGTAATGTTACATATCTCTCTCCCTTATATACATATATACCTCCCACCCACACACACACACACACAATATTCTCACCAATACACACCTGGCCCTACACCCAGCTCCACTTGTCATTGTTCATTTGAAACCAACATTTTTTTGGATTAACACTTTTTTTTTATATATTCCTTTCAACCTGTATATTAATCTTGTGTGGGGGGGAGAGAGAGAAAATCAGTCTTTGGCAGAATGCCGAAGACAGGGGGTCCAACACTTCTTCCAGGCAGCTTTGTCCTCCATCCTCCACTGAAACCTGAAATGTAAAGTGGGCATTAGAGTGGGTGCAGGTGAGTTGAGGTGGAGAAAAAATAAACCTACTACAACATTACTTAAGAAATATGTTACAGCATTCTACTGTGGCGTATTTTCTTGGTTTGTGTGAAGGCAAACTTGGGGTTATAAAGAATAAATCAACTACCTCTTCCCTCCTTCATTCATATCATTTATACTGAACAAAATGCAAAATAGTAAAAATTTGATAAAGTTGCATAGAATGAGTCTTATATCCACACATACGATTGCTTAACACTCCACAGCTAGTGATATTATGTAAAAGGCAACTAAAGGTTTTGTCTTACAATATCAGGGTGTCTACTGCACTTGAAATCCTTGAAAAGCCCTTGAAATCCTTGAAAAGTCCTTGAATTTGATGAAAAAGGTAGATGGTCCTTGAATTTAAAAAATAAATCATTGAGTGATTGTTCAAATGATTTTTCAAATTCACTATTTATATACTTTTTTAATGTCTATTAGGAAAATAGTAATATTTAAGTTAATCTACTCACTAATGTGAGTGAACATATGTATGCTTTGGATGCATTGTATTTTATGATGGATGCTTGCTATACTTCTGTGACTGTCGCTTGAATACCTTTTTTTCTTTGGTGAGTTGATTTTGGTTATGCTTTGCTTATAACCCATTTTTTCCTTAAATACCTCACCTTCATCACTGTCTCATAAAGTTTATTGCACTTTTTTAATTTAAAGAAAAAAAAATGGCTAAAACCCATCCTTGATTATTTTAAAAAAGCCCTTAAAAACCTTGAAAAGTCCTTGAATTCAAAATCATCAAACAAGTAGACACCCTGACTATACAGCCTGTGGATAATTAATGAGCATTGGAGAATTAAAATATATTGTGGGATTTGACCTATATTAGTGGTAATTTTATGATATTCTGAGGGTGAATGAAGTCACACGAAGGTGAAGAATCAACACAAACATTTAGGCCAAGGCATGGATGGTTTGAGTGGTTTCATTGGAGATTCAGCCTGCATAATCAGAGTATCAATGGTGAAGTGGAGGAGGTTTTAGGGCGGAGGGAGGAAAAGACTCATTGTGAACCCAACCTCCTTCAAAGAGACCTGTGCATCTCCTCTGAGCTAGACATGGAGAGCATATCCCTTCAATGTAATTGCTGCAGACTTCCGGCCAACTGGGAGGAGCTCAGGAGGCTTGTCTCATCCCATTTTCCCTTTGCTGTCTTTCTGTGAGAAACCATGCTGGGCAGTGTGCCCCCTGCACACCCTCCTGGGTTATAAGGGTTTTGCGACCCCACCACCACAGGATGGGGTCAGGTAGGAGGATGCCCCATTTACACCCAGCATGATGTCTCCATTCTTCTCCTTGCTTCACTTTAGACACCTCCTTTCAAGCAGTAGCTGTCAGCCGAATTTGACGCAGTGAATTTCCGTTGCTTAGTGGCAGAATTGCTGAGGCCCTTTCTCTCGCTTGACCTGAACGGTAGATACCCCCTTTGGGGATATTACTTAATCAATCCCCAGGGTCAGGTCCTTGCTGACCTGATTGACAACCTTGAGATGGGTGTCCTAAATGTGAATGAGTTTATGCATCACTGCCCAAGAACCGCTTCATTTTCCTACCTCAATCTATCTTTGTGCTCTCCAGATGCACAGCCTGATTTTGATTGAGGGTGGTCGATGACCTCCATTGTAGGGATCACTTTAACATTGAAATATCATTTTCTGGGCTGCTGATGCCCAAGAGCCCACCCCAGTGGTGCTTTGTGCGGGCGTGGTGGACTACATTTCAGGAAATGACTGAATTCTCTATCTCTGTCGAGGAGTTCTCCAGCAACTTCATTGTCGCGGGCCTAGCTACTATTCCTAGAAGGTCTGGCTGTTTTGCTTGCAGACCACTCCTGTGGTGGTCAACCGAGTGTGAGATGGCCCTCAAGGAGAAGCACTATGCCTACATGCGCCATAAGCACTGCCAAGAACGATTTCACTGTAAGTGAATTTCGTCGGGCTAGAGCTAAGTTCTGGTATATTTTGAAGCATGTGCGCCGCTCTTCTTGGCAGGCATACGTGTCTTCACTTAATGTAAGACCCTTCTAGCAGAGGTGTTGCAGTGAGTCAAAAGGATTTTTGGTAAGTTCTCGCAGGAGGATGGGATGGCAATCCTGGACCCTGCATCCATCGTGGAATCCTTCATGCCCACTTTCTCTGCATTCTTTAGTTGGGATGCTGCTCCACCAGCATTCAATGCACGTTTTGATGTCGTGGAAGGCATCCGACTGGACTTTACTTTCTAGAGGAGGAGAACCCTTCGACGACAGGTTTACTCTGAGTGAGTTGCGTTCCGCTCTTGCTTTGTGCACAGACACCGCCCATGGTCCGGACAATGTCCCGTACGCCATGCTTTGACACCTGGGTGAGTGAGGCATAACCTTTCTGTTAGATTTGTTAAACAGGATCTGGGTGGAGGGTCTCCTCCCAGATTCCTGGCAAATCGCTACTGTGCTCGGCTTTCGCTAACCGGGGAGAGATCACTCTACTCCGACCGGTTTCCGCCCAATCTCTCTAACCTCTTGTGTGTGCAAGTTGATGGGGAAATTGGTAAATGTTAGATTAGCCTTTTTTCTGGACAGCGGAGTGCATCTGTCTTCTGCACTGTGCAACTTCCGCAAGTTCTACTCCACATCAGATGTGGAGTAGATGCCCTGAGCATCAATAGCATCACCTTGGTGCTGCCTGAAGATGTTCTTGCTACGCTCTATGTGGATGACCTTTTGATCTCTTTTGGCGTGGCCCAGATTCCATCTCTGGAGCATCAACTCTAACAGGCATTGAACTGCATCTCTCGCTATGCCAAAGCGCACAGGTTTTGTTTTTTCTTGGCCAAGACTAAAGTGGTGCAATTCTGCCACCATTTACGGCTCCACCCTGACTCAGACTTGTTTCTTAATGGAGTATGCCTAGAAGTGGTTGAATCGCACCATTTTCTTGGCCTTGTATTTGACCGATGCCTCACCTGGAAGGCTCATATTTGCAGCCTTAGGGTCTCTTCTACCCATGCCATGGATATTCTCTGTTACGTAATGTTCAGTGCTTGGGGCACTGATAGGGCTACTGCCTTACTTTTTTATCTATCCTTCTTTCGTTCGAAGCTTGACTAGAGATGCAAGTTTTATTCATCTGTAGCTGAGCGTGTATTGCTTAAGGTGGACTCGATCCACCACACCAGCCTTCTCTTGGCGACCGGTGCCTTCTGCACATCCCCCATTGAGAGCCTACTAGTCTATGCTAGGGAATGCCACTTGCTCTACGCTGTGCACAGTGCATTATTCGCCTGTACATGCAAGCCTGGTGCCTCCCTCAGTCACCAACAGCTCTCACTGCACCGGCAGCTGATTTCAATGGTGCTTATGATGCCGAGACACGCCCTAAACTTTGGGTTTAGGGCCAGGAAACTCCGAGAGCTAGGTATAGCTCTCAGGATGGTGGCGTACCTAGTACTGCCCATGATGCCATCCTAGAGGGTACCACCTTTGGCTATTTGTCACCACGGCTCTGCTCCCAAAGCTTCTACAGTGCCAGGAGTATTGTGTTAGACCTTTTTAGAGCATACCTTGTGTCATGCTGGAACTGTGCCAGTGTATATGGATGGCTCCAAGTCCCAAGAGGAGGTTGGCTTCCATGCTGTATTCCCTCTGTTTGAAGTCAGCAGGGCTCTGCCAGGCACTGTGTCTGTCCTCATGGATGAGCTGGTGGCAATACCACTCGGTATGGGAGATTACGTGATGTGCCCGGTTCGGAGACTGGATTGTGATCTATAGTGACTCACAAAGCACCCTGAGTGCTCTCGGGGCATTGGAATCTCCGCATCCCCTGGTTTGCAATATCCGTGATGCCACAGTTTTGGCAGGCTGGGCTGATGTTGAGATTATCTTCTGCTGGGTTCCTGGACATGGAGCAATTGCTGGGAATGAGGGTGCCAAAGAGTCTGCGAGGACTCAGCGACCGGACCAGCATTTTGCTCTGTCTCACGCTGGTCTGCAAGGACTCAGCGACTGGACCAGCATTTTGCTCTTCTTCACACTGGCTACATGGCAGGAATACATGCTGCTTGGCAAAGAAGATGAGAGACGGTCAAAGGGAACTTAAAGTTGCTTGCCATTGTGCTGCGACTATTCCCATGGACTCTCCCCTTAATGCTACAAAGGCTTCAGGTTGCTTTCTGTTGTCTCCGAATTGGACACACGATGCACCGCCATTTGATGGAGCTCTTGTCAGTGCCCCACTGTGAAGACTGTTGTCCCCAGACTCTTCAGCACATTCTTGTTGAATGTCCCAGTCTGGGTGATCTCAATGCAAGTTACCTGTCACGGTACCAGTATGGGTAGGGTCGCTACCGCTTGTCCTTTGTACTCAGGATGAGTTTGTTCACATTGACTGGTGGACTTATGGACTTTTTGGGGGAGGTCAGCCTTCTCCCCTATATTTAATGTTTTTGTTGTTGTTTTCTTTGTAGGTCGCATGTTCCTTTGTCGGGGGTGGGGATCTCCCCCGGATGCCGGCGCTTGCATCCTCCTTGTTGCCATTTTCCCTTTTTTATTGTTGTTTTTTGCATATTCTTATTTTAAAGTAGCCTATTGCTAGGCTGTCGTGATTGTGGTGACTTGTGCCCAAGTGGGTAGTCATCTGATAAGCTCCTAAAAAAAGAAAAACAAAAGAAAACAAAACATGGCAGAGCCTTTCATTATTGTTTT
Organism: Ceratothoa steindachneri; assembly: GCA_963969495.1. NCBI lineage: Eukaryota > Metazoa > Arthropoda > Malacostraca > Isopoda > Cymothoidae > Ceratothoa > Ceratothoa steindachneri. Next base: position 7,837,561 of record OZ018331.1, on the reverse strand, counting down.
TGCTACTCTCTCTAGCTGGGATTCTTCTTGGCCAGTTTTCATTTCATGATATGGATGTCATTGACATGTATGACCCTTTCTCTGCTCATACATAACATGTTAATTAAACACTTTTATTATTAATTAATATTTTTTATTAAAATTTGGCCACTCTTGTTTTAATTTTTCTGATATTGTAACGTTATTTAATAGGAGATATTATCCGAATTGTCCCAACCATATGTCCCACCAGACATGAAAGTACAGACTTGTCTGTTATGCATATTTTTTTAGTAAAAAAAAAATATATATCTTTTTATTTTTTAATTTTAGCATAAGAATAGTTAAAACAATAAAATGATATTTAAAGGTGATATTGGGCCAAGCAATTTTGGCATAGTAGATGGGTGCATGCTGGCAATATAGCCAGGTTTGCATTTCTTCTTGGAGCTGCTGCCTCTTATTTGATTATTTCCTTTTATGGGAAGATGATCCTCAACATTCATCATTTAAAATTTTTTTTGAAGGCCTCCCTTTCTTTGTTTTATTGCATCCTTACTTGCTATGAACAAATCTTGAGCCATTAAAACAAGAAATATTGAGGCCTTTTAATGCCTAAGCTCTTTGTATAGGACCCATGCATATATTACGTTATGACTGTCTTTAGCAGGCCAAAAAAACAACAAAAATAACCTTTAACCAGTTATCTGATTTGCATTAAAAATTATATGTAGACACTACTGATCACATTGTCTAGGCCACCCATAAAACTGTTATAAATAATAATTGCTTCTGGACAATTTATATCTATTTTTTCTTCAATTTTCATGCATCTTTGTGTTGTATTTTCTGTTACTTTGGCAAATGAAGTTTGTGCCTGAGAAAAGAGAGGGATTGACTTGATACCTTCTCCATCCCATTAATAAAAAAAGAAAAAAAAGTAGACAGAGCTGTGAATTTGATATTGATTGAAGTTGGCGAAAGAATAATTAAAACCAAAATAAAATCACCTCATTTACAAAAGTATCATTCTTCCAGAAAATGTCTTAGAATTCTTGCTGATGAAAAAATGAAGTAGGATTTTTTTTAGGAGTAGCAGACATTGTTCCAAAAATATTTGTAGCAAAATGGGAAGAACCTTTATTGAGTTTCCTTTCAAAAACAGGTGTATCGACACAAGCAGTCATGTAGGTTTCAACTGGACTGTAATTTAGAGCATGTAATATTTTGACGTATGTAAAAAATCTATCAAGGTAAATTACTGGCTTTTTGATTTTGATTGTGCTGCACAAAGTAGTACCTTTTTCAGCTACATCTACTTTTGACTGCATAAATCTGAAAATCATAACTGTAACCAGTCAGTGTATCACATCATTGCTGTATCTTTATTCCTCTTATTATTGGTTTCATTAGTAAGTACCATTGCAATTCCTATCTGCCCTGAATTTTGTTGGTGACTCATCAATGCATTTTGCCTTGAATGCTCTTGAGTGAACATTTTGAAATCTATGTTTCAAGCATGAAACTACTTCATCCGTATAATATGCTTTTGATAGATTGTTGGGCTTAACCCCTTAGTGCCCAAATATCCCAAATGGGATACTTAATTTGCACAATTTTGAAATGATTGCTCCAAATTTTGTCATTTCATAATACAGATGGTTAATTTTCTCTTCTGGGCAAATAAGAACTCATCGTCTTTCAAATGCAACCAATCAGGTTTCAGTAATGTCCCCTGCCTTGCAGCGCTAAAGCGCATAATTTACCAAATGCTGAAAAGGCTAACATTTCATGTGAATTGTTCCTACATTTGATCTTATGCCGATACCAATGGAGGTAAGTTTATCATTACTTAACCTAACTATACAAAAAACAAAGACTTAAAAAATGTACAAGAGTAAAAATATGTATTTGCCTGTAGTTTAACATGCTAAGAGCATTTTCCAAAATTCTTAAGTAAAGGCAAAGTGAACCTTAAAAGGGTTTTGCGGAATACATTTTTTATAAAAAAGAAATGTTAATCTATCTCTAGAAATGCCTTCACTTAATTCTTTATTTTCTATATATGGCTGTGTAGCGGGCCACAAACCTATGCTCTAACCCCAATTGTTCCAACCCGATTCCTACATTAATTCCGATGTGAGAAATTGAGGGAAAAATGAAATTGATTTATTGTATATACAGTCCTTTATTTACAAAAAATATGGGGTAAATATTTACAAGAGATATGGGGTAAATAAACTTGAGATCCCGTTACTTAAAAAACAATAATCCTACCTATTGGTGAAATATCCAGAATCAAATATAAATCCATCCTATTTGCAAATACTACTGCACAATATCTACAATCCATGGGATAACCTATCAGACAAAATAATACAAAATTGTATAAGGAGGCCTAACAACCATACTTGTACTTAACAACAAAGAAAAGGCCTCAAGTGCTACCCCCGGGGGAAAGTCCTGCCAGCTGCCACTCGAGTGTTCACAATGTTGCCTAGGTCTTACCCCCCAAAACTGGCGCCTCCAAGCTCGGTATTTTAATGCAATCCGGTCGTTCTTCCAAGGCTATTAAAAAAAAGCCTTTTCCGTCCCAGTAGGACTTAAATAGATTAGATTAGGTTACTGCAAACTTCCATCCCAGCCTCTCTTTACAAAAGGCAGTAATAATTATCTATTGAAGTTTAATAGAGTGGTGGTGCAAAATAACAACTATGTAATTAGTTGAGGAAGAGAAGAAAAATTTTTATAGAGGGTATTGGGAAAGGAGTGGGAGAATGGCCCTTTACACAGACTCACATTCACCCCACCACACCCCTCCTTCCTTAGGCCATTCTACCACAGTCATTCACAATATACTCTCAATCCTTACGGTACTTTTTATACTCAATCACACCCTTCTGCACCCATACTCAATCGCACCTTTCTGCACCCATTCACACTCATCTACTGCTCCCTGGCTACGCATTGCAATCTGTCGGGGTTGTTCGTCAGTCATCTTGTTAGTCTCTCCAACGTTCTCAACGCATCATTCAACAATCTCATATTCTCCTCAAAACTCTGTCATAATCAAAATATCATCTCTAAACACAATCACATTCTTACTTGAAAACTTACTCAACACAACATTCATCGCCTGCTGGATGGCTCCGGGAGCATTAGCCAACCAAAAGCTGAGGTTCCGGATCTGATAATGCCTTTTTGTAGAGGAAAAAGCAGTCACCGGCCGACTCTCCTCAGCAATGGGCATCTGGTAATACCTCCGTACCAAATCCAGCTTTGTAAACCACTTCATCCCATGCATACTATACACACACTCAGATACCACACACATCAAAAAACTATCTTTCACAGTCCTTTCATTCACCTTTCGATAATCCACACACAGATGCAATCTTCCATCCGGCTTACATACAGGCACAATTGGACTATTCCATGCACTCTCACTTTCTTCAATCACCCCCAATCGTTCTAATTCCACACACTGCTCCTCAATCTCATCAGCAACCGAATGAGGGAAATGTCTCGGCCGCTGATAGATTAGGGAGTCCTCCTTCAGGATAATCTTGAATTCTGAAAGCTTTGCAACCCCAAAATCCAGATCCCCTTTACGGAGGACCCCCTTTCGTTCAAATAACATTTGATATACATCCTCCTTTTCGTATTCAGTCAAACATTCATCCCATTCCACCATCCTTCCCATTTCATTATACGTCTATTCACATATGTTTTCATTCGTAACATTTACCCTGATATCTGTGCTATCATCCATACCTACCTCATTGACAGTGGAGAGGTGACCCAGTACATCTCTAACTTGGATCTCCCTCACCTGCCCTTTCACACTGGGGTCCGTTTGTACACATACAAAAAGATCATTCATTCTCATCAAGCCATCAAACACACAAGCAATATGCCTTACCTTATAACACGCATCCTTTCCATCCAATATCACAGTGTTCTCACCCACATTCAAACTCACATCCTTACTCCAACTCACTCTAACAGACACCCTTTCACCCTTCACAAGCCTTACACTCTCCATAGCAGTCACCTCAATACTGCCAAACACAATCTTTCTCTCAATCTGATCACTTGCAGGATGCACAACCATACGGTTCACTTTCATAAAATCATACCTCAAAATCATACCATACTCACTACTCACCTTATCATTCATAGAGAATTTACCCTCATTCATCAACATACCATGCATTTGAACAGCTGACCTTATCATTCCAATCACAGGTACTCTCATACTACCAATCTCTGCCAAACTACCCTTACACTCAGACAGGAGGGCTTTATCACTCACCTTGTTATACACATCCTTATACACCAAGCTTGTCTTGCGTCCAGAATCTATTAAAGTCAAACACTCAATTCCATTCAATTCCACCTTGACACTTAAACACTCATACTTCCTACCAGACAGCACTTTCACACTAGACAGACTTACCAACACATTACTCGCACTCATGCACCCACTTCAGTTTCCCGCTTCAGACTTTCCATTCACACCTTGTGCTCTCAGTCTAATCCAACACTTTTCCCTTGCATGTCCCTTCCATCACACAATAACTACATACATTACTCTGGTCACGACACATCCTCGCATAATGACCAGCCTTTCTGCAATTACCACATGTATATCTTCCACGCACCTTAGCATTTGCTCCACCATTCAATTTCGGACAATCTTTCTTCAAATGGCCTCTTTCTTTACATTTGAAACACACTTTCCTGGCAATCCTTTATCATATACCACCTTCTTACCACACCCGAAACACGCACCAGATGTCCACCTACATTCCGCCAACATATGCCCCTTCCTTCCACATGTACGACATTTCACAATCTTTCTCACACCATTTGGTCTCTCATTTGCTGGGACATACCTTGGTTGCTCCCTCATATACCCACTTGTGTGCTTACTAGTCATCTTTCCCCTTCTATTTGTCCATCCTTCATTCGCCCATCCAGCCTGCTGGCCCAGGAAGCTCAACATCTCCCCAGCTGGTGCAGCCCTCAGGGCATCCTGATAGCCGACAAACTGCCGGGGTGGAGGAAAGCTTGTGGGCTTCTTAACTCCAACATTCACACTATACCATCCATCCTCATCCAAATCACTCTCCTCATCAAATTGCCCATCTTCCAGAAGCTCCAACACATCCTCCCACACCAACCGTTCACCTGTCAGTCTCATCCTCTCCTTTCTCTTCCCATTCAACCATTCACTTATCTTTTGCAGGACCGTATCAAGGAACTTATTTCTCATAAATTGCTTACATTCATTCACACCATCACCATACCTCTTTCTCGCCATACTCCCATTCGTTTCGCCTTCCCAAACAGTCTCTCCTTTACCACCTCATATCTCGGTTCCCCCACACTCGTTATCAGTCGGAAGAGTTCTAATACTTTTCCATCCAAACACTTCCCTAAAACATTCATCCAGTATCCCTTATTCTCCAGGTATTTTAGCTTGCAATAGCGTTCAAACTCCCCAAAGAACTCTCCCACACTCTTACTACCATGCAATTTAAACCTATCAACTCTCAGACTTCCCTAATCAAAATACCTTTTCCCACATTCACCCCACTCTCACTCTCACTCATGCCAATCATGCCATCACTCTCTCCTTCATCCGAGTACAACGAGTCCACATTCTTCCCTCTCACCTTCCGATCCTTCCCCTTTGACCCAGTCTTCCTTCCTCTCTTGCATTCCACTCTCTTCCATTCTCCATCCTTCTTATCACTCACTGTATCCTCCCTATACTCACATACACTTCCACTCATCCCATTCATCTTATCCCCTTCAGGCGGAGCAGGGGTCAGGGTCGAGGGTCCTGGGACTGGTCCTGACCCCTTCATCATGTAATATAGGTTCTGCATCCTTTGGTCAACCTGCCTTTGTCTTTCGTCCATTTCCTTCTTCATCCTGTCCATCTTCTCATCCATACTCATCATATCACTCTTCAATCCCTCAATCACGCTCCTCAGCATCATACATTCCTCCTCTATCGGTCTCAGCTCCAGCCTCAGTCTCACAATCTCATCATGGAGACACTCCTCCACAGAAGCCATCCTCCCAAGCTAGTAAGAAAGTACAGAAGAAGGGAAAAAATCACTATGTCCAATCCAATGACGGACTTCAATCCAATCCTGTCATGGTCCCGGTTTTGAGATATCACGTCCCTATTCGGGCACCAAATGTAGCGGGCCACCAACCTACACTCTAACCCCAATCGTTCTAACCCACTTCCTACACTAATTCGGATGTGAAAAATTGAGGTAAAAATGAAACAGATTATATATATAGTCCTTTATTTACAAAAAATATGGGGTAAATAAACTTGAGATCTCATTACCGAAAAAAAACAACAATCCTACCTATTGGCAAAATATCCACAATCAAATATAAATCAATCATATTTGCAAATACTACCTCACAATATCTACAAACCATGGGATAACCTAGCACACAAAATAATACAAAATTGTACAAGGAGGCCTAACAACCACACTTGTACTTAACAACAAAGAAAAGACCTCACATGCTACCCCTGGGAGGAAGTCTTGCTGGCTGCCACTTGAGTATTCACAATGTTGCCTAGGTCTTACAAAAAAAACTGGCACCTCTGAGCTCGGCATTTTAATGCGATCCAGTCACGCTTTCATGGCTATAAAAAAAAGCCCTTTCTGTCCTAGTGGGATTTACAATAGATTAGATTAGGTTACTGCAAACTTCCATCCCAGCCTCTCTTTACAAAAGGTAGTAATAATTATCTATTGAAATTTAATATAGTGGTGGTGCAAAATAAAAACTACGTAATTCGCTGAGGAAGAGAAGAAAAACATCACAAACACTTTCAATATCAGAAGTGATAGTGGAAGATAATTCTTCCTCGGTTGCACGGTGCCCAGTCTTAAATTCTGCCATGTCATTTCTTTTTTGATATTTTGCTAAAGAAAAAGAATATATTTTCGATTAAAATATATAAATTAGGGCTGAAATATAACATGATAGCTCATCACCAAAATACAGTATATGACTTTATATACTGACTCATCACTAACTCTATAATTTAAGAAGGGGATTTTTTTGAGTATTTGAATAATAATTTCATCTTAGTTTGGTTATGACTTATGGTTTTTTTATCAAAGTTATTTGTAATAATTCTTTAATAATATCAAAAAACAAAATGGTGAAGTTCAGAAATAAATATAAGTATCGAAATTTTGTGAATTTTTTAAAACCCAAAGAATTACAAATGGTGAAGTTCAGAAAATTTATTTTTATATATCTTCTTCTTTTATAACTATATTTTAGGAACGTGATATTTTGAAAGGGGGGAATTTTAATTGACAGTTCCTTTTTAAAATTATTATAATTGGCGAAGTTCATAAAATTTACAAAAATTTAACCGTGGCTGCTTTTTTTAGATTTTAAATTTTAATCTTAGTAGTGAAGCGCAAGCTCCCCCATAGGGGGGATGGGGAGTGGCGAAGCCATTGCCTGGTATTGTATAAAAATAGAAATAGCTCTTCTTTTCCTATGTTATTCTAATGCTTGTAGCATTTGTTTTTTTTTTTTGATAACCCAGAATAAAACCCGTTTTTTTTTTCAAAATTACACTTAAAAAAAAAAAAGAAATGAATGCTACTTATCATTATTTTATTCAAAGTTCATATTTATTTGTATAATTTCAACAAATATGTATCAAATTAAGATTATTTCTCTGATACTGTCTCATAATTCAGCTCTCCTTCTACAGGTTATAGCTATCATAGATACCTATAATTCTCGATCAGTGATCTGTTCTTACTATAATATAATTATTAAACTAAGTCATTATTAATATTATATAAATAGAGATAGCTATTCCTTTTCTACATTATTTTAATGCTTGTAGCATTTATTTTGGGAAAAAATCTGAGATTTGAAAACCGCCAGAATAAAACCCTGGTTTAAAAAGGGGGGTGGCTTTTTCAAAATTTGTTTTTTTTTATGGTATTATGGAGACCCTCCAAACCATGGGGGTGAGGGGATGGCTCTCTGTCAGGTGCTGTGTCTGTCTTCACTGTCAAGCTGGTTTAAATACACCGCTTGATATGGGAGATAATGCCACATCCTGGTTTGTGATTTATAGCAACTCACAAAGCGCCCTGACTGCTCTTGGGGCATTGGAATCTCTGCACCCTGGTTGGCGATATCTGTGATGCTGTATTTGGCCTTACAAGTTTATTGGCCAAAGCGAATCAGAGACTGCAAAATGTCAAAAGTAATGGGTACACCCATAATCTAATGGTTAACTGGTCGGGAAGGGGAGAAACGGAAGGTCCAGGACTCGGTGAAGTGTCTTGGCTTCAGGGACCTGGGACACTGTTTCAACCTCTGTATCAGAGTCTGGGATGCAAGTTCCAATTATTGCCTAGAGACTGGGAGGCTCTCTCCAAGGCCTACACTTGTAGGCAGTCCCTCTCTCGTCAAAAGAAAGACTGAGACTCAAGGCTGGCTACCGCTGCCTCTCAAACCCAGAAAATGCTTAACTAGCCGGCACTAAGAAGCTGAGTCACTATTCAGCTTTCTTGTTTCCACCACAAGCAAATTTCTTAAAATATTTATCACTAGATTTTACTCAAATTATTTATCACTAAATTATTCACAATCACAACAGTCTTTTCCTTCAAAAATTATCCTTAATTCAAATTTTGGTTTGTTAAAGCTTAGTTTAAACAAAGAAGTATCTCATAACTTACTGCATTTGACCAAACCTTTCTCACCACAAATGGATCTTCAAACTTCTCTTTCAACTTATCCACATTCAGTCTATCTCCCCTTTGTCTCAATCTCTTTCAGTACTTTATCACCAACAGAAAAACTCTCAAACCTTTCGTTCCCTTTTCTCCATAACTTACAATCACTCTCACTAAGTCTCATACATGGCCTAATCATTCTTTCAAAGTTCAACAAATACTTACACACAATGACATTCCAATCGCCTTATGCACTTTCATGTGATACGCACAAAGCACTCTTCCCAAACATTCATCCCATTCTTTCCTATCTTTCACCATCAATCACAACATATCACTCAAAGTTCTTATTGTCCTTTCAGCCAAACCACTTGCACTAGGCATATGTGGCAACATTCCTCAAAAGCATGTCCCACAAACTCGGGTCCATTGTCACTCAAATTTTGCGGAGGTTTACACATTCTCTCACTCACTACTCTAGCAACACTCAAAGATGATTTATTCATCACAGGTGCAGCATAAGCAAATTTACTCGTTATGATCTACCATCACAACCATTCCTACATACCATTTCAAAGGGTTCATTTATGCTCAACTTTAATACTGGCTGGGCAGCATACATTCTGATACTTTCCTTTTTGGCACACTTCACACATAGTCACTTATCCATGGAAATTATTCTCAAGAAGTGACTAAACGCACATTCTTTCATACATTCCCACAAATTATCAAGTTCATAGTACTTGCAAGGGTAAGTAATGAAATCTGAAGGCTTTTATGGAGTAGAATTGAATTTAGAAGTGTGTTATAGGCATCTATTTGAAACTTTGGAATACTAGCTTATTAAAAATGACATTATTGTGACATTTGAATGTCATTCCGAAGATGTTAAAAGCTTGTGGGTGAGGCTACATGACAAATACTTATGCTTAGCTTCTGAAATTAGTTTCACCCAGTCTAATTTCCCATTGAGTTTGCGCTAGTTTATTGTGTTTTACACATTTGCATATTTTTTAACATTTTTACAATGTCTGATTCTGATGATTCATTTGCCATTATTGAGTATGAGCCCATGGAAAGTGATGATGTAAGCTTTGAAAGTGAGCTTAGTGAAGAAAGTGATTTATCTGATATCGAAAGTGAAGACATTACAATTGGTGATGGGTGGAAATGAATTTCAGAAATTTTTGATGATGCAAGACCAAAACAAGTGCTTAATTAGTGCGCAATTTTAGTGGCATAAATCCTCGGGGAAAACTTTTCTAGTAATATGGCAATTTTAGTGTGTTTTGATAAATTTATTATGAGTGGCATTATTAGTTATTTGATAAAGTGTACAAGTGATAGAGCTAAACATTTCCTTGAAGACAATCCTAATAATAATGCCATAGTGAATCAAATATACTGGCAAGATATAAATGAAAGTGATATGTACACATTCCTTGGGTTGTATTTTTACACAGGATTGTGTAAGTTTAGTGAGATAAACATGTATTGGGCTCCCAAACCATGTAAGCCAGGTATCCATTTTTTTTTGTTCAAAGATAATGAGTAGGGACCCATATTTATCAATAATGAAATTTCTAAGAATTTTGGAGGTAAAAGATATAAAGAAAAAATGAACCTAATAATCATTTAGATAAATTTTTGTGATATGTTGACAGTTATCGCGATGCATATGGGAGATGCTGGTGAGCATTGTGCAGTTGATTAGGCAATTTTGTATAAAGGGCGATTGGGTTTTAGACAATTTTGCCCAGCTAAAAGGACTCGATTTGGTGTCAAGATGTTCCGCTATGTAACAGTGAAAGAGAATTGTTTGGTTATAATTATAACTTTTGTATATACTATGGAAAGGATAGTAATACTATTCCTGAATACCTAGGAGCTCAGGAACTCAATTCTTCAACAAGGTTGATATATTGTCGTAGACAATTGGTTTGCAAGTACCCGCTTAGCTAAATTTCTGGATTCCAAAAATACAATGATGTCTGGTACTCTGCATCTAAATAGAGGCATTCCTAAAGAACTGATCTCAGAGAAACTGCAATGTTATGCATCTTCTTTCATAAGAAAAAACTTACTGATCATCAAATATGAGGACAAAAAATCTGCGCATGGAATAACAACATGATACAATGCAGGCCTAGTTGAAAAAGATAAAACTTTCTTTGGGGGAACAAGAAAATTTTCTAAAAAGCCACTTCAAATTGAAAAATAAAATCAGTATATGGGTAGCATTGACATGGATGATCAGCTGTTGGAGTCATATGATCCATCTCGTAAAAGCCATGCTTGGTTAAAAAAAATGGGCCTTCATCTAGTTTTGAGAATGATTCTCAATAGTTTCATTGTTTATAAGAATTTAGTAAACAACAAAATGAAAATGACTCCTTATCGAGACACTGGTAAATGAACTTCTAACCACTCACAATCCAAATGGAAGGGAAGTCATGGAGAAATTCATTTTGGATAATCCACGAGCAGGAAGAAAAAGGGAAGAAGTCATTCATGCACTGGCAAACATCCCCCAATGCTGTGACGGCTTCAGGTCGCTTTCTGTCATCTCCGAATCAGACACACTCGTGTGATGCATCGCTATTTGATGGAGCGCTCGTCTGTGCCCTATTGCGATGACTGCGTCGTCCCCCAGACTGTTCGGCACATTCTTGTTGAATGTCCCAGTCTGGGTGATCTTCGCGCATGTTACCTGTCCCGGTACCGGGATGGGCGGGGTCGCTACCGCCTGTCCTTTGTACTCGGGATGAGTGCGTACACATTGACTGGTGGACTTGTTGACTTTTGGGGGGGAGGCCGGCCTTCTCCCTTTCATTTAACTAGGTTTAGTTTTTGTTTTTGTTATTGCTATTGTTATTTCTTTTTATTGTTGTTTCATGTTCAATTTTTTTAAAGTAGCCTAGAACTAGGCTGTTTGTTTACGGCGACTTATGCCTAAAAAAAGAAAAAAAAAGGCAAACATCCCCCTGAAGCCAGGAAGTTCAGTAACACGGCTCACAAAGAATTGTAGAATTTGTTATCCTATAAGAAAGTGCTGTATAGGATGCCCAGATCAGCCTGGACTTTGTTCGATTGAACATTTTAAAGCCTTTCATAGTGAAAAAAAAGTTAATTAAAGGTGAGCTAATTATATTTTTATGTTTTTTAAACTAAATTTCTATTTCATAAAACATTTTCCGCATATTATAACCAAAAATAAAATTGACTAAAAAATTTGAATTGCATGTTACTATCATGATTATCACGATTGTACGGAAGGGGTTAACCATGGATGTTGATTATATATAATAACATACTTTGCCTTGTGTATACTTTCTGGACAAAGAAATACTACATAGAATTGTCATTGAGCATGAAATAAATTAGGGCCACATACCAACCTAAAATTTCTCTGATATAATTTTCATTTCTCTTGAAAATCTTTGCTGAATAGGCTCAAATAAAAACCTTTGTCAATTCATAAGGGATTAACACATATAAATAAGCTTAATCATTGTGGGTCATATATGGCCAACATGGTAATGAATATGTTAATTTTGCTACTTCCCCCGTACAGACATCTTTCAAAGATTTCCTAGAGAATACAAACTAATAGATTCAGTTGTTTGTAATAGGCAGATAGACAACAAATGGTGCAGTGATTTGTATTATATGACTGTTACCCACTAATTGTAGGAATAATGAGATTCCTCTTGTATTCATTGTGTGAAGCTATTATCTCACATATGGCTGATAGCATTGCCTATGTTTGCAGTCTGCCTTCCATTCCATTGCATTGTGCAAAGTATGGGAAAGATGGGCACTGCTCAAGTTGACCTAGTCTTGATCTTCGCCAGTTTGAATATAAATTCAGATGTTTGTAGCTTTGTTCAGGGCTTATTTTTTCTTTTATTTTTGATTCAGTATCTTTTATCTAGAAGTGACTACTAGCCTTTTCTGACGTATTTCCACTCATAATTTTTTTTTGTGGGTGAGAAGAATATATCTAGTAACATTAGCACTCAGCTTTTATTCCACAGGTAGTGAGAGTGAATGAAGGCTTCCGGGCCTCAACATCTTGTTCAAGTTTACAAAAACAATCAAGGATTCAGCAAGAGCACGAAGGTATTAGGGATAATCTATGCCCTACACCCTATAAACTAAAACATTGTTTATATTGCAGTTATACCTCCCCCAATATTACTCGCGTTAAAGAGCATATAGCATATAAGCATACAAAGGAGCGGAAGTTTGTGTGCTCTATTTGCCACAAGGGATTTGTAAAGAAAAAAGAGCTTACCATCCATGTAAGAGTACATACTGGTGAGAAACCTTTTGAATGTGTGACATGTTTAAAAAGGTTTCGGCAAAAAATTCATTTGAAAGTTCATATGGCCACTGTGCACGCTCCCCACTAAAAAAAACAAAAAAATAGTTTCCGGTGAGTGAAGTTTTATATTTTGTCTGCTCTCAAGATAAATTAATAATTTTAAATTAGGAGTTAAAATTGATATGTTTAAAAAGGTTTCACCCCCAAATTGACATGTTTAAAAAGGTTTCGCCCCTAAATTCATTTGAAAGTTCATATGGCCACTGTGCACGCTCCACACTAAAAAACAAAAAAATAGTTTGCGGTGAGTGAAGTTTTATATTTTGTCTGCTCTCAAGATAAATTAATAATTTTAAATTAGGAGTTAAAATTGATATGTTTAAAAAGGTTTCACCCCCAAATTGACATGTTTAAAAAGGTTTCGCCCCTAAATTCATTTGAAAGTTCATATGGCCACTGTACACGCTCCACACTAAAAAACAAAAAAATAGTTTGCGGTGAGTGAAGTTTTATATTTTGTCTGCTCTCAAGATAAATTAGTAATTTTAAATTAGGAGTTAAAATTGAAGAAAATAAAATTCAACATATGTTAGTATATTACAATATATTTTTCCTAAACTTTTTTTTTATATTTTATTAAGAAAAGCAAAAATCACTGAGGGCATCTGTCAGAAAGCTATTTTATTTAAAAAAAAAACAACTCCCGGAAAGTAGTGAAGTAAAAGTATTTTGAATGTATCTAACTGAGAGCAGAAATAACTTTAGAGTACCTGATTGTGTTGTATGTGCAGATGTATCTTTAACTGTGCTCCCACAAAATATGCTCAATATGCATCATTGCCACTAGAAACTACCCCAACCCTTGTATGCCCTGTCAAGTAAGTACAAAGCTACACATTTTTTCCGCACCAATCAGCTCTTCATAGAGATGCAGTGCTATGTGGTGTAGCAGCTCATCCCTGGGCATAAAGCCACAAGCATGCCACCTAACAAATCTAGTCCATGCACTCTTTTATCATACACATCATATGCTTTCTCGTTGCATTGGCCCTTTCTCTCTTAAGCACCTTTTGATGGGTCTTACAGCCCTTCACACATCACTCCTATAGTCTCCTCACACGTCTATTTCAATCCATTCTCCACTGGTTACTACCCAAGAACACTGTCACAACCTCATTCCTATCATAAACACCTCTTCTTACCCTGTTGTTCCTCACCCTATTTACCCATGATAATCTGCACAAGGGTTTCAGGTATAGCATGGATTGGGGTGGCTTTCATGCAGCCAGTTGCAATGTGGAGGACACTGTTTTGGAGTGTTACACCAATTTTTTTTATTCCTTTCATTTATTATCACCCCTCTCCTCTCTTCTCTGTTATGCCTAAAAATATTTTAGGTGCTCTAAAGTAGTTTAAAAAAATTGGTTTTTAGTGTCTTGAATCTTAAATTCCATTAAAGTACATTATTCTGGTCAGGAATTTTACTCTTTCTTTTTTGATGGGTTGTTTGTATATATTTAGTATGTAGAATTTTGTTATTGGTGCTAAAAGTTGTTTTAAGAATAATTTTTTTAGCCAAAGATGTTAAAGAATGGCAGTTTTTGTTATATCCTTTATTATCATATTTAAATTTATCTTGTTTATCATTAATTTATTTTAATTCCATGTACATAACAGTAGAAATTTTATATAATAAATCCTTAGTTTATTTGTATTTTATTCTCCTTAATCACTCAGGTCTTTAACGGAGTGATCGGAAGCAGGTGCTGGTTGAATGTCTTAGTTTTGTAAATACATAAACAGAACAGTATTGCAGCCTCACTCTTCATTTTCAATTGTGTTTGGTTATTTAAGAGATTACCATTTGGTTCAAGGGACTGGGGGGGGGGAGCAGCTAGAAACTATCCTGACTCCTTGCAATAACACTATATATACTATACAATAATCAAATGAGCTAGTTACAGACTCATTATACAAAATTATAGCTATATTCACTAGATAGTTTTGAATCACTGGCAAAATTTATAGGTGTACCACATACCTAAATAAGTAAATGAAATATAAGTTAAAGAGTTTGTTCTTGAAAAAAAGAATAACCTCTATTACAGAAACAAGGAGCAGCAAGAACCCTAAAGTCTGCTCAAGACCAGTCCGCTTACATATATGGTGTTAGATTACCACTATCTAATGTTATTGTATCATGCTTTTATTTTGTTTTTTTACATGTTTGTTTTTTAACTATTTTAATTCTACAGTACCCACTTATCTACATGTGTAGCCTTTGACATGTAGGCTCAGTCATTCCTCAAATGTCCATGCTCCTTTAAACTGACGGGGCTGATAGGACAGTACTCTTATCCCACTTCACCTGCTAATGATGGAAATAATATATGTATAGGGCAGACAGAAAATGAAAGGGAATTCACATTCAATCCATGCCATGCAGGGGGACATCACTTGCATCTTTTTGTTCATCATTTCATTTTATTCCTTAACTTATGTATGACCTTTTCATCAGTTTTTGAACATATTTACTGACATGCTTTCTACTACACAGTGAAGAACTCTATTCCACATTTGCATGATCTTAAAAGTCAAGTAATTTTGCGCTTATTCACTAATTTGAAACCTTTTTGGCGTGTATTGGCCTTTTGGGTCATCTCAAACAATATTTTGTAATTAATATTAGTAAATCCTTTTAAGATTTTGAATACCTCTAGCAATTGCCCACGTAATCATCTACTTTCAAGGGATAGTAGGTTTAATGAGTGGAATGTCTCTGTATAGTTTGCTTCTAATTCCAGGAACTAGTTTAGTAGCCCTACATTGCACTATATCCCTGTTTAGGTAGGGAGCCCAAAATTGAACAGCATATTCGAGGTGTGGGCGTACAAGCGCCCGCACCATTTTTGGAGATACTACTTCTGTTCCTGATGATATCTTGTATGTCATGATTTGACACCTTTGTGAATATGGCTAGGACTTTCTTTTTACTTTATTTAACAAGATTTAGTTAGAGGGTATCTTTCAATATGCCTGGTGAATTGCTAACATTCTTTTTGCAAGCCAGGGAGAGGTCATTCCACACATTTCTTAACCCCTCTCATGAAGTTGAACAAATGCATAAATGTTGGGTTAGCTTATTTTCTGAAAAATAGGGGATCTATCATCAGCTTTTGCAGCTTCTATAAGTTCCATGGACTGACTAACTGGAGCAGCTTTTTCGTCTGCCCCACATGACAAGAATTAAGACAGCCCTTCTGTGCTATATGACAGAGAAGATGGGAGACAGCTGATGGTAATCTAAGGTTGCATGCCATTGTGTCAGTTTTTGTTGACTGAATTGGGTACACTCACAGATGCTAGCACCATTTGATGGAGTGTTCCCCTCAGCTTTAGTGTGAAACTATTTAACCCCCTCCCCCTCCCTATACTTTACAGCACATTCTTGTTGAATGTCCCAGGCTGGGGAACTTCACATGCACTTCCTGTCCTGGTATTGGAATGAGTACTGTGCTCTTGCTTGATCTCTGTATTTGGGACAGGTTTTTCATGCTCATGCCCCTGAGGGATCTGGGCCTCCCTCTGGCACCTGATCATGCCAAAGTCTGCTGTCTGAAAGTGTCAAACCCACCCGGAGGAGGATTTTGCAGATAAAGCACTGACTATCCCTTCGATCACTGGAAAGTGATGCAGCTTCAGGTGTTATGCAGCCTTGACATGCCTGCCATTTATACCCACTCCCTTATTCTTTCTCCTTCCTGCAGCAGTGACTGTCCCTGGCATAGTATCAGCACACCACAAGCAAAGAGAAGATAAACAATCATTTTTCTTCAGAATTATTTTATAAATTTATTATGGATATCACACCCAAGAAGTGTGCAAGTATTAAAACTCTTAGAAAACATGCTGATTTTAGCATCAGATGGATTTCTGATGAAATGAAGGCAGCAAAGTCAACTGTTGGCGACATTGTGAAAAGAGCTGAAGACACCGGTGAACATTCAACACTGCAACAAGGAAAATGTGGAAGAAAATGAAAGACAACACTTCACGATAACAAGGCTCTCATCAGAAATAGTGTGAAGGATACCAAGAAAACCAGTATAGACCTCCAGAGAGATTTGTCTTTCGCTGGGATAAATGTTTGTTCTTCAACCATCCAGCGAAGGCTCATTGAAGTTGGTAGATTTGCTAGAAAACCGGTATGTAAACAGTTGTCTTCATTGGGCACACAAGTATGCTGGATGGAAGGCAGTTGGTAGTTGTGTAGTAAGACGAAGCAAAGATGATCACTTCAGCCAAGACATTTAACAGGAGCCAAAATACCCACCTTAGAAGATGTTTTGGGGTTGTTTTAGCGCTAAAGGCCTAGGGCAGCTTGTTACTATTGAGGGAATGATAAACAGTGTTAAATATAAGGCAATCCTGCAGACTCAATTGCTTCCTGTGATGCAGAAAGACTTTCTTGATGGAGGCGGCTTTTTCTAGCCGACTCTGGCTCCCTGCTCTACTTCCAAAATAATGCACACATTCTTTGAAAAAAAGTGGATTTACCATTATAGATTGGCCTCAGAATTTTGCTGACTTAAACCCCATCAAGAATCTATGAGCTATAAGTAAATGTAGAATCCAGAAAACCCACTGTTTGGCGATGCAGAAGATGATTTATGCTGTTATCAATGTCTGGTACCATAATGAAGAACTGGCAGAAATGTGTTCAAATTTGGTTGAATCTATGCCAGAGTAAGTGAAGCAGGTTCTAAAAGCAAAGGGTGGTCATATTTCATATTAAATGTACCATTCATCTTATCATTGACGTATTCTTTTCAAATATAAACAATAATTATTAAATAATTGTATTATTTCACCACTGTCCGAACTAATTTGCACACTACTGTACGTCTGAAGAAGGATCTCAGGGAAGAAATAAAAGGAATATTGCCCATATGCCTAATGTCCTGTTGTCAGTGTGGTGAACATGCGTATAAAAAACATAGCAAGTTGCTTGTCACTGACATTGAGTGCCAAAGTACAATACCAGGTGATGAAATATAGTGATTTGGATGTTTGAAAAAAAGCAAGTTTTACGGTATATAAGAAGATATCGCATTAACACGATATATATATATATCCCGTCCAAAAAATAATAATAAACCACAATATTTGTATAAGGATCTGCAGTAATGTTTTGATAAACGTTGATTTCTATTATTGGTTTTGTAAAAGGACAACCATGATGAGTTTTAATAAATTTTGTTTTCTATTGTCTTGATAGATTTATAACCTAATGTAATATGTGATCAATGGAATATAATAATATTTACAATGCTACAACCTTTGCTAAATAAATCAGTAAAACTTAGGTGCTTTATTTAACAAAAATAAAATTTGGGGTACTTGAACACCCCATGGTACTAATAAATGGTTAATTTATCAGTACGTAAATTCATCTTTCTAGGTCTCCCACTAGCACTTTTTCGGACTGGAGTACCATACACATCATCACTTATATGGCAGCAAACCCATAAATTCACAGTGCTTAGAGATATCTCTAAATGTTTTGCAATCTGTCTATGTGATTTTACAGCCTTATATAATGAAATAATAGCACCTACTTTTGCACTTGATAGTTGTTTCTCTGCACCCATTATAGGCTTTCTTAAAATACAGCATTTTTCGCAAAAAGTTGCTATTTTGTGAACATAAAATATGCACTGGAAATTGAGATGACACGTCTACTCACAACCGATGCTAGCAGCCAACTGATGCAACACAGGACCAGCAAGCTGCATGACTGGTTGACAAATCGCGGTTTACCCAAATTCTATATCTACATTAGAACATATTTTACAGCTTTTTGAAATATTAAAAAAATACATGTGTTATGGATGTTGACCAGATTTTTTTTGTTGCCGTCACTTTATGTAAATTAAAATGAGGGTTGAGAGTGCTTCAAATGGTTAATCTATAACAGTAACAGGATTAAGATGTGGGATTATTATTCAGGGCGTAGGGACATAAGGGAGAGTAAATTGTATATTTGTTTTTATATTTAATTTGGGTGGTTTCTTTTTTAATATATGGCTTCTAATATAAGTAGGTGTCTATGGTTTGGAGGATTTGCTAGGACTTCAGTATTTTCTTTGAGTGACTTCCGGTCCAGGTGTGTTCCATGTTTTTCTGTGTTTTGGGGGGTACCATTGTTTAAATGGTGTCATTCTTTGTATTAGCAAATTGTTTTTGTCATTCTGATATATGAATGAGGTTGGAGCTCACAATCTCCCATTTTACAAGTGTATTCATATATTAAATAACTGCTTAAGACCTCCACTACATGCTTCAGTTTCATTATTTTGCTTGATCTTTCTAGTTCTTGCACACCCACACCCAGCCCTTGCACCACCTACTATCACTTCCTTATATTTGCTCCACATTTGTCCCATCTCCATGCTCACACTTCTTTTCTCTCTTCTACTCTCAAGCATTCTCACTTAACCTTACAGAGCACAATCATGTGAGCAGATAGTCCTATACTCATACCTCTGACAGCATTCACATTAAATATACAGATCAACCATACTCTCCCCCTTCACTTTGCTCAACCTATCTGTATTTATGTACATCCTTGTGCTGAAAGAATGTTTGCTACATAGGATCATTTCTAAATTGTCTAGTCTATCTCATAAAAGAAATTCCAAATTTGATTTCCTCAGAACCAATGGTTTTCTGCTTTTTTCGGACATTTTCCACTAATAATTCAGATTCTATGGGCCCTATGGCTTTGAAAGTACCACCATTCAAAAGGCAATCAAGGGTTGTCTAAAAATTCTATATTATATTTTATTATCGCGCCGTTTTCGTGGGTAAAAACAAAAATAAACAACTAAGGTTATTTGAGTCCAGTACAAGTATTCATATCATTCTCCTCTTAGTCAAGGAAATTGCATCCACTGAATATTTGGAATTTTATATTATTTTTCTCTTGTCCCAAATTTTGCCCCTTTCATGTTGCTTCCTTTATTTTGTATCTTCATTGTTTTTTGCTTATCTTTATATGATTTCAGTATTAATTTTAGCGAATTATTTCAATCATTCATGATCAAGAACACCAGGATTAGGCTAACCTTTTCCACAAGTCTGTGTTCCCATTTCGTGCACACAGACTTGTGTACTATACTCATTTTTGGAGGAGGCTGGCCCTGGCCCTGGCCCTCCACTTTATTTGAGTGTTTTTTTGTAGGTCGCTTGTTCCTGTATCAGGGAGGTGGGCCTATCCTGATGCTGAAGCACGTTTCCTTCTTGTTGCCCCTTTGCTTTGTTTTCTTTTGTATTTTTTTAGCCTTTGTCCTTTTTTTATCATTGTTCTTTGTTATTTACATATTATTTGTCTTTTAATATAGCCTCGCAGTAGGCTGTAGTGAGTACGGTGACTTATGCCCAAGTAGGCAGTCGCCAGATGGGCTCCTTAAAAAAAAGTGTTTAGAATGTAGGTATTTGATGTTGGTCACTGAGTCCAAAATCACTGTTGGATTAAGGATGGAAGTCTCTGCACTTCCAAAGCGCTAGGGTTTGAATAAGGTGTGTACCCATACATCAGAGATAAACATCTGTAAACTACATAATTGAAATATATACTAGATCCTACATCAATGTATATATGGTGTTTGCTGATTTTCATTTGTTTTGTTATGAAGTTACTGCTGTTGCAAGCAGTAAACCTTATATATTTTTTTTATTCTACCCCTTGTATGACTTATTGAAAATTTGATGGTTATAGTGAGAGTAATATGAAAAAATAGGGGGCAATACTGTAAACAAAACACTAAGGGAGAATGAAAGGATGTAAATTGCAGCATTTTATTTTGACCTTAAGCAGCGATCATAGAGCCTTTCCTGCTTTTGCATTAGGGGTAGGTGGATATGAGTACACCCATAGAGGACACTTTTGCATCACCATAGGGATACAAGTATTTAATTGGCAGGGTTCTGGAACAAAGGAGAGAGTGGATATGTTGTGGTGTGAAGATGGGAAAGGAAAAACAGCGCTATTGTGATTGGCTGTATGATTACTTTAATAAGATATACCTATCCCCGCTGGGGTAACCACAGCACATCTACCAATTGGTGACCAGACATACTCATACACATATGTGTCCACTCTCATTTGGGATTGAACCCAGTGCCTTAGTGTTGGATAATTGATGCCATATCCATAAGGCTAGGGGTTATTGCAAGAAAAATGTCATATAAAGTAAAGGTTGTAGTGAACCTGAGGCTGTGAAGGTTTTAAGAGCCTATATGAAATTGTCACAATTATATTTTCATTTATAGTTAATAGTTTGACAAAATATTTGCAAAAATATTATAAAAAAAAATTATAAATAGTTTATGAACCAGTAAAACCTTACAAAATATTAGTATTTAAATACAAAGAAAGTCTAGGAAAGAAATATATATTTAAATACAAGTATTTTAAAGACAATTTCAATACAATAAAGTAACTAACAACTCCATTCTTCTTATTGAGATTGTATATACTAATTGCTAAAATTATATTCCCAGCTTAGCTTCTTCTTTCAGACAGCCTGTATTTCTCCGCTATTTCCTCACTTCCCCCACGACCTCTCCCACAACTGACCTTCTCAGCCAATTATCCCGGATCGGGGCTGAGGAGGGAGGGGACAATGTTCCATAACCCCTGAGCTCCGGTTTAGATGGTGGATTTTTAACAACCTGCTTCATCCCCACCCATACCTTCCTCACATACCTTTTCCTTCTCACTTCACTACCTTTTTTTATGCCGTGCCCAAGGTGGAGCTGCCATGCCGAAGGGGTGCCAGGTCACCAGGCAGGAGGGGTGTGCATAAATGGTGGCACCTGGCTCTGCCGGTCCATCCAGCCTACAGGCTCCTGCCAGCAGAGGGGAGAAGTGGGTTCATTTCCCGCCCTGATCTCATAAAAAGAAAAAAAAAGAGACAGGGCTCTTCTCAATCCGTGGGGGCTATGGGAAGGGATGGGTCTGCTGCCACTTTGGTAAGTGACTAAGACAAGATTGGCAAATCTGCCTCCCCCCCCCCCCCCCCGCCTCTGGATGCAGAGCCCCGGACTAAGACCAAAGGTGCTAGTGTGCAGAGCGGAGTCTCTATTCCATTGGGGCCCCTCATTCAGAGATTACCCAGCATTTTTTAGCCTGCTGGCTCAAAAATGAGGAGAGCTTTAGTAGTGTGATTGGTAGATAGCCAAAGGTGACCCTGGTTCTGCCCAAGATGCCACCCTGGAGGGTATCACCTTTGGCTATTAGTTGCCACGCCTTTGCTTCCAAAGCTTTACACTGCTGGGATTATTGCATTAGATCTCTTTGGAGCACACCTCGTGTCATCCTGGAACCATGCAGTGTATATAGATGGCTTCAAGTCCCAAGAGGCGGTCTGCTTCCACGCTGCATCCCCTCTGTTTGAAGTCAGCGGGGCTCTGCCAGGCGCTGTGTCTGTCTTCACGGCTGAGCAGTTGGCAATACACCACTCAGTACTGGAGATTACGCGATGTGCCCAGTTCAGAGACCGGATTGTGATCCATAGTGACTCACAAACCGCCCTGATTGCTCTTGGGCCATTGGAATTTCTGCATCCCCTGGTTGTGATAGCCGTGCCACCACGATTTTGGCAAGCCTGCGGATGTTGAGATTATCTTCTGCTGGGTTCTTGGACATGTAGGAATTGCGTGGAATGAGGGTTTCAAAGAGTCTGTGACGACTCTGCGGCCAGACCAGCATTTCGCTCTTCCTCACACCAACTATATTGCTGCTTGGCAAAGAAGATGGGAGACAGTCAAAGGGAACTTAAAGTTGTGTGCCATTGTGCCGCAACTGTTCATATGGACCTACCCCCAATGCCATGAAGGCTTCAGGTTGCTTTCTGTCATCTTCCTGAATTGGGCACACGTGCAGGGCGCACTGCCATTTGATTGAGCACTTGCCTGTGCCCTACTGTGAAGACTGCATTGTCCCCTAGACTGTTCCGCACATTCTTGTTGAATGTCCCAGTCTGGGCGATCTCCACACACGTTACCTTTCCCGGTGCCAGTATGGGCGGGGTCACTACTGCCTGTCCTTTGTACTTGGGATTCCTTTGTACTTGGGATGAGGGGAGGCTGGCCTTCTCCCCTTTATTTAACTAGGTGGGTTTTTGGGTGGTTGTTTTTTGTTATTTTAGTAGGCCACACTTTCCTCCACCTGGGGTAGGTGGACCTCCTCCTGATGCCAGAGCTTGCCTCCTGTTTATTGCCTTTTTTTGTTTGTTTTTTAGCATCCTCTTTTAAAGATGACTAATATTAGGCAATGCTGAATACGACAACTAATGTCCAAGTAGGCAGTCGCCAGATGAGCTCTTAAAATTTTTTAAAAAATGCTAAAATTATATAAAAAATAATATTAATAAATGACAATGGAGAATAAATATAGAAACACAAAATATCTAGGAATTTAAATTGATAATTTTCAATCATCAAATTTCACATATTATGGAGTGGAATTAAATAAAACTAATATGAAATCTTCAAGTTGCTCACAAAATAAATTTTTCATTGGAAGATAAAGAAAGGGAAAGAGTGCCTAGGTTGTGTAGAGAAGTTCTCTATCAAGAACATGGCCAAATCACTCTGCCAGGCAGACAACATAACATTTCAGCTATCACTCATGTGGCACTTCGAAGTTGCCTGTGGCTAAACTCAAAAATTTATTTTTCAGCTTTGCTTCACTGTTGGGACAAAGAACATTATGTTCTGGGTTCGAGTGTGCAGATTTTCGAGACCCATTTTCCAATCACTGAAATGTTTACAGTTCTTTTCATTTGGCATAGGAGTTGTATGGGTTATATTAAATTGTTGAGCAAGTTCCCTAGAAGTTGTAGCAAGATTTGCTGAGACATTGACTTCAAACTCTTCAGAATCACATTCTTGCGGTCTCTTTTAGACTCACATCCCCACTGTGGAAGCTTCAAAACTATCTACTGCAAATTACTGTATCATCCCTATAAGTGCTTTGAATGCATTTTACTGCTGTACTTGCATTGACACCTTTATTAAACTCAGAGTAAAACATGTCTAGTCATCTCTAGATGGGACGAACATAGGGATGAATACCGAGGAAGATTTTGAACAATATTTTTATAATCTGAAAGGAAAAGGTTTAAATTACTCATTGTAGCATTCTTAAATGATAACAACTGGCACTACTTTAATAAATACTATCTGAAACTTTACTCAAACAAATCGGACATTACTCTTGTTCCAACCTGATATCAGGAATACACCCCCACTCTCCCTCATCAAGGTACATATTAAATGTAATATGGACAACCATACTACAGCTGATATCTAGAAAATGGCCTGCCTTCCTACCCCCAACGCTTGCAGGATGCTGCTCCAGCTGCATCAATTGTGAAGATTGGCAGGTTTTGGAGGCTTGCATGTCTTTGTCTGAAGCAATTTAAGTTCACAACACTAAACTATGCAAGCTATTTAACTAACACACATTATATCTTCTATCATTAACATTTTAATTACAAGCTCATAAACTTTCTAATGATGCCTATCTATTTTATTGCCATTTTTTTAAAAGTTAATAATATTAATTAATAACCAAGAATCTTTGGGAGAAAAGAATATATTTTTGATGTTTAGCAGTAGTCATTTAGATTTCCTGCATTGCTCATTGCAATTGATGACCAAGGATTCAGTATTAGCATGTGTTAATGTGGAGTGGGAGAGTTACCAAACATTATTGAAGAACAGTTAATGCAATTAGGGATATTATACAAAGAGTAGGTTCCTCATATAAGTTCAGTTACACTTATTCATCTTGTATAATACAAAGCTGACCCTTTGGTAGTATGGTAGTAGAATATCTATCCTATCGTAGTGATACTTTTTTCTTGGTTTGCATAGATTTCATTTTATTGCTAGCTTTTTTTTAGAAAGTTTTCTCTTTATAAATTGTATATGGGGAAAATATTTTGTGTGTGACATTAGCACTCAGCTTTTATTCCACAGATAGTGAATGCGAGTCAAGGCTTGGCAGCCTCAGCATCTTGTTCAAGTTTACAAGATAAATTAAGGATTCAGCTGGAATATGAAGATAGAATGGATATTTCACGCCCTACATCTGATAAACTAAAACATTGTTCATATTGCAGTTATACATCTACTCACCTTACTAACCTCAAAGATCATATTGCATATAAACATACAAAAGTGCGAAAGTTTGCCTGCTCTACTTGTGACAAAAGATTTGTAAATAAAAGAGAACTTGCCATCCACTTCAGAGTACATACTGGTGAGAAACCCTTTGAATGTGCCATATGTTTGAAAAGGTTTCGCCAAAAAATTCATTTGAGAGTTCATACAGCTGCTGTGCATACTCAACAGTAGACACTAGAAAAATAGGATTATATTATTTTTAAAATGAAATTCTTTTAAGGATTTCACATGTACACTGTCTCTTGGCTGTTTTCTTTACTTTGCTCTTCAGATAAATGGGTAGAAAGTAAAATATGTACAAGTTCATTAGTCTTCTTGTTAGTCCAGAGCCTTTCATTTGTGTATACTAGATATATTTGATTGTATCTTATTAATTATATCTAACAATGCAGATATGGCTTTATTTAATTGGTTTCCCTGCCAAGCTAAGATCTTATCCATTTATTTTTTTAATTTGCTCATTCCTGGAGGTTTTCAAATGTTTTTAGCTAGAGTGTTGACTCTGGTTCACAATTTTTTATATTCAGTCATGATTTTATTTTGTTCACTACTTGCCATTCTTTTTTTTACATCTTTTACACTTCTGAGCATTCTTCTTAATATTTGATCTGATCCAGAATCCTGCAATGATGCTGGTTCAAAGTGGTTGCATGCTTGTCTCTATTACATCTAGTAGTTTCATTAATTGAGCTATGTAATCTTTATACATTTTCACTCTCTAGCTTCCTTTTTTTTGACAAACAACTTCTAAACCTTTTCTCAGATATCTCTTCTTCAGTTTCTCACTTTGGAAAAAATAAACCTGATCTATCAGATTGTTCTATTTTCTGACTCAATTGGAATCTGCCAAATATTCCTTTCAGCTGACTTGGGGTGGGAAATTCACACTCCTGCTTCAGCCCCACCCCTGCAATGAGATTTAAAATTTTTATTGCTCAATGTTTGTGCATCTTGTTATCAATATTTATTTAGAAGTCGCACCCCCTCCCCCAATTGCAAATACATTTGTAAAAATATAGCGCAAGTAATTAATTTGAATGCATTGTATAAATAGTGAAAGTTGAGTAAATTTGTATGATGCTTAAAAAAAAAAAGGAAGGATCCTGAAGGTTGTTTGAATGCATAATAGGTCAAAGATTATTCCATGGATAATGGAACTTTAGAATGAACTAGTCAACTTTTTAAACCTTTTCAAGCGAGGTTGTTCAAGAATGGGAGCAGGTAGAGGAAAGTTACCTACCTTACCCGATTAATGGCTCCTACTAATCTCCTCTTTTGGATACCTAGGCTATGTACTTTATCTATATTCTTACCTCTAACTTCACTGCTTTTAATTACCTCTTTTAGGACCTCTACTTGAGATGCGATTGGTTTCTTCTTTTTCTTTAATAAATTGACCCCATTTGTAGGGGGTTTAGTGAGAAGTTAAGATTACTGACTAACCAAATTTAACTGTTTATAGAAAGTTGTATCTTGTACGCTACATGATGTAAGATTGGGACAGGGTGATTGAATTCAAGAGGTGGAAGCCTATGTTATAGAATAGGTAATGTCCGAAATTGGCGATTCAGGCAATATGTGGAGAGAATTTAATTTTGATTGGAGAAACTATGAAGAAATAAGAAGTATTCTGGCTTGAAAAATAGGCAAAAAGACATCTCATATCCTGAGTTTTCTGACTGTCCAAGAGTATATAAAATATAATGTTATAACAATTAGTAAATGGTAGGTGCTATTATTCTAAACGGGGTAAACTGTAAAGTATAAAGCCAATGAGGGAAACTGTTAACCTCCAATTATACCTAAATCTGCCATTTTCAAAAGATAAAAGAAGGCAAGTCTGTGAATCTTACATTTAAATATGTCATGATTTTTCCTACCCTACATAGTAGCTATGGCAATTACATATAATCTATAAGAATTAATTAAACATTTTTACAACTAACTGCTCCTTAAGTTTTATATCTTCTACATTTTGTCAATGTGTTGAGCCCTGTCCAAATTGGAGAAGTTCTTATATATATATATATATATATATATATATATATATATATATATATATATATATATATATAGAGAGAGAGAGAGAGAGAGAGAAAGAGAGAGAGAGTGGAACCTTGGTTCACAAACTTAATCCATTCCAGGTCTTGGTTCACAAACCAAATTGTTCACGAACCAAGACAATTTTTTCAATTGAAATTAATGTAAATACAATTAATCCATTTCAGCCTCAGAACTATGGTATTTTTACATATTTAAGTGGGTTTGGGGGGGCTGAAGAATATATGTAGAATGAAATTGAAATAAATATCCTTAAATAGTGACAAATAACACTAAATTAAATAAAACAGTACTGTAATTTACCTTGGTTGTTTGTATTTGCTGGCACAGTTGGATGGTAAGGGAGGAGAGGAAGAGGAGGAAGTTACTGCTTTGAAGAGGAATCCCCTTCCTTGAAAACACTGAGAAACTATGATTCAAGAGCTTTTTCTCTTTGCACCTTTTTAGGTGGTTCCATTTCTGATTTGTGCGCAAGAAATTTTCTTAAGAAATTTGTCTTTCTCTTTGCTGTAGAACTTTTCTGAAGTGGGACATGGCATTGTTATTCAAAATGTTAATTGCCCTATTGGTCACAACTTTGTTAGGGTGATGATTTTCAATAAATTCCTGCACTTCACTCCTTTATCTGAGCCCTAGTAATTTTCCCCCCATTTCCTCCTCTGATGAATGATCCTACTGTATGGCCTTCACCTGCCCCCTCTCAACTCAACAAGCTCTTCTGTGGCGAGTTCTTCTCGATCTTCCACATGAGCATTGTTGACCTACAATCCCATACTCTTGCTCATGCATGTGATTTCATCCACCACTTTTACCACTGTCTGTTCTGCAAACCCATCAAACTCTCTCTCTGCAACACAGCTTGGCCAAACTTTCCTCCATACTAATTGTAAAGTGTGGTAAGAGACCTCATTCCAGGCTTTATTGATGAGGTTTATGCAGTGGAGGATGTTAAAGTGCTGCTTCCAAAAATCTCAAAAGGTCAAATCTGTGTCACTAGTAACCTGGAAACCCCTGGAAAACAGCACCTTGGTGTATAACTTTTCAAAATTTTTACTGACCTATTGATCCATGGATTGCACTAGTGGAGTCATATTGGGAGGAAGAAATTTGACCTTGATGAACTTGTACTCAATATCCAGATCTTCCTCCACACCTGGTGGATGTATAGGAGCATTATCCATTAAGAGAAGACATTTGAGAGGCAGATTCTCATCCGAAGATATTTCTTGACAGTTGGAGCAAACACTTCAGCCAATCCATAAATAAAATCTGCATTACCCATGCCTTGCCCTTCACATTACAGGCAGTTTACCCTTCAACACATTGCGCTTAAAGACATGTGTATTTTCAGAGTGGTAGACAAGAAGTGGCTTTATCTTACAGTTACCACTTGCATTAGCGCATAACAAAAGTGTAAGCCTGTCCTTCATTGGCTTGTGTCCGGGCAGTGCTTTCTCTTCTTTGCTAAATACATTTTAAAGATAGACAAAATTCTGAGACAAATTGGTGCGGTAATGGTGTCAGAATTTTTCCATCTTTAAAATATATTTAGCAAAGATAACACTGAAATATTTAATGACTTTTCAGTTTTCTCTGTTGGTAAACTAGACTAACATAAAGGAGATCTATTGAAATGTACCTTTTTAGGTACATTAGACGGATTCCTTGAGTGTTGTTTACCTGATGAGGATGAGGGTCAGCCAGCGGACCTGAAGCAGTGTCAGTTGTCTAATTTTACTATACACTAACTGCACCAATATTTGTCTAAAAAAATTTTCAACATATTGGTTCAAATATTTAGGTACTTATTTAGTAAAAAATGGTTCTCTAAATTCAGAATTTGAGGAAAGGCTAAGATGAGCCAATCAGGCAATGGGAATGCTTAAGAATGTTTGGAATAATAGCAACTTTTCTGTGCATACTAAAATCAAAATTTATAAGGTAATGGTTAGAAGTATTTTGATTTATGGACATGAGTCTTGGTACAGCACTGTGACTACTAATAAAAAACTGTTGGCATTTGAAAATAAGGCTCTGCGACGAATATTGGGAGTTAAATGGTGGGATAGAGTGTCAAATACCAGAATCAGAGAAATAACTGGGGTGCAACCTGTCGATGAATTTGTTAAGATTTTCCCGTTGGGAAATGGTTAGGTCATGTTTATAGAAAGCAAGATATAGTTTGGGATACACCAGGGTTGGTGGCCCCTGGTAGAAGAGGTAGAGGTAGGCATCGGGAGACTTGGATAAGGACTATGAGGTGGGAAGCAGGAGATGATTGTTGGGAAGATCTTGACGTATCAGCTCAAGATAGAACGTGGTGGTGTGAGTTCATTGACGCCCTATTCATCCCCATTGGTGCTACAGGAAATGATTGATTATATATATATATATATATATATATATATATATATATATATATATATATATATATATATATATATATATATATATAAATAATGTCAAACCCCATGTGATTTTTAAATGCGTGAAATTCCCAAGGAAAGAAAACAACCAGCACCCCAAGGGCTTAACTTTGTACTTGCCCTTGAAGATGTTTTAATAACAGAAGTGCTTGGGCTGTCTGTTGTTTTCTTTCCTTGGGAATTTCATGCATATATATATATATATATATATATATATATACGATGAGTGGTCATAAGTTTTGCAATTCGGTTATAAGGAAAAAAGATATGAGGAAAAGTGTTTTATTATTTTTCAATATAACTACCCTCAACTTCAATGCACTTGTCCCAGGGGCTTCGAATTCCTGACAACCACAAATCTCCCAACTGCTGTTCAATCCACTCCTGGACGGCGAGCTGGACATCATCTTCCCCAAACTGGTGTCCATGCAGTGCAGCCTTGAGCTGGTGGGATAAAAAGTAGTCACTAGGGGCCAGATCTGGACTGTAGGGGTGGATGGTTGAGCTCCTCGAATCCACACTCATGCAGGGCAGCTTGTGCAACTCTGGCCTTGTGGACAGGAGCATTGTCGTGGAGGAGCAGGACACCGCGTGTCAACTTGCCGCGCCACTTCTGATGGATGCACTTCTTCAACCCAGCCAGTTCCTTGGCATAATATTGGCCTGTGATGGTCCTTCTACAAGACGCATAGTCCACCATCAACACTCCCTCAGAATCCCAGAAGATGGTGGCCATGATCTTCCCGGCTGAGGTTGGGTCTGGAACTTGATGGGAGTCGAAGACCCCCTGTGCTTCCAGGCCATGTTTTCGGGCTTGGTCTCTGGATCCCAGTGATGGACCCATGTTTCATCACCTGTCACTATGCATAACTCGAATCCCGCCGGGTCTTGGTTGTACAGGAGCAGCAGCTCCTCCGAACTTTGATGACGTTGAAGTCGATCATGGGGCGTGAGGTTTCTAGGGACCCAACGGACAGAGACCTTGATCATGGCCAAATTGTCATGGATGATGTTGATAACACTTCCATGTGATATTCCAAGTTCTTGCTCGATTTCTTCGACCTTCACCCATCGATTTTCGAGGATCATCCTCTCCACACGGGCCACATTGTCCTTGTTGGTCATGTCTGGCGGGCATCCTGGATGGGAGTCATCTTCAAGGGACTCACAACCACAGCGGAACTCCCTATTCCAGCGAACAATGGTTGTATAGGAAGGGGCGGTGTCGATGTACACTGCAACCATGCATTCTTGGATCTCTTTTGCATTCTTGCCTTCCTTGGTAAAAAATTTGATCACTGCGCGGTGCTCAACCTTCTCCATTGTTGAAAAATTTGTGACTGACAATGTGCGATCAGCTACTGCTTCTTAAATAGACGAGACAGGAGTGTGCGGCTGCAGGTCCTGACTTGTCATAACTTGTCCTAACACCCCCTACAAACGGCCATCCCCCTTCCTCTGTTTTGCCCTACCAATTCGCAAAACTTATTGGCCGCCCCTCGTATATGAGGGATATTTTGTTTCTGAGTGTGTTAACAAATCATATTTGAGGGATTTATAAGTCCTTTTTGGTGGAAGGAGTGGATGGAAAGAAGACATCTTCTGATGTGATGTAACTTTTTCTACCAAGGATTGCTTGATCCCTTCTTCGGTAGATGGAGCCCAATGTGAGCATAAATGAAAGAGGCTTGTGTTTCCTGAAGTGTAATGTACTATAATGTCTGAGTATTCATGTGTACAAAAAAGTGAGTGTGACTAGTTTTGATCACCAATTGAATATTTGTTGGTGGGTGATTGCAGTAGAGAAAAAAAGAGAGAGTAGAGATTGCTATGAAAAAAGAATTGATGATTTCCAGAGAAAGTTCAGGAAAAAAATGCTTTTGTATGAATTCATATCTAGCTGGTTGGTATTGGGAAGAAGAATTTGACTGAAGGGAAATAGGAAATATTTATATGCTCAGTCGGAAGATTTGTGCCTCTAAAGACTGTTTAATAAAGTTTGTGTTGTGTATTATGATTGTGTAAATGAATTATGTAGTCATGCTACATATATATATATATATATATATATATATATATATATATATATATATATATATATATAGTAGTATAGTGGTGTTGCAATTGGATGTGCCTCCTGAAGCGTGTAGAGATACTCACCCTTGCACAGTTATCAGTGGGCAGACAGCTCATGCAACACCGCTAAAAGTTCTCCACACTTGCTTTGAGTAAACCCTGCCTCACATCTGAAATCCAAGTGATCCAGATTGAGAGTGGGTTCCCTGCCCCCCTGCACACCTGGACCCTGTCATCTACGATATGCACCATGCTGTTGTCAACTACATATATTTGTTTATTTTGCCATTAAGTTCCATCATTCTTCTTTACTTAGTTCATAAAAAGTGATGTGAGAGAGAAGTGTGGAGCTGGAAGAATACCCATACTGTCCTCCAGCCCTATTATAAAGGTTGAGTAAGCCTAATAGGACGGTGCTTGCCCTGGGAACCCACCCACCCATTTTGTCCTGCAAGCTCAGTGATACATTGATGCAGACTGACTGCACTTTGTAGGAAAGCAATTGAGGATGAAGGAAAGGAAATTTAATTGCCTAGTCTCAAAGCCACTCACTCAATTATGAGCTCTCTGGGCCACCCCTTGAGAAATGTGGACTCAATCTACTATACTGGCCTCCGTCTGGTGACCTGTGCCTTCGCACATCCACCATTATGAGCCTTCTTCTCTATGCCACTTTCTCTGTGCCATACAGAGAGCTTTATGCCCTTGTACATCCAGACACTGAGCCTCTCTTAGTCACAAATGGCTGTCACTGCATGAATGACCGATCTTGATGGTGCCTATGCGATGATAGGCTCCAGTCATACCCTAAGCAAATTGCGTTTAGGGCTAGGAAACTCATTTGAGAAATTGGTGCAACTCTTGGGCCAGTGGTGTCTCTGGTTATATCCAGGATGCCACCTTAGAGGTCAACACCTTTGAATATTTGTCCACATGCCTACACTGCCAAAGCTTCCACAGCGACAGGAGTATTGTATTTGAGCCTTTGGAGCACTCTTCCTGTCACCCTAGATCTGTGCCAGGGTACATGGATGATTCCAAATCCCAGGAGGGGGTCGGTTTAACAGGCCATATCTCCTCTGTTTGAAGACAGATTGAGGGCAAAGTAGTGAAAATTCCATTGGAATAAATGGACAGTGAATAATTCCCAAATCATTTACATATCTACCATTCTTCATATCTTGCCTTCCTTAGGCTAATTAGTTTTTTTACTCATCACACATCACATCCATCACATTACTCCCTATTTTTGATACTCTAAAATATCTTGTTCATCTTATTCACACTCATGGCTATGTATACCAAGATTGTCTAGTCTAAGAATTCAAATTGTCGATCAATCTTATCACAAATCTCTTGAAAAGTTTATCTATCCAACTAATTTCTTCACTCTGATTGTTACTCCAGATCATTTCTTCTTCACTAATGCATTTTATCCAACTTAAAGCACAATCTATACCCTTTAGCTCTCTTCCTTTTCAAGCCAATGTTCCTTTAATCTCACAGTGTCAGTTCACCATCATTCACTCTTTATAATCCAATTATCATTCTCATTTCCTTCATTTATACACACATCAATCCAATCATCATTTATACTCATCAATGTAATCATCATTCCCACTTGCATCAATTTATCATAATTTATATAGAAGACACACCATGTATCCATTCTTTTTTTCCTTCCTCACATTCCAATTAGTTCCAGGTTGGTTGCTCATAGGTATAGGTAGGGTTGTCCTCAAGACCTACATAACCTGGCCTATGTGCCCAATATACCTCAAATTTCCACACTTTTGCTTTGGTTCTTGACCTACCCACAAAATGACCATTCTTACTGCAATTTCCGCAGGCATGCCTTTCTTCAGTCAAATCAACAACATTCAGGCCAGTTTTTTGGGGGGGAGAATCTCTAATGAAATGTCCATTTTGACCACATCTGTGACATTTAATCCCAGGTACTTTGTAACAAATCTTTTACTCTTGATGTCCAATATCTGCAAAACCAAAACATGCACCGTTCATCGATCTAGACTGCCAATAGAAGTTGCCCAGCCTTCTTACATCTGTTACATATTTTATGTCTACCACATTCATTCTGTCTATTGTTTTGTATACATCTAAATTCCAGCATTCATTCTTCTCAAACCATTCATTCCCATAATACTTATTCAGCAAGCTAACCACAACCTCAATAAGGTTTGCTGTAAGAGCATCATGGTAACATAGCGAGTCTGGTCTTCCATTTTCCCACTGCATCTGGCACATCCCTTTATCATTCACAACCATTTTACCATTTTCTCTCTCAACTCATATAACTACCACACTTGTAAAATTCTTTAGGTTTTGAAGCAAAATATGAATCTAACTCATTTTCAATCTCTTCTTCTGATATCAACCTAAGACCATCCAAATAGTTTAGTAATCCCTTAAACAAGCGATAATTTTATGTGGCAGCTGGTTGTGCAGTTACACCACCTGCCATACAAGTAGAGCTGCCTGTGTGTTTGAGGGGAGGAAAATGGGCGAAAACTACTGCAAACTTAATTTATTTTAAGAAAACAAAAGAGAAAATATTGATGAAAAAATCAAATGAAGATCCTAACTATTCCAAATATTATGTATATAAAACAATAACCCAACCCAAATATAATAATATTGCCTAATGCTGAAATATACCTATATATGAGAATCAGTAAATACAAAATTATCAATGGTTGACACCCCTCTCAAAAGAATTATATATATAGAAGAAACAGTAGATCACAAACTAGATCATTGAGTTCCGGTTGGGTGATGAGGTCAAATTCAAGCCGAGCCAGATATGGTGTATCTTGAGATTCTGAATTATCTGAGTTGCTCATGTCATCACTTGGTAGTTCAGAGGGCAGCTATGGTACAGGAATAGTACTTGAATGTGGAACTGGGCGAATAGCAGACTGAAGATCTGGATACATGATATATTTCTTGCCTTTCTGTTGCGACTTGCAGTGAAATAAAATAAAATCAGACTAAAAATGGATATTACTGGCTTTGATCACTTGCAGAAAGAGTGAAAGTACTACATAGTATGTATTTTGATATTTTTAATTGATACATCTCTTGAAAATATATTAAAGATCAGGAAAGAAAACATATTGAATATCCACCTTCAATATCTGTTAAGCAGAAGTAGCGATCCGTTGAATGGTCCTTTTGCTCCCTCCACACCATTTGTAGGCCAAACATGAGGCCAGGTTCTTTGCCTTTTACTCATGCAGAAAGGGAACTTGTACACCTGACACAACATATGTGAGATGCCTAGTGTTTGTCCTGGTCACCCACTTTACATCCAAAGTACAGCTCATAAAAAAATATTGATTATACTTTCATTAATTTCATAGGTTAGGTTGACAAATACCTTAGAAATATACTATTAAAAATTATATCAAAATCTGTTTGTAACTTTTAGGGGTTTTGCTTTCGGCCCAATCCTGTTTGCATTCAATCCCTGCATAACCATCAGTATATTTAATGTAAGTAAGATTGTAATTTAGGAGAAACTGTAGGTTCGCAGAAAGAGATGGATATTATGTTCATGATTTATGTAAAAGATTTCCCTAGAAAAGGTTATTCTCATTTCCAGTTTTTTTCATTGTTGTATAGTGTAATTAAGAATGTTTGGGAGAAAAGAATATATTTTGATGTTTAGTAAGAGAGTCATTTAGATATACTACATTGATCAATACAATTGATGCCCAAGGATTCAGTATTGCATGTGCTAATGTGATAGGAGAAGAATCAAAAGAGATGATAGAATAAGCTGGTTGGAATGGGAGAGTCGCCAAATGCTATTGAAGAACATTTGATGCAATTAGGATTATTATACAAAAGACTAGATTCCTCACGTAGTTGGTTTAGTTATACTTATTCATCTTTTATAATACATAGCTAGCTGACCCTATGGCAATAGAGTATTTATCCTATCATCGTGATAAACTTTTTCCTTGGTTTGCATAGATTTCATTTTATTGCTATCTTTTTTTAGAAATTTTCTTTTTCTAAATTATATATGGGGAAAATATATTGTGTGTGACATTAGCACTCAGCTTTTATTCCACAGATAGTGAATGTGAGTCAAGGCTTGCCAGCCTCAGCATCTTGTTCAAGTTTACAAGATAAATTAAGGAATCAGCCTGAATATGAAGATAGAATGGATATTTCACGCCCTACATCTGATAAACTAAAACATTGTTCATACTGTAGCTATACATCTAGGTACACTACCGACCTGAAAGAACATATTGCATATAGACATACAAAAGAGAGAAAGTTTGCCTGTCCTACTTGCAGCAAAAGATTTGTAAATAAAAGAGAACTTGCCATCCACTTCAGAGTACATACTGGTGAGAAACCCTTTGAATGTGCCATATGTTTGAAAAGGTTTCGCCAAAAAATTCATTTGAGAGTTCATACAGCTGCTGTGCATACTCAACAGTA
This sequence comes from Ceratothoa steindachneri, assembly GCA_963969495.1. Classification (NCBI taxonomy): domain Eukaryota; kingdom Metazoa; phylum Arthropoda; class Malacostraca; order Isopoda; family Cymothoidae; genus Ceratothoa; species Ceratothoa steindachneri. The sequence continues at coordinate 7,801,196 of OZ018331.1, read as the reverse complement.
AACACTAGAAAAATAGGATTATATTATTTTTAAAATGAAATTCTTTTAAGTATTTCATATGTACACTGTCTCTTGACTGTTTTCTTTACTTTGCTCTTCAGATAAATGGGTAGAAAGTAAAATATGTACAAGTTCATTAGTTTTCTGGTTAGTCCAGAGCCTTTCATTTGTGTATACTGGATATATTTGATTGTATCTTATTAATTATATCCAACAATGCAGGTATGGCTTTATTTCATTGGTTTCCCTGCCAGGCTAAGATCTTATCCATTTATTTTTTTTAATTTGCTCATTCCTGGAGGTTTTCAAATGTTTTTAGCTAGAGTGTTGACTCTGGTTCATAATTTTTTATATTCAGTCATGATTTTATTTTGTTCACTGCTTGCCATTCCTTTTTTTACATCTTTTACACTTCTAAGCAATCTTCTTAATATTTGATCTGATCCAGAATCCTGCAATGATGCTAGTTCAAAGTGGTTGCATGCTTGTCTCTATTACATCTAGTAGTTTCATTAATTGAGCTATGTAATCTTTATACATTTTCACTCTCTAGCTTCCTTTTTTTTGACAAACAACTTCTAAACCTTTTCTCAGATATCTCTTCTTCAGTTTCTCACTTTGGAAAAAATAAACCTGATCTATCAGATTGTTCTATTTTCTGACTCAATTGGAATCTGCCAAATATTCCTTTCAGCTGACTTGGGGTGGGAAATTCACACTCCTGCTTCAGCCCCACCCCTGCAATGAGATTTAAAATTTTTATTGCTCAATGTTTGTGCATCTTGTTATGAATATTTATTTAGAAGTCGCACCCCCCCCCCTCCCCAATTGCAAATACATTTGTAAAAATATAGCGCAAGTAATTAATCTGAATGCATTGTATAAATAGTGAAAGTTGAGTAAATTTGTATGATGCTTAAAAAAAAAGGAAGGATCCTGAAGGTTGTTTGAATGCATAATAGGTCAAAGATTATTCCATGGATAATGGAACTTTAGAATGAACTAGTCAACTTTTTAAACCTTTTCAAGCGAGGTTGTTCAAGAATGGGAGCAGGTAGAGGAAAGTTACCTACCTTACCCGATTAATGGCTCCTACTAATCTCCTCTTTTGGATACCTAGGCTATGTACTTTATCTATATTCTTACCTCTAACTTCACTGCTTTTAATTACCTCTTTTAGGACCTCTACTTGAGATGCGATTGGTTTCTTCTTTTTCTTTAATAAATTGACCCCATTTGTAGGGGGTTTAGTGAGAAGTTAAGATTACTGACTAACCAAATTTAACTGTTTATAGAAAGTTGTATCTTGTACGCTACATGATGTAAGATTGGGACAGGGTGATTGAATTCAAGAGGTGGAAGCCTATGTTATAGAATAGGTAATGTCCGAAATTGGCGATTCAGGCAATATGTGGAGAGAATTTAATTTTGATTGGAGAAACTATGAAGAAATAAGAAGTATTCTGGCTTGAAAAATAGGCAAAAAGACATCTCATATCCTGAGTTTTCTGACTGTCCAAGAGTATATAAAATATAATGTTATAACAATTAGTAAATGGTAGGTGCTATTATTCTAAACGGGGTAAACTGTAAAGTATAAAGCCAATGAGGGAAACTGTTAACCTCCAATTATACCTAAATCTGCCATTTTCAAAAGATAAAAGAAGGCAAGTCTGTGAATCTTACATTTATATATGCCATGATTTTTCCTACCCTACATAGTAGCTATGGCAATTACATAAATCTCTAAGAATTAAGTAAACATTTTTATAACTGCTCTTTCAGTTTTATATTTTCTACATATTGCTCAAGAAACCCATTGTTTGTCAATGTTTTAAGATAAGTCCAAATTGTAAAAGTTCTTCTTTTATTTCTGTACTTAATTATATCATTCCTACTGAATTTTGATTTGGCTAAAACACCCAAAGAGCCTCCCTGGAACAGAGGACTGCTTTTATGCACAGTGAATATATGCAAAAGCAAAATCTCCATGCAGCGCTCAAAAGTGAATTGTTTTCTCTTCAAGCTCTTCTTGATGAAGCCATTATCCCCAAGATCTTCTATCTCAATTAAAACCATGTCTCTGTGATGCATCTGACATACAGTTGTGTCAGTGCAGGCGCCACATTGGGTGCAAGCTTGCTAAATTGTATGGTGGCTCAGTTGGTAGCCCTAAAAAAAACAGACCATTTCATCAATCTAAGCAACACGACTCTTAGCCCAGACCAGGTTGATTTCCTTAACTTTGGCTTCAACTGCTACTATAGGACTAATTTCCTTCCTTTATCCAAGAAGATTGAAATAGAGATCCTCCTGGAAGACATAGTCAAGCTTGAACAAGAGAGAAAAGTCAACATAAATCCCAACCTCCCTACTGAACTCTGCTGAGTCAAACAAATGCCGGGGCCACAGTTGGAGCTCCCTCATCCACCATGACTGAGGCAGGCTGTGAAAGAACTGAGAGAGAACAAGGATATTGTCATCCATCAAGCTGATAAATCCTCAATATCGTCATCCTGAGCCAAGAAGAAGACCTTAACATATGAAAACAATACTGCGTGATGCCACTAAATTCAGGAATATAACACAAAATCCCACTAACGATCTAAAAATGGAGCTCAACAAACTCATTAGAAAAAATAACATCACCATTAACCCTATGAAAATTCTCTGAATTGAAGGTGACTTTAGGATGGGTTACACCTACGGCAATTTGTAACCACATAAATCTGGAAATCCTCTCCGCCTTATCATAAGTTGAACTCTAAGTGTGAGTTATCACCTAGCAAAATATCTCAACTCAATCTTCACTCCCTACAGACTACACGCTGCCCTCCTCTTCAACTCTTCTAGATATCTTTCAAACTTGTCAACAAGCATCCATAATAGCTTCCATGGATGTGGAATCTCTATTCACAAATGTTCTTGTGGATGAGACCATCAAACTAATAATCAATGCCATTTACCACACTGCAGGCTCCACACCTCTCACTGTCTCTGAAGACATACTGCGACAGCTCCTCCAAGCATGCACAAAGAAGCCCTGTTCTACAGTCCCGTTGGGCAAATGTACGTGCAAATCGTGCAAACTTTTACATGTGTGCAGTCGAGAAAAGATTTTAAAAAGTAATATAGCACCCAAACCTCCCATCTACTCACGCTATATTGATGACATACTTTTGAACACAGATAACCTTGATCAACTTAATGCCCTAGTTGACACATTTAAGAACTCATGTTTGATTTTCACCCATAAAATGGAAGATCAAGAATCCCCTCCCTTCCTTGATATCCTGAGTCTAAATTTATGACCCAACTGTACTTCAAGGCTACAAACTTAGGCTTCTGCTTAAACAGTTCCTCTGAGTGTCCTGAACGTTACAAAAGATGTTATTATTGCCTTATTTTACAGGGCAATTTCCCATTTCTCCTCATGGGTGGCTGTTGATGCTGAACTAAAGAGAGTTTCCTGCATTCTGGTTAACAATGGTTACCCACAGGAATCCATCAATGCTGCTATAAAGGAAAAAATGAACTTGGCTACTGGATTTCCTGCTGGTCTACACCAAAGGAAAATACTATTGACCTTTATTACAAGGCTATTGTGAAGACGAAAAGGCTCTCAAAGCCATTTTACATTGAAATGTCACGCCAATGGACCCTAATACAGATATAAATCTGTTAATAACTTACAAGACTAAAAAAAAACAAGTAATTGCATTATGAAGAACACCTGTCTCCTTCCAACGAGTGAACTTGGAGCGACTAACTAATGTCCTGTGCAAATATTCATGTAAAGTTGGTGACTGTAAATGCCGCAATTCTAAGTACATTAGCGTGACCTCCACCACCTTGTCGAGTCGACTAACTCTCAACTACAAGATAGAGCAATTAATAAATTCCAACAACTTGATGTCTCGGTGTTGACTGCCACTAATACCAGCTAATGCTAATCTCAATTCCCTTTACTTGTTGAACATTATCTGTACTATAATTTTTCTTGAATGTGATTGGTTACTTTTGTAGCGCTTATCCTGAAAAATCAGCTAACTTAATATTTGCCTTAACCATGATTGGTCAATTTTGTAGTGCCTATGTTTGAAAAACTGGCTAATGTTAGTTTACCCTTAAAAACTTTTTCAACTATGATTGGTCAATTTTGTATCACTTATGTTTGAGTAGAAAAGCTATATATATAGTGTAACATCCTGTAAATCATTCCATTTCTGTTCATTTCCTGAAGATGACCTACCATGTTTGAAAGATATCTCAGAATAAAATGTCTTTTGGGAATTATTTCTCACCTTAAAGACCCAATCAAAACACTTGTAAAAAAAAATAAAGAGAAAACAAGTTAAAATTAATAACCTTACCATTGCTGTGGATTTCTTTAGTGCACCTTGAGGAATGTGGACTTGATCTACTATACTGGCTTCCATCTGGCGACCTGTACCTTCGTACATCCACCATTATGAGCCTTCTTGTCGATGCCACTTGCTCTGTGCCAAGCAGAGGGTCTTATGCCCTTATACATCCGGATCCGGGGCCTCACTCAGTCACAAATGCTTCTCACTGCATCCACAGCCAATTTTGATGGTTCCTATGCTAATGAAAGACACCAGTCATACCCTAAGCCATGTGGGTATAGGGCTAGGAAACATTTGGGAAATTGGTGCAGCTCTTGGGCCAGTGGTGCCTCTGGTTCAGTACAAGACACCACCTTTTTGTTTTTACACCTACACTGCCTAAGGTTCCATAGCACCATAAGGATTACATTCGACCCTTTGCAGCACATTTCGTATCACACACCTGCATAAATTGGTGCAATGTGCCTCCTGCACACTTTTACTTTAGTGGTTGGGACCTGAGATGTTGGGGATTTAAAGTCCAGGAGTAAGGAGTATCTGAATTATTACTCCAAGAATATATACATAGAAAATATACTGTGGCCAAAAAATGTTAATGATAAAACTAAATCTGGCTACAGTTCAGCCTTACAAACAACAAGAGAGGAATTCTGTCTATGTGTTAGCCTTATAAAAACAACTTCAGTCAAATAAGAAGTGGTAGGAAAATGGGGAAGGGATAGAAATGGGAAAGCTATGACATCCTTCTGACATGGACCTGCTTTCACTTGGGTGTTTTGCAGGGTATCCCACTTACATGATAGTAGTAATGGTTGTAGGGGGGGGGTCTTTCCAAAGGTTCCTTGGAGAGAGGTCTTCAGTGACTGCTTCTCAATTCAGGAAGTCATACAAAAAAAAAGGGACAGAAGCTCCAGGAATCACTTTGGCAGTCCAATGAGTCAAGGGTTATTGCCAAAACAAAATAACAATATCTATGCCCACTCCCCAATGGCATACAAAAAAAAGATACCCTGGTTCCACCCATCTAAAATTAATAAGCCACTCACCTGCTGTGGTGGTTCACAGCAGGCTTTTAAATCAATGGGTTATCTTATAAGTTTACTTCTTAGATAATCATTAAAGCAATCTAAATCTGTAAGGAGTAAATCACAAATTAATGATTATGAATTAAGTTGAAATAAATGATTAAACTAACTTTAATTTAATGTATCCCAACCCCCTTTCCTAGCTAACTGCTCACACTCTTCTATCATAAACAAAGAAAGGGTAGGGTGTATGGACAGACTAAGGCAGTGGTGAAAATCTATAGTGGACAAAAGGGGAGAATGGCTCTCTCATATATATCAGCCACAATCATTCACTGCAATGCTGAATCTGTGCCAGTGTATATAGATGACTCCATGTCCTAGGAAGGGGTTGGTTTCCACACCATATCACCTCTGTTTGAAGACAGTATGAAGGCAAAGTAGTGAAAATTCCACCAATGTAATAAATGGAGTGAATAATTTACATATCTAAATCATCTGCACATCCGTCCACATCATTAAGCCATTTAGTTTTTTTTTTTCTTATCTCACTATCACTTCCATCACATCACTCCCCATTTTTTATACTCTAAAATATCTTGTTCATCTTATTCACACTCATGGCTATGTATACCAAGATTGTCTAGTCTAAGAATTCAAATTGTCGATCAATCTTATCACAAATCTCTTGAAAAGTTTATCTATCCAACTAATTTCTTCACTGATTGTTACTCCAGATCATTTCTTCTTCACTAATGCATTTTATCCAACTTAAAGCACACTCTTGGGACAGAAAACTTCATTTTATGTAACTAACAGGCCAATGTTCCTTTAATCTCACAGTGTCAGTTCACCATCAGTCACACTTTATAATCCAATTATCATTCTCATTCCCTTCATTTATACACACATCAATCCAATCATCATTTATACTCATCAATGTAATCATCATTCCCACTTGCATCAATTTATCATAATTTATATAGAAGAAACACCATGTATCCATTCTTTCTTTCCTTCCTCACATTCCAATTAGTTCCAGGTTGGTTGCTCATAGGTATAGGTAGGGTTGTCCTCAAGACCTACATAACCTGGCCTATGTGCCCCAAAAAACCTCAAATTTCCACACTTTTGCTTTGGTTCTTGACCTACCCACAAAATGACCATTCTTACTGCAATTTCCGCAGGCATGCCTTTCTTCAGTCAAATCAACAACATTCAGGCCAGTTTTTTTGGGGGGAGAATCTCTAATGAAATGTCCATTTTGACCACATCTGTGACATTTAATCCCAGGTACTTTGTAACAAATCTTTTACTCTTGATGTCCAATATCTGCAAAACCAAAACATGCACTGTTCATCAATCTAGACTGCCAATAGAGGATGCCCAACCTTCTTACATCTGTTACATATTTTATGTCTACCACATTCATTCTGTCTATTGTTTTGTATACATCTAAATTCCAGCATTCATTCTTCTCAAACCATTCATTCCCATAATACTTATTCAGCAAGCTAACCACAACCTCAATAAGGTTTGCTGTAAGAGCATGATGGTAACATAGCGAGTCTGGTCTTCCATTTTCCCCTAGCCCCAGCTTAGCCTCTCTTCCTTCCTTCAAAACACTTGTTTCCTCTCTTTTCATACAACCTCTCCCACAACTTTCTCTGGTCAGCCTCTAATTTCACAGGGTAGATGCTGACCTTCTCGGCCAACCGTCCTGGATCGGGGCTGAGGGGGGAGGGGCTAATGTTCCCTAAGCCCTGAGCTCCGGTCTGGGGTGGTTGGTTTTTAACAACCTGCTTCATCCCCACCCATACCTTCCTCACATCCCTTTTCCTCTCCTTTTCACATTCTATCTGTTTTACGCCGTGTCTAAGGTGGAGCCGCCATGCCGATGGACTGCCAGGCCACCAGGTGGAAGGGGGGGTCCCAAATGGCGGCACCTGGCTCTGCCGGGCTTGTAAGCACCTCTCCCTCTCGCAGTGCGGGCTACTGCGAGAGGTGATGTGCGATTGCGTCCCGTATTAAAAAGAGGGGCACCATGCCCATGTATGTACAACAAAAAATAACCCAACCCTCAACTTCCCCTGAAACAGTGACGGAGCCGCCCTCGGGCAGCTCCAGCGAAAAAATGGAGGTCCTTCCCCCTGTGCTTGCGCAGGGGACCCTTCATATTTCTCTAACTGGAGAGGAGGCTTACTCCTCTCCTTCGCATACGGGTGCAGGGGACCTCCCCTCACCCCCTTCTCTGGAGGTGCTTTCGGGCGCCTCCCTTTTTCCAGCGACAGTCCCCTCTTTTCTTTCCAAGGGGACTGCCAAGAAAGCCAGCAGGCAGCCCTTAGCCAGCCGCTCCACATCAAAGCTGCTCGGTAGGGCAAACCCCCTTAGGGGGGAGAGGGAAGCCAGGCCCCTTCGGTCGCTTTCCTCAAAGGACCTGCTGGCAAGGATTTTGAACCTTGCCGGGGTTAAGGCCTGTGCCTTCCCACAAAAGACTAGTGACAATACTGATAACGGGACCTGCGATGTCTTGGGAGGGGATTGCCAACTGGAGGCCTCTCTTGTGACACACATGGTCCTTGAGGAGCCCCAGCCTCAGACGGTAGGGCCTTCCATGGGGGGAAATCCGGGCTCGGCGCCAAGCCCTGAACCCGAATCCGCCCCTATGCAAGATCCTCCTCAAACGGTTGAGGGCTCCGAGGCAGTACAAGGAGGGGAGGGATCTCCTCCGACAGGTGCCCCTACGACTACCAGGACCTTCTCCATTTTGGAGAGGGACCTGGCTGAGGCCGGTCCATCTAGCATGGGAGCTTCTCCCAGTGGAGGTGAGAAGCGGGTTCATTCCCCGCCCTCCTCTCCTAAAAAGAAGAATAAAAAGACAAAGAAGACTCGGGGCTCCTCTCCATCCATGGGGGCTGCAGGGACGGATGGGTCTGCTGCCACTTTGGTAGGCGACCAAAGATTGGCACATCCGGCCCCTCTACCCCCCCGTGTGCGGAGCGCCTGACTAAGACCAAGAGTGCACTGGGCGGAGCCTCGATGACATCGCGGTCCCTCATTCAGAGGTTACCTGGCGTTTTCGAGCCTGCTGGCTTCAAACACTTCCTCGTTATTCGCTCCACTGATGGCAGCATGTTGCCCAAGGGCAACATGATCCATCAGAGGAGAGGATTAGCTAGTGCAATTGGTAAAGAGCCGAAGGTGACCCGTTTCTCGGACGGGAGCCTTCTGGCGAATGCGGCGAATCCCGCCGAGGCGGCCAAGATAAGTGCTCTTCAGACACTTCATGGCACCCCGGTGAGTGTGACGCCGCACTCTACCATGAACTTTGTGAAAGGAGTAGTTTATGCAAGGGAACTCGTTGACTACTCCATTGAGGACATCACCTTAGAGCTGGCCGACCATGGGGCAGTCAAGGTCGAACGTGTGATGAGAAAACAGGGAGGGGCTTCGAGACCCACCCCTACACTCTTCGTCACGTTCGACTGTGACAAGCTCCCTGAGTCGGTGCGTGCCGGTTGGTACCGCTACCGCGTGAAGGCATTCGTGCCACTGCCGCGGCGGTGCTATTACTGTGACCGCTTCGGCCATACAAATCGCTCATGTAGATGTGCAAAGTCGGGGTTACCCGAAGTCTGTGTAAATTGCGCCAAGTGTGTCAATTGTGGAGAGCCGCACCCAGCTTCTTTGAAGCAATGTGGTGCATATCTCCTTGAGAAAGAAATCCTGACCGTTCAGGCCCAGGATAGACTCTCATTCCGTGAGGCTAAGGACTTGGTCCTGGCGCGCCCGGCTCTGCCTGAGACGTCATATGCCTCAGTAGTTAGAAAGGCACCCTCTGCTCCTGGCCCAATAAGGCCAACGAGCACAGTTGTTTCCGCGCCCATTCGGAGCCCTTCTGCGGGCTCTACCCAACCCGGGCGCTCCCCTAGTAAAGCTGGTGGCAAAAAGGGTTCCTACCCAGTCCCGGCTAAAACCAGGGCTCCCCCCTCTTTTCCCAGCGCGACCGTTTCCCGCAAGGCGAAACGACCACGCGCCTCCACCGAGTCGTTAGACTCACAGGAGGCAACACCCCTGAAGATGGTCGCTAGGCCATCTTCAGGAGTTCCTAAAGCTGTCCCCCGAAAGGAGGACAGCAACAAAGGAGCTTCGGCTCCTTCGCCCACGCCCCGAGGTGGAGCGAGTGGCTCGGAGACGGTCGTTCCTCGAAAAGAGGGCCCCCCGCCTCCGAAGCCGCAACGCCCGCCTAAGGTTTCGAGGCGAAGGGAGGAAAAGACTCGCATGGCGAGCCCAACCTCCCCCAATAAGTCCTTGAAGGCGACAGCGCCTTCAGCGCTTTGTCCGGCCAACAGCGCCCGGGGTTCTGCCCCCGGGAAGCGTACGGCCATTCCCGTGAGGGTCTTCAGTTCGAGGAGGGCCCCCGCGTCTCCTCCGAGCTAGGCCTGGAGGGCATATTCCTTCAATGGAATTGCCGTGGACTCCGGGCCAACTGGGAGGAGGTGCGGAGGCTCGTCTCGTCCCGTTCCCCGTTAGCTATCTTTTTGCAGGAGACCATGCTAGGTGCGTGCCCCCTGCCCGCCCTCCCGGGGTATAAGGGTCTTGCGACCCCACCACCGCGGGATGGCCGGGCTGTGGTATGCGCGGTTTACACCCGGCATGATGTCTCCGTTCTTCCTTTCTCTTTAGATACCTCCTTTCAGGCAGTGGCTGTGCAGCTGCACCTGGATAGGAGGTATACTATCATTTCTGCGTACATTCCACCGTCAGCTGACTTCAACGCGGGGGACTTCCGCCGCGTCGTGGCACGGTTGCTGAGGCCCTATCTCTTGCTTGGAGATCTGAATGGCAGGCATCCTCTCTGGGAAGATTACTCCATAAATCCCAGGGGACAAGTCCTTGCCGATCTGATCGAATAGCTTGAGATGGGTGTCCTAAACGTGGATGAGTTGCCGCATCACTGTCCGAGAACCGCTTCACTTTCTTGCCTTGACCTATCTTTGTGCTCTTCAGATGCACAGCCGGATTTTGATTGGGGGGTGGTCGATGACCTCCATGGTAGTGATCACTTTCCCATTCAAATATTATTTTCAGGGCAACTGCCCCATGAGAGACCACCTCGGTGCTGCTTGGCGCAGGCGCGGTGGCCTGCATTTCAGGAAAGGACTGAATTCTCTATCTCAGTCGAGGAGTTTAGGTTGGTAGATGAGGCCATTGAGTTCTTCTCCGGAAACCTCATCGCCGTGGGCCTGACTACTATTCCTAGGACGTCTAGCCGTTTTGCACGCCGACCACTCCTATGGTGGTCGGCCGAGTGTGAGACGGCCCTCAAACAGAAGCGTTATGCCTACATGCGCTATAAGCGCCGCCCGAACGATTTCACTGTCGCTGAAGTTCGTCGGGCTAGGGCTAGGTTCCGGTATATTTCGAAGCACGCCCGCCGCTCTTCTTTGCGGGCATACGTGTCTTCACTTAACGGGAAGACCCCTTTAGCTGAGGTGTGGAAGCGAGTCAAAAGGATTCGGGGCAGGTTCTCGCAGGACCCCCCTCCCGTTCTCCAGGAGAATGGGACCGCAATCTCGGACCCCGCGTCCGTGGTGAAATCCTTAGCGCCCGCTTTTTCTGCATTCTCTAGCCGGGATGCTGCTCCGCCAGCATTCAATGCACATCGTGATGTCGCGGAAGGCCGCCGGCTGGACTTTACCTCCAGAGGCGGAGAACTCTTCAACGACAAGTTCACAGGTTTCGGTTTTCTTTGGCCAAGACTAAGGTGGTGCACTTCTGCCGCCATCCACGGCTTCACCCCGACCCAGATTTGTTTCTTAATGGGGTGCGCCTGGATGTGGTTGAGTCGCACCGTTTCCTTGGTCTTGTATTCGACCGACGCCTCACCTGGGAGGCTCATATTCACAGCCTTAGGGTCTCTTGTACCCGCGCCATGGACATTCTCCGTTCCGTAACGTTCAGCGCTTGGGGCGCTGATTGGGCTACTGCCGTACTTTTTTTTTGCTCTTTTGTTCGTTCAAAACCTGACTACGGATGCGAGTTTTATGCATCCGCTGCCGAGCGTTTATTGCGGAAGGTGGATTCGATCCACCACACCGGCCTTCGCCTTGCGACCGGTGCCTTCCGCACTTTCCCCATTGAGAGCCTGTTGGTCGATGCACTGCACTGCGCCGCGTTCAGTGCATCACTCGCCTGTACGCGCGAGCCCGGCGCCTCCCTCAGTCGCCAACAGCTCTCACTGCATCCGCAGCTGATCTCGACGGTGCCTATGCCGCCGAGAGACGCCAGTCATACCCTAAGCCCTTTGGGTTTAGGGCCAGGAAACTCCTTCGAGAGGTAGATATAGCTCTCGGGCTGGTGGCGCCCCTGGTTCTGCCCAGGAGGCCACCCTGGAGGGTACCAAATTTGGCTATTTGTCGCCACGCCTCTGCTCTCAAAGCTTGTACTGCGCCGGGAGTATTGCGTTCGACCTTTTTGGAGCACACATCGTGTCACGCTGGAACCGTGCCAGTGTATACGGATGGCTCCAATTCCGAAGAGGGGGTCGGCTTCCACGCCGAATCCCCTCTGTTTGAAGTCAGCGGGGCTCTACCAGGCGCTGCGTCTATCTTCACGGCCGAGCTGGTTGCAATACACCACTCGGTACGGGAGATTACGCGACGTGCCCGGTTCGGAGACCGGATTGTGATCTATAGCGACTCACAAAGCGCCCTGAGTGCTCTCGGTGCATTGGAATCTCCGCATCCCCTGGTTCGCGATATTCGTGACGCCACGGTTTTGGCGAGCCGGGCAGATGTCGAGATTATCTTCTGCTGGGTTCCTGGACATGTAGGAATTGTAGGGAATGAGGGCGCCAAAGAGTCCGCGAGGACTCTGCGATCGGACCAGCGTTTCGCTCTTCCTCACACCGACTACATGGCAAGAATACGGGCAGCTCTTCGGACTGCTTGGCAAAGAAGATGGGAGACGGTCGAAGGGAACTTAAAGTTGCGTGCCATTGCGCCGCGACTGTTCCCATGGACCTATCCCCCAATGCCGCGGCCGCTTCAGGTTGCTTTCTGTCGTCTCCGAATCGGACACACTCGTGTGACGCATCGCTATTTGATGGAGCGCTCGCCTGCGCCCTATTGCAACGACTGCGTCGTCCCCCAGACTGTTCGGCACATTCTTGTCGAATGTCCCAGTCTGGGTGATCTTCGTGCACGATACCTGTCCCGGTACCGGGATGGGCGGGGTCGTTACCGCCTGTCCCTTGTACTCAGGACAGATTCGTGCACATTGACTCGTGGACTTGTTGACTTTTGGGTGGTGGCCGGGCTTCTCCCCTTTATTTAAGGTTCTTTTTTTGTTATTGTTTTGTTTGTAGGTTGCACTCTCCTGCACCGGGGTGAGGGGGACCTACCCCCACTGCCGGAGATTGCTTCCTGATTGTTAAGTTTTCCAATTTATCTCGATTGTTAAGGTTTTATATTTTTATTTTAAAGTAGCCTAGTTCTAGGCTGTCGTGTTTTTTGGCGACTTATGCCCAAGTGCGTAGTTGCCAGATGGGCTCTATAAATTTTAAAAAAAAAAAATCTTAATTGTTGTCATCTTGCCTTTTTACTGTTGTTGTGTTTTCAAATTTCTATTTTAAAGTTGCCTAGAGCTAGGCTGTTTGATATCGGTGACTTATGACCAAGCAGGCAGTTGCAAGTGTAAAGAAAAAAAACTAGTTTGTGAAAAATAATATAAATAGTAACAGCAACAAATATTAAATAAAAAAGTAAAATGGAAGCATTTATAGTAAGTTACAAAATTATTAAACATTACGTAAGAGTTACCACAGATTCGGACGCATATAACTAAAAAATATTGATTATACTTTCATTAATTTCATAGGTTAGGTTGACAAATACCTTAGAAATATACTATTAAAAATTATATCAAAATCCGTTTGTAACTTTTAGGGGTTTTGCTTTCGGCCCAATCCTGTTTGCATTCAATCCCTGCATAACCATCAGTATATTTAATGTAAGTAAGATTGTAATTTAGGAGAAACTGTAGGTTCGCAGAAAGAGATGGATATTATGTTCATGATTTTTGTTATAGATTCCCCTAGAAAAGGTTATTCTCATTTCCAGTTTTTTTTCATTGTTGTATAGTGTAATTAAGAATGTTTGGGAGAAAAGAATATATTTTGATGTTTAGTAGGAGTGTCATTTAGATATACTATATTGATCAATACAATTGATGCCCAAGGATTCAGTATTGCATGTGCTAATTTGATAGGAGAAGAATCAAAATATGCTGGTTGGAGTGGGAGAGTCACCAAATGCTATTGAAGAACATTTGATGCAATTAGGATTATTATACAAAAGAGCAGGTTCCTCAAGTAGGTGGTTTAGTTACTTATTTATCTTCTATAATGCATAGCTGATCCTATGGCAATAGAGTATTTATCCTATTATCGTGATACACTTTTTCCTTGGTTTACATAGATTTCATTTTATTGCTAGCTTTTTTTTTAGAAAGTTTTCTCTTTATAAATTGTATATGGGGAAAATATTTTGTGTGTGACATTAGCACTCGGCTTTTATTCCACAGATAGTGAATGCGAGTCGAGGCTTGCCAGCCTCAGCATCTTGTTCAAGTTTACAAGATAAATTAAGGAACCAGCTGGAATATGAAGATAGAATGGATATTTCACGCCCTACATCTGATAAACTAAAACATTGTTCATACTGTAGCTATACATCTAGGTACACTACCAATCTGAAAGAACATATTGCATATAGACATACAAAAGAGAGAAAGTTTGCCTGTCCTACTTGCAACAAAAGATTTGTAAATAAAAGAGCGCTTGCTGTCCACTTCAGAGTACATACTGGTGAGAGACCCTTTGAATGTGCCATATGTTTGAAAAGGTTTTGCCAAAAAATTCATTTGAGAGTTCATACAGCTTCTGTGCATACTCAACAGTAAACACTAGAAAAATAGGATTATATTATTTTTAAAATGAAATTCTTTTAAGTATTTCATATGTACACTGTCTCTTGACTGTTTTCTTTACTTTGCTCTTCAGATAAATGGGTAGAAAGTAAAATATGTACAAGTTCATTAGTTTTCTGGTTAGTCCAGAGCCTTTCATTTGTGTATACTGGATAGATTTGATTGTATCTTATTAATTATATCCAACAATGCAGGTATGGCTTTATTTCATTGGTTTCCCTGCCAGGCTAAGATCTTATCCATTTATTTTTTTTTAATTTGCTCATTCCTGGAGGTTTTCAAATGTTTTTAGCTAGAGTGTTGACTCTGGTTCATAATTTTTTATATTCGGTCATGATTTTATTTTGTTCACTGCTTGCCATTCCTTTTTTTACATCTTTTACACTTCTGAGCATTCTTCTTAATATTTGATCTGATCCAGAATCCTGCAATGATGCTGGTTCAAAGTGGTTGCATGCTTGTCTCTATTACATCTAGTAGTTTCATTGATTGAGCTATGTAATCTTTATACATTTTCACTCTCTAGCTTTACTTTTTTTTAACAAATAACTTTTTTCAGATATGTCCTCCTTAGTTTTCTCACATTTAAATAAATAATCCTGATCTATCAAATTGTTCTATGTTTCGACTGAATTGCAATCTGGCAAATAATAATACTGCAAAAGTTTTATTTGGAATGCACTTTACATTGAATGAACAACCTCAAAGGGCTCTCCTTTACACACAGTGCACTGAAACTCTTCATCATTGTGCAGCCTATCCCTGATACCACTACATCTTTTATGCACCCACAAATCACATCCATTACACAGGATAGAGTTATTCCCTACCACTCTTTGACAGACTGCACATGGCCACATACCAGCAATGATGTCATTACCACCACCCACTCTTGAAATCATCATCTTTGTTTTATCCAAATTCACTCTCGGCCCCATGGCATTCATCCCTTCCCTCCACAACCTGAACCTCAAGTGCTGTCCTCTCATCATCAGCATACAACAACCTGAATGGCAATCCTGTTCTAAAATTCTGTGACAGCACTTCCAGGACCATAACAAAGAGTAAGGGACTCAAAACAGATTCTTTATCACACCAACCTTTCCAGGTGAACAAAAATATAATACAACGCTCTTTTTTTAGCAATGTACTTCTCCTGGAGCTGTCTAACTATAAATATAGCATCTGTGGTGCCTTTTCCAGGAATGAACCCAAACTGCATGTCATCAAAGTTTATCCTTTCCTTAATCATTTCTTCTAGAACACGATCCTTAACTTTCATAACTTGATCAAGGAACTTTATGCCTCTGTAGCTAATCCTTTCTAGCACATTATCTTTACCTTTATCCACATTCACAATCATACTCTTCAACCAGTCTTCTGGTACAGCACATTCATATATGCCAGCATTTATAAGGTCTGTAACCAAGCACACACCTATATCTCGACATTTATCTCAGAAACATCCATTGCCTTACCTTCTGGCATGTGATTGATGGCTCTGCTCACCATTTTATTTCAATTGATAGACATGGTCCAGCCACAGGTTCTGTTGAATACACAAGTCTCCTGTCC
The DNA here is from genome assembly GCA_963969495.1 of Ceratothoa steindachneri. Classification (NCBI taxonomy): domain Eukaryota; kingdom Metazoa; phylum Arthropoda; class Malacostraca; order Isopoda; family Cymothoidae; genus Ceratothoa; species Ceratothoa steindachneri. The sequence goes on along the minus strand of OZ018331.1, from coordinate 7,785,238 downwards.
CAGCCAAATTCTAGGTTTAATAAATGATTATAGTGCTCCCTTTTTTATATCCTTCCCAACCACAACTCTACAATCATATTTAATGCACTGTTCACCCACTATATCACCAGCCTGGAAGGATTTGTTGATGATGTTGGTGATCAGAGAACTTAATGCGGAGGAGTGGGTGAGGTTTAATGCGAACCAGTGTAGGGCAGTGTCTGAAGATCCAATGGTGGAGTGAAGGCACTGTAGGAGGATGCCATGGTTGACTGTGTCAAATGCTGCTGCTGTGAGGTCGAGGAGGATGAGAAGGGATGCAGAACCAGCATCAACGGATTGTTGTTGACCCTAACCAGAGCAGTTTCCATGCTGTGGCCGGAGCGAAAACCAGACTTGAATTTTTCGAACAGGTTGTTGGTTTTGAGATGGTTGCGGAGTTGGGCAGCGACTGCCTTTTCCAACACCTTAGTCAGAAATGGGAGGTTGGAGATAGGCCCGTATTTGGCAAGCACTTCTGGGTTTAGGTTTGGCTTTTTGAGGAGCGGTTTGATGACTGCAGTCTTCATGTCAGATGTGACATCTCCACCCTGGAAGGATTTATTGATGATGTTGGTGATCAAATAACTTAATGCAGAAGAGTGGGTTTTAACCAGAGCTGAGGGAAAGGGGTCCAAAACACAGGTGGATGGCTTCATCTTCCTCAAGATGTCTTCAACATCTCATTGAGTGACAGCCACCAAATAGCAGAGAGGCTGGGAAATTCCAGGCTGTGAGCCAACAGTTGGTACTGGAGGGGGAGGGGTGCTGGAGAAAGAGGAGTGGATTCTATCTACTTTTGTCCTGAAGAAGATGAAGTTATTACATTGCTCTCGGATGACATCCAAATGTAGGGGGCTTGGAGTTTAAGGAGACGGTATATAGTGGCAAAGAGTTGCTTGGAATTTCCAGGGCTGTTGTTGGTCGTGTTGGGGATGGACTAGGAATGTGTGACACTGTGGGCCTTCGAGTATGCCTTCTGATGCTCTCTGTAGGCTATTTTGTGCACATTGAGATTTGTTTTGGTGAAGTGTTGTTCTAGGATGCCGCCCGCTGTCCTCATTTTCCACATTTCAAAGTACGAGGGGCGGTCAATAAGTTTTGCGAATCAGGAGGGCAAAACAGAGGAAGGGGGATGGCTGTTTGTGGGGGTGTTAGGACAAGTTATGACAAGTCAGGACCTGAAGCCGCACGCTCCTGCCTCGTCTATTTAAGAAGCAGTAACTGATCGCAGATCGTCAGTCACAAATTTTTCAACAATGGAGAAGGTTGAGCACTGCGCAGTGATCAAACTTTTGACCAAGGAAGGCAAGAATGCAAAAGAGGTCCATGAACGCATGGTTGCAGTGTACACCAACACCGCCCCTTCCTATGTAACCATTGTTCACTGGAATAGAGAGTTCCGCCATGGTCGTGAGCCCCTTGAAGATGACCCCTGTCCAGGACGCCCGTCAGACATGACCAACGAGGACAATGTGGCCTGTGTGGAGAGGAATATCCTCGAAAATCGACGGGTGAAGGTCGAAGAAATCGAGCGAGAACTTGGAATATCACATGGAAGTGTTATCAACATCATCTGCGACAATTTGGCCATGACCAAGGTCTCTGCCCGTTGGGTCCCTAGAAACCTTACATCAGAGTTGCACAAGCTGCCCTGCGCGAGTGTGGATTCGAGGAGCTCAACCATCCCCCTTACAGTCCAGATCTGGCCCCTAGCAACTACTTTTTATTCTGCCAGCTCAAGTCTGCACTGAGTGGACGCCGGTTTGGGGACAATGAAGATGTCCAGCTCGCCGTCCAGGAGTGGATTGAACAGCAGTCGGGAGATTTCTGGTTGTCGGGAATTCGAAGCCTCAGGGACATGTGGCGCAAGTGCATTGAAGTCGAGGGTAGTTATATTTAAAAATAAAACACTTTTCTCATATCTCGTTTCCTTATATCTGAATTGCAAAACTTATTGACCGCCCCTTGTACTAACACATATTCAGCAAAACCCTAGGAAAAGGCCTTCTTAAAGATATGGGTTTTGAGGCCTTTTCTAAAGGCATTCACAGTCACTGGTGCCCTCAGATGGTCAGGGAGGGCATTCCACAGGCTGGGGGCAGCAGAGCAGAAGGCCTGGGGTCTTCCATGGCTTGGAGCATGGTCTTCAGATGCTGGAGGAGATTGGCCTGTCCAGAGCGGAGGAGAGTTGTTTGGAGATCTGGGGTGATAGCACCTCATTGAGGTAAGAGGGGGCATCGCCATGCAGGCACTGGCGGGTGAGCAGAGACGCTTTGTACTTAATCCTGAGTGAGACAGAAATCCAGTCAAGAGTTTTGAGGATGGGTGTGATCGGGTTGTATTTTCTCACTTTCAGTAGGATCCAAGCATCTCTGTTTTGGATGTATTGCAGTTTCTGGGTATTCTTTTTAGGGATCCTGATGAGAAGAGCATTGCAATAATCCCGCCTGGAGGAGATGAAGGCAATGACAAGCTTTTCAGCATCTGAGAGACTGAGCAAGGGGCGGGGATCTTTCAATGTTCCTGAGGTTGAGGTTGGAGGTCTTGCAGATGCATTTAATGTGGGCTTTGAAGGTCAGGTGGCAGTCCATTTTCATGCCCAGGTTGGTGACTGATGGTGAGATGTGGATGTCGTGGGCAGAGAAGGTGATGGTAGATGACTGGATCTGATGTGGGGTGCTGATGAGAATGGCTTCTGTATTTTAGCCATTTAGCTGCAGAAAGTTTTGCCTCATCCACACCTAGACTGCCTCCAGGTAGGTGGTTAGTGTTGATGCTGGCAGAGCCGGTTGGATCAGTTGTAAGGTAAAGTTGGGTGTCATCAGTGTAGTAGTGGAATGAGATTCCATGTGGTTTATGATCCCGCTAAGCGCTAGCATGTAGTTTTTGAAGATGGGGCCATGATTGATCACTGAGGAACACAACAAGCGAAAGAGTGTGTGTTCAACTTCACCTCCCCCAGGAAGATAAACTATGTTCTTCCGGTGAGATATGATGTGAACCAGTGTAGGAGAGCATCTGAGGATCCAATAGTGGAGTGAAAGCACTGTAGCAGGATGCCATGGTTGACTGTGTCAAATGCTGCTGCTGTGAGGTCGAGGAGGATGAGAAGGGATGCAGAACCAGCATCAGCAGGTTGTTGTTGACCCTAACCAGAGCAGTTTCCATGTGGCCGGAGTGAAAATGAGACTGGATTTTTCAAACAGGAGTTGGGCAGTGACTGCCTTTTCCAACACCTTAGACAGGAATGGGAATTTGGGGATAGGCTCATATTTGGTAAGCACTTCTGGGTTTAATTTTGGCTTTTTGAGGAGTGGTTTGATGACTGCAGTCTTCGGGTCAGATAGGACATCTCCAGCCTGGAAGGATTTATTGATGATGTTGGTGATCAAAGAACTTAATGCAGAGGAGTGGGTTTTAACCAGAGCTGAGGGAAAGGGGTCCAAAACACAGGTGGATGGCTTCATCTTCCTCAAGATGTCTTCAACATCTCATTGAGTGACAGCCACCAAATAGCAGAGAGGCTGGGAAATTCCAGGCTGTGAGCCAACAGTTGGTACTGGAGGGGGAGGGGTGCTGGAGAAAGAGGAGTGGATTCTATCTACTTTTGTCCTGAAGAAGATGAAGTTATTACATTGTGGCGGCGGATTTGCAACTCCCGAACCAACTCTTCCCACCGCCCCAACAAGGTCCATTCACTTGTTCAAGGAGAGGGAGTATTTTCTAAATTTAATTTAGAAACAGTAATTATAGCAAAATAATATAATCACAAATAATCAACCCGAAATATTATACAACCCTCAACCTAAACCAAAAAATATAATATATATATATATATATATATATATATATATATATATATATATATATATATATATATATATATATATATATATATATACAGTTGGCCTTACAATACTTTGGCCAACAACTACCACACGTATATATTTACAAAAGGCCTTACATAAGATCTTGGCCACACAAATGAATAGCTATATACAACCAAGATATTATGAATGATGGGTGCACCCTTAACTAACTAATAAAGCGAGATGAGTTGGAGAAAATGGGAGGTGGCTCACTTTCTGAGGGGCCCGGGACTCGGCAAAGCCAAGGATTTTAGGTACCTGGTACGCTTGTTGGTCCAAACTGCTGGGTCACAGTCGGTGAGGCGCTGCTCCAATTACTTCCTGGAGACTGGGAGGCGCTTTCCAAGGTCCACACTTAGAAAATCGCCCCAAAAGGTAGGCGCACTTACGAGGGTCAGGATTGGTTTCAGCCGTCTCCGAAAGCCAGATGTCAGCGACAATCGGTACCACAGAACTGGAAAAGAGAAGGCACATTCAGTCACCTATTCACTGCCATACTCAACATCTTTACTCCTAACACATTCAACCATATCCACTCTCACACAATTTTCACTTACCTATTTTCCCTCCAGGCGGCTCTTCTTTCCTCAGTGACAAACTTTCAAACTATTACTAAATACAAAGCTATAGTTACGCTGAAAGAATCCAGCTAAAAAGAAAATAGAAGATGAATGGGGGAGCACGATAGAGATCCATCGAGGCCCCCCCACACAAAGCAAGATGGTGATCACATGATCCACACACACATTCTGCAAAAGAAGAGAGAGATTAGACATGGGGAGAGGAGGCGGACAACTAAACTACTACAACATTGCTCTCGGGTGACATCCGAATGTAGGGGGGCTGGATTTAAGTAGACCATTTATGGTGGCAAAGAGGTTCTTGGAGTTTCTAGGGCTGTTGTTGATCTTGTTGGGGATGGACTAGGAATGTGTGACACTGCGGGCCTTCGAGTATGCCTTCTGATGCTCTCTGTAGGCTATTTTGTGCACATTGAAATTTGTTTTGGTGAAGTGTTATTCCAGGATGCGGCCCGCTATCCTCATTTTCCACAATGCATCAGTGTACCAGGAGGAAGAGTGTGTGAAGGTTACGCATCTGGTTTTGGCAGGGGCATGGAGGTCCAGGACACTGCCCATCATTTTTTTATAGTATTCCACTGACTCATTAAATAATGGGAGGTTTGCTGAGGGGATATCCTTGAGGTCTGCAGTCATGGCATCCGGGTTGATCTTTTTTAGATTCCTTAAGCTGATTTGTCGTTTGGGTTTGTCAAGGCTGGACAGTAAGTAGAGAGAGCTCCATTGAGATGGCCTTGTGGTCTGAGATGCCCAGGTCGTAGACCTGCTGGTTGTTGATGCCTGCATTGGAGATCACCAAGTCAGGTGCATTTCCTTTGATGGGAGTTGGGGCATCAATGTGTCAGATTGAGGCAGTCCAGGAGATCCAGGAACTCGGGTCACATACTGGGAGGAGGTGGGTGTTAACATGAATGTTAAAATTACCAAGTATTATGACATTAGTTGGGGTTGTGCAGAGTGTAGAGGGGATGTCATGCAACTCAGGAATAAAAGTGGTGCTAAGTTGGATGGCCTGTAGATGAGCAGCATTGTCATGGAGAAAGGGGCCTTGCATTCAAATGCGCACTGCATAGGCAGTGGCATGGGAGACAGATCAAATTCATTTCAGGGGATGACAGCCAAGCCACCCCCACAGTGAGCAGTGCTTTGGGCTTTCTCAAGACCCAGCTTGAAGCCAAGATTCTGTGAGGTACATAAGTCATTGCCTTTGTCAATGATGTGATCTTGAATGAAGGTTGGTTTGTTGCCAAGGGATTGTGCATTCAGAAGTTCAATTTTGACTTTTGGTGGGGTGGAGGGGTATTTCTGTAGGGGCCTGAGAAGGCAAAAATCCACTCCACATTTTCAGTATTGCTTCGAGGGGTGTTTCTGTAGGGCCCTGAGAAGGCAAAAATCCACTCCACGTTTTTAGTATTGCTTCGAGTGAGGTAGTCTCACAGTGTTTCTAGTCCTGCTCTCTCTTTAGATGGAGGGGATGGATTTCTCAGACTGCTGATGTAGCACGAATAGTCATCTGCTTTCTTTGTGGGTGTGTGTGTGTGTAGGGGCAGGGGCTCTGTAATGGCCTGAGAAGGCTGACTTCAAATGGGAAATTCTCACTACTGCTTCTGCCCCACCCCTGCAATGAGATTTAATATTCTTATAATATTTTCCTAGAAGTCCCCCCCCGCCTCTTCCGCGCTAATTGTAAATACATTTTTAAAATTTGAATGCAATATATAAATGGTGAAAATTGTTGAATGATCAATAGGTGAAACCACTTGAACTACTACCCAAGAGTGGAGTATGCCAAAGATAGTGCCATGGATAAATAGAACTGTAGAATAGAACTAGTCAAGTTTTTACACCTTTTCAAGAGAGCTTATTGAACAAAGGGAAGAGGTACAGGAAAGTCGCCTACCTTCCTTGTCCAATTAATAGCTCCTACCAATCTTCTTTTTTTGATATATAGGCTATGTATTTTATCTATATTCTTAATTCTAACTTCAACACTTTTACAAACCTCTTTTAGGACCTCTACCTGTGATGTGATTAGTTTCTTTTTAAAATAAATTGACACCTTCTGCAGGGTGTTGAGTAAAAAGTTAAGATTACTGACTACCCAAATTCAACTGTTTATAGAAAGTTGTATCTTCTATGCTGTATGATGCAAGATTGTGACATGACAGGGTGATTGAATTCAAGAGGTGGAAGCCTATGCTATAGAATAGGTAATGTCTGAAATTGGCGATTCAGGCAATATGTGGAGAGAATTTAATTTTGATTGGAGAGACTATGAAGAAATAAGAAGCATTCTGGCTTGAAAAATTGGCAAAAAGACAAATCTCATATCCTGAGTATTCTGACTGTCCAAGAGTATATAAAATATAATGTTATACCAATTAGTAAATGGTAGGTGCTATTATTCTAAACGGGGTAAACTGTAAAGTATAAAGCCAATGAAGGAAACTGTTAACCTCCAATTATGCCTAAATCTGCCATTTTCAAACCAACCCATTCCCATTCACACACACATTCTTACCAAGGGAGATGGAGGGTATTCACATTCGCTCCACCTGATAATATCTTACAAGACTAGCAAAAAAACAAGTAATTGCATTATGAAGAACAGCTGTCTCCCTCCAAAGAGTGAACTCGAGAGACTAAGTAACGTCCTGTGTGAATATTCATGTAAAGTTGGTGACTGTGAACACCGCAATTCCAAGTACATTGGGGTGGCCTCCACAACCTTGATGAGTCAACTAACGCTCACCTACAAGATAGAGCAATTCATAAATTCCAACAATTTGATGTCTCTGTGTTGACTGCCACTAATATTGCCATTCTGGCCACCGTGCTGACGGGACTCAGCACCCCATCCGACCCCAGCTTAGCCTCTTCTTCTTTCAGACAGCCTGTATTTCTTCCCTACTTCATCACTTTTCATACAACCTCTCGCACAACTTTCTCTGGTCAGCCTCTAATTTCACAGGGTAGATGCTGACCCTCTTCCCAGCCAACTGTCCCGTATCGGGTCTGAGGGGGAAGGGGATAATGTTCCCTAACCCCTGAATTCCGGTTCGGGATGGTGAGTTTTTAACAACCTGTTTCATTCCCACCCATACCTTCTTCACATCCCCTTTCCTTCTCACTTCACACTCTATTAATTTTTTTATGTCGTGTCCAAGGTGGAGCCGCTATGCTGAGGGACTGCCAGGCCACCAGGTGTGAGGGGTGGTCCGAAATGGCGGCATCTGGCTCTGCCAGGTCCTGTACGCATCCCTTGCAGAGTGGGCTACTGCGAGGGGTGATGAGCGATTGCTTCCCGTGGAACAAATAGGGTCACCATGCCCATGAATGAATAAATTAATCCAAAATCTCTCCCCATTTTACCTTGTTCATCAACGGAGCCACCCTCGGGCAGCTCCACAGAAAAAATGGAGCTTACCCTTGTGCTTGCACAGGGGACCCTCCATATTTTTCTAACCGGAGAGGAGGCTTACTCCTCTCCTTCACCATTTTCTAGAGGTGCTTTCGGGCACCGCACTTTTTCCAACGGCAGTCCCCCCTTTTCTTTCCAATGGGAATGCCAAGAAAGCCAGCAGGCAGCTCATAGCCGACCGCTTTCCAGTGAAGTGGCTAGGTAGGGCAAACGTCCTTAGGGGGGGAGAGGGAAGCCAGGCCCCTTCCCTCAAAAGACCTGCTGGCAAGAATATTGAACCTTGCTAGGTCAAGGCCTGTGCCTCCCGAACAAATGACTAGTGGCGCTGCCAACAGGACCTGCGATGTCCTGGGAGGGGATGGTCAACTGGTGGCCCCATCCTGAGATAGACATGTTTCTTGAGGCAACCCAGCCTCAGACGGTAGGGCCTTCCATGGGAGGGAATCTGAGCTCGGCGCCAAGCACCGAACCCAAATCCGCCCTTATGCAAGGTCCTCCTCAAATAGCCCGGGTTTCAAAGGCAGTACAAGGAGGGGAGGGATCTCCTCCAACCGGTGCCCCTCTGACTACCAGGACCTTCTCCATCTCGGAGAATGACCTTGCTGAGGCTGGTCCATCTGGCCTAGCGGCTTCTGCCGGTGGAGGGGAGAAGCGGGTTCATTCCCCGCCCTCCTCTCCTAAAAAGAACAAAAATAAGAACAAGACTAAGACCCAGGGCTCCTCTCCATCCGCGGGGGCTGCAGGAATGGATGGGTCTGCTGCCACTTTGGTAAGCGACCAAGCCAAGATCGGCACATCCGGCCCCTGTGCCCCCCGAGGTGCGAAGGTGACGCGTTTCTCGGACGGGAGCCTTTTGGCAAATGCGGCGGATCCCTCCGAGGTGGCCAAGGTAAGTGCTCTTCGGACACTTGATGGCACCCTGGTAAGTGTAACGCCCCAGTCTACCATGAACTTTGTAAAAGTAGTGTATGCAAGGGAAGTCGTTGACTTCTCCATAGAGCTGGCTGACCATGGGGGCAGTGAAGGTCAAACATGTGATGTGAAAACAGCAAGGGGCCTCGAGACCCACCCCTACACTCTTCGTCACGTTCGACTGTGACAAGCTCCCTGAGTCGGTACATACCGGTTGGTACCGCTACCGCGTGAAGGCATTCGTGCCACTGCCGCGGCGGTGCTATTACTGTCACCGCTTCGGCCATACGAATCGTTCATGTAGACGGGCAAAGTCGGGGTCACCCGAAGTATGTGTAAATTGCTCCAAAGCCGCACGTGATAAGTCCAAATTGTGTGTGGCCAAGTGTGTCAATTGCGGAGAGCCGCACCCCGCTTCTTCGAAGCAATGTGGTGCGTATCCCCTTGAGAAAGAAATCCTGGCCATTCAGGCCCAGGATCGACTCTCATTCCGTGAGGCTAAGGACTTGGTCCTGGCGTGCCTGGCTCTGCCTGGGACGGATTATGCCTCAACGGTTAGAAAGGCACCCTCTGCTCCAGGCCAACGAGCAAGGTTGTTTCTGCGCCCATTCAGAGCCCTTCTGCGGGTTCTACTCAACCTGGGTGCTCCCCTGGTAAAGATGGCGGCACAAAGGGTTCACACCCACCCCCGGCTTAAACCAAGGCTCCTCCCTTCCCCCAACGTGACCGTTTCCCGTAAGGCGAAACGGCCCCCCGCCTCCACCGAGTCGTTAGACTCACAAGAGGAAACACCCCTGAAGTTGGTCGCCAGGCCATCTTCCGGGGTTCCTAAAGTTGGCCCCCGAAAGGAGCTTCGGCTCCTTCGCCCACGCCTAGTGGTGGGCTGAGTAGCTCGGAGACGATGGTTCCTCGAAAAGGGCCCCATGCCTCCGTAGCCGCAACGCCCACCTAAGGTTTCGAGGTGGAGGGAGGAAAAGACTCGCATGGCGAGTCCAACCTCCCCCAATAAGTCCTTCAACACATTGTCCGGCCAACAGCGCCCGGGGTTCTGCCTGTGGGAAGCGTACGGCCATTCCCGGCAGGGTCTTCTGTTCCAAGAGGGACCACGCGTCTCCTCCCAGCTAGGCCTGGAGGGCATATTCCTTCAATGGAATTGCTGTGGACTCCGGGCCAACTGCAAGGAGCTACGGATGGTCGTCTCGTCTCGTTCCCCGTTAAATATTTTTCTGGGGGAGACCATGCTAGGTGCGTGCCCCCTGCCCACCCTCCAGGGGTATAAGGGTCTTGCAACCCCACCACCACGAGATTGCCGGACTGGGGGATGCGCGGTTTACACCCGGCATGATGTCTCCATTCTTCGTTTCACTTTAGATACCTCCTTTCAGGCAGTGGCTGTGCAGCTTCACCTGGATAAGAGGTATACTATCATTTCTGCGTACATTCCACCGTCAGCTGACTTCGACGCGGGGGACTTCTGCCGCGTAGTGGCACGGTTGCCTAGGCCCTTTCTCTTGCTAGGAGATCTGAATGGCAGGCATCCTCTCTGGGGAGATTACTCAAAAAATCCCAGGGGACAAGTCCTTGCCAACCTGATTGAAGAGCTTGAGATAGGTGTCGTAAATGTGGATGAGTTTACGCATCACTGCCCGAGAACCGCTTCATTTTCTTGCCTTGATCTATCTTTGTGCTCTTCGGATGCACAGCCTGATTTACATTGGGGGGTGGTCGATGACCTCCATGGTAGTGATCACTTTCCCATTCAATATCATTTTCAGGGCAACTGCCGCCTGAGAGCCCACCTCGGGGGTGCTTGGCGTGGTGGCCTGCATTTCAGGAAATGACTGAATTCTCTATCTCAGTCGAGTAGTTTAGGTCGGTAAATGAGGCCGTTAAGTTCTTCTCCGGCAACTTCATCGCAGCGAGCCATGACTACTATTCCCAGAACGTGTGGCCGTTTTGCACGCCGACCACTCCCATGGTGGTCGGCCGAGTGTGAGACGGCCCTCAAACAGAAGCGTCATGCCTACATGCGCTATAAGCGCCGCCCGAACGATTTCACTGTCGATGAATTTCTTCGAGCTACGGCAAAGTTCCGGTATATTTCGATAACGCCCGCCGCTCTTCTTGGCGGGCATACGTGTCTTTACTTAACGGGAAAACCCCTCTAGCAGAGGTGTGGAAGCGAGTCAAAAGGATTCAGGGCAAGTTCTCGCAGGATTCCCCTCCCGTCTCTAGGAATCCTTCGCAACCGCTTTCTCCGCATTCTCTAGCCGGGATGCTGCTCCGCCAGCATTCAATGCACGCCGTGATGTCGCGGAAGGCCGCCGTCTGGACTCTACCTCGAGAGGCGGAGAACCCTTCAATGACAGGTTTACTGTGAATGAGTTGCGCTCCGCTCTTGCTTCGTGCGTGGACACCGCCCATGGTCCGGACGATGTCCCGTACGCCATGCTTAGACACCTGGGTGAGCGAGGCATGGCTTTTCTGTTAGATTTGTTCAACAGGATCTGGGTGGAGGGTCTCCTCCCAAATTCCTGGCGAATCGCTACTGTGCTCGCCTTTCGCAAACCAGGGAGAGATCACTCTACTCCGGCCGGTTTCCGCCCGATCTCTCTAACCTCTTGCGTGTGCAGGTTGATGGAGAAATTAGTAAATGTTAGATTAGGCTTTTTCCTGGACAGCGGAGGCCATCTGTTTTCTGCACAGTGCGGCTTCCGCAAGGTCCACTCCACGTCGGATGCTCTGCTCCGACTGGAAAATGCCGTCTGCGAGGCTTTCCTTCGTAGACAGCACTACGCCACGGTGTTTTTTGATCTGGAGAAGGCCTATGATACCGCATAGCGATACGGTATCATGGAGATTCTCCACACGATGGGGGCGAGGGGACGCCTCCCAATGTTTATATCTGAATTTTTGCGAGATCGTCGATTCCGCGTACGGGTGGGGGGAGCCCTCTCCGGCCCAAAGGAGCAGGAAGAAGGTGTCCCGCAGGAAAGTGTCCTCAGTGTAACACTCTTTGCCCTGAGCATCAACGGCATCACCTCGGTGCTGCCGGAAATGTTCTCGCTACGCTCTACGTGGACGACCTTTCGATCTCTTTTGTCGCAGCCCAGATGTCGACTACAACAGGTATTGAACCGCGTCTCTCGCCATGCCGAAGCGCACTGGTTTCGGTTTTCTTTCGACATGACTAAGGTGGTTCCCTTCGCCGCCATCCACGGCTCCACCCCGACCCAGATTTGTTTCTTAATGGAGTGCGCCTGGAAGTGGTTGAATCGCACCGTTTCCTTGGTCTTGTATTTGACCGACGCCTCACCTGGGAGGCTCATATTCGCAGCCTTAGGGTCTGTTGTACCCGCGCCATGTATATTCTCCGTTCCTTTACGTTCAGCGCTTGGGGCGCTGATAGGGCTACTGCCTTTATTTTTTATCGATCCTTTGTTCGTTCGAAGCTCGACTACGGATGCGAGTTTTATGTATCCGCAGCCGAGCATTTATTGCGGAAGGTGGATTCGATCCACCACACCGGCCTGCGGCTTGCGCCGGGTGCCTTCTGCACTTCCCCAATTGAGAGCTTGTTGGTCGATGCTGGGGAGATGCCACTCGCTCTACGCCGCGTACAGTGCATCACTCGCCTGTACACGCGAGCCCGGCGCCTCCCTCAATCGCCAACAGCTCTCACTGCATCCGCAGCTGATCTCGACGGTGCCTATGCTGCCGAGAGACGCCAGTCATACCTTAAGCCCTTTGGGTTTAGGGCCAGGAAACTCCTTCGAGAGCTAGGTATAGCTCTCGGGCCGGTGGCGCCTCTGGTTCTGCCCAGGACGCCACCCTGGAGGGTACCACATTTGGCTATTTGTCGCCACGCCTCTGCTCCCTAAGATGGAACAGCGCCGGGAGTATTGCGTTTGACCTTTTTGGAGCACACCTCGTGTCACGCTGGAACCGTGCCAGTGTATACGGATGGCTCCAAGTCCGAAGAGGGGGTCGGCTTCCACGCCGCATCCCCTCTGTTTGACGTCAGCTGGGCTCTGCCATGCGTTGTGTCTGTGTTCACGGCCGAGCTGGTGGCAATACACCACTCGGTACAGGAGATTACGCGAGGTGCCCAGTTCGGAGACCGGATTGTGATCTATAGCGACTCACAAAGCGCCCTGAGTGCTCTCGGGGCATTGGAATCTCCACATCCCCTGGTTCGCGATATCCGTGACGGTACGGTTTTGGCGAGCCGGGCGGATGTCGAGATTATCTTCTGCTGGGTTCCTGGACATGGAATTGCCGGGAATGAGGGCGCCAAAAAGTCCGCGAGGACTCTGCAACCCGACCATCGTTTCGCTCTTCCTCACACCGACTACATGGCAGGAATACGGGCAGCTCTTCGGACTGCTTGGCAAAGAAGATGGGAGACGGTCGAAGGGAACTTAAAGTTGCGTGCCATTGCGCCGCGACCGTTCCTATTGACCTATCCCCCAATGCCGCGACAGCTTCAGGTCGCTTTCCTTCGTCTCCGAATCGGACACACTCGTGTGACGCATCGCTATTTGATGGAGCGTTCGCCTGCGCCCTATTGTGACGACTGCCTCGTCCTCCAGACTGTTTGGCACATTCTTGCCGAATGTCCCAGTTTGGGTGATCTTCGCGCACGCGACCTGCCGCGGCACCGGGATGGGCGGGGTCGCTACCGCCTGTCCTTTGTACTCTGGACGAGTGCATGCACATTGACTGATGGACTTTTTGACTTTTGGGGGGAGGCCGACCTTCTCCCTTTTATTTAACTAGGTTTTTTTTTTGTAGGGCGCATGATCCTGCACCGGAGGGAGGGGGACCTCCCCCTGACGCCGGAGGTTGCTTCATGATTGTTGTGATCTTCTTTTTTTATCATTGTTTTCATATTCTTATTTTAAAGTAGCTTAGTGCTAGGCTGTCTTGATTTCCTGGACTTATGCCCAAGTGGGCAGTCGCCAGATAGGCTCCTAAATTAAAAAAAAAAATTGTTCCAACCCGATATCAGGAATACACCCTCCACCCTCTCCCTCATAAAGGTGCATATCAAATATGTAACATGGGCAGCCATACTGTAGCTAGCTCCAACACCTGCAGGGTGCTGTTCCAGCTGCACCAATTTTCAGGATTGGGCAGGTTTTGAAGACTTATATGTCATCTTGATCTCAAGAAACCCAAGTTCTCATCAATAAACTACGCAAGCTATATAACTTGCACACATTCCATCTTCTATCATTACCACTTTACAAACTACTGCTTATAAACCTTCTAATAATATCCATAAATTTTAGCGCCATTTTTTAAAAAGTTAATAATAGTAATAACAATCAGGAATATTGGGGATGGGGGATATATATAGGTGTCTAGTAAGAGAGTCATTTCGATTTCCTGCATTGATCATGACAGTTGATGACCAAGGATTCAGTATTAGCATGTGTTAATGTGATTGAAGAGGGATAAAAAAAAGTCACCAAATGCTGTCAAAGGTCATTTGATGCACTTTGGATTATTATCAAAGAGTAGGTTCCTCATGTAGGTTTAGTTACACTTATTCATCTTCTATAATACATTTCTGGCCCTATGGCAGTAGAGTATTTATCGTATCGTAGTGATAAACTATTGAAATTATTCCACATATATTTATTCTGAAGTGTCTAATTTCTTTTATTCTGATTTTCCAAATGATAGATTAGTTTCCTTTTTTTTTATTTGGTGCAAGCATTTTTTTATTCACTGGATGCTTTCTCTGTTAGGTCGGATTAAAATTGTAATGATTTTTAGCAGCCTGAGGCTTTTTCTTCATTGGATGCTTTATCTTTATAGGTGAAGAAAATATTTTGTATCTGACATTAGCACTCAGCTTTTATTCCACAGATAGTGACTGTGAGTCAAGGCTTGCCAGCCTCAGCATCTTATTCAAGTTTACAAGATAAATTAAGGATGCGCCTGGAATATGAAGATAGCAGAAATATTACATTCCCTATATCTGATCAACTAAAACATTGTTCATATTGCAGTTATACATCTACTCACCTTACTAACCTCAAAGATCATATTGCATATAAACATACAAAAGTGCGAAAGTTTGCCTGCTCTACTTGTGACAAAAGATTTGTAAATAAAAGAGAACTTGCCATCCACTTCAGAGTACATACTGGTGAGAAACCCTTTGAATGTGCCATATGTTTGAAAAGGTTTCGCCAAAAAATTCATTTGAGAGTTCATACAGCTACTATGCATACTCAACAGTAAACACTATATTATATTATTTTGAAAATGAATTCTTTTTAGGATTTCATATTTACACTATGTGGTGAGTGTTTTCTTTACTTTGCTCTTCAAATAAATTGATAGTTTGAAATTGATTATATTTAGAGAGTAAATAAAATTGATTCCTCTTGTTAGTCTAGAGCCTTTCATTTTGTGTATACAGTATAGATGTGATTTGTATCTTAGTACAGTAAACCCTCGATATAACGAACTATATAGGGTGGGGGGGGTCGGTCATTAAAAGCGATGGAAATAACGAACCAAGTTCATTATAGGAGAAGAAGTCCTCGAAGCCATTCTATGGAGTAGTAAGTAGCACTTGTGAAGAGAGGAAGGAGGAGGAGGAAGAAAATGCCAGAACAAGCTCTCCAACACGATGTTTACAGCCAACTGAGCTGTGAGCCAGTGAGTGGGTGTGCTGCGGCGCGGCGTGTAATGCTTGCCTGACTGAACACAATGTGATGACCCAACCAACCATCGGATTTAACGAACTTTGATTCATTAAACCCGATGGAGTTCGGTCAGGAAATTTGGTTTGTTATATTTGAAATTCGTTATAGCAATGGTTTACTGTAATTATATCCACCAATGCAGGTGGGGTTTGAATTTATTGGCTTCCCTCAGCAGGCCAAGATCTTACTCATTTAATTTTTAATTTGCGCATTAGCACAATTGTGTGTCCTTTTTGATATTAATATTTTCCTAGAAGTCTCCTCATAGTAATTAATTTGAATGCAATGTGTAAATAGTGAAAGTTGAATGTACAATAGGTCAAAACTACTTGAACTACCCAAGAGTAGAGTATGCCAAAGATTGTGCCATTGATGATGGAACTGTATAGTAGAACTAGACAAGTTTCTACACCTTATCAAGACAGGTTGCTGAAGAATGAGAGCAGGTAGAAAAAATTAACTTACCTTCCTTGCCCAAATAATGGATCCTCCCAAACTTCTTTTTTTGTATATTTAGGCTATGTATTTTATCTATATTCTTACTTCTAACTTCACCGCTTTTATGAACCTTTTTAGGACCTCTACTGGTGATGTGATTAGTTTCTCCCTTTTTTTTTAATAAATTGACCTTATTTGCAGGGGTTTAGTGAGAAGTTAAGATTACTGACTATACAAAATCAACTTTTAAAGAGAGTTGTATGCTGTATGATGCAAAATTGTGACAGGGTGATTGAATTTAAGAGGTAGAAACCTATGTTATAGAATAGGTAATGTCTGCAATTGGCGATTCAGGCAATACGTGGAGAGAATTAAATTTTGATTGGAGACTATATGAAGAGATAGGAAGTATTCTGGCTTGGAAAATAGGTGGAAAGACAAATCTCATATTCTGAGTATTCTGACTGCCAAGGAGACTGTCCAAGAGTATGTAAAAGATAATGTTATAACAATTAGTAAATGGTAGGTGCTATTCTAAACAGGGTAAACTGTAAAGTATAAAGCCCATGAGGGAAACTGTTAACCACCAATTATGCCTAAATCTGCCATTTTCAAAAGATAAAAGAAGGCAAGTCTGTGAATCTTGCATTTAAATATGTCATGATTTTTCCTATCCTACATAGTAGCTATGGCAAGTCATATAATATATAAGAATTAAGTATTGAATCATTTTTACAATGCTCTTTAAGTCTTATATCTTCTATATTTTGCTCAAGAAATCCATTGTTTGTAGAAATGTGTTTGTCAAAATTGGAAATGTTCTTTTTTCATTTCTGTACTTAATTGTATCATTCCTACTGAATTTATATTAGTATTACATATATATATATATATATCAAATTTCTCATACAGTCGCGCATGATCTTATTCCAATAATGGTGATATTTCTATGAATATAGTTAATGCACTTTCTTTTCTCTTAAATACCAAAAGATGTGTATCGTTTCTTTTGGTTGGCCTTAATTTCCTCATCTTTATTAGATCTTTTGTTAGCGTAGAATGGGGCAAGTAGGCCTGCTTTTTTTTTCTTTTTTTTTAACTGGACAATAAATACAAAATCGAGTTTCATTGATTTTATTGCAGGAACATATAAACCGATCTTTTGGTTCTTTGAGGTAATAATATGGATTACATAAGGCTTTTGATTAAAGAGGCATAAGAGTTTAAACACAAGGCTCACTTACC
Organism: Ceratothoa steindachneri; assembly: GCA_963969495.1. Taxonomy (NCBI): domain Eukaryota; kingdom Metazoa; phylum Arthropoda; class Malacostraca; order Isopoda; family Cymothoidae; genus Ceratothoa; species Ceratothoa steindachneri. The sequence goes on along the minus strand of OZ018331.1, from coordinate 7,768,026 downwards.
CCATGTTTTGGGGCAAGTGGGCCAACAGATGGAACCTAAAAGATGACCTTTAGAGATTTCAGTAGTTGTGGGCACAGGTGGGCACCGTTAATCAAACGTTAACTTTGTTAACCATAAATCCATTAACTAAAAAATTAACTTCAATAACCGTTAATTAGTTAATTCTTTAAAAATGTAATGGAAGTTATCAATAAATCACTAACGTTAATTTTTATTATAGAAAAAAACAAAAAATCAGCTCTTGATCTAAACAACTTAAAAACACCTTTAAAAAGTGCCATAACTATAAAATCAGCCATTTTTGGTCTTTATAAGGGCTTTAGAACCCCCAAACTATTAGTTTTTTTACTTGAGTTAAAAAAGGCTGATTTCATAGTTTTAACTTTTAAAACATGTAAAGAAACCTGGTTTCATAGTTTTGGACCTTTTTTAAGTTTTTAAAGTCTTTTAGAGCCAGAAAAGGCTAAAAACTTTAATGAAACACAATATTAGTAATAAACAAAAAAAAATTATTGATAAAGTGGCCGAAAGAAATAAAAATAAAATATGAAAAACACGATATATTCACAATTTAATTTTCCCTCTTCTCGTTCTCCATTTTGTTCATGAGATGCATGTTGCCCTTCATGAAAATTAGCATGTCAAAGTTTTTATCAGACAAGGATGATCTCTTTGCACTCAAGATGTCCTTACCCATAGAGAACAAACGCTCCACTGCAGCACTGGAGGGCATGGCTGTGTTGAACTTGATGAACAAGTCCAGCAACCCTTGCTCACCCAAGAAGGCAGAATCTGTCAGAAAGTCCTTGGAGTTGGTCTCCAACTAGATCTTGACCAAGTTCTGGGCCTTGTTCTTGAGTGATCTGTGGCTCCTGCCTCTCTCTTTTGGCTGATTTGCACCTCTGAAGAAGTCATCCTCTTCCTCCTCCTTATTGTTGCTGCCTCATGGCCTCCTGACCTTACCCTCCATGCTTTTGCTCACCTTAGTGTTGTCATAGTTATCCAACCAGATGAGGCGCTACCTGGTGTGGAAGGCGTCAGTTAGCTGGCATTCCTCATCCTCTAGGAGGGTCCTAAACCTTTTGTTGATGCCTGCCAGAAGTGCGTTGACCAAGAGGCTGCAGTAGATAAGGCCCTTGGAGTTAAAGTCTTTGAGCCTGAAGATTGCTGTCTCAACTGTTGGCAGCAGAGTTCCAAGGTAGGCTTGTTCCTCCCCCTAGATCTTGTTGAGTGCTTTAGGCCATGGGTGACATGACCTGGAAATAAAACAATGGAGAATTAGTAAATTTTAGAAATTCAAAAAATAATATATATTATTTATCTATTACCTTGGCATACTCCTTCATTAAGTTGACATCCTGGTCATTGAAGCTATTGACTTTCAACTGGGTCATGACTCTGTGGAAAACAGGCCTATTAGTGTCAAGGATGGCATTAAGGACCACCAAAGTCATAGGTGGAGTTCCACCTCATCATGTTGGGGACAACCAGCGTAGATGCTGTCTGATGCCACAGTGCTGCGATCCTGGTGGTTCCAGAGGGCACGTGCCTTGGCAATGGCAGCCTTGTAGGGCCTCTTGAACACTGCACTCTGCAGTGCATCATCTGAATCCTTGCTGGCAACTAGGTTGAAGGTGTGGGTTAGTAGATTGATGGGATTGACAATGACAGCGTCAACATCATCAGGCACAGCCAGGGAGTCTTCCAGGGAGACATACTCCAACTCCTCATCCATGGATCCAGCCCACAAGGTAGCCTCAGCAGCATCATCAGGGTCGGTGTCCACATTCTGAACCACTGGCAGATCTGGCAGTGTGTCATCCTCTACCCCAAACTGGACAAAGGCCTTTACAAAGTTGCTACCATTGTCTGTGGTAATCCGGGAATAGAAAGACCGTCTAAGTTTTTTATAAAATTACAGCCATTAAATATTACAATTGAATTGAGTTTCTAAATAAAAATAATCTACAATTTATGTGAAAATATTTTCTGATAGAAATTGTTAATAGAACTAATTGACTAATAGTCTAATAAGTAATATTAATATAATATCATCTATCTAACCTGGTGACTTTTTTCTCAATGTGGAATTCATAGTGGACGTTGACCATGGCCTGTACAAGCAGATAATAGGTATGATGGCCTCTCAGCCTGATCCATGTGAGCACTGCTTTCTGCCTCTGCCTGGTGGTGGGGTCCAACTTGTGGACAGTCATGCCCAGGTAGCCTTTCTTGTGGGCATACCAGCAGTCAGCTGTGGTGGCCACCCACTTAACATCGCCAAGAACTCTGAAATTTGAAAAAATATAAGTTTTTAAGTTAAACTTTAAATATTGGGAATATAAAATTATGTCAAGTCGTCACTTACCTGATCAAGTACTGCCAAAGGACTCAGCAATGGTTTGATGGCGTGCTTTCTTGTCAGAAGGAGGTGGAAACAGACTCAATAATTCCGAAGTGCTGCTGCCGCTGTTGGAATCAGAAGAAAACCTCTTCTTGGTTTTTCCATAAGATGAACCTACTTTGACCTTCTCTTTAAACTGCATGAACTTGGTTGGGTGGGTCCTCTTGATGTGCCGCTTGAGGTTGTTGAGGCTTGTCATATGCCCCTTGATTGCCACAGCCCTGGGAAGCCACAGCTCGCAGTCAAAAATCAAACTTGTCTCCTTCCTTTGACTTGATCAAGAAGTAGTTATCCAGGTGGGGCCAGGGGTTCTGGGCACTGGCAGTTTCAACCTCAATGTCAACACTGTTGACATCAACAGATTCAGCATCTGTCGACTCAACATATTTGAGTTCTTGAGATGCCATGGTGACTTATAAAATTAAAAAATCGCACTAGTGTCTGAATTGAAAATCTGAAAATAATAAAAAATTCAAAATCACACTAGTGTCTGTGAAAAATTAAGTGATAGGTTTTGTAATGGTTTTCTGTTCTAGTTATTTATTTAGAAGAACTTAAATTAACTATATATGGAAAGAGGTTTATTAAATTAATTTGAACATATAAAACATCAGAGTAGAAAAGTGAACAAGTGCAGGAGACTGTAGCCAGCCTGCGGACAATAGTAGCAATATAATATTTGTTGTACAATATGCAATAATAATAATATATATAAGTACTGTATTTTAATTTTAAAGGTATACCTGGGCCAATATATATTCTATTGAATCATTAATCAACACGCATTTTATATGGATATTAAGCTATATCATCAATTAGAGTCTAAAATCTTAATATAAATATTTGAAACTATTATATAACCTCTCTCCCCCACAGCACACAGAGGGAGGAAGAGGGTATTGGAAAAAGGGTGGGAGAATGGCCCTTCACACACACACTCACATTCGCTCCACCACAATGTGGCTAATTAGTAATTAACAGACTGGATTCTACAATATAGAAAATATAATTTGGCTAAGCAAATACTAGAATATCAAATGAATGTATGCAAATGTTTAATATATTATAATAATGAAACTTGACTAATTTATTTTCTTTTAAATAACACTAATGGTATCGCTATAATAACATACTCACGTTGTAACCGTAATAGCTCTCCAGAGTAAAATGAAGCCTCTTTCTACATTATAGCTCTGCGTTGCATGCTATGGTGTAATATCTTATTTGTTTATTAAAGAAATTTTATATGATCTATTAATAGAAAATAATTGATTAAATATCGAATACATATTTTAAACTCACAATTTGAAGTTTGATTTAAAAGTTTTTTATAATAATAAGGGGCATTATATCGGGGTTGAAAGAATGATGCATACATTTTAAATATGCTAAGACCTACATCTGTATTTAAAATCTGAAAATAATAGAAACTTTTAAACATTTACCGGTTTTTATGAAATTATTTTGTTTAGTAGACTTGAGTTAATGGAATTAATTAGTCCGATAATGATTTTCAAAGTTAACTTAAAAGTTAAATCATTAACAAAAATGTTAACTTTGTTAATTAACGATTAACGGTTTAGTGTCCAGGTTTGGTTGTGGGCCATGACAGACAAACTTAATTAGCCTATTTTGGGGTATCAAACTAAGGAAATTAGAAAAATCTAACCTCTTCACCCTAATTAGCTCCTTTATAATTGATAAAATTAACTGGTCTATTAAAAGGCAATATAAGAAACACAAACACAACACTCCAGGTTCAGTGTTTGAAATGCTAACACACTTGTGCTTCAAGATTGTGGAAAAATTGAGCAGGGAATGTCATCCTATCTTTCACAATGTTGGGTATGGTCAGTTTCTTTACAATATCTTTAGTAGGAGTTTCATCTTCATCAGAATTTGCAGGTTTTCCAAATGAAATGAACTTATCACTTAGTGCATGTTTGTTTCTCAGATACTCATTCATTCCTTATGTCATCATCAGTACACAGATGAAGCAGCTTGCCTATAGAATGAAATGCTTGTTTTTTTCTCCTGCAAAATGTACAATTACATAGTCCTGTTTATTGCCAGAAGAACCCGCTTTATCAAGGAAGCTTTTAATAAACGGATGCAATTCTAGTTTATTGAATGAATAGCCATAGTTGCCTAAAACTGCTACATGTTGGGCTATAGACTGCTCTTCTAGAGATATTTGTTTAATCAATCATAAAATTATGTGGTCAGTGGTGTCTTGTAAAGGCAAACAAACTGTAGTAGAGTGTAGCATCAGCACTGATGTACATAGGGAGTAAAATTAATGTTTAGCAGTTATGGCATCTTTGGCCTCAAATGAAAGGTGTAAAGTAACCAAAGTAAACTAACGTAAGAGTTTACAACTCACATAATGATTATCTCTGTAATGTTCCTGGAGTTTTGTGCATGTTTCATGGAGGATTGTATGAGTGGTGTGGGTTTACAATAGAATAATTGCCATTCTGTGGGGGGTCATGGTAGTATTTTATGCATAGGACATCTTCTGTTTTAGAGGGGGGTGATGGTCTTGGTGCAATTTGCAGTGAGGCAGATTACTTTCTTTTGTCTTATGTGTATACTGTGAGTGGATGCAAGATTGGGTGACCAGGCTGTTGATGGAGGTTGGAGCTTGAATGTGTGGTTCCCACAAGTGATTAGTGAGGGGGAGGGGCATTCTTGTGGTATGAAAAACTTGTATCCACCACACCATAGCCTGATCAGATGAAGATGGCAAAGATACCCAAAGAATTGAGGGGAATAAAATGAGAGAAACAAAGAACATGGCAAATGATGGAACCAAAATGGGCTACAAAACAAAGCCCAGAAGATAAGCAAAATAAGCGATGGGGATATTTTCCCCTCATTTAAACCACAATAACAACAAGGCTGCATCACACAGAAAGTCTGTTAAGAGGTATTTGCAAAGAGAGTGGAAGGATGTGAGAGTTTGTGGAAGAGAGGGCTTCAGATTCCCCTACAGGCATTGGGGCTAGAAGGGCAAACTGCAGCTGTTGAGGCCAGGACCACACACATACCTCAAGATGTCACCTGCCATCCTTTTATGGGTCCATAAAAGGGTAGGAAAATTAAAGATGGTGGTGATGGGAGGTGTATAAGAAGAATATAGAAATACAGAAATACCCCCCCCCCCTTGACCAAAAAGAATGGACGAATGGTGGTTGGCGATTAGCCTGCGAAATAGGTGAAAGGGTAAGAGAGAGGAAGTAGCAAAAATAGTAAACTAGAAATGTCTAGGGATAAAGTCCAGGTAGATTCAAACTAGTTTGAGACTCCTGGGGCACTGGAGCTGGGTAGGTGTGCCACTCCTCAAAGTACCACTTGTAAGTCTACATCTCCCCCCTCTTTTTGGCGGGGCAAAGCATTGGACATTCTGCCTGGGCCACTGGTTCACCCTCAGTTAGATAAAAAAAAATCAGTGTATGCAGGGAGTTAGCCGTCTAATGGGAGAGGCATTTAGCCTGCTGGGTGGGTGCAGGCAGCTCTAAACACACACGATCAATCACAACACAGCTGACATTCCTTTCCCTACACATATCCTACTGGTGACCTGGACCCCGTAAGGGCGCGACGATTTGCCATTCTGGCCGCCGTGCTGACGGGACTCAGCACCCCGTCCGGCCCCAGCCTAGCCTCTCTTCCTTCCTTCAAAACACTTGTTTCCTCTCTTTTCACAGAACCTCTCCCACAACTTTCTCTGGTCAGCCTCTAATTTCACAGGGTAGATGCTGACCTTCCTTTCAGCCAACCGTCCCGCATCGGAGCTGAGGGGGTGGGGGACAATGTTCCCTAACCCCTGAGCTCCGGTCTGGGGTGGCTGGTTTTTAACTACCTGCTTCATCCCCACCCATACCATCCTCACATCCCTTTTCCTCTCGTCTTCAAAATCTATCATTTATACGCCGTGTCCAAGGTGGAGCCGCCATGCCGATGGACTGCCAGGCCACCAGGCGGGAGGGGTGGTCCCAAATGGCGGCGCCTGGCTCTGCTGGGCCTGTAAGCACCTCTCGCAGTGCGGGCTACTACGAGAGGTGTGCGCTATTGCATCCCGTATTAAAAGAAGGGTCACCATGCCCAATGATGAAAATCACACCAAAAAAACCCAACCAACAACGGAGCCGCCCTCGGGCAGCTCCAGCAAAAAAATGGAGGTCCCCCCCCCTGTGCTTGCACAGGGGACCCTCCATATTTCTCTAACCGGAGAGGAGGCTTACTCCTCTCCTTCGCCTACGGGTGCAGGGGACTCCCCCTCACCCCCTTCTCTGGAGGTGCTTTCGGGCACCTCCCTTTTCCCAGCGGCAGTCCCCTCTTTTCTTTCCAAGGGGACTGCCAAGAAAGCCAGCAGGCAGCCCTTAGCCAGCCGCTCCCCATCAAAGCGGCTCGGTAGGGCAAACCCCCTTAGGGGGGAGAGGCAAGCCAGGCCCCTTCGGTCGCTTCCCTCAAAAGACCTGCTGGCAAAAATATTAAACCTTGCCGGGGTCAAGGCCTGTGCCTCCCCAAACAAGACTGGCGACACTGCCAAGGGGACCTGCAATGTCCTGGGAGGGGATGGCCAACTGGAGGCCCCTCCCGTGATAGACATTGTCCTTGAGGAGACCCAGCCTCAGACGGTAGGGCCTTCCATGGGGGGGAATTCGGGCTCGGCGCCAAGCACCGAACCCGAGTCCGCCCCTATGCAAGGTCCTCCTCAAATGGCTGAGGGCTCCGAGGCAGTAGAAGGAGGGGAGGGATCTCCTCCGACAGGTGCCCCTACGACAACCAGGACCTTCTCCATTTCGGAGAGGGACCTGGCTGAGGCCGGTCCATCTGGCCTAGGGGCTTCTGCCGGCGGAGGTGAAAAGCGGATTCATTCCCCGCCCTCCTCTCCAAAAAAGAAGAAGACTAAAAGGACAAAAAAAGACTCGGGGCTCCTCTCCATCCGCGGGGGCTGCGGGGACGGATGGGTCTGCTGCCACTTTGGTAGGCGACCAAGCCAAGATCGGCACATCCGGCCCCTCTACCCCCTCGTGTGCGGAGCCCCTGACTAAGACCAAGAGTGCACAGGGCGGAGCCTCGATGACATCGGGGCCCCTCATTCAGAGGTTACCTGGCGTTTTCGAGCCCGCTGGCTTCAAACGCTTCCTCGTTATTCGCTCCACTGATGGCACCATGTTGTCCAAGGGCAACATGATCCATCAGAGGAGAGGATTAGCTAGTGCAATTGGTAGAGAGCCGAAGGTAACCCGTTTCTCGGACGGGAGCCTTCTGGCGAATGCGGCGAATCCCGCCGAGGCGGCCAAGATAAGTGCTCTTCGGACACTTCATGGCACCCCGGTGAGTGTGACGCCGCACTCTACCATGAACTTTGTAAAAGGAGTAGTTTATGCGAGGGAACTCGTTGACTACTCCATAGAAGACATCACCCTAGAGCTGGCCGACCATGGGGCGGTCAAGGTCGAACGTGTGATGAGAAAACAGGGAGGGGCCTTGAGACCCACCCCTACACTCTTCGTCACGTTCGACTGTGACAAGGTCCCTGAGTCGGTGCGTGCCGGTTGGTACCGCTACCGCGTGAAGGCATTCGTGCCACTGCCGCGGCGGTGCTATTACTGTCACCGCTTCGGCCACACGAATCGATCATGTAGACGTGCAAATTCGGGGTCACCCGAAATCTGTGTAAATTGCTCCAAGGTCGCACAGGATAAGTCCAAATAGTGTGTGGCCAAGTGTGTCAATTGCGGAGAGCCGCACCCTGCTTCTTCGAAGCAATGTGGTGCATATCTCCTTGAGAAAGAAATCCTGGCCGTTCAGGCCCAGGATCGACTCTCATTCCGCGAGGCTAAGGACTTGGTCCTGGCGCGCCCGGCTCTGCCTGGGACGTCATATGCCTCAATAGTTAGAAAAGCACCCTCTGCTCCTGGCCCATCCAGGCCAACGAGCACGGTTGTTTCCGCGCCCATTCGGAGCCCTTCTGCGGGCTCTACTACACCCGGGCGCTCCCCTGGTAGAGCTGGCGGCATTAGGGTTCACACCCAGCCCCGGCTAATACCAGGGCTCCCCCCTCTTCCCCCAGCGTGACCGTTTCCCGTAAGGCGAAACGGCCACGCGCCTCCACAGAGTCGTTAGACTCACAGGAGGCAACACCCCTGAAGATAGTCGCTAGGCCATCTTCCGGGGTTCCTAAAGCTGTTCCCCGAAAGGAGGACAGCAACAAAGGAGCTTCGGCCCCTTCGCCCACGCCCCGAGGTGGAGCGAGTGGCTCGGAGACGGTGGTTCCTCGAAAAGAGGGCCCCCCGCCTCCCAAGCCGCAACGCCCGCCTAAGGTTTCGAGGCGGAGGGAGGAAAAGACTCGCATGGCGAGCCCAACCTCCCCCAATAAGTCCTCGAAGGCGACAGCGCTTTGTCCGGCCAACAGCGCCCGGGGTTCTGCCCCCGGGAAGCGTACGGCCATTCCCGTGAGGGTCTTCAATTCGAGGAGGGCCCCCGCGTCTCCTCCGAGATAGGCCTGGAGGGCATATTCCTTCAATGGAATTGCCGTGGACTCCGGGCCAACTGGGAGGAGCTGCGGAGGCTCGTCTCGTCCCGTTCCCCGTTAGCTATTTTTTTGCAGGAGACCATGCTAGGCGCGTGCCCTCTGCCTGCCCTCCCGGGGTATAAGGGTCTTGCGACCCCACCACCGCGGGATGGCCGGGCTGGGGGATGCGCGGTTTACACCCGGCATGATGTCTCCGTTCTTCCTTTCTCTTTAGATACCTCCTTTCAGGCAGTGGCTGTGCAGCTGCACCTGGATAGGAGGTATACTATCATTTCTGCGTACATTCCACCGTCAGCTGACTTCGACGCGGGGGACTTCCGCCGCGTCGTGGCACGGTTGCCGAGGCCCTATCTCTTGCTTGGAGATCTGAACGGCAGGCATCCTCTCTGGGGAGATTACTCCATAAATCCCAGGGGACAAGTCCTTGCCGATCTGATCGAAGAGCTTGAGATGGGTGTCCTAAACGTGGATGAGTTTACGCATCACTGTCCGAGAACCGCTTCATTTTCTTGCCTTGACCTATCTTTGTGCTCTTTGGATGCACAGCCTGATTTTGATTGGGGGGTGGTCGATGACCTCCATGGTAGTGATCACTTTCCCATTCAAATATCATTTTCAGGGCAACTGCCGCCTGAGAGACCACTTCGGTGGTGCTTGGCGCGGGCGCGGTGGCCTGCATTTCAGGAAATGACTGAATTCTCTATCTCAGTCGAGGAGTTTAGGTCGGTAGATGAGGCCGTTGAGTTCTTCTCCGGCAACCTCATCGCCGTAGGCCTGACTACTATTAGTAGGACGTCTGGCCGTTTTGCACGCCGACCACTCCCATGGTGGTCGGCCGAGTGTGAGACGGCCCTCAAACAGAAGCGTTATGCCTACATGCGCTATAAGCGCCGCCCGAACGATTTCACTGTCGCTGAATTTCGTCGGGCTAGGGCTAGGTTCCGGTATATTTCGAAGCACGCCCGCCGCTCTTCTTGGCGGGCATACGTGTCTTCACTTAACGGGAAGACCCCTTTAGCTGAGGTGTGGAAGCGAGTCAAAAGGATTCGGGGCAAGTTCTCGCAGGACCCCCCTCCCGTTCTCCAGGAGAATGGGACCGCAATCTCGGACCCCGCGTCCGTGGCGGAATCCTTAGCGACCGCTTTTTCCGCATTCTCTAGCCGTGATGCTGCTCCGCCAGCATTCAATGCACGTCGTGATGTCGCGGAAGGCCGCTGGCTGGACTTTACCTCCAGAGGCGGAGAACCCTTCAACGACAAGTTTACTGTGAGTGAGTTGCGTTCCGCTCTCGCTTCGTGCGCGGACACCGCCCATGGTCCGGACGATGTCCCGTACGCCATGCTTCGACACCTGGGTGAGCGAGGCATGGCCTTTCTGTTAGATTTGTTCAACAGGATCTGGGTGGAAGGTCTTCTCCCAGACTCCTGGCGAATCGCTACTGTGCTCGCCTTTCGCAAGCCGGGGAGAGATCACTCTACTCCGACCGGTTTCCGCCCAATCTCTCTAACCTCTTGCGTGTGCAAGTTGATGGAGAAATTGGTAAATGTTAGATTAGCCTATTTCCTGGACAGCGGAGGCCATCTGTCTTCTGCACAGTGCGGCTTCCGTAAGTTCCACTCCACGTCGGATGCTCTGCTCCGACTGGAAAGTGCCGTCTGCGAGGCTTTCCTTCGTAGACAGCACTACGCCACGGTGTTTTTTGATCTGAAGAAGGCCTATGATACCGCATGGCGATACGGTATCATGGAGACTCTCCACACGATGGGTGCGAGGGGACGCCTCCCAATTTTTATATCTGAATTTTTGCGAGATCGTCGATTCCGCGTACGGGTGGGGGGAGCCCTCTCCGGCCCAAAGGAGCAGGAAGAGGGTGTCCCGCAGGGAAGTGTCCTCAGTGTCACACTCTTTGCCCTGAGCATCAACGGCATCACCTCGGTGCTGCCGGAAGATGTTCTCGCTACGCTCTACGTGGACGACCTTTCGATCTCTTTTGGCGCGGCCCAGATGCCAACTCTGGAGCGTCGACTCCAACAGGCATTAAACCGCGTCTCTCGCTATGCCGAAGCGCACAGGTTTCGGTTTTCTTTGGCCAAGACTAAGGTGGTGCACTTGTGCCGCCATCCACGGCTTCACCCCGACCCAGATTTGTTTCTTAATGGGGTGCGCCTGGATGTGGTTGAGTCGCACCGTTTCCTTGGTCTTGTATTCGACCGACGCCTCACCTGGGAGGCTCATATTCGCAGCCTTAGGGTCTCTTGTACCCGCGTCATGGACATTCTCCGTACCGCCTTACTTTTTTATCGATCCTTTGTTCGCTCGAAGCTCGACTACGGATGCGAGTTTTATGCATCCGCAGCCGAGCGTTTATTGCGGAAGGTGGATTCGATCCACCACACCGGCCTTCGCCTTGCGACCGGTGCCTTCCGCACTTCCCCCATTGAGAGCCTGTTGGTCGATGCTGGGGAGATGCCACTCGCTCTGCGCCGCGTGCAGTGCATCACTCGCCTGTACGCGCGAGCCCGGCGCCTCCCTCAGTCGCCAACAGCTCTCACTGCATCCGCAGCTGATCTCGATGGTGCCTATGCCGCCGAGAGACGCCAGTCATACCCTAAGCCCTTTGGGTTTAGGGCCAGGAAACTCCTTCGAGAGGTAGATATAGCTCTCGGGCCGGTGGCGCCCCTGGTTCTGCCCAGGACGCCACCCTGGAGGGTACCACATTTGGCTATTTGTCGCCACGCCTCTGCTCCCAAAGCTTGTACTGCGCCGGGAGTATTGCGTTCGACCTTTTTGGAGCACACATCGTGTCACGCTGGTACCGTGCCAGTGTATACGGATGGCTCCAAGTCCCAAGAGGGGGTCGGCTTCCACGCCGTATCCCCTCTGTTTGAAGTCAGCGGGGCTCTACCAGGCGCTGCGTCTGTCTTCACGGCCGAGATGGTGGCAATACACCACTCGGTACGGGAGATTACACGACGTGCCCGGTTCGGAGACCGGATTGTGATCTATAGCGACTCACAAAGCGCCCTGAGTGCTCTCGGGGCATTGGAATCTCCGCATCCCCTGGTTCGCGATATCCGTGACGCCACGGTTTTGGCGAGCCGGGCAGATGTCGAGATTATCTTCTGCTGGGTTCCTGGACATGTAGGAATTGCGGGGAATGAGGGCGCCAAAGAGTCCGCGAGGACTCTGCGACCGGACCAGCGTTTCGCTCTTCCTCACACCGACTACATGGCAGGAATACGGGCAGCTCTTCGGACTGCTTGGCAAAGAAGATGGGAGACAGTCGAAGGGAACTTAAAGTTGCGTGCCATTGCGCCGCGACTGTTCCCATGGACCTATCCCCCAATGCCGCGGCGGCTTCAGGTTGCTTTCTGTCGTCTCCGAATCGGACACACTCGTGTGACGCATCGCTATCTGATGGAGCGCTCGCCTGCGCCCTATTGCAACGACTGCGTCGTCCCCCAGACTGTTCGGCACATTCTTGTCGAATGTCCCAGTCTGGGTGATCTTCGCGCACGATACCTGTCCCAGTACCGGGATGGGCGGGGTCGCTACCGCCTGTCCCTTGTGCTTGGGACAGATTCGTGCACACTGACTTGTGGACTTGTTGACTTCTTGGGGGAGGCCGGCCTTGTCCCTATTATTTAAGCAAGGTTTGTTTGTTTTGTTTTTTGTTTTTTTGCATTTGTTTTGTTTTTTGTTTGTTTTTTTTCTTTATTTGCACGCTCCTGCGCCTGGGGGACCTCTCCCCGACGCACCAGCTTGCTTCCTTTCCCCCTTTTGGGGTGTTGTTTTTTTTTTCTCTCTTTAATTTCATTTTAAAGTAGCCTAGAACTAGGCCAGTTTTAATACGGCGACTAATGCCCAAGTAGGCAGTCGCCAGATAAGCTCTTAAAAAAAAAAAAAAAAAAAAAAAAAAAATGGTGACCTGGAATGCTACTCCCTTTGGCCGCAAAAAGTTCTTTGCTCGCTGTTTAGTGACAAAAATGTACTACCACTATTTCCCCCAAACTAGAAATGGCTCTAGGTGCCCTCAGATTTGCCAGCGATTGTCACTCTGATCTTTATGTGCATTTAATTTTCTTGCTGTGGATCTTCTTGACAATATTAACTAACCAAATGATGAAACCAAAAAGTATCCATACAATATAATTTTCACATCCATCTTTAATTTATATGATTCAAATTATGACAGTTTTGAAGTGACAAAGGATTTTCTGTGGTCTTCTGTTTATAATTTGGACAAGTGAGGAATAATCTACAACATTCTGGAGTAGTTTGCGATCTGAGAGGGTAGACAGTCCAAACTTGAATGTATTCAAACGCGGATTAGATAATTATATAGGGGGGGAGGGTTAACTTTGGGGGATATTCTGGACTCATTTCTGTGGATGCAGTTTTTTATTATTGTATATTATGATTGATTTGGATTTTGACGAGTCTTGATGATGTTGCTCTTTGTTTTTGACACATTCCTGTGTATGGTTCAAATTGTATATTGTAGATGCATGATCTGACACAATCCTATGGATGCATTTTGTGGGTGGGTTTTGACAGATGCGGATGACCCTTTGATAGGCCCTTGTGGCTTTTGTCATCCGTGAAATTATGTTATGTTAACCCTTTCTCTGACATTGCAAACTCTACACACTTATTCATTAACTCATCATCACGACGAAAGGTAGTAAAATGTCATCCAACATCAAATTGAAAATAATTATGAAATTCAAATCTAAGATTAGTTACAAAGAAGATTTTTTAAGGAAGCTCTGGATTTATAATTTTTGCATCCACGTTAAAACAGAAAAGTCAGTCTATGTTTGTATGAGATAAAACAACAGCAAGAAGAGGCGGCATAGAAATGTCAAGCTGCTTGCATAAGTATCTAGCAATGTTTTGTGAGCCAAACATACAAAGACTGATGCTGTTTTCTGATGACTGTTCTGGCGTGAACGAAAACATTAATATGTCTCCTCTTCTGCCTAAGAATGATCCATCGATGCAATTTCTTAAGCATAAGGCACTACTTTCTTGTTCCTGGTCACTCCTACATGCTCTGTCATAGGCATTCTGGGAACATAGAAAGGTTATTAAAAATCCAAGAAAATGTCTATAATAAACAGCAGTATGTCAGTGATACGAATGGCATTCCAGGTGGTTGTAATGCAGCAATATTATCTTGATTTCAGTATACTGCAAGACAAAAGACTGATAACTTCCAGCAACTTGAAAAATGCCCGGGTGTAGTTTTATTGCTGCCACCTACAAAGAAAGATTCATTGTCAGAAAGAGCTACAATGAGGATAAACCAGCCAGTGGTGTCAAAGAGATACTCTTGAAAAGGAAACAAAATACAATGGCAAAACTGACCGACTTGATGAGGTATAACCCCACCAAAAAACAGCGACTACCATGAAGATGTCATAAATGCAGACAATGCTGATAATGACCATCTCAAAGATGTTGAGTAATTCCATACTCCACCCCATCCTCAAGTACATTATCTTCGGGCAAGGAAATCAGAAAACCTTTTCTGTTAGTAAAAAAAAATATTATTTTTTCTGTTAGTAAAAAAAATGATATTATTTACTGCTTCATTATTATTTTAAGAACATGCCCCCACCACAAATTTCAGCCATTAAAATTCATTTTTCGGACTTGTTTTAGGTGTCAGGAATACGAATATGCTATTTCAATACAGCTGCAATTCACTGACTTTTTGAATAAAAGATTTGTTTTACTATTAATTATATTCAATCTAAATGTTAAGAGCGCTCGTATCCTTCATTTAGCACTGCATAAAAGCAATGAACATTGTAGTACCTAGTGTTATCTGGTAATTAATTGCCTTTGAATTTGAAATATAAGTTGATTATTTTCAAAATGTTAGCTTCCTATAATGATGGGGTCTCCCCATGCACAATTCGAAAGCCCAGCATTAGGTTTGAATTCAAAGTGGTTGCAAGACGTCGTTACGCGCTACACTGTTCATTATTTTTATGTTGTGTGCTCTGAGTAATCAGATTGAGTATATTTAATTATAAGTAAGCAAATATTTCATCCAGAAAGTAAGTGAGTTTTGGCGGTATTGAAATAGCATATTCGTGTTCCTGACGCATAAAAACGTCAGAAAATACGTATTGTCTGAAATTCGTGTTATTAAAATTTACTCTTTGTTATTGCAATATAACATAGCCTAAACACAAACTAAACAACATCAACAGAACTAAGTGACTTATTACCTTCAAAACTTTCAATAATTCCCGGACTAACCTTGGTAGGACCTTGGCAATTATACCATTGGAAAGAAAAATGTAAATCAACATAAAGGTTTCAAATTTCGTTAGAATTGGCCGAATAGTTACGGTATGCCAAAAACACCTTGTAAAGTAAAACGGTTACCACCCGACCGACAACTTACGGACCAATATAGTAACATAGAGTCGCATACACGCGACTAAAGACCTAACCTACTCAAGCATCAAATTTCCGCAAGATAAAACCCAAACTCATTTAGTCAGGTTTACTTTTGGAGACAGTTGTTGAAAACGTGTATTTTTCGAAATGTGTTTTCTAAAAAAAAAAAGAAGAATTTATGTTTTGTTTTTGTCTCAATAAAATCTCAATCATCAGATTTACTTTTGCAGGCTGAGGATAAAATGCTGTATATATATATTTTGTAAATACAATATTTATAACAAAGTGCCTTCTATTTTGATGGAGTCGTTAAACTAGAATTACCAAGTGTTATTATTCGTTTATGTATCAATCACACCTTAAAATTGTGTGGGTGTCTCTTTATACATACATTCAACTCAATGCCTGCAAATTGTGCTTTTAAGTTGGGGTATGAATTCTTTCTGGAAAAAGTGTACATTCAGAAATACAAACAAATACATGCACTACCTCAGTTAAGAAATGTTGCATACCAACAGCATATTCAATTTGCTAGTTTTTTTTCTCACGGAATATTAAATTTTCAGACAATTCGAGTTCCTGAAAAACCTGTCTGTCTCCAAATTGGGCACACTTGCGGGACGCACCGCCATTTGATGGAGCTCTCGCCAGCGCCCTACTGTGGCGACTGCGTTGTCCCCAAGACTGTTCGGCACATTCTTGTTGAATGTCCCAGTCTGGGCGATCTCCGTGCACGTTGCCTGTCCCGGTCCGGGATGGGTGGGGTCGCTACCGCCTGCCCCTTGTACTCGGGACGAGTTCGTGCACATTGACTGGTGGACTTATAGACTTTGGGGGGTAGAAGCCGGCCTTCTCCCCTTTATTTAACTACTTTTTTTTGTTATTGTTGTTTTCTTTGTAGGTCGCACGCTCCTGCGCCGGGGGGAGGGGGAGCTTGCTTCCTAATTGTTGCCATCTTCCCTTTTTATCGTTGTTGTGTTTTCGTGTTCTTATTTTAAAGTAGCCTCGTGCTAGGCTGTCGGGATTCCGGCGACTTGTGCCCCAGTGGAAGCTCGCCAGATAGGCTCCTAAATTAAACAAATATCATGTTTTAAAAGCTAGCCAAACAATGATTTTACTCATCGTTTCAAATTAGGGTCATCATTAGGATAATTGTAATTGAAGAGTATTCATACTGAAATTAAGGATTTGAAGAAATTACAAGACCTATCAAGTGATAGTTTTCAGAGGTGTGGGGGGGGAGGGGTCCTTCATGAGACGCACATTTCGGTGGCGACTGCGTTGTCCCCCAGACTTTACGGCACATTCTTGTTTAATGTTCCCAATCTGGGTGACCTTCGCGCACGTTACCTGAGCTTGGTCGTTATCGCCTTGTACTCGGGACGGGTTCGTGCACACAGATTTGTGGACTATACGACTTTTTGGAGGGAGGTTGGCCTCCTCTTTATTTGATTCTTTGTTGTAGGTCGCATGTTGCTGCCCGGAGGGGGGGGGCTACCACCGACGCCGGAACGCGCTTCCTTCTTGTTGCCTTTCTGCTTTATTTTTTTTTTATTTGTTGTTCTCTTTTTAATCTTTGTCATTTGTTTTTTTAATTTAGCCTAATTTCATTTCGAAAACCTTCCTTCCTCCAGGAGGAAGGATCCCCAACCGTATAATGAAATTGACATAAAGGTCAGTATGACAATCTCTGGTGAGCCCGAAGGCACCAGGGGCTGGTCTTCTTTGGGGAGAGGTACCAGGAAGTATTTTATGTTTTGGCACCAAACTGCGTTCAGGGGGAACCCTCGTCGCCCCAGGGCAGAGGGAACTGTTCCGCGTCAGAGGTATGTGGATATAGATACCCATCGGCAGGATTTCATGGAACAGAGATAGTGTGTGTTGTGCTGCGAAGACGGGGAAGGAAAGAAAGCAGTGTTGTAATTGGGTATGTGCGTGATGAGGAGTGTAAGATCTACCCACCCGAATGCAGGGCTGAGCGCAGCGCGTCCACCAATCGCTATCACTACGTGCATTGTCGTCTGTGTTAGCTCATGCCGGGATCGAACCCGGTACTGCGACTTTGGCAGACCAACGCCGTATCCATTCGGCTAGCAAAGCTCTAATCTAGCCTAGTAGTAGACTGTAGTGTGAGTACGGCGTCTCTTCCTCTAGTAGGCAATCACCAGGTGGGTTCTTAAAATAAAAAAACGACAAACGTGCGTTGCTTTCCATCCCCTATCTCGGCTTAGTCGCCTTTTACGTACTGGAAGACCGGTACAAAGATGATGGTAGATGGCCAAGGGGGATATAAACTCATGTGGCATGTTCATGTGGACCAGTCTCCCAATGCTTTGACAGTATCAAGCCGTTTTATGTCGTCTCCGAATCGAATACACTTGCGGGACCCTGTGCCATCGGATCGTGCGCTCCGCTGAACTTTGCAAAGATTGCTTAGTACCCCATATTTCTGTTGCATGTCATAGCTTGGGGCTTTGTGGGCGGTACCTGTCCTGGTCACGTGACGAGTTGTTGGGCAATACGGGTGTTGAGGTAGGGAGGGCACAAATGCGTCCAGATATCACTTGACATCCCGACTCTGGGAACCGAGTTATATAAACAAAATCGCAATTAATAAAGTTAATTTGAAATATCAATTAATAAGCAAACTAATTGGCAAGTTCAGGGGACGCTTTATGAGGAAAGCGCAGATTCACAACTCCACGGAACGTGCAAACTTGTCGACGAGGAGAAATTGGTTGGAAACGGACCACCCTCGTGGAAGCAAAATATTGGAAAACACTAACAACTCATTCATATGATTTACAGGCTGCTGAAATGTATTGAATATTGGTCATAAATAGCCTGCATTGTGCAATAGACGGGTAAATGTTGACAGGAAAAAAGGTAATTTTGAATGGTATGCATTTTTTGTAGTGAACATTTTTACTTTTTTTCATAGGGAAAATACAATACTAATGCTATTAAGTTTCGCTTAATTCATTGTTTATTTCTTTATTATTTTTTATAGCAGATGACCTGCTATATAACCAGACGCGAGGGGATGGTGGATGACATTTGAGGCATGTCTCCTTCCCAGCCTCAACACCCAAAGGTTGCATTTCTGGGCCCAAATGCAACCTTTGATACGGCCTAGTTGCTAGGGGGTCCTCTTCCTCTGAGGGGGCTCGAGGGTCGGACGGGGAGGGCAGACAAAGACTAAAGTATCAACTGCGCTGAGTGGATCCTCGATTATGTGAAGGCCAAAGAGGCGCCTTTCTTCGGCCCTAATGACTGCATTTATGTGTAGGTCGATAATGTAGCTATGGGCTCTCCACTGGGTGTTCTATTTGCCTACTTCTACATGTGAACCGTGGAGAGGGCCATTTTCAAAAACAATCTTCCCTTGAAAACACCGATCTTGTTCCGATTTATCGATGAAATATTCATCAATGCAGATAACCCTAGCCTTGTCCTTACCCTCATTCAAACATTCAAGAAAGGTTCATCTCTCAACTTCACCTGTGAAACAAAAAACAACACGTTACCATTTCCTGACGTGCTCGTCCATTCTCAACAGACACGTTTTAAGACTGAAATTAACGTCAAATCAACAAATTTGTGTCTGCTGAGCGGATCGTCCGAATATCCTGATCGATATAATAAAAAGAACTAATAAAGGCCCTCATTAGCAGAGCCTTCTCTCACTCTTCCAACTGGATAGCGGTTGATACAATCAATAAAGAGTAAATCAGTTGCTTTTCAACAACCCCTACCCAGAAAAGTCAATTGACAATTCCATTAAGCAGAGGTTGGACTCATACCACAACCACAACCCAAGACAGAAAAATGAAAATCGAAATACAATAGACCTTAATTAACAACATTCATGAACACTGGATATAAGGAGGACCAAAGAATTATTCAGCGTAATGTCATCCCAACCGATCCAATAAACTAAATTAAATTAGTAATTTAATATAGGCCAAAGAAAACGCGTGCTCGTCATAAAGAATAGCTACTCATACCTTCCCGCGACGGGTCACTTGCAGGAGTGTAATCTTTTGTACGAATATATATGTAACGTCGGTGACTGTGAGCATCGCACAGCTTCGTACATTGGGATCGCATCAACAACCATGTTTCGGCGGCTAACTACACGCCTCCAAGACGCAGCCATCAAACGTTACACTGCCAAACATCGGACGACCCTCACCCGACAAATTCTAAATAACAAAACAAACCATCGTATGGGATAGTCGTTGGCGATTCTGCATTGCTGAAGTCGTTACAATATGGAAGCAAAGACCCCAGATAAACATCCGGCTCCAACCAGAGACCAGCTTGCCTATTGCACACCACACACAGCCTTAATATCAACCGCGTTGCATCATAACCCGCCCTTCGCTTACCTTGCCTCCTTTACCGATCAGTTAATTTTAGTATTTATTTTAGTTCAGCGATCTAAACATTATTCTCTCAACTAAATATTCTTATTTAGATAATAATGTATAAATTGCACCCATTTTGGTAATTTTTCCCCTTTTGGTTGGCTTTTCTTTCTTTCTTCTTTTTTTTGTGTCTCTAGATCGCATGCTCCGTCGCCGGGAAAGGCGAGGTTGAAATTTTATTTATGGTGACTTGTGCCTTTGAAGGAGGTCCCTAGATGGGAGTAAAAAAACTCCGAGACTAACACATCCTTCGCCTACACAGACCAGACGAGTAATCAAGACACCATTCCTCGTTTGCGGGTTGGCGTAGAGACCGTGATTTAATCAATATATAAACTGGATCTCCACTAAGAGATGTAGAACAAAAAAGATCGACCCCCTCATCACCCATCACAGCCTTAGTATAATAGTTATTTAAGTTAAACATTAACTGGGAGTAAAAAAAAAACATGAACAAATAAAGAAAGGTGTGCAAGGTTTTAAAGCAAATAAATTCTTAAAGGTATCTATGCGAAGAACAGGGAGGCCTTTAAAATAACCTAAAATAGACTTAAATCCTCCAGCGGAAGTTGTAATTCAAAATAGAGCAAACGCAATGTTCAGGTGGAAAAAAGGATCGAATATTAACGGTACATTGAGGTGAACCAAATGTGACAGGCGCTAAGAATATTCCTTATCTGAAGTAAGGTGAACGCAGTGTTCACGATGAAAGTAATGAAGAGGGCGTGCGTAATGTGGCCGATGCAAGGGGGTCGGGGGTCAGCTCGGGAGGTATAACTTTGCCACAAAAAAAATAGTTGTCCTACAAAGTAACATTATTATAATGAATGAAAATAATGAAAAACAAAATGTTCATCTCACCGAAAGACTCGGCGAGGAGTGGGCAATCAGACCAACGTTTTGCTCTTCCTTACACTGACAAATGGCAGGAATCGGGGTTAGCCCTCTGTAGTGCCTGGCAAAGAGGATAGAAGACGGATGATAAGAACTTTAAAGTTGCGTGCCATTGCGCCGCGACTGTTCCCGTATACCCCTTCCCCCTCATGCTTTGACGGTTTAGGTTCGTCTTCAAATTGGACAGCTCGGGGAACGCACCACCATTTGATG
This sequence comes from Ceratothoa steindachneri, assembly GCA_963969495.1. NCBI lineage: Eukaryota > Metazoa > Arthropoda > Malacostraca > Isopoda > Cymothoidae > Ceratothoa > Ceratothoa steindachneri. The sequence continues at coordinate 7,747,121 of OZ018331.1, read as the reverse complement.
GAGCGCTAGCCGTTACTTTATTGCCACGACTTCATTGTCCCCGATAATGTTCAGCACATTCTGGTTGAATGTGCCACTCTGAGTGATCTTGGCGCACGTTACCTACCGGGACGAGTGGGGTCGCTACCTCTTGCCCCTTGTACTCGAGACGAGTTCGTGCACACACAGACACTTTTGGACTGTACGAATGTTTGGAGGAGGCTGGCTTCCATTTTATTGGACTTTCTTTGGTGTTCCGGTGCTGAGGAGAGGTGGGCCTTTCCTCCACGCCGGAGTGTGCCTCCTTCTTGCTTGTTTAATGTGTGTATTGTCTTGTTTTGTATTTTGTTTTGTTTTTTTATTATTGCCTAATAGTAGGCAAAAGTTAATTACGGTGACCTTTGCCCTAGCTGGCAGTCGCAGGTTGGGCATATTTTCTAAAGAAAAAATTTCTTCAAACAAATCTATGCAAACATGTGTTTTGGTAATAAAAATATACTTACTCCTTAAGCTATCTGTCTTTACTTGAGAATAACATGAGTAAAACCAAATTCACCGGGTTATATTAGTTTCGGGTGCTTAGAAAATACTATTGCGATAGCTAGAAGTCTTAATAAATATCAATGCGATTCTTTAGTAACATAATTTAGATTGGTCGACTACTCCTAAAAACTTGACGCCAAGAGAAGCAATCAAGGTGAGGTCTGTCTTCACTTATAGATCTGAATAAATCTAAAACTTTAAAAAATATGACGTTAATTTTATTACAAGTCAGTCAAGTCCGCGAAAGAAGTTAATAAAAGAAGTATATGAATTAAGGTAACGTTGTATGACTATGTAGAGATGTAGGAACTTATGAATGTGAACTTGCAATAAAGCGCACCAGGAAAACTATTTAACCCAGGAGACTGGACACACAAAAAAACATTCTAGCATTAATTCAGAAAACAAGAGGAATTCTGAGGCAGAATTTTAGAACTTTTACATCTTAATTTCTTCTATACAAATTCGGCGATAGTTGTATCTAAAGTTATTCATGTTTTCCATATGGTTTTGAATTATAGCTAAGCAAATATCTATACAATTGAACAAACATCATTTTAATCTAACTTCCCTTCAGAGGACTCTGAAAGATTTCAAAACTGTCTCGTTTAGATTGCCTCAATTACGTGTTGTATTTATGCAAATGTGGCTCATTATACTCGTTTATCTGTGTCTTCAAGAAGTCACCAATATTTTATTCTTCAGATTTTGCGTCCAAGTCGAAGATCTGATCAGGTGTGTGGTCGTACCGCGTTATCCAATGATTCGAATGAAGCCAAAGACCAAGAAGGGAAATCCGACGTGGGTCTCTACAATCCTTGTGAAACTCCGGCGGACTCCGTCACCGGCCCGAGACATGCGAAAATTCACCAGTGTCCGCAATGCACTTATCAAACTAAGCGATCCGACTCGTTGCGAATTCATGTGCGGTTGAAGCACACCGAAGAGAGGCCTTTTCCTTGCTCTCTCTGCCACAAGAGGTTTGCTCTCAAGCAGATTTTGAATATTCACATGCGTACTCACACGGGAGAGCGACCTTACAGCTGTTCAATGTGCTCAAAGCGCTTCCGACAGAAGATCCACCTCAAGTTACATGTCTATCATAATCATTAAGTTTTCTCATTTGTGTCCGGATTCTTCACTGTGTCTGGAGGCAGATGATGTGGTGATTTTCGTTTCAAGGGTTCTCTCGGTTCTTTTTAAAAATTCTTCCCGCAAGGGAGTGTCATGGGCAACTATGCTGCACCTGCCATCTGGAATATTACGTTCCTTCCCAGCCCCAATGCCCGAAGTTGGATCTAGGTTATATATCTTCTACATATTTTCACTTCCTCTATCTTCACTTTCTCTACTTCTCATTACAAACTTTCTGCCGGAGCTTCCCTCGCTGGATTTCACTTAAAAAAACAAACTACCAAAGATAACATGAACTACATCATCGTCATGTCCGCAAGATTCGTAAGATTTCCTTAATCATTCTCTTCTCTGTCACAAAAAGCGCACGTCATTTTTAACCTCAATTTTGGTCATCCAATTGTCAATTTTCGTTTTTGTTTTTTTTTTCATTTTCTCTTTACTTGAATAAAATGTTATTACCTAACTATCCCTACTTACACTGATGTATCTAATTCAAGATAATATCGGATTTACCCGAGGTAGTATTCTTTCCCTTAGCTTTTCAAGGATAATATGTGAACATTTATCGAATCCCCCATGTTGCTTTTCATAGTGAATGTTTTCATCTATGTGCACCCGTTTGTCTTGTCCAAGGACTCAAAATAAACTTACAATGTACTCACTGACTATTATTCCTCCAGGCTTTCTGGGTTATCTAGCAGGCCGTCATGCGTCCTTTGTTACTTTGGTAAAACTGCCTTCATTTCCTACACTTTCTTCCTTAAGATCAAATGCATTTCAAGTATTTGAATAGGGCAATTCACGGTACGATCAATCACCCTGGTTGAATGATATGATTAGCATTTGAAAGGACTCTTGGCTAAACCTACGAGGGGTATCGTCTCTCCCTGACGAGGCGGGGTGGGGGTGGGTAAGAAAAATATAGCTGAAGGAATAAACAACATGAATAAATAGGTCGAGCATGAAAATTACTACAGTAGCCTCTCTATACCTCAATTATGATTGTTGAGGGACGCATTCGAAGCCCCGAGAACAAATAAATGACTAGAAAAATGGCATTTGAAAACACCTTTCAAATATTTTTTTAGCAAGTTTGAAAATATTTTGTTTAACAAATATCCTGTCCTAATTTCAATTACTGAAATATATTTTAAGAAATATATTTTAAACTAGTATATTTACGAGTACATAGTTTATTTTATTTCATTCCTGCCATTTTGGAATAAGACTATAATACCTTTGACTTGTGCGAACACCGAATGTTTGGGCAAATCATAATTCAGATGATGGTCAGCTACTGTTTTATCTTCTTTTAAATGGATACGCCTTAAACGTCTCGCACATCTAATTTTAAAATTCAACTATTTCAATTTTGAAATTTAAATCAATGTATACCTAAAATAAGTAAATGTAAAGAATTGTATGATTTTAGTCGCGTGCGGCTCTATATCTCACTGTGTCGGTCGGTCGATCCCCGTATTGCTTTTTCTTTTGTCAGAACATTGTAACTATTCCGGGAATTATTGAAAGATTTGAAGGTCGTAAGGTCATAAATCAGAATAAGTGAGAGCACTCGACCTTTGGTCAGCAGACCTTGTGATTAAATCATTTTCATATCCAGTGTTATTGACATTCAAAAAACAAAATCGATTCAAAGCAAGAAAAATACTTACCGTCGAAGATTTACCTTCTAATATCTTCTGTCACGAATTTGGAAATAGTGTTTATAGAGACGGTGTTGAAAATATTTCTGGGGTTCGTTTTTGAGTCCAGGTTGGGGAAGTAAATCTGGCTTTATTAGAGATTTTCCAGAGCTGAATTTTTGAAAGATAACTGTCCTGTCTATCGATGTGAATTTACATAGTGAATGATATTATTACTCTTGATTTATATTAAAACAAATTGTATATTTAAATACCCCACCCCACCCCCACACACACCCATAATAAATAAATAAATAAAATAACTAGCATTTCTGACCAAAATATTTCGAAAAAGAGTTCTATATAAGAGAGAAGGGGGTCTTTTTTGATTTTCAGTTTTCTTTCTTCTTTTTTCTCCTATTGTACTTTTTTATTACTTTCCATTTTTCTTTTTATTTCTTCACTTTTAAACATTTACTTTTTTCGAATTTATTTGGGCTTCAAATAGTCTTTTGATTCGGTTCCTCAAGTACCACTTGTGGTGAAAGCGCGCACGAGGATGAGGTGCAAACTCTTACCTTTGATTCTAAATTTGCTTACAAAGCCACAGGCCTTGAATAGTTATATAAATGGCGAATGGTCCAACTGAGTATCTTAAACTAGCGGCGTCCTGCAGGGTCTTGAGTGAGATAATACCAATCTCTGGCTTAAAGAATACCATAGAATCAATAAGGAATACATTCAACATGAATTAAATGCAGTTTTTAGCTGGTGAATTCTAAAACGGTTCACATTAGCTCGCACAACATTTAATTCGAATATCCTTTAGATCGCCTGTTAAACTTGTCTAACAGAGAAGTGCAAGCTTGGGGGTCATAGTTTCAAGCGACTTAAAATGTTCACAATGTGTTCTCAAGTCGCAGAAGAGGCAAACCGAACTCTTGGATTCATTGTGCTAACTTTTGTATATAAGAGTAGAAAATAATTATTCCTTTAAGTGAATGATTCGACTCCAGCTTGATTTTTTTTTAAGAGCTCATCTGGCGACTGCCTACTTGGGCATTAGTCGCCGTATTCAACATTGCCTAAAATTGGGCATCTTTAAAAGAGGATGTTAAAAAAAACAAATAAAATAAAACAAAGAAAAAGGTAATAAGCAGGAAGCAAGCTCCGGCGTCGGGGGGGGGGGAGGTCCGCCTCCCGCCGGCGCAGGAACATGCGACTTATTTAAATAAGAAAAAACAACCCCCCCCAAAAAAACAACTTTAAATAAAGGGGAGAAGGCCGGCCTCCTCCAAAAAGTCTAAAAGTCCACAGGTCGGTGTGCACGAACTCATCCCGAGTACAAGGGACGGGTGGTAGAGTGTGCTGACCATCTCTCATCACCGTTTTGCATATTAGAAACATTTAACGTTGTCAGACAAGAACATTTATTCCAACACTGGATTAGTGTCAAAAATTCTTTCGGGCGACAAAACCTAAAATTCCTATCGCCCTGTTCAATTTTCAATCGCCCGAAAAAAAATGAAAATAAGTAAACAGAAACGTGTTTTTCTAATATAATTTCTTGGAACTAATGTTAAACATTCATAGTTACATCTCCATCACCATCGCTACTATCACTAAAACTCTCATAGTCGTCACTCTCTTCGCTGTCTTCTATTTCATCCCCGTTGAATTTTCCAAATCTTCTACTCTTTAGATTCAGCCTTATTTCTATTGGTTCTGAGGGTCAAAGCTGAGCACATCTGGAGAATTGAAGTGGACCCTCATTTGATGGTCAAGAGAAGAATAGACCAAAACTACATCTGCTTTCAGTTTTTATCCGTTCCATTGCCGAGAATCCAGGCTCACAATTGGTGGAGGTAGCAGGAAGCGAAAGTAGAATTGCCAATGAGAGGGAGTAGATTTGATAACTGCTCCCTACTTACGATTCAGTTCCCTATTTTGTTCCCGCTACTTGTCGTAGATCTTCGAGTTAGGATCGACCATCCAGATTTGACCTGTGTCGAATGATTCCGAAAACCAACGGAAATGATTTTGCAAGATGGGAATTTCTTTGTCCCCCAAACCTGGAAAAACATTCAAATGGACATATTAAATGGATATTAACCAATCATCATTCATAAAATATTTTATCTCTAATTTTCCCCCCCAAATTGAATTTTATATTAAAATGAAATATAATTTCATATCGAAATATTCCAAACATTAAATATTAATTAAATATTAATATTTCTATTACACTTCGAAGTAATTGTTTAATAACTGAATTTAACAATCACTCACAATAGTAAAATATTAGAAGAATTAATCCATACCAGAGTTTATCAGTTTTTAAATACCAATAATTTAACATCCAATAATCAATTTGGATTCCGACCCCCAAAAGTACTGTCTTGTCCTTAACTGCTTGAGAATATCAAATTTATAGAACAAAAGTTTTAATTTCTACTTTCAGAAAAGAAAAGGCACTTGATACGTAAAATTATAGTAATTAATTTTTGTTCTTTTGTATCTTTACTTTTACGTGTATTTTTACTTAACAATAGCAGGTTTACCTTCATGGTTTTTCACGTCAGGGCAGTTTTTAAAGTCTGCAATACTCGTAGCTTCTCCGACTTCTCCCTTCATGGATGTTATTCGCCTATCAAAAGGGATTCCATAAAATTGACACTAAGTGAGTTTGAGGCACTGACGAAGGAAGAATCTGAGCCGTTCAGGGTTAAACCAGCAAATTCGTTACCAGAAAAAAACATTGAAGATGAAGTCTCTTTTTTTTCTATTTTTGAAACAGTTACTGTTGACGAAAGGAGTCCATGCACCCTGTCAGAGACAATTCACGAGTTTGCGAGTTAAGCGATAACTTGAAGAGTGGTTTGAGAACTATCTGAAGATACGAAGCCCACTTGATGATCAATAAATTTTTCCAAAGCTTGGGGATCCCTTTAGCCAGCCTTCTTGTGTTTTGTCCCGTTTGTCTTGTCTTCAGCAACCTATAAAATATATCTTACTTTGATATCTTATCTTAATATCTCTTATTTTAAAAATAAAATTAATAAAATAAATATACCTTAGAAAGATGATGCGCGAATCCCGTAAATCCTTTCGGTGAAATTTCTATCGCCCTCTATTTTATTTTTTTGTTTATAATAGTTTTTACGCACATTCCTTATTTAGGCTCAGTGTGCTGAGTCCCGTCAGCATGGCGTCCAGGAAGGCAAATCACCGCGCCCCTTACGGGGTCTATCTTCCTCTAAAGATGCAGCCATCGCATTCCACCATTTCTTAGGGGATACATAGCAATTTTATTTAAGGTGAAGGATTCTTTCATATTGGCTTTATTTTGGGCTGATGTAAAATAAGTCGAGTAATTTTAGAAGAAGCAACTTATTTTTACTCAGTGTTTTTCATGGAGTCTTTAAAACAAAGTTCAATGCAATGACCCAGACAATGAATCGGGATGACATCCTCGTTGTCTCCTTTTAACCTACGCAAAACTCCATTTGTTTCACTCATCATCACTGAAGCTCCATCGGCTGCAATTCCTACCAGATAGTGTGACTTTCTCCTGTAATCCTTTTCATGATTTGCTTGATGGCTTCCGCTATTCCATCACCTTTCGCCTCTGTCAGAGCTTGGATCCCCCCCAAAATTGGACAAATATTTCTCTTTTATGAGCATACCGAGAATAAAGAATCTCTTCGAGTGCTCAAGCGTCTGTTGATACATTGAACATCAACATAAACATCTTTAAAACTATGTTTTGATTTTTTTCGCTCATTGATTGCAATGGCTTCAGTGAATTATTTTCCCTTTTTCTGTGGCATTATATTGCTTACCAACATCCAATTTCTTTGCTTTGTCAAGCTTACACAGGTTTTCAATCTAGTGAGTACTTCGAAATAAAAAGCTGAATTTGCTGATTTGACTTTCACTCATTGACAGAAGTGCCAGATCAGCTTGGGTTTCTTCAGGTTTTGCATTTTTAGCCAACTTCTTCGGTGAATTTATTTTATGCCCAGAATTTTGAGTTTTCATGTTTAGCAATATCATCCACATCATCATCACTAACTCTATAATTTAAGAAGGGGATTTTTGAGAGTATTTAAATAATAATTTCATAGTTTGGTTATGACTTATTTTTTTATCAAAGTTATTTCTAATAATTCTTTTATAATATCAAAAAACAAAATGGTGAAGTTCAGAAATAAATATATAGGCCGTATGCTAAGACAAATGTGAAATTCACATTTGATCCCCCAAACTTCTTTTTTTTTAATATATTTTACATTTTAGCCTTTTGGATATAATAAATTTATAAATAATTGTGAAGCTACACTAAATCTTCATAAAAGTGCATTTCACATTTGTCTTAGCATACGGCCTAAGTATCGAAATTTTGTGAAGTTCATAAAATTTATTTTTATATATCTTCTCTATAACTATATTTTAGCAACGTGATATTTTGAAAGGGGGAAAATTTAGTTTAGAGTTCCTTTTTAAAATTATTATAATTGGCAAAGTTCAGAAAATTTATAAACATTTCGCCATGGCTGCTTTTTTTTATATTAAATTTTAATCTTAGTAGCGAAGCCCAAGCTTTCCCCGCAGGGGTCACTGGCGAAGCCATTGCCTGGTTTTTATATTTAAAAACTTTGCTGCTCGCTGCAAAGGGGAACTCTTTTCTTGCTGAAAATTGCTGCCAAGGAGCAAATATCATCATATTTGTTTTTCATCGTAGAGAAGCCAAGGACGCCCTTTCCATGTTGGTAAGAAAGTCCGATTTTGACTTTTTCTCTTCATATTCCCGCCGTTTCTCCAGATTTTTTTCTTTAGTTAGTTTGGATTTTTTGAATGGTGGTGGATTACCGCCAAAGAAAGAGTGAATAGATTTGGGAGACATTTGTAAAAGAATGTAACTTAAAAAAAATATCAGACAAAAATGATTTTCTTATATTTATTTATAAATCATAATTATCAATTATAATTAATCAGTAAGTGCATCTTGTGTAAGAAAGCAAAATTTAATATTTTACAACTTTTATTAAAAAGTGCTTTTATTTTTTTGTTTTTCTTAATAATTATTTGGGGTGAATTTAATGAATAAGTAAAAAAAAATAAGAGTGTAAATGAAAAACATGAAATTTTATTTAATATAAAATAATACATTTATTATATTATCAATAATTTAAAAACAATGGAACACAATCCAACAAATAGGCCTAGAGCATACTAGTGACTTAATGGCACAAATGCAACCTATCTAAAGGCCTATAATTTTGTGTATAATATAATTCCAACATGAAAGGTCTTTTAATAAGACCACTTTAATATAAATGCATTTTTAAAAATTTTGCTTCATTAAAAAGTTATAAGCATTTCAAATTACAAAGTGTCTCTTTCTCCATATATATATATATATATATATATATATATATATATATATATATATATATATATATATATATATATATATGCAGGTACTATTGAAGTCCACAGCTGTGGCCCCGTTATTAATTTTAATTTGAATTTTTTTAATACTTCTTACAAGTTTTTTTTAAGAGGGTCTTCGAGGCGAGAAAAAACATCCGCGAATGACATTCTTTATTCCTAGACGTCTTTCGACCGTGTTAGGTCCTCTTCAGGGAATGAACACAAATGGAATTATTCAAAAATTGCTACATTATATATAGTATTTCTACGTGAATATAAGTATTACAAAAATTGGCGCGGGAAATTTTTAAGGGGAAACTAAGTGCTACAAGAAACATATAACCCCCGACAAGAGGCGATGCTGCAACCGTTGAGGAAGAGTTCTCTCTAGCCCTAGTGGCCCAGCCAGTACTATAGAGGGACATAAAATCGTATCTACGTATGCCGGACGCAGCCTCGATAACCAAACCCCAGGAAGGGCGGCACTCCGGGTGGGGGTATTTGATTCAATCACCACCCATCATCAAGTTGTCCGCTATGAGTCATCCTTCTGGAGGGCCTCCCCGGGCCCATCATCTCATTCATCCATGATCTTCATCCAGGCAGATATACCGACTACTCTAAAGAATGTCGGGGTGGGAGGATCATTCTCATTTTTCATTTCAAAACTTTAACATACTTTTATCCTAGGCAAATCAATAGGTACAAAGAAGAAAAAAAAACAAAAAAAACACAAAGAATGAGGCTCTAAAGAGTCAAAATGGACTACCGTAAAGGAGAGAAGAGGGTTCCCCTTCGCATCCTTCCTGGCCGGGATAAACCAACTCGCGAATTGGCACTAAGGATTATCTACGCTGATATTGGTGTCATACTCCTTAGACTAAACGACCAGCACAACGGTTATGTGGTGCTATGCGACACAGAAAAGGACCTAGATCTCCTCTTTAGCGAAAACGCAGCCAAAAAATTGGAAAAAAATCGGACTCGCACCTCGGACCCCTCCGGACGGACGTACAAACGAAAAGATCCGTGATCTGCAGACGACTCGACCCCTGAGTCAGTGAGCACACCAAAACAAATCAAATCAAAGAAGAACTCGACTAACAACAGCATTGAGCAAAGATTGAAGAGATAATCAAATTTAAAAACCAAAATGGAGAAGAGCACAATCATGTCTTCAAAGTAGTATTTAGATCTACAGAAATGGCCAAAAAAGCCTCGGAACAGGGACTGCTTGCCTTCTATACTAAAATCTCACCCGATCAAATCGAGATGGATATATTTGTCTCCGTGCAAGCATGCTTAACATGCTACGCCTTCGACAAACATCCGACCAAAGACTGCAATTACAAATGGATTGCATGCTCCGAATGCTCAAGCCAAGACCACAGGTGGGACCAATGCAGGAGCATGGTAAAGAAATACTTAAACTGTGGAAATGCCCACAGAACACTGGCTATATCTTGCCAAATAAAGAAGCAGCTCATACGAAAGAAAAAAAAACTCGAAATAAGCATAGATAAAGAAAGAAGGAAACCTACTTCCTACGCTGCAGCAACTGCAAGTGGAAACACCGCAACACCACCCACACAGACCACAACGGTGAACATAGAAGGAAACATGAGGCCAGATTTAATTCTCTGCATAATGCACGCCCACTTCGTAAACATGGCGAAACCAGGCTCATACGCAAACGAATTGAACACTATGCTGGAAAAGAACGGACTTAAAAAATGTGGTTCCTGGAGAACCCTCCTTCGAGGGAACTGTACAAAATAACATGACCCAAGAAGAGACTCCGAAAAATACGAAGCTGGAATGGATACCGATTCTGAAGAGGAATCCACCGACGAAGAAACCTCGAAGTCGATCCCAGAAAGCACAAAACCAAAGCAAAAACCAAAACTGAATATTCAAGATTTCAACATAAAAGTTTACGGTTCTCACGCCAACCTAAACAACTTAAACAAAAAGAAATCGTGGACGGACTAGTTAAGGGAAAATACAGGTGGGAGGGAATATGAGGCAGACGCCGATGAGATAGAGGTTCACAATGCTTTAAAGCAAGGCATGATACATATCACCCCTGAATCGTGCCAAAACATCTCAAACAGCGAATTCAAGAAAAAACGTAATGGACGCACTCATTTCCCAGGCCGCCCTGAAAAAACGAAAACAGGAAGAGACCGCAACAAATATATAAAAATGGATACGTACCAACGAAAAATTAAAATATTTACACTAAATGTAAACAGCTGGCAAGGAAAAAGATTATCATAGTCAAACATAATAAGAAAAGAAGACGCAGATATAATTATTCTAACTGAACATGGAATAAACACAGAGATTGAGACTATAAGAATTCCAAACTATAAATTTATTACCACGAACTACACCCAAACAAGATACGAAGGTGTAGCAATTGGCGTCAAAACCGAAATCCATTTTACAGACGTAAAGGACTTAGAAGAATCGTATGTGGCTATAAAAATAAAAATGACTACAGGAGATCTGATCATAGCTGGGGCATATCAGCCCCCAAGACGCTCGCATTTGCCAACTCCAAATTTCCGCAAACTCTTTCGTCGACAGGACTCAACCATATTAACAGGAGACCTCAATGTCAGATGCAGAGAGGCAGGTTACACAAGCCAACCAAACGGAGCAGGAAAACCCCTTCGAATATCGACACAAAGGAACCTGTTAAGCAGAGAAGGGCCAGACTTCCCAACTTACTTAACAGCCCAAACCTCGACAACTCCTGAATCACTACACAGAATCAGGCCTCGCAACCCCTTCCGACCATCTAAGTATGATAACGACCATTTCAACTTCACCCTCCCGTAAGGGGTTCGGCGATTTGCCATCCTGACCGCCGAGAGACCCCCTAGATTTCTTATTTGCTTGTATTTAATCCCTTTCTTTATTGCAATAGGGGCACCGTCGAACCGCTCCTGCGAATAATTCGTGATCAACACATCGTAGTTCCAGATTTTCATTTCTGCACGACGCGTGTCGATCCCGTGTTCCGAAATTAAGATGATGTCTGCATCAATTTCTATGAATACATTTCCGGAAAGAGTCATTTTCGTCGTCCAGCCGTTGGTATTAATTTCCAATATCTTCAGTGCGTTCCATAACATGGTGAATTGTTTTTACCTATGCTTCTTATTCTTCTTCTTGGGGGCTGGCTGGGTGGTTTTACTGGGCCCAGGGCTTTCCTTCTTCGGGCGAGAGGGGGACTCGGGGTTTGGGGCCGGCTCTTCTTAACTCGTGTATGGGTGCAGGGGCCCTCTTCACTCTCCGAAGAGGAGGATCCCTCCTCATTTTCAGCCTTTTCTTCATCGTCATTTTCAGATTCCTTTGATGAGGGAACTTTGATGATCTCCTCCAGTCCAGATTTAACAGCTTTGTTCTTTATGACTGATTCCTTGAATGGCTTGGAGCATTCAGGTTCCGCGGGCACGATCACTGAAGGGAGATTGTTTGCCTTTAAGGGTGCATTGAGAACCTGGTTGTAACAGGCAGGTTTCACTGCATTAGCCACGTTTGCGTGGTTAATGCAGGTCAGAATCTTTGCACTCAGATCTCCCGTGATGCTCATCTGTGCAGGTTTTGCCTCCATTTCCTCATTCTTCTTGGGGGCGCTCGCGTATGTTATCTCCTTAACTTTCTTCTCTTCTTCTTCCTTCCTTTTGATGATGTCTCGGCGCTTTGGGCAGTTTAGGGCCATGGTCCTATGTTCCCCTTTACAGTTGAGACATTTCTTCCTAGTGCTCTCGCACTTATCGAATCGGTGTCCTTCTGTGGCGCATTCACTGCACCACAGTTTGTTCTTTTCCGGTCATGTCGTGGTTGTGTGGTCCTCGAGTTTATTGCATACAAAGCACGTTTGTATGCTATTAAATCTCTCCTGCTGGATGTTCTCTCCTGGGATTCTCATATTGAAGACCAAGATCCCGTCCGTCGTTTCTTTTCTGGCCATGTCGGTGGTAGAGAACGTTATTTTTATCACGTGGGTGTGTTCACGGAATTTGATTACATCCCGGACTTTCGCCCACGGGTTGCTCCTCGTAATCTCCTCTTTCAAATCTTCGGTCGAGTTTTCACCGACCCAACTCTCCACTTTGCGGCAAATGACACTGCGGTTTTCTTCCACTTTTGGTGGTGGGGTGTGTGGGGAGGGGGGGGGGGGTATTTGCTTCGAGTCCGATGCATTTCAGTGTGGTGGCTCCTTCTTCAGACAGACAGGAGCCGGTCCCTTACTTTTGTCTCTGCAGAGATGACAATGGAACCTGATGAAACTTCATTCAGTTTCACCAGTGCCACCTTGTGTTCGAAGTAGAGGGTTTCACACAGCTTCCTCTTTTCCGGGGCCTTTTCTCCTTGTATGGTCCTTTGGGGGACCCTCTTAGTGAGGGTCTCCATAGTCTTCCACGTCCTTCTACTAAGTCCTATTGTGATGTCTTCTTTTCAGAAATCAAAGTGTAATTATGGTGTTTGGAGTGAAAATAGTTATGAGGTGGTAAAGTAGGTAGCGGTTAGTGAAGGTAGGTTCGGATATGAGTCCAAAGAAATGGTCAAAAAACGCCCCCGTCCATTTTCCAGTTGGTCCGCCGCTCGGTTGCTGCTAGGATGATGGGTGATGGATGGTGGGATGGATCTCGAATGTGAACCTCAAGAGGGGTGAAGTATGGTGGACTTGATGCAGTAGCGGTCGAATCAAGGGCCGCTAAAGTTTTGCGCCATAACTGCATCCGACTACATAGAGACGGGTGTTACTTCCCTCTATGATACTGGCCGGGTTCCCCGGGCGATGAAGATCTCTCCTCCGTCCGGGACGGACTCACAGTTATGCCCCAGTTTCGAGATAATTTCTGACTTATGCTTCCGCTGTGGGCTACTCCTCAAACCAGTTTTCGCATAAGCCCTTAATTATGTCAGTCCGAGTGCCAGCATAGTTAACACGAAACCAATGAATGGTAGGTTTCCACGCAGGGCAATGGACGGGAGCAGTAAGGTACTTAAGCCCTCATTGAATTATGAATCATCGGTGAAAAATAGTATTATCTCTTTTTGAATGGTGAAGCGAAATTCACTAAAAGACTTCCAGAATAGGCTCTTTTTATGTAGGCTGTGCTCAAAGTCCGTTACTATGCAAGTAAAAATGCTTTATCCGTAGGTAGTCAAGTCAGTTAGCAGAGCGTATGAAGCGAATATTCGACCTTCAAGAATTTTTATCGCATTTGGCAATCAGGGCGAGTCTTAAATCCAGGGTTGGTATATTCCGGAACTTCGTAGCCTACGTGAGACGCTAAACTTCCTTTCTCTGTAGGATCGGCGGCTTCGTGGAGAGCTGATTGGTGTTTTAAATTATAAAAAAAATTTGACTTTTGAATTAGTCTTCGAACGAGCGCCTGAATGTAATAACAGAAGAAATGGTTTTAAATTTAAACAAAGGATTCCATCAAAATAAAATATGTAATGACGCAGCACCATTTAACACGAGGCTACATTACTATAAATAACTCGGGGATTTATTATTTGCATTTTGAAAAAGTTATTAGATAATTAGGAAACGTCTAGAAATAAATAAAATGGAATAACTAAAAACTATTCAAAATCAGTTTCATATTTGCTATAAAAAATCATTTTGAAAAAAAATTGACATTAATTGCGAATTAACTTTTTCGCAAACGTGAGAATAAATCTAAAAATACAATAAAATAACATTTTTAATTTTCCTTATATAAGATATTCTTTTTAATAAATAAAAAGATTTGGGGGGTCTTTTTCCCGTTTTGATTCTTTATAAACACCCTTTCTATAATATAAAATATATCTCTGGCGATGAATCGTCCCATTCCCCTCTGGGGATTCTTGTTAAATGTCCCAGTCTGGGCGATCTTCGCGCACATTACCTGTCCCGGTACCGGGATGGGCGGTGTTGCTACCGCCTGTCCCTTGTCCTCGGGACGGGTTCGCGCACATTGACTTGTGGACTTAATGACTTTTTAGAGGAGGCCGGCCTTCCTTCCTTTATTTAACGAGTTTTTTTGGGGGGTGAGGGTTGTAGTTTTCTTCGTAGGTCGCACGTTCCTGCGCCGAGGGGGGGATCTCCCCCCGACCCCGGAGCTTGCTTCATGCCCTTCTCCTTTTTCCTTTTTTTTATTATTGTTGTTTTTTTTTGCTTTGCATATTGTTGTTTTTAAATAGCTTAGTCCTAGCCTATCCTGATTACGGTGACTTGTACCCAACTAGGCAATCGCCAGACGAGCTCCTAAAATTGAAAAAAAAAAAAATTTAAAATCCCCTCTGGGGAGACTACTAGTCAATCCCAGGGGTCAGGTCCTTGCAGAGCTGATCGATGAGACTGAGATAGCTGTACTAAATGTGGATGAGTTTACGAATCACTGTCCGAGAATCGCTTTATTTTGCTGTTTTGATTTATCCCTGAGCTCTCCGGAAGATGCAGCTTGATTTGGGGTGCGACGCTGTCGCCTGAAAAACCGCCCCAGTGTGGCCAGGAACGGGTGCGGTGGTCGGCATTTCAGGAAATGACTGATTGCCTTGTCCCAGTCGGTGGATGAGACCGTTAAGGTTTTCTACGGCAACCTCATCGGAGTGGGTCTCACTACTATTCCTCGGACATTTGGTCGTTTTGCACTACCATCCGCTTCCTTGGTGGTAAGCGCCGCCCGAACGACTTCACTATCGATGAATTTCGTCGAGCTAAGCCTAGGTTACGGTGTGCTTCGACGCACGCCCGCCGCTCTTCCTGACTGGCATGTTTTTTCGCTTAACGGGAAGATCCCTCTTACAGAGGTGTGTAAGCGAATCAAAAGGTTTCGGGGCAAGTTCTCGCAGCAACCCCCCTCTCCTTCTCGAGAGAATGGAACCGCAATCTCGGACCCAGCGTCCGTGGCGGAGTCATTCGCGCATTTTCTAGCCGGGACGTTGCTCGGCCAGCATTCAATGCACGCCGAGATTTCGCTGAAGGCCGCAGACTGGACTTTACCTCCCAGAGGGGAAGAACCCTCATTAACAGGATTTCATTGAGTGAGTTGCGTTTCGCTCTCGCTTTATACCCTTATACCGCCCCTGCTCCGGACTCTTTTCCATATGCCATGCTTCATCACGTAGATAAGCGTGGCATGGCCTTTCTGTTAGATTTGGTCAACATGATCTAGACAGAAGGTATTCTCTCATACTCCTGGCGATGGCTACTGTGCTCGCTTTTCGCAAACCGGTCAAAGATCACTTTATCCCGGCCGGTTTCCGCCCAATCTCTCTAATCTCATGCTATTGGGAGTTGATGAATAAATTAGTAAATGTTAGACTAGCCTTTCTTCTGGACAGCGGGTGTCACCTGGCTTTCGTAAGTTCCAGTCCACGTCGGATGCTCCGCTCCGCCTGGAAAATGCCGTCTGCGAGGCCTTCCTTCGTAGACAACAAAACGCCAACGGTGTTCTTCAATCTGGACAAGGCCTATGATAGCTCTTTTCAATATGCTATCATGGAGACTCTCCACACGATAGGGGCGAGGGAATGTCTCTTAGTCTTTAGTTTTGAATTTCTGCGAGATAGTCGATTCCACATACGGGTATGGAGAGCCATCCTGCCCAATGGAATAGAAAGAGGGCGTCACTTTTCCTTGGTCATCAACTGTATCACCTTTGTGCTGCCGTAAGATGTTCTCGCTACATTCTTTGTGCACAACCTTTCGATCTCCTTTGGTGCGCCCTAAATGCCAACTCTGGAGTGACTCCGACAGGCATTGAACCTCATCTCTCGCTATGCAGAAGTGCACAAGTTTCGCCTCTCCTTGGTCAGGACTAAGGTGGTGCACTTCTGACTCTATCCACGGTTCCATTTCAACACAGACTTGTTCCTAAACGGGATTCACCTGGAAGTGGTGGGTTCGTACTCATACCGTTTCCTTGGTTTTGTTTTTGACAGACACTTCACCTAGAAAGCTCATATTCGCCAGGAAACTCGGAGAGCTCGGTATAGCTCTCGGGGCAATGACGCCCCTGGTTCTGCCCAGGATGCCACCCTGGAGGGTACCACCTTTGACTATTTGTCGCCCCGCCTCTGCTTCCAAAGCTTCTACAGCGCGGGAAGTATTGCGTTTGGCCTTTTTGGAGCACATTTCGTGTCACGCTGGAACTGTGCCAGTGTATACGGATGGCTCCAAGTCCCAAGAGGGGGTCGGCTTCCACGCCGTATCCCCTCTGTTTGAAGTCAGCGGGGCTCTACCAGGCGCTGCGTCTGTCTTCACGGCCGAGCTGGGGGCAATACACCACTCGGTACGGGAGATTACGCGACGTGCCCGGTTCGGAGACCGGATTGTGATTTATAGCGACTGACAAATCGTTCTGAGTGCTCTCTGGATATTGGAATCTCCGCATTTCCTGGTTCGCGATATCTGTGACGCCACGGTTATCGCGAGCCGGGCGGATGTCGAGATTAACTTCTGCTGGGTTCATGGACATGTAGGAATTGTGGGGAATGAGGGCGCCAAAGAGTCCGTGAGGACTGCGCGATCAGACCAGCTTTTCGCTCTTCCTCACCCCGATTACTTGGCAGGAATACGGGTAGCTCTCCGGGTTGCTTGGGAAAGAAGATGGGAGACGGTCAAGGGGAACTTAAAGTTGAGTGCTATTGCGCCGCGAATGTTTCCATGGACCTAACCCCCTATGCCGCGACGCTTCAAGTTGCTTTCTGTCGTCTTCGAATTGGACACACTCGCGGGACGCACCGCCATTTGATGGAGCGCTCGCCTGTGCCTTATTGCGAAGACTGCGGGGTCCTCCATACTGTTCGGCACATTCTTGTTGAATGTCCCAGTTTGGGTGATCTTTGTGCGCGTTACCTCGGGCTGGTTCGCTACCGCTTGTCCCGTGTACTCTCAACGGTTTCGTGCACACAGACTTGTGAAAAATGGAACTTTTTGGAGGAGGCTGGCCTCCTCCACTTTATTTGACTTATTTTAGGTCGCCTGCCCCTGCGGGGGTTGAGGCGGGTCTACTCCCGACGCCCGAGCGTGCTTCCTTTTTGTTTTTTTGGTTTGTTTTGTTGTTATTTTCTTTAGCTTTTGCCTTTTTTATCGTTGTTATTTTTTATTTATATATTGTTCTTTGTTTTTTTTAATATACACTGTGTCTATTACGGTGACCTATGCCCAAGTAGGCAGTCAGTCGCCAGATGTTCTCCTGAAATTTAAAAAAAAAATGTATAGTTCATTGGTTGTTTAAGGTCAGTGTCGGGTTTTTGTTAAACTTGTATTGGGTTTTTTTCTACTTATTTTTTCTCTTTTTATGTAGCCTAATGATAGGCATTTGTCTGAGATTTTGGCTTTTATGCCCTTGTTAGCAGCCGCTGGATTAGAACACTAACATTAAAAATGGGTTTAAATTTGAAAGGGGGGGGGGGTCCCCCGCATGCGCATATTGCCAGACTTAGGAATATGCGTTTGGCAAGTCGTGCTTTTCCCACGACCCCTACACATGTCAGTGGCGATGTCACTCTTTACGCCGTGCGCAGTGTATGGTGCGCATGTACGTACGGGTTTATTGTCTCCTTCGGTCGCCAACGGCTCTAATTTCTTCTGCAGCCGATCTCCGCAGCGCCTATGCTACCGAGAGACCCTAATGAAGCCCTAAACCTTTCGGGCTCAGTGCAAGGAAACTCCCTCGAGAACACCCAGGACGATACTCTCCTCAAACTTTTGTCGCCCCGCCTCTGCTCCCAAAGCTTCTAGAGCACCCGGAATATTGCGTTCGTATTTCTTGGATCCTCCATCTTGTTACACCGGCGCCATTTTAGTGTACCTATAGTTCCATCTACGAAGAGTAACATGTCTTGGCTTAAATTATGGGTCAGGTATGAAAACGTGAAGAATATGATTGACTCATTTATTTCATACCTTACATAATCCAAATAAACATTTTTGCGTAGATTCTACCAATAATTAATATTTGATGTGTCCTTTTGCTTTTATAACCGCTTTTATGCGTTTTTGCATACTTGAGACTAAGTTGGCACAGGTGGTTGGCTCAATTTTCTGGCGCTCTTCATGAATTTTGGCTGTTAATTCACCTTTTGAGGAACATTTGTGCATCCTCACTCTTGTGCCCAAGTGTAACTACAAATGTTCAATGGGATTGAGGTCTGGAGATTGAGAGGGCCATTCCATCAACGTCACCCCTATCGTTTCAAACCAACCCTCTGAGACTTTAGATGTGTGGCATGGAGCATTGTCTTTTGGGAAGATTACACCATCTGGTATGTCATCATTGAAAATTTTACCTAAGGAAGGTTGATAAACTTGGTCTAACATTGCTGGTGAATGTGTTGGAATTCATTCTGCCCCCACAAGTGAACAACAATCCTAGATGCAGCCCCAAACCAATACACTGCCACCTCTAAATTTAACTGTTGGGACAACACATCTCAGATCACAGGCTTCCCTAACATTTCGACGAACGTAAACAGCTCCAGGGGTTCCAAAGATCTGAGAAAAAATAATACAAATTTTACTGGTAATTTTTAGTATCCAATAAAAATGTATACAAGCGTAAAAAAAATGGTGGAAACTAATGTGGAGAACTTACCTCAAAGTTGCTTTCATCAGACCAAACAACTTTAGCCAAACCATCATCAGTCCAATCTTCATGCTCTTGTGCCCAAGACAATCGATTCTTCTTGTTCACCTGAGACAGCCACGATTTCTTTCTAGCCTTAGATCCTTTGAGCCCAGCTTCAAATAACCTTCTCGCTGTTCGTCTCGATATCTCTTTGTTTGTTTTTGCCCGAAAATCAGCAGCTACATCAGAAGAGGTCCTCCCCCCTCCCTATAGGCCAGAGATTTCCTTTTAAGGAACCTCTCTTCCTTCGGAGTTGTACACCTTTTGCGACCTTGACCATCGCGGTTTTTGAAAGAATTGGTCTCATTGTACCTTTTAATGGTTGTTTGAACACCGTTTCTCGAACATTTCAATTGTCTTGCAATTTTGACTTGGGATAATCCTTCTCTAGACAATGCAATGATTTGAGCTTCAGGGATCTGTTTCTTCGGAGACATTTTTAACAAAATTACCACTTATAAGTTAAAAGTAATATAATCACTTATACACAATATGCAAAAAACGCCTAAAGCGGTCATAAAAGCAAAAGGAAAACATAAAATACTAATTATTAATTGGATATATTGGACTGTTTACTATATTGTTTCCAATTATTATGTGAATGAGTTTCATTCGTATTCTCTATTTTTTCATACCTGACCCATAATTTTGGCCAAGGCTGTATGCCACCTTCCCCTTGCTTGAAGACCATTTTATAATCCAAGGCGACTTAACATAATCGGTTATGCCCCTTGAGGCACTGGAGTCCCGTAGTTTCCTGGTTTGGTGTATTCTGTGACGTCATGGCTGCTGCGATTCGGGAGGATGTCGAGATTGTCTTCTGCTGTTTTCCTGAACATGTTAAGGATTGCTGGGAATGAACGCACTGATGAAAGGAAAAGCCTGTCTGCTCAGACTGAGCAACCGAACCGGCGTTTCACTTAACCACACTGACTACATAGCAAGGATCAGCCCATATGGCAAAATCGATGTTAAACGGTACACGACAATTTTAAGTTTATTGCCATTGCGCCCCGACTCTTCTGATTTCTGTTGTCTCCGAATCGGATACACTCGCCGAACGCAGCACCATTTGAAGGAGCGATCCCCCGAACTTTCGTTTGTAAACTGCTTGCTCACCCAGACTCTGTGTCACTTTTTGATTGAATATACTTATCTAGGGTAGCTTCTTGCGCATTCCCTGTCGCGGCGGGGTCGCTACTGTTTTTTATGGTGCTGGGGGTGGGCGCCTGCACACCGGACTGTGGTGTAAGGGGGATTTTAGAGGAGGCAAGCCGCTTCTGAACCATGTAATGTTTTAACAGTTGGTCCCAGAAGGAACTGTGCCATTGTCCTCTAGATCATAGAGGCCTGGGTATCAGTTTGATGTCATAAATGGAAGCTGTGGTCCTTTCCTTCGTTCCATTATTATTTTATTACTTTGTATCATTACTTCATTTTACCTTTATGAATTGTCTATTACCTGAACATTATTTATTTACCCAATTCTATTTAATTTATGATCAATTTGTTAAAAATGTAAAGTTGCCTCATGTAGGTACTCAGCGTCATTTCTCATTTACTCACCGCTATGTCCCTTGTACTCAGTGGCGGTTCTGGAAGGTAGGCGCCCAACTTGAACTGCCCCCTCCCCCCCCCCCAAAAAAAAAAACAGTCAGGACCAACTATTACTTTGTTTATTATTATTATTCATTTATTTGTAAAAATAACTCATAATAGAAAAAGGAGCCTTCGGTTGTGAGTGGTCGCTTTTTTTCCCCTCCTTCCTTTTCGTGCCCCGGCAATCCATGCCGCCCTTCCCATACCTAAATCAGCCTCTGCTTGTATTGAGCGCCATCTTTTTCCACTTTATTTACATCCCTTGAAGTTTTGGGGGAGTTAAGGTCTCGCTTTTAAAAAGCAGAGCTGGGCGCAACTTTGCTGCCGGATCTGGTGCGACTGCGACTTTGCGACTCTATTTTTGCCCCCTCCTCCCCGTGCGACTTGGCAACTTTTTTCCCCCGGTTCGACCCCTTCTAAATTACAAAGTAAACTTTAGCGCGCTAACAGAAACACGCTTTTATAAGGCAGAAAAACACATATAAAACAGCCACGACAATTTCTTTAAAAAAAGTCGTCTTTGTTCCTGTTCAAAGTCGCGGAAAATTGGGGGTGCGACTTTGCTTAATCCGACTTTTTCAAAACGTTTGCGACTTCGAAATTCATAGTGCGACAAAGTCGCAACTCGTTTCTGCAACGCCCAGCTCTGTAAATTAAAAGATATAATCTGCTCTTTGTTCTTGATAGAGGCGGCGCGCTTGCATTGCTCTCTCAGTTTTCCTTCACCCTTTTTTCTCTCAATCTCCTTTTCCCTTCATCTATCGGTTTTTACTTCTCTATTCTTTCTCGCCGAGCGAAGATACCCCTGTTGGTCACCTTAGTTTCCTTTCTTTTTCAATTAAAATAATGATAGAGCCGATAACTATCCCTCCCCCTCCTTCGGTTTCATTCGTTGTAGGAGTAATGAGGTCCACGTCTTTATTCGGACTATTTGGTGTCGGCGCGCATCAATACCTAAAATGCCTCAGATGTCAACGGCAGCAGGGTTGCCCATGCTGTACCAGACACGTCTCTAGTTGGAGCCCACCGTTGTTTTCACCGTGCTTTTATTCTCCAGATCATCGCCACGAATCCAGGCGGATCACAAGAGCAAGCATCAAACCATTCTTTCAGGATAGAAACCATCTCTCGCCAAAACCGCCCGGGACCCCAAACGGGGACTGTAGCCACCCGCCATTGCCCCTACTGTAGTTATAGTAGTCTCAGATCGAGTGACGTAAAGATGCATATCATGTTTAAGCACACGGGGGAGCGGCCATTTCCATGTACTCTTTGTTCGAAGCGCTTTGTTCAAAAAGTAGACTTGCGCCGACATATGACCAAGCATACCGAAGAGGCGCCCTTCCAGTGCGGCATCTGTCTCCGAAGATTCAAAGAACGAAGAAGTTTGAAACCTCATCTCGTCAAAGTTCACCGGATTAAAGCTTGAGACAAAGGATGTCTTTAAGCCACAGTTGTTCACACTTTAGAAAACGGTTGGGGTTTTTTTATCCGTAGTGGTACAGTTATTCGATGTATCGTATTTGTAATCGCGCTAAGATTTAATATATTTGAATTCGTTGACGGATTATAATTATCTTTTATCTGCAAATATATGTGATTTGGTGTGATTATAATGTGCCCAATTGTCATTCCGGTATTCAGTAATTTAATGTTTTGTTTTGATTAAGTTTGCTAAAGTACTCATTAAATAGCGTTCATGAAAGAATGTTTATATGAAGAACAACATTCACGCACACCAAATAGCGGCAGCAATTTAGGCAAGTTCCATCTCGACTCCAACAACATTAGGATCTCATTTATTACTAGAGCGCCCGTTTTCATCATCGATTATTTTCATTTCTATTCATTCGCTTTCTTATTTTGTCTCCCCTACCCTCCGTCCAACTGCTGATTGTTGGGTGGCATAAGTAGAAAGAGGAATAGTGAAATGAGGTTGTAATGGCAAACCAGACCTTGTAAAGATCGGTAACCCCAGTGTACCCATGTAAAGTACCGCAACCCTTTTACTGAGCTTGTGAATAAAATCTTCAAACAGTTTACGATCAATCAATCAAGGATAGTCAAATAACAAGGTAATAGAGCATTTTTATTAAAAATCCTTTCCAGATTTATAAAATGGCGAATATGTAACAATAAAACGTTAAATTTAATTATATTGATCAGCAATAACTGCAAAATGCCTGAAACGTGTCGTGTTTTACTTTCTCTCCACATAAATTCTTGAAGATATGAATGTAAACATTCCCTTTTGCAACCTTGCATGCTCTTGATACAGGATTTATGCCTTCCCCAATAGTTTTTAATTGATGGTGTCCGCCCGGTCCACAAAACATGCAGAATGGTTGACTGTGTGATTTTCAAGACCGAGGTCTCGTTGACTATTTAAGTATGCTTTCCACTGGTCACTATGAATAACTGTTCCAGGTCTGACCACTTCTTCATTATGGTTAATAGGTCATGGCACTACGAGAGTCTACTATCTCCATATAACCTTAAAGCACTGTACTTGTATCCAAAGACCCCAAACTCATTGGACTCATTTGGTGCGCGTCCTCTTTCGTTCTTAGGCTTATGGGAAAAAGATGTTTCGTCAATTTGAACAATCGGTCCTGCACCGCAAAGCTTAATGGCATTTTTTATAAAGTAATTTGTGCAGTATTCACGGGAAATAAATAAAAATGTTTACTACTGTTACTATTGAAAGATTTAAGAAATTTACAGTCTGAATAACACTTATATCTTTTCACACTAATATTATTATTAATCTATTTGATTGGAATAAGAACGAGTCCTTACGAATCGAAGCGATTTGTTTGTTTGTATATTGCACAGACTTTCTGTTGACGTTTCCTATGTATTTATCTTGTATTGATGAACATGCTGTGCAGTTCATTGCACTTTTGCACTTTCAGCCCTTCATTTCTTTCCCCAATAATCCATGATGCTTCATCCAGTTTATAACTGCCAGTGGAGTTTCGACAGTAAGCTGTTTGATAATATCCGGTTATTTTGCACGATTCATAATTACAGGACGTGGATATATATATATATATATATATATATATATATATATATATATATATATATATATATATATATATATATATATATGGTAAATATGTAGATTATCGGCGCGAACGATGAGACGTACTATTTCGTCCGTGTTCCAAAATGTTTCATGTTTTTGGAGTACATTTAAGTTGACGGCTCGTGTGGGGGTAAACACAATGTGGACCTACACTACGATGATCCTGAGTTTCATTAAATTGGGGGGGGGCTGGGGGGCATAACCCGGGTTACTTATCTCCATTTATCTATTATTATTTTGTTAATTCTTTTATTCTTCAAAATTAACTTGGAGGAGCTGTGATATTTATTTAGGTAAACATTACGATCGGCGGCGCGAACGATGGGACGCAAACTATTTCGTCCGTGTTCCAATATGTTTCACCTTTTGGGAGTAAATTCAAGGGGACTGCTCATGGGTGGTTTAAACACTGCGAGGGGACCTCCCTACGAGGATCCTGAGTTTCAATAAATTGTGGGGGCATGGGAGGCACAGCCCCCAGTATATAATCATAATTGTTTATAGAATAATGTTCTAACGGTTTTTTTTTAACGTTTTCATTTAACGGCGCATGAATATGCATGCGCGGGTGAACGAAACATACACGCCCCTCCCAAAACCCAACACTTTTTCGGGCGCGCCGCCGATCTTCTTGTTTACCTTTATTTATCTCCATGCATCTATTCTTTCATTCTTAGAATTAGCTTGTTAAGATCAGCTACCCCAAATATTAGCCTGTAAAGATAAACAACCCTCAGGTACACTGGGGTTGCCGATCTTTACAACGTCTCGCAAACCTCTTAACCCTAAATAATGGGGTCAGGAGCCCCACTATAGAACTCAAGGAGCAAATTTGTACCAAAATTTTTGAATGCTCTCAAAATCTTCTTCTCACCATCCGCCTGGTAGATAGCAACCATCTGTCAGTCGGCGAGCTCTTAAGGAACCGTCTCCATGCGATCATCAAATTTTCTTTCCTCCTCCACCTCCTGCAGGGGTGTTTCCCTTTGTGTCAGTGCCTGTTGTGCTCTTTCAATCCATCGTTTTCTTGGACTCTCAGGTAGTCTTTTTCTTGGGGGTTCCATATCAGTGCTCTTTTGGGTGCCTTTCTTAGTTCACTCCCATTACGTGTCCATACCACTGCAATCTTCTTTTCTCAATGGAGTTCAATAAGGGTTCTACCTTAAGCTCTGCCCTTATTGCTCTATTTCTTATTCTATCCGTTCTCGCGACTTCCTTGATCGTTCTTAGAACACGCATATCAGCACCCTGTATTTGTTCCGTTTGAGCTCTCCTTGCGTTTCGTGAGCATAGTGTCTTGCTAGGCCTATCCTAAGGGTACGACTCCCTTAGCCTTTGGTTTAAAGGGAACCTTTTAACCACAAACAAAATATTGTTGATAAAAAAAATCAAGAAATGATTGGAGGGGGGTGGGAGTGCTGCAGTTGGGGTATTTTTTAGAAATAAAATACTATTTTATAATGATAATATTATTGTGAAAAATACTCCTGCTTAAAATTTGGGACCACGGTGTAAATTGAGTGTTTTCAAACTTAATTCGAATTACTGCTCGGTCTTACCAAATCCCCTTCCCCTCGATTCTTGAGATTTGGCGTTATTTTCAGCCTAAAAGATTAAAAAAAAGATTGCGAAATTTGAGGAAGTGAAAACGCGAGGAGACTGGAAGGGGTGGGACACGCAATTCGATTGAATTGGCCTTATTCCGCACTGATGGCAGGGCCACTTGCCGAGTTATCTTGTCCAGTGGGACGAGGTTTATTTAACCCTTTCTTTCTCTTCCTTGTCCTCAAGTCATCGCAAACTTGAAGCATATTTATTTACATAAATAGGGGCTACTGTAGCATGATTCCTACCAATTGGCTTTTACTGTAGTATGATGGTGAATGGATTTTTTTTAATCGAACCCTACTCTTTTACAATCTTGCTAAACAGTAGCTTCACCATTCACATTATTTACATTTTAAATTTTTAAATTTATTTTTTATTACTTTTAAAATAAATAAAACCAGGCAATGGCTTCACCACCCCCCGGAAGCTTGCGCTTCGCTACTAAGATTAAAATTTAAAATCTAAAAAAAAGCAGCCATGATTATTTTTTTAGAAATTTTCTGAACTTCGCCAATTATAATAATTTTAAAAAGGAACTCCAAACTATTTTCCTCCTTTAAAAAAAAATCACGTTGCTAAAATATAGTTATAGAAGAAGATATATACAAATAAATTTTCTGAACTTCACCATTTGTAATTCTTTTGGTTTTAAAAAATTCACAAAATTTTGATACTTATATTTATTTCTGAACTTCACCATTTTGTTTTTTGATATTATAAAAGAATTATTAGAAATAACTTTGATAAAAAAACATAATTCATAACCAAACTAAGATGAAATTATTATTCAAATACTCAAAAAAATCCCCTTCTTTAATTATAGTTAGCGAAGTGATAATTTTCTTTTTAACTAATTAATTATGGTAGGAATCAATCCTATTGGTAGTAGTTAGTTGTCCGTCCATTTCGGCGATGACCTCATTCATGCCCTTAAAAAGAATAAGTTGAGCATAGAGAGAAACTTGCATAAAAGATGCTTAGAGTGGGAAGCGGGTGTGCATTCCTCAGCCCACTAACTTGGCACCCCATAGTTGGGCTGGTGGCAAGGTGGTCCGAGACGACCACCCATTGTGGAGTGTTGCAGGAGACTGCTGAGTCGTCGGTCTAATAACGCTCGCATAGTGCGGATCGCCACAGCAGATTTTGCATCAGGGGTTGACTCCCGTAGTCTTTGTCCGTCCAAGACATCCACAAGACAGTGGGTCAGGAATTGGCGAGGGAGATGTTCCTATTGCTCAAATACATTATAAGAGAATTTTTCCATGACTGGTTACTGTTTGTTTTGAAAAAGTAACTTTATTTAGCCTATTGGTAGGAATCATGCTACAGTAGCACTCATAAATATTTACTTAAACTTCTCCGACCCGATTTGAATCTTGAATTTCCCGCGCTTGAGACGAAGAATGGATCTTCTTCTTCTCAGCTTTTTCCTACCCGGGGTAGCCGTTCTTGGTGAGTCGTTTCCAGAGATTTCTGTTTAATGCACTTCTATTTAGTCCTGTCTCTCTAAAACAATTGTTTGAGTGCTCTTCTTTGGTCGCACCCGCTCTTGATGTGGTAGCCCTTTCTGGTCCACAGAGTTAGGGCGATGTGTCTGTTGGTCGCTTACGGGCCACGTTTTAATCTTACTCTCATTCGGTAAAAGACTCATCCATTGTAAGGTTTTGGCAGAGACTTTACTGACGGATGCCTTTTCCTGACTCTAACCCTCCCTATTTATCCGGGCTTGGGACCAGCACTGAGTGGGGCTGACTTGCCCCACAAAGTGGCTAGGTTAGACGGAGAATAATCGATCGGATTTTATTCTCCCCTCTAAAGACCCATAATCTTCTATGCCCTGTCCCTCTTCTATGCGGGGCCGGCATTACTGGTTCTCCCTTTTTACTTGACTCTTCACCCAGATCCTTCTCCCTTATAGCATTTTTTTAGAACGCTTAACGCGATCTTTCACACTTTGCTGGGTCTAACCAGGAGTGGAAAAGATGGTGTGGGATTTAAAAGAGGAACAAAAGATGACCAAAGAGAGAGGACCCATTTCTTTTAGGGCACAGGGGTCGGGAAGATGCCCTTGCGCGGAGATTATCCCTTATACCATCCATCTATTTCGCTCTCCCTCTACCCCTACCCACCTCTATTTCCGTCTCTCTCCTCCCCACATACTTTTCGTCTCTACTTATTACATAACAGGAGTCTTTAGTGATTTTCCTTTAGACCCCCTCACCCCAGCATCACCTATGCTGTACTTCTGATCCTTTCATTCTTGATCATAGCCAGCTTCATAACCTTACACATCCACCTAAGTATTTTCATCTCTGTCACATCCAACCTCCTTTCCTGCGTCCTCTTCATGTCCTATTTCATAGCGTCTGTTTCATATTATATCATAGTCGCCCTCAAAAATGAGAAACAATATACCTAAACTACACGTCCCAGGACTTTTTTTTAGTTCAAATATAATTAATAATAATAATTAATAATAAAAACTATACAAAATTGCCTACCTATAATCTTTGGGTGTCAAAATTAGGGACATGCGTGTCACATGGATTTGCATTCGACACTCAGATGTAGTGGCCAAGATCTCGTTTGTGACATTTATCGCTGATGTAGTAGTACCCAAGTGTCGAATGTCAAAAATAGTTGATAGACTCAGGGTAAACAGCAATACCACAGCCAAAACTAGCCCAGCCTTTGTTGTTGTTTTTATTTAGCAAGGACCTGCGCCCGGAAGGGAACGGCGATTTGGTTTCCTGGCCGCGCCGTGATGACAGGACTCAGCGCCCCGTCAGGCCTAGCTTAGCCTCTCCATTTCTTTGTCTCATCCAGGCTTCTTACCCTGCTTCCCCACTCTCCCTAAAACCTCTCCGACAACTTTCTCTGGTCAGCCTCTAATTTCATAGGGTAGACGCCGACCAGCTTCCTCTCACCCAACCATCCCGGATCGGGGCTGAGGTAGGAAGACACAACGCCAACTCACCCCTGAGTTCCAGTTTTGGGGGGAAGATTTTTAACAACCTGCTTCACCCCCACCTTCTTCATATACCCTTTCTCTCTCCTTTCACAGTCTATCAATTTTACGCCGAGCCTAAGGTGGAGCCGCCATGCTGATGGGCTGCCAGGCCACTAGGCGGAAGAAGTGGCTCAAATGGCGACAGCTCGTTTTGCTGGCCCCGATTTCACCCTTCGCAGAGCGGGCTACTGAGTGGTGGTAATGAGCGTTTACATCCCGTTGAAATAATATGGTCACCATGCCCACTAATGAGAACACTTTAAAAAAAACCTCTCCACTTCCCTTTTACCGTCGTCGGAGCGGCCCTCCCGCAGCTCTACTAGAGAATAGGAGCCCTTCCCCTGTGCTCTCGCAGGGGACCCTCTAAACCTCAGACCAGAGAGGAGGTTTGCTCATCTCCTATGCCTACAGGTGCAAGGACTCCCCATTCACCTCCTTCTCTGGAGTCGCCTTTGGGTGACTCCCTCTATCCAGCAGCAGTCCCCCCCTTTGCTTTCCCAGGGGACTGCCAAGAAAGCCCCCTAGCGGCCCATAATTGACCATGGGAGCAGCTCGATAGGTCCAACCCCCTTAGGGGGGCAAGGGATGACAAGGCCCGTAAGCCCGTGCCCTCTAAAGTCTACAGGTGATCATTGTCATTGTCTCGAATGGGATCCGTGATGTCCTGGGGGAGATGGCCACATGGAGGCCCCCCTTGAAGTGGGCATGGTGCCTAAGGTGACCCAACCCCAGATGGTAGGATCGTGCATGGGGTCTAAGCCAGACTCGGTGTCAAGCACAGAACCCGAGTTTGTCCCTATGCAAGCTAATCCTCAAACGACTCAGGTCCCCGAGGACTTACAAGGAGAGGGGGGATCTCCTCCCCCCTCCCCGGCTAATTCCCCTGTGACAGGCAAGGCCTCCATTTAGGAGAAGGATCTTGCTGAGGCCAGTTCATCTGGCCTAGGGTCTCCTACCGGCGCAGGAGAGAAGGGGGTTCATTCAACACCCTCCTCTCCTAAAAAGAAAAGAAACAAAAAAGACTCGTGGGTTCTTATCCCTCCACGGGAGCCTCGATTACGTCGGGGCCCCTCATTTAGAGGTTACCTGGCGTGTTCTATCCCGCAGGCTTCAAAGGCTTCCTCGTTATTCGCTCAACTGATGGCGGCATATTGGCTAACGGCTACATGATTGGTAGATAGCTGAAGGTGACCCGTTTCTCGGACGGGAGCCTTTTGGCGAATGCGTCGAATCCCTCAGAGGTGGCCATGATTAGTGCCCTTCGGACACTTGATGGCACGCCAGTGAGTGTGACGCCGCACGCTACCATGAGCTCGTGGACTAGTACATAGATGAAATCATCTTAGAGCTGGCCGATCATAGAGCAGTCAAATTCGAACGTGTGATGAGAAAACAGGGATAGACTTCGAGACCCACCCTTATATTTTTCGTCACATTCGACTGTGATATGCTCCCTGAGCCGATGCGTGCCGGTTGTTATCGCTACTGCGTGAAGGCATTCGTGCTACTGCCACCGCTTCGGCCATGTTAATCGTTCCTGTAGAAGTACAAAGTCGGGGTTACACATGATAAGTCCAAATCGTGTTTGTCAATTGCGGAGATCCGCACTTACCTCTTGAAGCAATGTGGTGCGTATCTCCTTGAGAAGGAAATCCCAGCCGTTAATGCCCAGGATCGTCTCTTATTTCTCGAGGTACGGCGCTGCTTGGGACATATTATGCCTCCGCCCCCACTCGGAACCCTTCTGTAGGTTCTACTCACCCCGGGCGCTCCCATGTTAGAGTTAGTGGCATAAAGGGTTCACACCCAGCCCCGACTGAAACCAGGACTCCCCCCCGCCTTTCTTCCCCCAGCGTGACCGTTTCCCGTAAGGCGAAACGGCTGCGCGCCTCCACCGAGTCGTTAGACTCACAGGAAACACTTCTGAAGTTGGTCGTGAGACCATCTTCCTAGGTTTGCAAAGCTGCGTCCCGAAAGGAGGACAGCAATAAATAAGTTTCGGCTTCTACAGCCACATTGAATGCTATGCTTGGTCATTCGAAGGCGGTGGATGTTCCAAAGGAGGGACCCATGCCTTCAAAGCTGCCCTGACTTCCTAAGGTTTCGACGCGGAGGGAGGAAAAGATTGGCATGGCGAGCCCAACCTCCCTCGATATATCCTCGAAGGCGACAGCGCCTTCAGCGCACTGCCAGATAACACTGCCCAGAGTTCTACATCCGGGAAGCGTACGGCCATTTCCGTGAGGGTCTTCTTCTCGAAGAGGGGCTCTGCATCTCGTCCAAGCTAGGCGTGGAGGGCATATTCCTTCAATGGAATTGCCGCAGACTCCGGGCAAATTGGGAGGAGTTGCGGAAGCTCGTCTCGTCCTGTTATTCCTTGGCTATCTTTTTGCAGGACACCATGCTGGGCGCCTGCCCCCTACATACCTTCCCGGGGTATAAGGGTTTTTCTCCCCCCCCCCCCACCATGGGATGGGGACGGGCAGGAGGATGCGCAATTTACACCAGACATGATTTCTCCTTTCAGGCAGTAGCTGTGCAGCGCACCTGGATATAGGCATACTGTTATTTCTACGTACATTCCACCGTCAGCCTACTTCAACGCGGGAGATTTCCGCCACGTCCTGGCATGGTTTCCTAGGCCCTTTCTCTTTCTCACCCCTGCTCGGGTGAGTACTCGATTAATCCCAGGGGTCAAGTACTTGCCGATTTGATCAAAGAGCTGAAGATAGGTGCCGTAAATGTTGATGAGTTTACGCATCACTGCCCAAGAAACGCTCCATTTTCCTGCCTCGATCTATCTTTATGCTCTCCGGATGAACAGCCTTATTTTGGATTGAGGAGGGAGGGGGGGGGGTAGTCGTCCTCCACGTCAGTAATCAATTTCCTATTCAAATATCATTTTCTAGTCCGCTGCCGCCTGAGATCTCGCCACAGTGTTGCTTGGAGCGAGCGCTGTGGTCCGTATTTCGGGAAATGACTGATTTATCTGTCTCAGTCGAGGAGTTTAGGTCGGTATATGAGGCCGTTGAGTTCTTCTCCGGCAACCTCATCGGCGCCGTTTTAACTACTATTCCTAGAACGTCTGTCCATTTTGCACCCTAACCGGCTCCGTGATGGTTGGTCGAGTGTGAGGAGGCCCTCAAACAGAAGCGTTATGCCTACATGCGCTATAAGCGTCGCCCGAACGATTTCAGTCGGTGAAATGGAGCTAGGGCTAGGTTTCGATATATTTCGAAGCACACCAGTCGGTCTTGCTGTGGGCACATGTACGTCTCTTCACTTAACGGGAATACCCCTCTAGCTGAGGTGTGGAAAGTTCTCGCATGACCCCCCTCCTGTTCTCCAGGAGAATGGGACCGCAATCTCGGATCCCGCATCCATGACGGAGTTTTTTGAGCTCTCTTTCTCCGCATTCTCTATCCGGGATGCTGCTCCACCAGCATTCGATGCGCGTCGTGATGTCGCGGAAAGCCGCCAACTAGACTTTACCTCCAGAGGCGGAGAACCCTTTTAACGCCAGGTCTACTTTGAGGGAGGTGTTCTACACTCACTTCCTGCGTGGACACCGCCCATGGTCCGAACAATGTCCCGTACGCCATGCTTTGAAACATTGGTGAGTGAGGCATGGCCTTTATGTTAGATTTTTTCAACATGATATGTGTAGAGGGTTTCCTCCCAGACTCCTGGCGAATCGCTACTCAGCTCCCTTTTCGCAAACCAGAGAGAGAGAGATCACTCTACCCGGCCTGTTTCCCCCAATCTCTCTAACTTCCTTCGTGTGGAGAGGTTAGCTTACTTCTAATTGTTTTAATGAAGAGCACTCTTTGTCGGGTGCTCTGCTCCGACTGGAAAAGGCCGTATGTGAGGCCTTCCTTGTAGACCGCACTACGCCATGGTGTTTTTCGATCTGGAGAAAGCCTATGACACCGCATGGCGTTACGGTATCATTGAGACACTCCACACGATAGGGGCGAGGGGATACCTCCCAATCTTTAAATTTGAATTTTTTCGAGATCGTCGATTCTGCGTACGGAGGGGGGGGGGGGGTCACTCTCCGTCTCAATCAAGCAGGAAGAGGGGGTCCCGCAGGGAACTCTCAACAGCATCACCTCAATGCTGCCGGAAGATGTTCTCGCTATGTGGACGACTTTTCGATCTCATTTAGCGCGGCCCAGATTCCAACTCTGGAGCGACGACTCCAACAGGCATTGAACCGTGGTTCCCGCTATGCCGAAGCGCAGAGGCTTCGGTTTCCCTTGACCAAGACTGAGGTGGTGTACTTATGCCGCCATTCACGACTCCACCCTGACCCATACTTGTTTCCAAATGGGGTTCGCCTGGAACTGGTGGACTCGCACCGTTTCCTTGCTCTTGTATTTGACTGACGCCTCACCTGGGATGCTCATATTTGCAGCTTTAGTGTCTCCTGTACCCGCGCCATGGATTTTCTTCGTTCAGTGACGTTCATCGCCTAGGGCGCTGATAGGGCTACTGCATTACTTTTTTATTGATACTTTGTTCGTTCAAAGCTCGACTACGGATGCGAGTTTTTCTGCATCCGCAGCCGAGCGTGTATTGCGGAAGGTTTACTCGATCCACCACACCGGCCTTCGCCTTGCGACCGGTGGCTTCCGCACTTTCCCCATTGACACCATACTTGTCGATGGTAGGGAGATGCTACTCGCTCTGCACCATTCACTATTCGCCTGTACGCGCTAGCCCGGCGCCTCCCCCAGTCACCAATAACTCTCTCTGCATCCGCAGCTGCTCTAGACGGTTCCTATACTTCCCAGAGACGCGTCATGCCATAAGCTCTTTTGGTTTACGGCAAGGAAACTCCTTCGAAAACTCAGTATAGCTCTAGGGTCGGTGGCACCCCTGGTTCTGCCTCGGACTCTTCTAGATGTTACCACCTTTCACTATTTTGTCGCCACGCCTCTGCTCCCAAAGCTTCTACAGCGCGGCGAGTATTGCGTTCGGCCATTTTGGAAAAGTACACTTCGTTTCACGCTCGAACCGTTTCAGTGTATACGTATGGCTCCAATTCCAAAGAGGGGGTCCGTTTCGACGCCGTATCTCATCTCTTTAAAGTCAGCTGTGCTCTGCCAGGCGCTGTGTCTGTCTTCACGACTGAGATGGTTGCAAATAATACACCGCTACGTACGGGAGATAGCGCGACGTGCCCGGTTCGGAGACTGGATTGTGATTTATAGCGACTGACAAAGCGCCCGGAGTGCTCTCGGGGCATTGTAATCCCCGCATTCCCTGGTTCGCGATATCCATGATGCCACGGTTTTGGCAAGCCGGGCGGATGTCGAGATTATCTTCTGCTGGGTTCCTGCACATGTGGGAACTGCGGCGAATGAGCGCGCCGATGAAGGTGCCAAAGAGTCCGCGAGGACTGCGCGACCAGACCAGCGTTTCGCTCTTCCTCACACCGATTACATGGCAGGAATACGGGCAGCTCTCCGGGCAGCTTGGCAAAAAAGATGGGAGACGGTCGAGGGAAACTTAAGTGTCATTGTCCCGAGATTGTTCCCGTGGACCTACCCCCCAATGCCGCGATGGCTTCGAGTTGCTTTCTGTCGGCTCCGAATTGGGCACATTCGCGGAACGCACCACCATTTGATGGAGCGGTCGCCTGCCCCTAATTGTGACGACTGGGATGTCCCCCAGACGGCTCAGCATATGCTTGTTGAATGTCCCAGTCTGGGTGACCTTCGCGTGCGTTACCTGAGCGGGGTCGCTTCCTTTTGTCTCTTGTACTCTAGATGGGTATCGTACACACTGAATTGTGGACTTTGCGACTCTTTGGAGGAGCTTGGCTTTCTCCTCTTTATTTGACTCTTTTTTGTGTGTGTCGTATATTCCTTCGCGTGGGGGAGGCGGGCCTACCATCGTGCTGGAGCCTGCTTCCTTTTTGCTTTTTTGGCGGCCTTGTCTTTTTTAATTTCGATATTTGTTTTTTAATATCACTTAGTAGTAGGTTGTGGTGAGTACGGCGAATAGGCAGTCGCTAGATGGTATATATATATATATATATATATATATATATATCAATGACTTGTGTTCCTTTTCCGACCCCCCCCCCCTCCCCCTTCCATCTGTCAGGTTCTAGTTTTAAAAGAATGAACTCTAACTGTCATATTACCTATGATTAATTCTTCGGTATATGAGTATAATCAATTCCACCTTTTGTCGTACCTTCAAACTTTAATCCCTTTCAAAAGTGCTTCTATATTTATTTTACGTTTTTCTACATTTGACAGCTTAATTAACCATTTTTAGTCGCTCCAAAAATACTTCATACGAATCAAATATTTTAAACATTAAATTATTTTTTCCTACTTCTCTCATCATTCGTGTTGTCTTTGCTTATCGTAGCTTACCTACAACTGTTTTAATGAAGTTGCTTCACCAAACTTTTGCGGGACTTGAAATTTTAACACTTGATAAAAAAAAAGTGAAAATGGCTTCATTTTGGAGATTTTCCAATCTTTTTTTCCTTAAAATTCAACATTCTATCTGATCCGTTTCCAACAGTATCAAAAACTAAAAACTAATTTACTCTGTATAGATGTGAGTTGCTAATTAGTGAAACAAAA
This sequence comes from Ceratothoa steindachneri, assembly GCA_963969495.1. Taxonomy (NCBI): domain Eukaryota; kingdom Metazoa; phylum Arthropoda; class Malacostraca; order Isopoda; family Cymothoidae; genus Ceratothoa; species Ceratothoa steindachneri. The sequence goes on along the minus strand of OZ018331.1, from coordinate 7,711,818 downwards.
AAAGGCAACTAGTGTAACCCAAAGATGTTACTTTCATTCAGAGAGTAGCAACCGTACTGAACTAAAAATGAACAAAGGAAATGGATGCAAAAGGCGAATAAAGAATGCTATAGCCAAATTTTTAACACTAAATGCTGGGGCTTGGAGTTACTGTCCATTAACATTTCATATTTTCAAAGGTTTGATTACATAAAAAGAACCAGTGATGTTGCAGGTTCCTGGTGAATAATTGTAGAAACGATTTAGGCCACTGAGAAGGCGGAGAATTATAAGTATTTAATTTTATTCCTCAGACATCAGGGGCCTTTATGCCTCCGTCACTGGAACCCGCTGTTTCATCCCCCCAGCACTGCATCGAAGCAAAGACCAGGTTTCCTCAAGGATTCGTTCGCAAATCAAAACCGAAGCGAACCAAACAGTGTCCCTACTGTCCCTACAAAACCATCAGCTTCAAGCACGTTGAAAGACACATTATGTTCAAACATACATTGGAACGCCCTTTCTTTTGCAATCTGTGCACGTCTCGTTTTACGGTGAAAGCAACCCTTGAGCGACATATGCTCTCTCATACTAAGAATACTAAACAGTTTCAATGTCCATGTTGTCCTAAGGTATTTTTATTGCGACGCCAGTTCGAAGCCCATCAAATTACGTGTACCCAAGGCAAATGAATTCCTTAATTGATGAAAAGTACAAAAGATTATTTTCTCACATAACGTGAAAACCTTTACATTAAGAATTCTGAAAAGATTACTGTGGACAATACGAAGGAAAAATTGCTCCAACCCATTTCAGAGAGACGAAACCCTACCCATTCTTGGAATTATTCGTGAGTCTTACGAGCTAACCCTTTATTTCCCCCAAGGAAAATGATTCATCCTCTTTCTGTCCAACTTATAGTTAGTTAAATTGCTTACCAGGAATTATGCTTCCAAATTACCTCGAAGTCTCATTAAAATTTTTCAAATCTTTTTGCCCGAATTGAAAACATACTCTTTTCATTAAAACCACAAAGAAAACAAGAACAAATGCTCTTAAGTCGATCTTTGACATGAATTTAAGTGATTTTCTTTTTAATTGTTAATAATTATGAGAATAGGTACATGCATATATTAAACTTTTGCCACTAACAACGCCATTAATGGATTTAAAAGTCTATTTCAACTATCTTTGTAGTTTTAATGTTTAATAAAATCAGTGCAGACTGCAAGATAGTTTCTGGTCATTTGGGGTCTGAATTATCTTTTACCTACAGTTGATTTAAAATATCCGTCAAATTCTGTGAAAAATCTCGGCCATTGCTGAGAAAATGACACTCCTTAAATCTCATAAAGTTTTTTTTCACGCGTGAATAAAGCTAGTGAATATGTTTATACCTCAGTAGAAGAGATTTCGACGTCATTGGAGAATAGAACTTGCGATTCGGCACACACACACACACTCTCTCTCTCTCTCTGTCTCTCTCTCTCTCTCTCTCTCTCTCTCTCTCGATGGGTAGTGGGGCTACAAAGGCCTATCCGAGTACGCACCGTTCAGCTCTCCGCGCGATCAACGAGTCTCATCTCTACCTGCCTGCTATCCCTGAGAACAAATTGGGCAGCTTACAAGCAGTTTGATAAGTTATTATTTCGCTAACACAACCTTCCAAGATTTCAAATCGCCTAAATATTTTGATCTTCATATTTTCTCCATTCCTTCAACCGAATTCGCTGGTGCTCGAGTTTTTCTTATCACGACTTCTATATGTGTCCTATGTGGCTTGTGATGCAGGCTAACGCGCACGTGCTTGCCCTGTATGGTTGTCACCGACCCCTTTCAAACGAATCTTGATACCTCGCCGCTAACCCAATTTCCCCATGACCATTTCCGACCAGCGATAACGACCAAGGGATCATGAGAACTCCGGCACCTTGGTATTAGCAGCCGATCACGAAAATGGCTTAAAGAAAGCCAAGGATACCCCTAAGGAATGCGTTGTTGTTCGATATAGCTCCTGATTTCAATGCGATGACACCTGCATAAATTGTTATCTAAATATCAGCCAAAACGCGTTCTACGCGGCACCCACCTCTATACAACAAACCCGTCACTGATTTTCTCCTGCTCGAGGATTTTCAGACACTTAGAGGCGTCCCATACAGGGCAGAGAGAGAGGTTTTCATCAAAGAACTAACTGACTGTAATTTTAACTTCCCCGGCCCATGCATATTCTTTCTTCTTCGGTGTTCCATTTTAGGTATATTTGTAATCTCAATCAATCCTTCCCTTATATCCTCTTCCATTTATCTTTATAACTTTTAAAAAATGTTAATCATTAACTATTTTGTAATAAAAATATAACCTCCTTTTGGGGTTTGGGGTTTTGTCAGTTTCAAATCTCTTAATAGTTAATCGAAAGGTATTATAAAGTATTAGATTGGAAACTAAAGTTTCCGCAAACCTTTTTTGAGAAAGTTTATTTATTTATAGACCAGGCAATGGCTTCGCCCCCCTCCCTCCCTCTACGGGGGAGCTTGCGCTTCGGTACTAAAATTAAAATTTTAAATCTAAAAAAAAGCAGCCATGGTTAAATTTTTATAAATTTTCTGAACTTCGCCAATTATAATAATTTTAAAAAGGAACTTTAAACTAAATTTCCCCCCTTTCAAAATATTACGTTGCTAAAATATAGAGTTATAGAAGATATATAAAAATAAATTTCTAAACTTCACCATTTGTAATTCTTTGGGTTTTAAAAATTTCACAAAATTTCGATACTTATATTTCTTTCTGAACTTCACCATTTTGTCTTTTGATATTATAAAAGAATTATTAGAAATAACTTTGATAAAAAAATAAGTCATAACCAAACTAAGATGAAATTATTATTCGAACACATAAAAAATCCCCTTCTTAAATTATAGTAGTGATTTATATAGGGTGTATGACTAGTACATGGATAGTGACCTAGTCTTTCCTAGGTCTCGCTTGAAAGTGCACAGTGACCTAGAGCCTCGGTAGACTAGGTCACTATGCACTTTCAAGCGAGGCCTAGGAAAGCCTAGGCAGTACTTAGTCGGACACCCTGTATGATAAAGTTAAGAAAAAAAACCATCAAATGACTTTCTCGTGAACAGCACCGTACTCTTTTACTGTGTGATAACAAGTCTGGTTTAAACGCTGCCTAATCTCCACGTCGTATCAACAAAGCTTTGGAGAAGAAACAATAAGTGCCCAATTCGATCTCTAAGATCAGCCAAGAAGTGGTCGACCCTTATTTATATACAATGACTATTTGTGCGTCTTTATCAAAGCTGATCCACATCTGACATCACGCGAGTTGGCTGAAAAGTTAGCGTCAGTCTACAGCAATTTTGCATCATTTAGAGTGAATGGGCAAAGTCAGCAAACTTGATGTAGGGATTCCACGTACACTGACCGACTTCGACCGCCAGCGCCGCTTAGACACCTGCATCACACTATTGTCCCAAAAATTTTGTTTTGGTTGGCTGAACAATGTGGTTAGTGCAGATGAAAAATTGTATCTACACTCGAACATGGCACGAAAAATAAGTTGGATAGACAAAGGTACACATGCACAACTTTAGGCAAAGTCCGACCGACATCAAAAGAAGCTTATGGTTTATGTCTGGTGGGATGTGAAGGGAGTGGTGATTTGCTGGGAAATGTTGGAACCCAATCAGTCTATGGACGCTCAATTATACAGTCAACAGCTTCAACAGGTGGAAGATAGAATTGCGCAGAAACGACCAGAATTGACTGATGTCATGTTTCTTCATGATAACGCCCGAATACACGTTGCAAATCCTACCAGTAAAAAACTCCTCGAGCTTGGGGGGGAGAAGTTCTCCCTCACCCAATGTCCTCGCTAGACCTGGTGCTAACAGATTACCATCGATTCCGGTCACTGCAAAACCTCTTGAATGACAAAACGTTCACAAATGATGACGAACTGAAAACTGCAGTTGGAGACTTCTTTGATAGCAAACCAGCTGAATTTTACGACAAAGGCATCCATGATCTATTCTGTCGTTGGAAGCAGGTGCTCGAAAATAACGGTGATTGTTCATTAATATGTTTCTTTTGATGTATTGTTTCGTTGTAAATTATTTTTAATTGAAGTTGTGCGACAGCTTTGTTTCTAACCTTATAATAGCCATTTCCCCCAAAGAAATTATGCTAACAAGCGCATTCAACTCTAATATTATTTGATTTTGATTAACTATAAAGAACTCTCAAACTGTCCAGAATCCAAATAAACAGTACTAATTTATTTTTAAAGGTTTTCACGTCATTTCACTTTTGTCGGGGTAATTCAGTTGTGAGAACGAATGAGACGAACAAAATGAATAAAAATGAAGCGAATGAACATAAAAGATAAAAAGAGCTACTTCGTATAGCCTTTTGCAGACTCATTCTTTTCTTATGCTATCTAAAAGGCTGGGTGAGAGCTGGAAGACACATTAAAAATCCGGCGAAAATAATTCGCAGAAAAAGCTCTGCCACTCCGGGGCACAATTTAAGCTCCCTGGCGGAGAAAGAGCACAGATTTATAAGTTTACAAATCGCTAAAAAAAAATCGATATCACATGTGAAAACCAGGCAATGGCTTCGCTATTAAGATTAAAATTTAAAATCTAAAAAAAAGCAGCCATGGTTAAATTTTTATAAATTTTCTGAATTTCGCCAATTATAATAATTTTAAAAAGGAACTTTAAACTAAATTTCCTCCCCCTTTCAAAATATCACGTTGCTAAAATATAATTATAGAAGATATATAAAAATAAATTTCTAAACTTCACCATTTGTAATTCTTTTGTTTTTAAAAATTTCACAAAATTTCGATACTTATAAAAAACATAAGTCATAACCAAACTAAGATGAAATTATTATTCAAATACTCCCAAAAATCCCCTTCTTAAATTATAGAGTAAGTGATAATGATGATGATGAAAATAAATTATCTCGATATTGAATTGCTCAAGTTGTAAGAAAAATCTTCGCCCTGAAACAATTTAATTAAAATTAAGGTAAATGGAATGACTACTTTTAAAGACTTAGTTCAACCATCTTTGGTGGAAGTTTTTCCTTATAATTGAAAGTGGGCGGTGGGGGGAATGGCGAGAATCCTGCTTGCATTTGCATACTCAAGGCGCGTTTCTTCCTGGTTGGTAGCAAACAAGTAGGTAGGCAAGTTGCGTCATTCCTCCCTCTCGCGTGAAGTAGATAATTCTCCCGGATAATGAAATGTGCAAAAGGATTAGAATGATAATCGCTAAGAGCCCGAATGGGACTAAAAGATAACCTTCTTTGGGGTGGGTGTCAGGGTTTTTTTTTCTTTGCACCAAATTGGTTCACTAACTACCATTCCCAAGAATTTAGTTGTTAGTAACTATATTAGCAGGAAAACTTCATAGTAACTGAAATTTATTTCAACATATGAAAGACACACTTGGGTACAATAAAGAAAGCGAGACTTATTACTTTGTTGCTCAAGAAGGGTGCCATAGCAGGGAATTGGACGCTTCATCACCCTCAACTCATCACCATTTATATTTTATATAAAAGAAAAGGTTTTTAAAGTTTAGAGTCAAAAGGAAAACAAGACAAAAAGTATGTATTTATTTACTACATAAGCGTATCTTACATATGGAAAATTAAAACTAAAGATATTACTTTATCCTTAACTCTAGAATTTAACTTGGTGAATTTTTGGAAATTTTTGAAAATGTGTTTTTTTGCTTAGTGGACAAGTAACCTTTCATGTTTTTGAGTTTAGGTTTATTTGAAACTTTTATTCGCAGGGATGTTTTTTGTATGTTTCGAGTTTTTATCAAAGTTCTTTCAAAGAGTTCAGAAAAAATAAATATAATTATCGAATGATTTGGAATGAAAAAACATACAAATCGTGAAGTTCAAAAAATGTATTAAAATTAGGGCTTTGGCGCTTTTTTACTATCATTTCGGATATAAAACAAATTTAGATGAAAAAAGAGATCTGACGAAGGTTTTTCTATATATCAAACCGGGTGAAGTAACTTAAAGGTTTCAGGGTGTCTATGTTGAAAAAAGTGTTTGGAAAATTCTCAACTATATATAAATCTTTAAGGGAATAAAGACAATATAATAAAAGGCAAAATAACTTTAAAAACATGTTTCAGGGTGTCTATGTTGAAAAAGGTGTTCAGGGTGTTAAAATAAAGAGTCTATAAAGGGAATTAAAAAAAGCGGTTCAGAATAGCAAATAGGCCGTAGGCCACACGCCCAAGGACTGCCTGTAGAACCAGGTTCTTTCTGTATGAAAGAATGCGAAGTATGGCTTATTTTTTATTACTTGTTTAGATTTAACCTCCCGATTGCGAAAAGTTTACTTAGCAATTACTGTCAATTTCATCCAAAGGATTTTTAATAAAAATATGGAACTGGTTTTGAATATCTGCAAGTTATCCATTTTTAGATGTTTCGTTATTATTTAATAAGATTGAAGTAGACCAAAGGTGAAAGAACATTCAAAACGTTGGTTTATTTTACTGAAAGAATTATTATTATTATTACACAAGATGAGACAGGTAGAACGGGAAGAGTGCAAGCACTATAGATTACAATTAGCAATCCCCGCACACCTGCAACGTCGAAGAGGGAACGATGGCAAGAAGAAAAGGAAGTGAGATAGAAGAATAAACTCAAGGCTTCCAGTCATCTATGGATTCAGTTATATTAAATTGAGTAAAAAAAATTAAATAAAAAAATTGAAAAACAGTATATAGCAACATTCAAACATAAGTATACAAAGAAATATTTATATATATATATATATATATATATATATATATATATATATATATATATATATATATATATATATATATATATATATAATGAAAAAACTCAAAAGTGGCTCATGAGGAAAGCAATAATATGAAAATTAACCCAGAGGAAAATGTAAAGATGAATCTAAGCACTTTCGAACTATATTTGCAAGTTCATTTTCAAGGAAATGAACTTGCAAATATAGTTCGAAAGTGCCGGGATTCATCTTTTGATTTTCGTCTGGGTTAATTTTCATATATATATATATATATATATATATATATATATATATATATATATATATATATATATATATATATATATATATATATATATATATATATAATTATAATAAACACATTCTCGCATTAGTGCGCAAACAAAGAAGCACACACACAAAGAATTATTAATGTGAATATGTATTAGTGACATAATGTTAGTTTCACAAACCTATGACTCCTCCAGTTAGTAGAGGAACTGCAAGATCTTCATTTGCATACATTATCGTCAGTCCTATAGCAATAAATCTATATTTGAACTTAATAAAGAAAAAAAACAGGTTAGTTATGAACTCAAACCAAAACTAAATTATAACAATCTTCTTCTCTACAAAAGAAAAAGGCTAAAATACAGTGAAATACAGATCAAACGTCTAATGCGAGTATTTACAGGATCTAGCCGTTTTCAATGTAACGTTCAACAAGATTTCTCGGTCGAGTAGAGCGACGAAGAATAGTTTCAGTGGAGGCGTCAGAGGGAGCTGTTGGAGAAGGAACATCATGAGACGTATCGTTTTCGACGATAGACAGTCAACAAGTTTTCTATATCGAGTAGATCGACGGGGGATATTTTCAGGGGAGGCTTGAGGGAGAGCAACTGGGGGAGGAACATCATGACATGATGAATGAGGATCTCGTTTAGTTTCAGCATTTACAGGAGCATCAAGAAACGGAAAGGGGGATTTTGTATCGAAATTAAGATTAGGAATATTTTTGATGTCGTTTAACTGGCTCTCTCCGGCTGAGGCTAAATCGTGGATAACCACCGTATTTTCTCTGCCATCTGGAAATCTGTCGAGTGCATATTTAGGATTGGCTTCGATTAGTTCCACTTAGCAGAAGCAATTCTAATTAAAGACAAGCAACCAAATTTAAACATCAAATATGATGAATTTCGTAAAACCTTAAACATACATTAATGACATTCCTACCCTTAAACACCCTTTCTATATAATAAAATATAACTGGAGATGAATCGTACCTAACTCTCGTATCTATGTCAAATGGGAGGCAAGATCTAGTTAAGGACTCTCTCTCGTATTTACGTCAAATGGGAGACAAGGCTGGGTATAGGACGAGCTCTCGTATCTATGTCAAATGGGAGGCAAGATCTAGTTAAGGACTCTCTCTCGTATTTACGTCAAATGGGAGACAAGGCTGGGTATAGGACGAGCTCTCGTTTATACGAAAAATAGGAGGCCATATTGGGTTAAACACGAGCTCTCGTATACAAGCGAAATGCGAGACAAGATTGGTTTAAGGAAGAGCTCTCATGTTAAAGAGAAGTGAGAGGCAAGATTGTGTTTAAGATGATCCTTAGTATTTACGGGAAATGGTTGCCACGATTGGCTTAAGGACGATCTCTTATTTATGTGAAATGGGAGGCAAGATCGAGTTAAGGACGAACTCTCGTATTTGCACCAAATGGAACCTAAGATTCGGTTAATGAGCTCTCGAATTTTACCTAAAATAGGATGCAAGATTCGGTTAAGGACTAGTTCTTGTATTTATGCGAAATGGGTGGCATAATTGGGTTAACGAATAGCTTTCGTATTTACGCAAAAGCGAGGCAAGATTGGGTTAAGGAGGAGCTGTCGTTTTTACGTAAAATGGTGAGCAAGGTTGGGTTAAGGTCGTGCTTTCCTATTTAAGCTAAATGGTAGGCAATATTGGCATTTAGGACTATTTCTCGTATTTACGCAAAAGCGAGGCAAGATTGATTTAAGCAGAGCTCGTATTTAGCGAAATGGGTGGCAAGGTTGGATTAAGGACGTGCTCTCATATTCACGTGAAATGTGTGCGAGAAAATATTGTGTTAAGGAAGAGCTGATGCATCTACTAGAAAGAAGAAACATGATTGTGCTTGGTAATAGCTATCGTATTTACTCGAAATAAGAGGCAATATTGGGTTAAGGACAACTCTCGTGGTTCTGTGAAGTGGAAGGCAATATATCGTTAAGGACGAGCTTTCGTATGAAAGCGAAATCTGAGGCAATATTGTGTTTAGGACGAGTTATCGTATTTACGAGAAATGAGAGGTAATATAGGATTAAGGACGAGCTCTCGTATTTACGTGAAATGGGAAGCCAAATCGGGTTAAGGAAGACCTCTTATTTACGTGAATTTAGACGCTGGATTGGGTTAAAGACGACTTCTCGTATTTCAAAATAGGATGTAAGATTCGGTTAAGGAAAACCTTTCTTATTTAGGCTAAATGGGAGGCAAGATGTGGTTATGGACCAACTCTCATATATACGTGAAATAGGAGAAAATATAATTAAGGACGAGCTTTCGTATTTGCGTGAAGTGGGAGGCAATATATGGTTAAGGTCGAGTGATCGTATTTACTTAAAATAGGAGGCAATATACGAGTATGGTTAAGGACGAGCTCGTATTTTCGAGAAATGGGAGGTAATATGTGGTTACGGTCGAACGATCCTATTTGGGGGAAATATGAGACAATATAGGGTTAAAGACGTGCTGTATTTTTTACCCCAAATTGGAGACAATATTGATGTAAGTGCGATATCTTGTATTTACTCAAATTTGCGACCAATTAGTCTATGGACGAGCTTTCATATTTACGCGAAAGGGGAGGGGGGGGGGAATTGGTTTAAGGACGAGCTCTCCTATTTACGCGATTTGGGAGGCAGGTTTGGGTTAAAGAAGAGCTCTCGTATTTACGCGAATGTGAGGAAAGATTAGGTTAAGGACGAGCTCTCGTATTTACGCGAAATGGGAGCCAAAATTGGTTTAAGGACGACTCTCTTATGTACGCTAAATAGGAGGCAAGATTTGCTTAATTATGTGTTCTCGGATTTACGTGAAATGGGAGGCAAGATTGGGTTAAGGACGAGTTCTCTTATTTATAACAATCCCACTGATTATAATGATTCACCTTTGAGGAATTCTTTTCCGTCTCTAATCTCTCTTTTTGGTTTCACCCGTGTCTTCGATTTCGGACGTGACACTGTTCTTCAGCTTGATAGATTATTATCATCGTTACCTAACTAAGAAGCAACAAAAGTAGTGAGGGTTTTTCCACTATAAATTTTGTAAATAAAGGAAAATGAACAATGGGAAGTAAAAATGTGTAGGAGATAATATGGCTACATTACCTATTGGGTTCTACATACGTAAGTGAAAAAAAAGATACTCTTACACAAAGAATGAAGAGTGAGAGGGTCAAACAAAGTAGAAATAACAGGTACAGTGAGGCATGTTATGGAGAACAAAGACTCCAATACATGATCTCTCCAACCTTAATTACTGTGGCAAGGAAAGGGTATTATAAACGTCGAAGAACAAACTGGTAAAAAAGCTCAAGCATGCAATTGATCACCCATGTAGGTTTCACGTGAAAGGTAGGTGAGTACAACAAAACAAATCATCCAAGACCGAACTCCTTGCCCCCCTAACAAATTTTATATCCCCAGATGGACAAAGTTAACGATTCATCGGTACTTTGGACATTATCGGAGCTGTCCCAAAGCTTTCCTGAAACAGCAGAAGAGACGATCCCTATCATTGCTCCTGACGAGACCGAGAAGGCACAAGAGAAGAATTTCAAATGTCCATTGTGCAACTACAAGAGTAATCGGAGATTCAATGTCAAGATACACTTGTCAAAGCATTCGAAAGAAAGGGCTTTCCAGTGTAATTTCTGCTCCGTGAAATTCAAATTGAAACACTCGCTTTTAGCTCACCTTCGCCGCCATGAGCCTTCCATCTAAACAATTGTATATGTCTTCACCCTGTTATCATCAGTAGTCATGACTATTTTTATATCTATTTCCCCACTTCTCAAAGCAAAGGTACCAACTTTTGTTATGAAACAAAGCTCTCTTCGTATAGCCTCATATAGCTTCGTATGCTCATTTTTTTTTCACTTTCGTTGCCTAATCACCTTCTTCTCAAGAACTTCACTAGGATGTGCCTCCTTGGTTTCCCCTTTTCTTAAAATCAATACAACTCGCCATTTTTCGCATCAGTGACCGTTTACTTCCCCGTCGACGAGCGAGGCCTAACTCAAGTGGTAAGAAGTAAAACGGTATTTGATTATGAAAAATCTCATCTATAGGTTATGGAGCATATATAGAGGTAAACCTTTTACCCGATCAGTCACTCCAAACTTTAGAAAAGGGATAAACACAACAGTCGATGAAAAGGAGAGTTAAATGCGTTGAAAAAGTGAAATGTAACCGCGAAGAAGAGGTGTGGGCTGGCTGAAGTGGAACTTGAGACTCGAGAGATTAAGCACTTTACCACTGAATTCAGAATTTCCACCCAGAATTATCAGATCTTTAGTTTCCCCTTCCCATTTATGCTTTTTTTTTGGGGGGGGGGGAGGAGTGGTTGAATGATCTCTACCAATAATCCGGTGCATTTGAGAATAAGAAAGAATGAATTTCCGGAAAACGGAGAACAAGAAATGACAACAAATCCACCCTGATTGCTCGTCTCGGAGGCTGCATTGGAAGCACCTATAGATCGAAAGAAAAGCGATGCAATCCAGAAAAATGGGTAGGCAGTTAAAGTAGATGTAGTAGTCGTTGAGATGCTAAAAGGTGGTGGTGATTGTTATTAAATAAGTATGATGACTGTGTTGTAAAGCATTTGAAAATGGAAGAGTACTATTATATAAGGTTAAATGAGAGTGAGGGAAAGAACTACAGCGGAACAAATCTGTTGAATATTGTAGCTAAAGTGTATGGAAAAATTCTGATTGTATGTATAAGAAGGGTAACTGAGGGATTGATAAGGGATGAACAAAGGGTGAATTACAGAGAGAAGGTGTGTGTGGATCACATCTTTACACTAGCAAAACTAGCTGAGAAAACCAAGCAATAGCTGCGTTAAATATATTCTGGATTCATGGATCTGGACAAACCTTGGCGTACCCTGTGTAGATAGTGAAGCATTATGACAGGTGATAAGACTGTATGTAGTGAGTGGTAAACTATTAGATATTGTGAAGAGTAATGTTGAAGGTAAGGTGTGCGTTAGGTTGAAAAATACCCGAAATGAGTTATTTGACATAAGGGAAGTAAGACATAACTTTGTGATGTCGCCAATGGCTGTTTAATATATTTATGGATGGGGCAATGAGAGAAGTAGGTATGGGAATGAAGGAAAGGGGTATGGGATTGCTGAGGATAGTAAGGGATAGGTTCTATGCTGGTACATGCTAATGGTGACTTGAGGGATTTGTAAATGTTGATTGTAGCTTTTGAGTGTCGATAGGAGTGTTCTAAAAGTGAATGCAGAAAAGCGTAATGTTATTTCTCGGTGAGATTGAAGGATAAGTGGGGGGAGGGTGTCATATCTAAAGTTTTAAGTATCTACGATGCATTGTAAGCGATAGTGGTACAGATGAAGCAGAATGCGACCACAAGGTGTTAATGGTAGGCAAGTCTGGGGGCAATTAGAGCTTAATGAGTGCTATGGGTTTGAGGGGGGAATGTGCCAGAAGGCTCGAACTCCCAAATTCATTTACCATCCGATGTTTGTTTAGATGAGATAAAGAAAAATAAAGAATAATCAGTGCGAAACAGTAATAATAAAATAGGAAGACAGTTCTGAGTATATTCGGCCATGGTACCCTCTTCAACCTACGACCTGGTCCATATGGTGGGTACCCTCTTCAACCTACGTACGACCTGGTCCATGTGGTGGCTACCCTCTTCAACCTACGACCTGGTCCATGCGGTGGGTACCCTCTTCAACCTACGACCTAGTCCATACGGTGGGCACCCTCTTCAACTTACGACCTGGTTGGTCCATACGGTGGGTGCCCTTGTAGGGGTGCGAAGATGTATCAGAGAAAAATTCCTTCCAAATCGATAATATAAATAGCCCATTAAATTACCAACTCAGTAGTGGACTAAGCCGTGGCGTAATGGCTAAGAGCAGTGGCGTTTAAATCTATCGGTACCGAGTTCGAAACTCAATAGTCCAAAACCTTTTACGAAGAAAACGGAAATCAAGGAAAACGCTTTAAGGACAACTCAAGAAGACTCAAGATAAATGGATCGCCTCAAGAAAGAAAAACGGAAGAAAACGACTTCAAGGACTAACTCATCAAGAATCAAGAAGGAATTTTTCTCTGATACATCTTCGCACCCCTACACCCTCTTCAACCTACGACCTGGTCCATACGGTGGGTACCCTCTTCAACCTACGACCTGGTCCATACGGTGGGTACCCTCTCTTCAACCTACGACCTGGTACAAACGTTGGGTACCCTCTTCAACCTACGACCTAGTCCAAGCGGGGGGTACCCTCTACAACTTCCGACCTGGTACATACCGTGGGTACCATCTTTAAACGACCTGGTCCATACGGTGGGTACCCTCTTCAACTTACGACCTGGTCCATACGTTGCGCACCCTCTTCAACCTACGACCTGGTCCATGCGGTGGGTACCCTCTTCAACTTACGAACTGGTCCATACGGTGGGTATCCTCTTAAACCCACGACCTAGTTTATGCGGTGGGTACCCTCTTCAACCTACGACCTGGTCCATACAGTAGGTACCCTCTTCAACCTACGACCTGGTCTATACGGTGGGTACCCTCTTCAACCTACGACCTGCTCCATACGGTGAGTACCCTTTGCAACCTACAACCTGGTCTATGCGGTGGGTATCCTCTTCAACCTACGTACAACTTGGTCCATGTGGTGGCTACCCTCTTCAACTTCCGACCCGGTCCATAAGGTGGGTACCCTCTTCAACCGACCTGGTCCATACGGTGGGTACCCTCTTCAACCGACCTGGTCCATATGGTGGGTACCTTCTTCAACCTACGACCTGGTTCATTCGGTGGGTATCCTCTTCAACTAACGACCTGGTCCATACGTTGGGCACCCTATTCAACCTACGACTTGGTAAATGCCGTGGGTACCCTCTTCAACCTACGACCTAGTCCATGCGGTGGGTACCCTCTTCAACCTACGACCTAGTCCATACGGTGGGTACCCTCTTCAACCTACGACCTGGTACATGCGGTGGGTACCCTCTCTTCAACCTACGACCTGGTACAAACGTTGGGTACCCTCTTCAACCTACGACCTAGTCCAAGCGGGCGGTACCCTCTTCAACCTACGACCAGGTCCATACGGTGGGTACCCTCTTTAACCTACGATCTGGTACATGCGGTGGGTACCCTCTCTGCAACCTACGACCTGGTACAAACGTTGGGCACCCTCTTCAACCTACGAACTGGTCCATGTGGTGGGTACCCTCTTTAACCTACGACCTGGTCCATGCGGTGGGTACCCTCTCTTCAACCTACGACCTGGTACATGCGGTGGGTACCCTCTCTTCAACCTACGACCTAGTCCAAACGTTGGGTACCCTCTTCAACCTACGACCTGGTCCATGCGGTGGGTACCCTCTTCAACCTACGACCTGGTCCATGCGGTGGGCACCCTCTTAAACCTACGACCTGGTCCATGCGGTGGGCACCCTCTTAAACCTACGACCTGGTCCGTACGGTTGGTACCCTCTTCAACCTACAACCTGGTCCATGCGGTGGGTGCCCTCTTCAACCTACGACCCGGTCCAAACGGGTACTCTCTTCAACCTACGACCTGGTTTATTCGGTGGGTACCCTCTTCAATCTACGATCTGGTCCATGCGGTGGGTACCCTCTTCAACCTACGACTTGGCCCATACGCTTGGTAGCATCTTCAACCTACGACCTGGTCCATGAGGAAGCAGGGTGAGGCTCTCAGCAATTGACACACTTGGCCATACACGATTGGGACTTATCGTGTAGCACTTCCGCGGCAGTGGCATTAATGCCTTCACGCGGTAGTGATACCAAGCAGCGCACACCGACTCAGGGAGCCTGTCACGTTCAAACGTGAGGAAAGGTTTAGGGGTGGATCTCGAGGTCCCTCCCTGTTTCCATCACATGCTCGAGTGTGATTAGTCTGGTCAGCTATCTCTTCGGTGATGTATTCCAAGGAGTAGTCTACGAGTTATTTTATTTTTATTTATTTAAGAGAAACAATAAGGCAGCCGCCCAATCCTAATGGATTCTCACTGGCAGCACTGAAAAAACTAGGAAAATCAAAGGACTAAAAGAAGACAGCACACTTAAATTGCAGGCCCACGACACACATTCTAAAAATATGGGCGAATGAGACCATGAACAAATGGCATGCGCCATCCGCACAGGATGGTACAATAAATCAAACGACAAAAATGAAATGAAATAAAATCACAAAAAGGATAAAACACCACCTCGCGATAAAAATGTAAGGAGGGAGGCCGACCGAAGGGAGGCCTCTGCTAAAAGAAAGCCAAGTCGAGCAGGGAAGGGGGGCGACGCCAGAAAGGGTAGGTAAGCAAGAATTTCGAAAAGAAGCAAGGCGGGGATAAACTACTAAGATGTGAGCCACAGACAACTCGCTACCTCAAAAGGGACAACCCGACCTCCACCCGAAACTAAATAGACATGGGTGAGTCGCGTGTGCCCAATTCGCAACCGGCAAAGAAGAACGTCCCAAGAACGGAGTCGCTGAGAGCTAGAGGACCAAGGACTGCAGAATATTTAGTAGGGGGCACGAATCCCGCTCTCTCTCTGCCAAAGACAAAGATATACGCCATGATTATGGGGTAGGAGTCCCTAAAGGGTAGAGGGGCGACATCCTGGACTTTGAGGGCAGCCGATCAGCCTCCTCGTTGTCCGAAATCTCAACATGAGCCGGAGCCCAACATAACGCCATCCTGTAAAGGGAGGCATTTCTGACTAGCCAGGAACGAATCCGTAAAACTAAATGATGGGTGGACGTAAAAGAACGAACCGCCTCCAAAGCAGACTGAGAATCGCCTCAAACAATAAAATCCGAAGAATTGAGGGCTAAAATCAAATTAAAAGCTAAAAGAATTGCCGTCATCTCGGCGATAAAAAAACGGATGCTATAAGCGGGAGAGCGGATTGAAGTGACTCCTTAGAGGAAACTGCGGTCGCCCCAACACCGAGGTCCGACTTCGAGACGTCAGTATAGATGGAACGCTGGTGCGCATGAGATCACGCATGCTCAAGAAACAAGCACTTTAATAGACGGGGGTCAGTAGACCCTTTCTCGAAACGCCATAAAGTAGCACAGATCTCAGAAGGGCGAATGTTCCAACCTGGAGACGGCGGGAATGGGAGGGCCAACAGTCCGGGAATACCCAGGGAGCTGAGATGGCCGCTGATCAAAAGATGCCGAAGAGGACGGTGCAAAAAGGCACTCATGGACAAGGGAGGGAGGATACTACTGAACACTAAATAGGGATCGTAGGCACACCTGCAGACGGTGATATCGACAAAAAAGCTAGGGATAGGCGAAGATCGAAAGGCTCTACTACTAAGACGTGCCCCAAGCGAACGAACAGAGTCAAGTAATTTCAATGCAGAAGGAGCCGCTGAAGAGTACCTGGCAACCGTAGTCCAGCCGGGATTAAGCCACCACAAGGTGCGCCTATCACTACCCCAAATGGTGTGGGATAAAACCCGAAGTAAATCAATAGCCTTCGAACAGGAAGCCCTCAAGCGACGCAAATAGGGCACCCAAGTGAGCTTGCTATCAAGCGTTAAACCCCCAAACTGAAAAACGGTGACATACTCAATCGCCCTGCCATCCTAAAAGAGGGGATGTGGACCAAGGACCCCACCACCCCGATAAAAATGCATGGCCTTCGTTTTGGTGACCGAAAAACGGAAACCCTTGGAGACAGTACAACTCGACACGGCATCAATTGCTAGCTGTAATTGACAGGCAGCAGAAGGCAATCGGGGAGATTAAAAAAACGACGCCAAGTCATCCACGAAGAGCGAAGCCGAAACCTCCTCCGAAAGAGTGCCCAAGAGACTATTAATAGCAACGGCGAAACCCTTTCACACTTAAAACACACCCCTGGGTGTAGCGTACGAAAAGTGCAGGCGAGCGGCTTAAAAGTTTTGCTTGAATGAGTCTTTTGAGACTCAGGATGGCCAAGTGTATTCGCCGCTGACGATAGTGACTGGGGTCCAAAGCGTCTTTACCCGCCTTGAGAAAGGGTAGCACAACCCCCACACGCTAGGAGGGCGGATAAATTACTTTGACCCAAAGGTCAACCAAAAATAACTGGGAGTGGGGATGTATTCGTCACCGGGAGAGGTGGAACCACAGTGAGAGAAAGCATCCAGCAGCTCATAGACGGAAAAAAGAGCATTATAAGAGTAGGTGGCGCACGTGGTAAAATCTAAAAGGCGAGACACTATAGCGGCCTTATTATCGAGAAACCGTCATTACTCACCGAAGTAAAATGGTCAGCCAGATAATCGCTGACAAACTGGCCACCCGATACAAGCAAGCCTCCGATATCCAGAGTCGGGATGGCATGACCAGCGTAGCGACCGCGGATCTTATTGACCCGCTTCGGAACCCGAGTCAACAACGTAGACGAAGAGATGGAAGATACGTATCGGCGCTAAGACTCACGGCCGGCACGACGAAGGGTCCTCTGGCGAATGGAACGAGCCCGGTTCCAATCAACTCTATTCGAGACGGTCGGGTTCCGGCTATAACGAGAATGAGCAAAATAATAGGCAGAAATATCCGATGTGCAATCTCTCGACCACGAGGGGACGGTAGAACGCCCCGCAACATGGCACTTCCGTGGAACAAAGCGCTCACCAGCTTCAAAAATATGGATCGTAAAATATGAGACCGTTGAATTAACGGTATTGAAGGAACTCAGGGCGGCATCGGTAAAGGAAGCCTCCCGGAACCCAACCCAATTTGCTCACCGCAGAGCCCAACAAGTAGGGAGGAAAAGGCACGGATCAAGAAGGGCGGCCGACAGGACGATCGAGAAGTGATCACTCCCCGAAAGATCCTCCCGAATCGACCACTGCAAATCGAGGAAACAGTCGGCAAACATAAGAACAAGTCTACAGCACTAAAATAATCCGTTTGAACATGATAAGAAGTAAGATCGCGGGAATTTAAAAGACAAAAAGAAACGGAAAATAAAAGGGACAACCATACCGCCCCGGGATAACAGGCAGTATCACCCGAAGATGGGTGGCGAGCATTAAAATCCCAAGGTAATAAAAACGGGGTAGGTAGCTGACTTTTGAGCTCTAAATGGTCAGACCGACTAAAATTAAAATCCGGGGGAATGTACACAGAATAAACAGTTAAAGGTTAGAGATAAAAGCCCTCGCAGCAACAACCTGAAATGTAGTATGGAGGTGAAGTGGCGCAGAAAATAGTGAAGAGGAAATTAAAAGAGAAGCACCACCATGGGACACTCCCCTAGCGGGGTGGATAGAACTAAGCACCTGGAAGTGCGAAAGCAACGGGAAGAGACGAGTCCCAAGCTTATTTTTTTGCAAACAGCTTACCAAGGACCGAACCTTAGAAAGCAAGAGCTGGAGTTCCTCGCACTTGGGGAGAACCCTTTGATAATTGCACTGTAGGATAACAGACATTACTGTCGTATCGATACCAACGTCGGGATTGTAGTGACGGAAACCGACGACTAGAAGACCCAGAGGAAACTAGGGGCAGATCGCGGTGAGCCGTGGATACACCCGGCACAAATTTTGCAGCGTAAACGGCGGTTGGCGACAGCTGAGAGCTATACCGAACCCCCAACGTGGACGGCTCATGGCCGGAGGGAATGGAAGATTAAGCAGAGACGAAAGAGAACTTACTACAAGACGAACATGCACCGACCAAGGTCTTATGGTTAGTAAAAATGGTAAATTCACGCCCTTCCAAATGATGGCGGAAATGGCGGACAGCGAGATATATTCCGAGCTGTCGAGAGAACGTTGAATATCTCTTTTGAGGGTTTGTAAGAGCGCGAGAGAAGAGAGAAAGAGGTTGCCATTGGTCACCAACTTTCTGCTGCAAAGTTGCACTTACGTAGATTGAGGATGCATCAGAGCCTCTTTGGTGCGAGAGAATGAATCGCACGCCTCAGCAGACCATTCAAGAGGAGAGTTCTTTTTAGTCTTTGTGAGCATAGAGTTGATAGGTTGCATGACCTAGGCACATTTTAGGATGAATCTGTTGTAGAAATTGACCATGCCACATAAACTCCTGAGTTGCCTGCGTGATGTAGGACGAGAAAAGTTTCACATCATGGTAACTTTATATTCGAGTGGGCTAATTCCTACACTCGAGACATGGTGCCCCAAGAATGAGAGTTGCGGGACACCAAAGAGGCACTTGGAGGAGTTTTAGTACGATACCGTACTCCTTAAGACGAGAAAAAACTTGGCGAAGGTGAGAAAGGTGTTCCTCCAATGAGGAAAATGATATTAGGAAGTCATCGATGTAGCAAAATACGAAAGGAAGACCCCTAAGGACTTGATCCATATGGCATTTGAACATTTCAAAAGCACCAAACGGAGTGGTGATGTTATTATTTTCGTCATCATCTGGGTAAATAGATATCTGGTTGAAAACACGAATCATATCCAAGCGAGAAAAAATCGTACAGCCATGGGGAGACGATGTGAAATCGGCAAAGTACGGCAAAGAATAGCGATCAAGAATCATCACAGCGTTAAGAGCTCTGTAATCACCAACTGCTCTGAATTCCCCCGGCGTGGATTTGGGAACAATGTGAAGTGGAGAGGCCCACGGAGAAGAGGAAGGCCTACAAATGCCAGCATCCTAAATGGTAATCTGAATTTTTTTCTGCTCATGATCTTGTTGACGATTAATACAACCTGATAAGAGGTCTGCCCAATTACCCTGCCTCTCAGGGTCCTCAGTTGGGAGCTGCAGTCTTTGGGGATCGAATGTCCACTGGATAACTTCTGGTAAGTAGGTGTAGCTGCAAAGACGCAAATACCACTTTTAAACGGCCACAAGGCTGGAGACCTGTAAGTTCCAAAACCACAAGATGAGATGTGCACGAGAGGATAGATGAGGTATTTGGCCCATCAACCTTTTTCTCTCTTATTGGTCACAAGATTTTGGTAATTTCGTAAGTAGGGAAATTTTTTCTAAAAAATTTAGACATCCCTTTTAGTGAAACTCGATACGGCGAATGCCCTGAGGTGAGCAAGGGTTACCGTAGCCCTCCAGTTATGTCCCATAGCGTAGTAGATTCATGGATCTTGACTTTGTTGGGGGCTGCGTGCTTGTTCCCCTTTCTCTTCCGAGGCATCTTTGCTCACCGATCCCAACGATGTGAACTCCTCAATTAGGCCATGCCTTGTGAGACGACGGGTGGTGATTCTCCGATTTTGCCACTGCCCCCAATGGCATAAGTCGCCGTAATTACTTTAGCCTATTGTTAGGCTAAATTAAGAAAAACAACAAAAAATAAATAAAATACAGAAAATGAGACAAAAGCATGGAGGCACGCTCTGGTGTCTGTGGAAAACCTGTAGGGGTGCGAAGATGTATCACAGAGAGAGAAAAAAAAATTCCTTCCAACGCGAGAATATAAATAGCCCAATAAATTACCAAGTCAAGACGGACTAAGTCGTGTCGTAACGGTAGATTGCTTGCCTAGGGATACAAAGACCCAAGATCGATCCCATACAGTCCACAAATTTTTACGAAGAAAATTCTCGAAGAAAACGGAGAATGCTTCAAGGACTAACTAATCGAGAATGACCAAGAAATCGACTCAAGAGAAAACCACGCTCAAAGAAAACGGAATTCAAGGAAATACGACTTTCAAGGGCTAACTCGTCTCAACTCATCTCATCCCATTAAAATCGTCAAGAAGCATCAATAAGTCATCACGTCATCAGAATTAGAAGGAATCATCACATCGTCGTTAAAAGGAAGATACACAAGATCATAAGATATAAGGGAACCCCCCCCCCCATAACAGGTGACCCTCAAAAGGCCGAACAATCCCCTGATCTTCGTTACAACTGAACCTCGTCTCCTAGAGTTTAAGAAAAAGTGCTGCTGGGAACCAGAGACCCGGAAAGGATATTACTGATTAGCGTTAAAAACTTAGTTCGCTCTCCTCAATCCCACTTAATTAGCTCCACTCATCCCGCAGACTCGGAGGCCGGGGAGGGACAGCTACTAGTAATCCTTGAGAAAGAAATCCAATACTAGTCTCTCCCCAATAAATAGATATCAATATATAAATACATATAAGAAGAGCTCCCCCCCCCCCTTCCCCCATAAACCCACCTCCCCGGACACCGAAGCATGCAACCAACAGCAAAGATAGTGACTCCTCTCGTCCCGATACAGGACAGGTAACTTGCGCGAAGATCACCCAGACTGGACCATTCAACAAGATTATGCCGAATAGACAAGGAGGCAACACAGCCGTCGCGGGAAAGTGGAGGGGAGTCCCCTCATCAAATGATGATGCGTACCCCGAAGTTTTCTCAATTTAAAAACGACAGAACGCGAGCTAAAGCCGCATAGAAATGGAGCTGGGCACACAACTTTACCTTCCCATTGGTTCTCGCCCATTTTATTGACTAGGCATTCCAGTAGGCTACCTTGTAGTTACTGTGAGGAAGAGCGAAACGGTGGTCTGATCGGCGCCTAGCCATAATTGGAGCCAACATCCCCTAAATAACCAGGAACCCAGAAGAAGATAATCACAACATCTGGCGTCACGGATACCGAGAAGCAATGTGTGCAGAGATTCCAATGCCTCTAGAACACTCAGAGCGGCTTGCGAGTCGCTATAGATCACGATATAGTTTCCGAACCTGGCAAAACACGTTATCTCCCCTACCGAACGTTGTATTGCTTAGTAGGAAAACGGGTAAAAATCTTCCATACGTCTAAATTCTTAATGGCTTGCTGCCTGGCAAACTCCTCCCACCAAACTAAACTGTATTAACCCCACCTCGGCTACTAGGCCACCTCCTTCCACCACCCGACACCGCCTGCATCATACCAGGCTAACCCACACATACCATGTTGCGTGACAGCCCCCTATTCCCCAAATAACTAACCCTATCGTACCAGACTCTGCCCCACCTACTATATTCCTTGGTGCCGCTTCTTTCTATTCTTAACAGTGTATCCTTGCCTCTTCCTGGTGGAAAGCCCTCATTCTCCGCAAATCTTTTCTCCTGCCTCACCGCTACTCGTTTTCTTCTTATAGGTAACTCGATGCAAATTGTATACGGGAAAAATAAAATGAAATTGTGTATCAAACGAAGTAATATAGTCTCACGAGAATGTCCGTATAAATTGAAAGATATAGCCGTGAAATCATTCGAAATGGCCGCCATCTGCCTTCATGACATTCCCCAGGTGGGACTATAACTAGTTAGGTAGACCTTGTCTATGGATGACATTACCTCAACAATGGCAGCGGACATAGCTCAGTGTTGGTGATATCCTTCTCAACAAGCCCCCACACGAAATAATCTAGGGGGAGGGGTGCAGTCGTGGTAGCTGGGTGGCCATAAGTCTGGGGACAAGTCGTGTATGACATTGTTGGACATCCACGCAAGTGTCTTCTTTGCAACAGTGCTGCTGAAAAAGGTAAGGCCTTCGCGCGGTTACTTGGTTCATCCAAACTTTGACTACACTCCAGTAAACTCACTATAAACATCCGCATTTACGTGGAGGCACTGAATGAAAATGGGAGGACACACAACGTGGCCCTCGTTTCTGATCACCCTCAGAATCATTAAGGAGATTTACTGTGCAAAACTGCAGGCACTTCCTCCTGTAAACTAGGTTCCTTAGGGAGCTAAAAACATTCACAATTTCGTTTACGCTTTTCCAGGCGCGGAGGGCCACGAATATAGCGTAGTTTTTCGATTTCAGTTGTCATTCACAGAAACGGCGTGTGCAGTTACTCGCATGAAAGCTAAACTCATACTGAGACAGTCCAAAGTCAAGTAACCTATATTGCTGTAGTCATTAGCTCTTAGCCTCACTTTCAACTTTGTATTGATTTACTTGAAATACCCTGTTCTCCTCCCACTCCCTTTCTCTCTCTCTCAGTAGAGGGAACGGTGACGCCCCCTTGTCGCTGGAAGAGAGCTGGTGTGTACCTTTGACTTTACGAGCTATGTCGGCGGGGGTACCTCTCTTCTAGGTACACCTGGTAGGGCTTCCCTTGTCGATTTGGTCGGAAACGAGGTCCCAGACTAGGTGCGTCCTTCCTTTTTATATTCTATCCTTCTCCTTTTTCACTTTTATCTTATCTCTGCATGAAAATAACCGAGGGTTACCCTTGTATGCGATTCCCAAGCACGAGGTTTGCAGCCCTGCTAGCGTCTAGCATTCGCACTAGTGTGAATGTATGCTGCTAGCCAGGACGGGGAAACCACCACATCAGGGTAGAGGCTGAGAAATCTCAGATCTCTGAGAATTCAGTCGTTGCCCTGATGGTGAGTGGCAATGACTTCTACCTCCGAGGAGGCAAAGTAAGTCCCAGTGAGAAAATTCTCAGCACGGTCATGGAAGCCGTGGACGACTGCGGATTGAAAACTCGCAGACGGGTCGTTGTAGGGATGCTCCAAAGAAGAGCTCCTAGCCGGACAGCTCACTCGAGGAACGTGGCCCTGAACCAGCGCCTGTCTGACCTTTGTATGGCGGAAGGGGTCTTCTTTTTGGACCCTTACCGCACCTTTTAGGGTCGAAAGGACCTCTACCAAAGGGACGAAGTGCACCTTTCATTCAAGGCAAAGGCTGTACTCTGACTTAATCCAGGATGTCGTGGAGCGGACGCAGAGTGAAGGCGGACGTAAGACAGTATGCCCGTGTAACTCCTGGAACGACCTTTTTAGATGCAGCAAAGAGGGGTACTGCAACAAAATAAGCCGGGAAACGGAAGAGCGTAGGTAGTCCTACACTGGGAGATTCCCTCAAAGTTCTTCTGTTCAATGCGAGGTTAATCAGGAATAAGTTTCTTGAGCTCCGTGGCCTCGTAGCAACAGAGGAACCTGAGATGGTGGCCATAACGGAGTCGTGGATTAAAACCTCAAGCCGAGATTTTGAAGGTGAATTCACGATTCCCGGTTACCAGCTCTTTCTGAAAGATAGGCCAGACAGAGAAGGTGGCGGTGTGATGTTGTATGTCAAGGATACTCTCAACTCGACGGATTGCAACATCGTATCCGACCATGAACTACTAGGTGTTGACCTAGAGATAGGTCCTGCCAAATACAGGACCCTGATGCTTTATAGACCTCCTGCCCAACTCATTGAAAAGGAGAGATCTGTACCAGCTACTAGGAGAACTTGTCGAAGACAGAGTGTGCATCATGGGGGATTTCAACACACAAGTTGACTGGGAAACCAGAGAACCCTGTGGCGAGAACGCACTACTCCTGGAGTTCGCGAACAACGAGTTCCTGACTCAATGGGTGAGAGAGCCAACGAGAGGAGACAATATCCTCGACTTGGTTTTCACCTCTGAGGATGACATCGTTGACGACCTCTCTGTTGGCGAAGAGCTCGGTGGCAGTGACCACCGACTAATTAGATTTGTAGTCAAAGTACCCAAGGCACGGCCTGCAACTAGTAAATCGAGGAAACTTGATTTGAGAAGAGCAGACTTTGCAGGTCTACGTGCTGGACTGACTGACGTGAGGCTAGAAGTGTGCGTTGGTGTTGACTCGTGGAACAGTTTCAAAACCACATTCATGAGTTTTTAATCGCGTTTCATCCCTCTGAAATGCCCCCGTCGGTCTTCTGTTCAACTAAAGTGGTTTAATCTGGAAATCGGCCAACTGCTTTGGGAAAAGAGAACTGTGTATCGGCAATCGAAGATCTCGGGTGACTTTGACGAATACTGGAGGCTAGCCAGGAGAGTGAAGTCCAGCATAAGGGCGGCTAAGCAGTCTGAGGAACTCCGAGTGGCAAGACTCTGTAAAGAGAATCCCAAGGAGTTTTTTGGATATGTAAACAACCGTAAACCCATCAGTCGAACGATTGGCCCTTTAAGGAATGACGGGACATTAAAGCACTCGGATTCAGAAAATACTAACCTCCTCAACGACTACTTCTCTTCAGCGTTTACTGAAGAGTGTGGTCCCATACCCCAGTCAACGGATTCCTACTCCGGGGAAAAGCTGGAGGATATGGACTTCACCGAAGGAGAAATAAAATAAAAGAGATCACTGACCTAATCACGAATAAGTCACCTGGCCCGGATGGGTTTCTACCTAAAGTGTTGAAAGAGGTGAGCGATCAAGTGTCACGACACCTGAGCGCAATCTTAACATGTCAATCCGGACCGAATGCGTTCCTAGAGACTGGCGTGAAGCGGGGGTGACTCCTATCTACAAGAAAGGAGACCATAGCCTCTGTCGAACTACCGACCTATCAGTCTGACTTCGATAGTCGGTAAACTCATGGAAAGCATGATGGTGGACAAAATGACGTCGCATTTAGAGTCAAAGCTGTTACTTAAGAGTTCCCAGCACGGCTTTCGAAGGCAACGGTCATTCCTGACGAACTTGTGGAATTCTTCCACTTCGTGTTCAGTGAGCACGATCGGGAAAAGGCGGTGGATGTGGTGTACTTAGACTTTCAGAAAGCCTTTGATAAGGTACCACACTGTCGCCTTCTCCGGAAAGTGCAAGCGCTGGACATAGACGGAAAAGTAGCCGGCTGGATCGAGAACTGGCTAAGTGGCAGACGGCAACGGGTGGTGGTGAATGGACAGGCTTCTGAGTGGGTGCCCGTTACTAGCGAAGTGCCTCAAGGTTCTGTCCTGGGACCACTACTATTCATCATCTACGTCAACGAAATGGTTGCCAAGATTTCTAAATTTGCCGACGATACCGAGCTTGGTATGAACGTTGCAAAGGATGGAAATACTGCCCGCCTGCAAGATGATCTTCGGAAGATTGGGGAGTGGTCGGATACGTGGCAAATGCAAAGTGATGCATATCGGCCACCGAAATCCCCAATCACCCATTATCCTTAAGGGCACTGCATTTGGATCCACCGTTCATCTGGACTTAGGTGTAACTATCGCCAGTGAACTCAAGTTCTCGAAACAGTGTATTAAGGTGGAGAAGAAAGCCCAAAGGAAGTTAGGGTATATAAAGCGCCAGTTTGGATATCGGAACGAGATAGTAGTGTTTGTACAACTCACTTGTCCGACCGCACCTGGAGTATGCCGTACAATTTTGGAGTCCTTCATTGCGAAAGGACATTGCGAGATTGGAACTTGGGCAAGCCAGGGCAACCAAACTGATTCCCTCTATCAGACATAAAAGTTATGAAGATAGATTAAGGGAATTAGGTATGTTATCGCTGGAGACCCGGAGACTACGTGGTTAGCTTATCGAAGTGTTTAAAATACTTCGAGGCTTCGACAGACTGGACTTAGGGGATATTTTCCAGCTCAGCGAGGGGAGAACAAGAAATCATGTCTACAAACTTGAACTGAAGCGATACCACCGTGATCTGTGTGGGAAATTCTTCACATACAGTATCTGCGGTAGTTGGAACGCACTTCCGACGGAAGTTGTTAACAGTGAATCTGTTGACCAGTTCAAGTCAAGACTAGATAAAGTCTTGCGAAATCACCGTTAAGATCCTCGCGAGTGATCTTCGAGGTTGCCAACGGACACCTTCAAGGATTGCGCCAAAAGTACCCTCCTTGCATGGATCGTAAAGTCTTCTAGGGTACTTATTTTCCTTGTAGCTTAATCTTATTCATTTTCCCTAATTTGGACGCATTTTTGTCAATTGGAAGTCAACTATTCTCCAATTATATATATATATATATATATATATATATATATATATATATATATATATATATGTTAAGAAAATTATTGCAGTAACGCAATTAATTATGTGGTTAAAAAGCTATATTTTGGCAAACCAGTCTTCCTCAAAGCCTTCGGAAGGAGCTCTTCTCACATACACGAAAAGGCTTTGAGGAAGACTGGTTTGCCAAAATATAGCCTTTTAACCGCATAATTAATTGCGTTACTGCAATAATTTTCTTAATTTATAAGGTGTGGCGAAAATGGAGAATCAACAAATTTTCCATTCTCTTCGAAAAGCAGGGGTGACACTTAAAAACGCTAATCGAAAGATAGTTTTTTGACTATCTGAGAGAACGCCTATTTTAAGTGCAACCTTTTCGTGTATGTGAAAAGATCTCCTTCCGAAGGCTTTGAGGAAGACTGGTTTGCTAAAATATAGCCTTTTAACCGCATATATATATATATATATATATATATATATATATATATATATATATATATATATGTAATTTAAGTATCTGCAACAACATTTTCACAATGGGCTCTACATTTCTTTCGCCGTTCCGGCTCAGTCAAGATAACCTTATAATTATTAGTTTAACTCCATTCTCCACCTGAACATTAATGTAATTTCAAAGGTGCTTCTTAAACAGATGCGTACTTGAAGTGCCCAGAAACAAGTTCGGAAGTAGAGCACTTAATGCAGAGCAAGAATTTGAGCGCTTTGCTCAAACTTAACCGGGCAAAGAGGTTCAAACCTTTGAGGCCCCAAAGAATTTTTCCCTGGAGGATTCGAGTCTTGTTCTAACAATTTTTCTGCCCCTAAAGTTCACTCGCATAAAATAAATCCATCTAGCGAAATAAAAGCGCAAGGAATGAAGAAATGAAGTAAAAGAATACACAATGCTGCGATTTTATTTTATTTCCAGTCTTTTTTTATTGCAAATACAGTAAACCCTCGATATAACGAACCAAATTTCCTTCAATCAGGCAAGCGTTACACGCCGTGCCACATCCACTCACATCTCAGTCGGCTGTGAACATCGCGCGAGAGAGGTTGATCTGGCGTTCTCTTCCTCTCTTTATATACAGATTAACGAATGAACTTGGTTCGTTATTTCCATCGGGCTTAACGAACGACCCCCCACGCCATATAGTTCGTTATATCGAGGGGTTACTGTGCTCAGAATTCTGTGCGCTCTCTCTAGCTCCAACGTAAATTGCCTGCTTACTCCCCCTTTTATCAGGTTTGTTTCAAAGAGCCACAATGTCGAACTACTTAGACCGCAAAGATTCTCCTGATTCTAAATTCTTAGTTGTTTTTTGCTCGTTGTACGAATATATTGTAGTTTTGTTTTACTTTGAATGTGCCATCAGAGCCTCAATGTTTGGATTCCTTGTGGTTTACTCTAGCATCGTTTGGATCTTTTTCATAAGGTGATTTGCTTTTACTACGAGTAATCCAAACAAAAGATCGCTCCACCATAAAGTTCATCGAATCGGGAATCAATCTGAGATTTCCGCAATGAAAAATGACCCGTTGTGGAACTTGGACAGGTTCAGTTGCCCATTCTCCAGGCTCATCTTTTTTTTACGATGCCTTCATCAATTTTCTCTTTATAAGTCATATATAAAAATGCCACCCAATTGAAAACTTTCTTTGGTTATAATAGGCTCTTTCCATTCTTATCAACCCTTCTCTTTTATATTTTTACCCGGGAGAAGGTAGATTAGTTAAGCGGATCAAAACAAAAGCTCGTTCTGCGAAGACAAAACCAAGACTCGAATTGCAGAATTGAGAATCATCCAAATGTTTTATGTCGCTCCGTGTTTTCTGACCAAATGATAGTTCAAGTTGAATTTTGAGGAAAATTTTTGGTGGCATTTGGAGCACTCAAAAGGCTTTTCTCCTGTATGTATTCTCATATGTCTTTTAAGGGTAATTTTCTCTGTGAAACGAGCTGAACAGAGACAACATGCGAAAGGTCTTTCCCGTGTATGCTTATATTTTATGTGCCTCCTCATGTTAGATGAGAGCCCCACATAGCTGCAATAAGTACATCGACGAAAATCACGGTTTTTATAACCTACAATAGGATAGGGTTGATTAATGCCGTTCTCGCCTCGATCATTACAAGTGACCGGTAGATGCGGACTGGACTCACGAGGTTGACTCTCTTGAAATTCCTGAAAAAAAAAATCGTAGAAGAACAAAATCTCAATTCAAGATTACATTAGAGCAATGCTGTTCCACCTTTTTATGAAAGTAGTCAACCACCCAGCAAAAATTTAAAATCTAAAAAAAAAAATTAAGTATGGCACCATGCATAGATTATAGATAGACTAAAACATTTTGTATAAAATTTAATTTAAAGGGCAAATTTTCAGAGTTTCGGTTTGGTTTATATTTTTGGTTAATTTTATAAAATTTCTTACCGCCCACCCAGAAGCTCAAATTGGCAACTAGTGGGCGATGTCACCAAGGTTGATGACCACTGCATTATAGGGTTAAAGCTCTATTCCATCTGAGGGTTATTGTTTCCGTCTCTCTCTCTCTCTCTCTTTGTCCCGCTGAACAATGAGATAAGCATAAAATCACAGAATGTATACAAAGGAAAGACAGGACGAATCAGCCGCATTAAGTCAGATTGGAGTCAGCGAGACTCCGCTCGACACGGGCGGATAACGCCTTCATGGTATTATAAACCAAGGAAGGACGAGTTTCCTCCATGATGCAGCGATTGATCACATTTAGTCACCAAGATTCAGACCTGGTTTGGCTAATGTCCAAAAGGATTTTTCTGATAACTGTTTACAGCGCCCATCTGGAGAATGCCAACAAGGCCATAAGCCACCACAATTGAAATTTCAGCCTAGTAATACCGGGCAATTTTAAAATTACGAAAACCAATGCCCCCCCCCCGGGCAAAAAATAAGAAAAACAACAACAAAAATAAGGAAGCACGCTCCACCGCGTAGGGAAAAGGACCGCGTCCTCCCGATTACAATGGACAAACAGTAGCGACTCCGCTCGTCCGAGTCCAGGGAACATGCGCCAAGATCACCCAGACTGGGGCATTCAACAAGAATGTGCCGAACACACTGGTGTGTCCCGCGAGTGAACCCAATTCGAAGACGACAGAAAGCGCCACGGATACCCCGAACCAGAGGGCGTGGTGAGTCCAATGCCTCGAGAGCACCCAAGGCGCTTTGTGAGTGGCTCAGGATTACAATTCGGTCTCCGAACTGGGCACAACGCGTTATCTCCCGAGTGATGTACACCCTGAACCACGGTAATAGCTTGGTAGGGAAAGTTAGATTTCTCGGTTCTCTGTAAATCAATTTTGATGAAACATTTCTTGGCTGGTCTACACAATATGGCAACACTAATGTTGTTTTCATTATGCTGTGTTACGTCCTTCAATTTTTATTTCAGATTCGTCGGGTTTTTTGGTGAACCACGCTAATAGGTTTGAATGAAAGTAGCCCATCTCGACCCATTTTGGAGAAACCGAAGGATAACTATACACATTAAGATTACTTGGCGTATATATTTAACAGAAAACCATAATTATAATATATGATTGAGCAGCAGGTTGGACCGTGTATGACGTAAGAGCCTAGGAAAGCTTGAGTGACCCTGACAGAGGGGGATGTAGCGTTGTCATGCATGAAAACTAGTCCTTAGAAGTGACAACGGTATATCATCTAGCCATGGATCTAAGAACTCCTTCAATAGATTGCAGTAAGTAGCTGCGGTCAGTTTAACACCAAAGTCTGTGCCCAATTATATCTGCCACAACACGACTCCTTCCTGATGTTGACGTCGCAAACGTTGGAGAAGCTCATCTCCGAAATAGACCCAACCGTCAGTGAAGAGAACGCAACTCGTGTCTAACGTCATGTATTTTCGGGCCTATTGAAGCCTCAAAGTCTTGTGACGGGGCGTTAAAGGAGGCAGTTTTAGGGGAGCTTGCACGGAAGCCATAGTACTTAGGATACGGCTTTTGGTGGTCTTCGGTACACGGGGACGACAGCGGCGGTGAAAATGACGGCTTGTTTGTCTGAGTTTCTTACGTAACTGGCGGCCAATATTCCTCAAATCTCTCTCAAGCTGCCATCGTCTTTGAGGTCCCACAGTCAGATTTCTTCTTCCTTAGCGAAGGGTCTTTCAGAAATCGTCTAACCGTGTCCACATGGCAAACTAAGTTTTCCGCAATAACACAAACAGAGGTGCCTTCAGCAATTTCTTTGATGATGAAAGACTTTTCATCGGTGAACTCTGCGAAGTCCCATTCTTCTTCAAGAGGATAGATGCTATTAGCGTAGTTCACCCCCAAAATGAAAAATCTGAAAAATTGAAGGACGTAACACAACATAATGAAAACATAATAGCGTTGCCACATTGTGCAGAGAAGCTGGAAAAAGTTTCATCATAATTGATTCAAAGAGAACCGAGAAATAGTAACTTTCCCAACCAAGCTATTAGCGTGGTTCAGGATATATTACAAGAAGCTTGGCGGTGAGGACCGACGTAGCGCCTGGTAGAGCCCTGCTGACTTCAAACAGAGTGGACTTGGAGCCATCTGTGTGCACTCGCACAGATCTAGCGTGACACACGAAATATGCTCAAAAAGGTTGAACACAATACTCCCTGGGCTATGGAAGCTTTGGGAGTAGAGACGAGGCGACAAATAGTCAAAGACGGTATCCTCCATGGAGGGGTCCTGGGCAAAACGAGAGGCGTGACCAAAGCGAGAGCTTTAAGCCAAAAGGACTTAGGGTATGACAGGCATAGGCACCGTCGAAGTCGACTGCGGGTGCAGTGAGAGCTGTTGGCGAATGAGGGAGACGTCGGGCCAGGGCGTACAAGAGCATAGTGCCCTGTGCAAAGCTCAGAGCGAGTGACATCTCCCTGGTATCGACAAGTGGAGTCTCAATGGGAGACGTGTGTAGGGCACCGGTCGTCAGGGGGATAGTCTCTATTATACCCAACGCCATGCGTTATCATAGGGCTCTAGAGTGTAAAAGACCGTGGCATAGGTCTGTCTAGGAAGGAACGCCGAGCAGACAAAATTTCCAGTTGGAGCAGAGCATCTGACGTGGAGTGGAACTTACGGAAGCCATACTGTGCGGAGGACAAGTGACCTCCACTGTCCAGAAAAAGGCTAATCTAACATTTACTAATTTCTCCTTCAACTTGCACACGAAGGAGGTTAGAGAGATTGGGCGGAAACGGGTCGGGGTAGAGTTATCTTTCCTCGGTTTGCGAAAAGCGGGCAGAGTAGCCATTCACCAGAAGTTGGAGGAGGATACCCTATGTCAAGATCCTGTTGAACAAATATAACAGAAATGCCATGCATCTCTCTCACCTAGGGGTCGAAGCATAGCATACGGAACATCGTTTGGACCAGGAAAAGTCTCCGCGCGTGAAGCGAGAGCGTAACGCAACTCACTCAAAGTAAACCTGGCGTTGAAGGCTTCTCTGCCTCTGGAGGTAAAATCCAGTTGGGCGCCTTTATTGATATCACAACGGGCATTGAATGCTGGCGGAACAGCATCCCAGCTAGAGAATGCGGTCCCATTCTCCTGGAGAACGGGAGGGGCTCCTGCGAGAACTTGCCCACAATCCCTTTGCCTCGCTTCCACAGCTCTTCCCGATAAGTGATGAGACATATGGCTGCCAGGAAGAGCAGCGGGCGTGCTTTGAAATATACCGCAGCCTAGACCTAGCTCGACGAAGTTCATCGAGTTAAAGTGTTCGGGCGGCGCTTATAGCGCATGCAGACATAACGCTTCTGTTTGAGGGCAGTCTCACTCTCGGCTGACCACCACGGGAGTGGTCAGCGTGCTAAACGGTCAGACGCTCTAGGAATAGTAGTTACCCCAACGGGGATGAGGTTGCCAGAGAACTCAACGGCCTCATCCACCAATAAAACTCTCCGATTGGGAGAAAAAGCGGTCATTTCCTGAAATGAGGACCATCGAGGAGGAGGGCAGGGGGCTCTCAGGCACCAGGGGTCCAGAAAATGGGAAAGTGATCATTACTTTGTAGGTCATGGACCACCTGCCAACCCAAATCAAGCTGTGCATCTGGAGACCAGAGAGTAGATCAAGAGAGGAAAATAAAGCGGTTTTCGGGCAGTGATGCGTAAGCTCATCCACATTTAGGACACTTATCTCCAGCTCGCCAAGGATCTGACCTCTGGGATTGATTGAGTAGTCACCTCAGAGAGTGTGACTACCGTTTAAATCCCTAAGCAGCAGAAAGGCCTCAGCAACGTGCTACGATGGGGTGGAATTCCCTCTTATCCAGGGGCACCTGCACAGCCACTGCTTGAAAGGAGGTATTTAAAGCAGAGAAGAACGGAGACACCATGCCGGGTGTCAATGGCGCATCCTCCTGCCCGGCACCTATATCCAGGTCGTGGGGTCACAAAACCCTTATACCTCGGGAGGGTGGGCAGGGGACATGGACTCAGTATGGTCTCCGGGAAAAAGATTGCTAACGGGGAACGGTAGGCGACGAGCCTCTGCAGCTACTCACAGTTGGCTCGGAGTCCGCAGCAATTCTATTGAAGGAATATGACGTCCGGGCCTAGCTTGGAAGAGATGCGGGGGCTCTCATCGTAAAAAAGACCCTCACAGGGATGACCGTATGCTTCCTGAAGGCAGAACTCTGGGTGCTCATGGCCGAATAAAGCTTTCGAGGACTTACCAAGCAAGGTTGGGCTCGCTATGCGAGTCTTTTCCTCTTCCCGCGGTGCTTTGGAAGTGGGGGTCCTTCCTTTCAAGGATCCACCCTTTCTGAGCCACCCAGTCCAGCCTTGCGTTGGGGCGTAGAAGCAGAAGCTCCTTTAATGCTATCCTTATTAACAGTGGCAACTTTAGGAGCCCCAGAAGATGGCCTCACGACCAGATTCAGGTGTTGCCTCCTATGAGTCTAACGACTCGGTGGAAGTACGTAGCCATTTCATCTTACGGGAAACAGTCACATTGGGAGAGGAGGGAGCCCTAGTTTTAGACGAGGCTGGATGTGAGCCGTTTGAGCGGCTAGCTCTACCAGGAAAGTGGCTGGGGTCAGTAGAACCTGCAGAAGAATTGCGAATGGGTGCAGAAATGACCATTCTTGTAGGCCTGGATGGCTAAGAGAAGAGGGTGCCTCTTCTTTAAATTGAAGCGCAAGACGTCACAGGCTGCGCTGAACACTACAGGACCAATTCTTTAGCCTTGTGAAATGGTCACACACGATTTAGACTTATCGTGTGCAGCCTTGGAGGAACTTACAGAGCACAGATTTCGGGTAACGCCGACTTTGCACCTCTACAGGAGCGATTCAGATGGCCGAAGCGGTAGCAGTAATAGCACCTCCGCGGCAACGACACGAATGACTTCACGCACCGACTGAGGGAGGCTGTCGCAGTCAAATGTGACAAAGATTATAGTGTCAGGTCTCAAAGCCCCTACCTGTTTTCTCATCACCCGTTCGATCTTGACTGCTCCATGGTCGGCCGGATCTACAGTGATGTCTTCTATAGACTATTCCACGAGTTCCCACATAAACCACTCCTTTCACAAAGTTCACAGTAAAATGCGGCGTCACACTCACTGGCGATTAATTAAGTATCCGAAGGGCACTAATTATGGCCGCCTTGGAGGTATCCGACGCATTCGCCAAATGGCTTCTATCCGAGAAAAAGGTCACCTTCGGCTCTTTAACAATCAAACTAGCTAATGCTTTCCTCATGTCATGTTGCCCTTAGTAGTGTAAAACCAGAAAGCGCTTGAAAACGCCAGGTAGTCTCTCAATGAGGGACTCCGATGTAATCGAGGCTCCGCTCAGCGCACTTGCAACTTTGGTCTTAGTCTGAGCTCCACACCCTTGGCCTGCTCGTTTGCCAAAATAGCAGGGGACCCGCCGTCCCT
Organism: Ceratothoa steindachneri; assembly: GCA_963969495.1. Taxonomy (NCBI): domain Eukaryota; kingdom Metazoa; phylum Arthropoda; class Malacostraca; order Isopoda; family Cymothoidae; genus Ceratothoa; species Ceratothoa steindachneri. The sequence goes on along the minus strand of OZ018331.1, from coordinate 7,677,122 downwards.
GTGAACCCCGTGGAGGGACAGGAACCATTATTTCTCTGCATTTTTCTTCTTCTTGTCCTTTCTCTTTTTGTATGGAAGAGGAGGGTGGGAAATGAATCTGCTTCTCTCAACTGCCAGAAGGGGCCCCTAGGTCGGACGGACAAGCCTCAGCAAGATCCTTCTTCAAGATGGAGATCTTAGCTGTCAATGGGGCACAAGTCAGGGGAGGATGTCCCTTCTCTCTTTGTGAGTCCTCAGGGCCCGAGCCACATGAAGAGAATCTTGCACATGGGGGCAGAACTGGGTTCGGTGTTTGGCACTGAGTCCAGGTTCACCTCAATCAAAGATCCTGCCATATATGGGTGGGTCGCCTCCGGGATCATGTCCATCTCAGGAGGGGTCTCCATGTGGCCATTCCCCCCCAGACATCACAGATCCCATTAAGGGTACCTTCAGTCAGAGTCACGTCTCTGGCTGGTGAACCAACCTCCATCGAGGAAGAGAGGGAGGCAGGCAAGCTGACACCCTACCATATGAAAATACATGACTGCAGGGGACAAGGCTCGATGGGCCCCCACTCCCCCCCCCCTAATAAGGTTGGCTCCTTAGGGGGGACTGCCATTTGGTTAAAAGATGGAGTTATCCATGGGCGACTCCAGAGAAGGGGTTGAGGGGGAAAGAATCACAGCAGTAGGCCCTGGAGAGGAGTAAGCCTCATCTCTGGTGGAAGAGGGTTGGATGGGCCCATGAGAGGGGGCACTTCCTTTTCAGAGGTGGAGCTGCCTGAGAGAGGCTCTAAAAATGGCAAATGGTAAGCCCCTTTGCCATATGTGGATGGTGAAAGAGGAGACCCTCCATCAGTTGAAAGGGTGTCTCGTGTTAAGTCATCTTCCCAGACACATATGGAGGACACGGCCGCACTTGCAGTTGGATCCCGATGTACAGTCTCACTGTTACTTTCGCTTGTGGCCATAATATCAGAAGAGAAAAAGTAACTCATGGAAAGTAGATATTATGACTTGCGAGGTTAAGAGAGAAGTCTCCATAAGTTCAGAAATTCCAGAATAAAATCATTTACAGTCTTGGTCCAGCAATGATGGGCCTTGGCAACCCAGAACCCAGCCCACCATTCATGTGACATTGTCCTGGAGCTTTAACCACAAAGGATGGTGCCAGCATAGCCACCCTATATATGTACTGGATGAGGGTGAGCAGAGGACAGCCACACACACACCCTGTAACCTGATTCTCGCCCTAGCCAGTGGGCTTTTGGCTCATAGTATACACTGCCACTCAACTTAGGATCCTAAGAGGATGAAAGTGCGACAGGAAGCCAGAATCTTTGTAGATAGAAGAGCAAGTTTGGAATGGGGTAGGCGGGTATATAATAAAGAGAAGTAGAGATAGGTGGGTGATCATCGATTATTATCATACCCTGGGACTAGGTGATGCCAGAATGGCATGAAGTCCACCAAGGCACCATGGCTACAGGAGAGAACTCTGTTCAGGTGGGAATAGTCTTCTTGGTACAAAGTGCAGGTTGAAAAGGTTGAGGGGATAGTTGTAAGAATACACAATAATAATACTCAGTAATAGTAATACACAATAATTATAATACATAATAATGATAAATAATAATATAAATAAGTTATATTACTAAATAATAATACTAATAAAGAGGTAAAGTAGTGCGAGTGGGGGTGAGGGAAAAGTGCATCAACAACTTTCCCAGGATCCATCTGAGTGTTCAAGTCAACCCAGTGACAGACGGGGCCTCCTTAATTTGCACTCAGGCTGGGAGGATGTGCGGCTCCTCCAGGTAACAAAGCGGAACAGGCTACACAGGGTACCCTGCTGCAAGGTCTATGTACAGTATAGCACCTGCTCTCTTTGAAAGTAAAATGCCTTTCATATAAATATTGTTCCTGTAATATCCAATCTTCTTTGCATTCTGCATTTTGCCTTAGTGCACTCTCTCTTTTGTTTCTCTCTTTTCAGTCATGTGCACTCTCTCTTTTGTTTCTCTCTTTTCAGTCATTTAAAGCAAAATGTATATGGTTGAATTATAAATGTAATGGCACATTTTGAACTTACAGTGTTAACCTCAACTGTAAATTACCTGTTTTACATCAGCAGTAAACAAGTATGCATCATACTCTAAACAAAAATATCATGGCCTAAAATGGAGGAACTAAAATTGCATATTCGACATTGGGAGTTTAAGAATAAAATGCTTCAGAATCAGCAAAGAAAATTTGTAGGGTGGTTATGGCTAAGGTTCCATCCATTAATGATCGCCAAGTCTGAAATTGGTTCTGGGGATGAATCATCGAGAGATGAAAATCTTTTAAGAAAATGCAATGCACTCATCAAGAGGAGACATATTGTGTTTCTTCATGATAACGCAAGACCACATAAAGCAAGAATCCTGCACAAAAAAAATATTGGACTTAAGGTTGGTCTGTTCTACCCCATCTACCATATTCACCAAGTGATTTTTTTGTTCACTACAAAATGCTCTGAATAGTAAAAAAAATTCTGAAGAACAGGTAAAAATGTTCATGGACAACTTTATGAACTCAAACTAGCTCAATTTTACCCAAGAGGAACGAACAAGCGACCAAACAAATCCTCCAAACCCTCCTCAATAAATATAGATAATATAGTGGCAAATGTTATTCTCACCTGAACTCTTAAACTTTGTTCCTTGTTTATCTTATCTTCAATTATGCTTGATGGTTCTTTGGATTGATGAAAGATTGAAAATAAGCTTGTGTTGTTCATAGACTCATTCAAGGAAGTGCCTTGCTGGTGATTGATACTCCCAACCGGTTGAGTTGCATCATCCAACTCATGTCTATCAAATGGTTCTTCTTTTATTATGTGCGCCTATAAAAATGGCAAAAGCAACTTTAAAATTTGATAAGTAAACCTCTATAGTTTTTATTATGCAAAAAATTAACAATAGAATTTATTTAACATATTAAAAAATAGGTAAAATTACTAAAGATTGTAACAGCATCTATATCAAGATTTAACTATGCAAAGGAGTTAAAGAAATTTATGTTTGAGCGACTGTATGTAGTCTTTGCATTAAAAGGTGCCTATTTACCATACCTGAATATGGTTTAATCCATTGTAAGCAGGTGTTGAATTTTTCAATTCATAATTAAAGTCATCACAATTTTCTGAATCATTTGTTAAATTAGAGATTTTGGGAACCAAAGAATGCTCTGATCTTGGTAGTTGGTCAATCTTATCATGTTGTGGTAGGATATCTTTACTAAAATTTATTTTCTCTTGTGATATGTTACCATCATTAGTGGATAATATCCCATCAGGTACAGCTAGTCCTCTTACTCTGAGAGCTTCTGCTGCTTTGATGATTCTGGGAAGGTAATCTTGCAAAACGGTCATCTCACCTTGATACATGTAGTTTAATAATAGCTCCATTTCTCTTGGTTCGATGTCTTTGAAAACAATATATGGGTGCTGGCACTGTATTCTCTCAAGGATCTCCTCAAAATATTCACTGCATGTAGACAAAATGATTCTGTGGACTGGAAAGTGTTTTCCTTGACAAACAATTGTTGCATCACAATACTTGGGCTGAAAAATACAATATTGTATATTATTTATTGCAATATATTCTTGTTAAAACAGAATTTCCAAAGAACCTACCAAAATAGTTAATGGTTTGACATCACTAGGGTTTGAAGAAGAGATTCAGCACCTATGTGAATTTGTTTTAGCATCCCATCTGCTGACTGCTTACTAGGGCAAAAGTCGCCGTAATCACTCTACAGTCTAATACTAGGCTAGATATAAAAAAAACCTCCAAACCACCACAACAATCGCAGGATGCAAATCCACCCACCACCTGCATGCTAAAACAAAATACTCCCAATCAAAACACACAGACATGATTGGAACCCAACAGCAAAACAATGACCACACCACAACGCACTACCTCCAACACCTCTACAATAACATTCTTTCCCCAGCACCAAATGCATCCACACTACGTTCAACCAAAAACACAAACACACTACCACTAAAGGTTTATGGTAAGGAACCAGTTGGATAGCTGCCCAATCCAAGTGGATTCTAAGTGGCAGCGGAAATAAAAGCAAATTAGTTATAAAAGGGAGAGAAGACCAATATGTGATAAAAAATTTTAAAATGAGGGTTTAAAAGATTCCTTGACTAGAATGAAATGAAGGTAGGACAGGTGGGGGGTAGTTAAAAGGGTCGGAAAACAGGATGACCGGAGAGTGGCGAAATGAGGGCATTCTAGTAGAAGATGGGTGACCGATTGGCCCCCACCACAAAAACAGCAGCAAGGACTGAAACAAGATGACTGTGGGTAAGTCTAGTGTGGCTAATGTGAACATGACAAAGGGCCACCTCTGAGGACTGTCATCTCTGAAGTTTCAAGAGCAAACAGACTTTAATTTTATATAATTTAAATGATGAACATCGATTCCATTCGTCCTGCCACAACGGAGGTTCAGGGGGCAGGGTAAGGACAGCCACCTATCAAATGCTGCCATTGACTCAGCAGCATACAGGGATCTGTAAACCTCTGATACAGGGGTATGCTGCACACAACAGAGGTATCACATGCAGATCTGGATAGGGCAAGGGGAGCACTCCACTCTCACAGTAAGGGCTGTTGATGGGATACGTGCGGAAGGCTCCACTGGAAATACGAACTCAGGTTGCGAATGAGGTTGAGCCTTTTAAGGGCTGAGGAGTAAACTTAACACCCATAGTCCAATTTGGATTGGACAAGAGCAATGTATAGTGACCTAGTGTTTGATGATCACTGCTCACAAAGTGTGGGAGAGGACTTTCAAAATGCCTAGAGCCTGCAGACGGCACATTCAAAGACCCGGTAGGTGTGGTAACCGGGATAGCTTGGAATCAAGTTACACCCAGATATAGGTGGCAGAACAAGTCCCTCTACCCTAACTTGTGCAATTTTCAAAACCGCACCGACTGCCAGTTGCAGCCAATGTGCTGCTGGTGGAAGGCAAGGCCAGGAACAGTATAGTGCCAAGTCATCGACAAACAGGGTTACCGATACACCTCCTGGGACAGAGATAATATCATTGATACAATTATGCAACATAAAACACTTAAGGCACTGCCCTGAGGAACTCCCTCTTCTTGGGGTTGCAGGTCAGAGTAGGTGTCGCCAACACGCACCCTAAAGGATCGAGATGATAAGAAACTTCGAATAAAAGATGGTAAAAGACCCCTCATACCTCAAACATAAAGCTGCTTTAAGACGCTGTATCTCCATATAGTATTGTAAGCTTTTTTAATGTTGGAAAATATGGCCAAGACTCTATGCTTTAATGAGAAAGCTTTCTGGACTGATCCCTCAAAACATACTAAGAGGTCAAGGGTATTATGTCCCTTGCAAAAACCGCACTGAAATGGAGACAATAAGTGATTGGTTTCTAGGAACCAGCTCAGGCAGATCAACAACATCTTCTCTAACAACTTACTCAGACAGCTGGTAAGAGCTATAGGGTCATAGTGATCTGCGTCCAACCCATCCCTGCCCAGTTTGACAAAGGAAAGGACAATCCTGATGCACCATGATGATGGGTAAAAACCCTTCACCCATATAAGGTTGTACAAGTCCAGTAAGAAAGTGACTGTGTGGATGGAGGTGCCAAATCATATCAAAATGGATCCTGTCAAGGCCAGGAGAAGTGGATTGTGTGGATGGAGAATAGGGCATTATAAAAGTTAGATTTTGTTGTAAAAATTGAGATGATGAGACTTTTCGTTTGAATTCATAGGCTAGAAAAGCCTTATTGTAATGGATGACTGCTGATGGCACAGAAGTGGTCAGCCAAGGCATTGCTGACTACCAGGCTGTCATTCACCGAGGATCCCTGTAAGTCGAGTGTGGGTGTGTTATGGCCAGCATAGCAACCATGGGTCTTGTTAATCTTCTTCCAGATCTTTGTGGTAGGGGTCATAGAGGAAAATGATGAAACGTAGTGATGCCATGATCAAGGGTTCTTTGGCGAAGCGCCCAAGCTCAGTTTCGGTCAACCTTATTGCACAAGGTTGGATTCCGCTGGAATGGGGCATGAGCTAACTTATAGTTTTAGATGGCTGTCACATACTCTGAGGTCCACAGTTGAGCAACCGTTACAGGTCACCTCCATGGAATGGTCTGTGTGTCCGCATTATAGATAATCGATGTGAAGTAGGCTACTGCTGCATCAACAAAATTGAAGGTCCCCCAACATGGCACCCTGTGAAGGATGCCTCTCAGAAGCCTTCTCAAATGGCATGGCTTAAGTCCCCCTTGAGAAGCATGGTTGTATGAGGGCTAGGATGAACAGCCGACAAGACAATAGGGAAGGGGTCACACCCATGGAGGTCATCAAGGCTTTAAAAAAACAACAACACTAAAACAGAAAAAAGTAAAAAGAAAACAGGAAGGAAGCGCGCTCCGGTGTTGGGGCCAGGTGCAAGAACATGAGACCTACAAAAAATAGTCAAATAAAGTAGAAGGGACAATCGGTAGTGACCCTGGTCATCCCGATAACAGGACAGGTAACATGCGTGAAGATCACCCAGACTGGGACATTAAAAAAGAATATGCCATCCTCACAAGAAGATGCAGGCAAGCGCTCCATCAAATAGCAGTGTGTTCCGCATGTGTCTAATTCAGGAAAGCGACAAAACAAACTGAAGTTCCTGCAGCATTGGGGCTAGGTACATGGGAACAGAAGCGGCACAATGGCATTTAAATTTAAGTTCCCTTCAACCATCTCCCATTTTCTTAGTCAAGCTGCCTGTATTCCTACCATGTAATCAGTGTGGGGAAGAGAGAAATGCTGGTCTGGTCACCTAGTCCTCACACTCTTTGGGTGCCCTCATTCCCCGCAATTCCTACATGTCCAGGAACACAGCACAAGATAATCTCAACATCCGCCCAGCCTGCCAAAACTGTGGTATCACAGATATCGTGAACTAGGGGATGCGGAGATTCCAATGCCCTAAGACAATCAGGGTGCTTTATGAGTCGCTATAAATCACAATCCGGTCTCTGAGCCGGGCACATCACACTATCTCCTGTATGCAGCGGTGTATTGCAACCAGCTCAGCCATGAAGACAGAGCCCAGCAGACTTCAAACAGATGGGATACGGCTGGAAACTGAGCCCATCTTGGGACTTGGAGCCATCCCTATACACTGGAAGTTTGAGTGTGACACAAAGTATGCTCCAGAAAGGCTTAACACAATACTCGCAGCGCTGTAGAAGCTTTGGGAGCAGAGGGGTAATGACAAATAGTGAAAGGTGGTACACTTCTGAGTGCCATCCTGGGCAGAATCAGGGGTGCCACCGACCCGAGAGCTATACCGAACTCTTGAAGGGGTTAGGGTATGGCTGGCATTTCTTGGTGGCATAAACACTGTTAAATCAGCTGTGGATGCAGTGAGAGCTGTTGGCAACTGAGGGAAGAGCTATGCTCGCATATACAACCGAATGATGTACTGTGCATGTTGCAGAGCGAGTGGCATCTTCCTCCTCCCCATAAGATGAGCCCCGTGTGCTGTTTGTTCTCTTGAAGGCAAATAACAGCTGGGTGGAGAGATATAAAAAGGACTTTTGAGTTCTTCCCACGTACAAAGAACACCTTGACAATTACATTGTAAAATAGAGGATATTATGTGGGACAGTTAGATACCACAGTAGATATCCTTTTCTCCTTTGTGGCTGATGTTAGGATTGAAGAGCATGCTATTGAAAGGGAAGAGATCCTTGAAGGAGCAGTGACAGAGGATATGGCTGATAGTTTCGAGGAAGCAGGTGAGGCCCTTGCCTGTAATTGGGGTGCACAGCCAGGTGGAAACAGAGGATTGAGAAGAGATTTTCAGATGCTAGATCTGGATTGATGGGCTAAGAGTGCTTTCAATGTCTGAGAAGTTGATCCAACAACTGCAGCTAGTGATATTGAAGAGCGAACCGCTGGTCCGGTCGCAGAATCTTTGCCTCCCTCATTCTCAGCAATTCCTTACAAGTCGACAAACCCAGCAGAAGATAATCTCGACATCCATCCAGCTTGCTAAAACCGTGGCGTCACGGATATCGCGAACCAGGGGATGCGGAGATTCCAATGCCCCAAGAGCACTCAGGAGGCTTTGTCAGTCACTATAGATCACAATCTGGTCTCCAAACCAGGCACGTTGTGTAATCTCCCGTACCGAGTGGTGTATTACCAACAGCTCGGCCGTGAAGACAGACACAGCGCCCTGCTGACTTCAAACAGAGAGGATACGGCGTGGAAGCTGACCCCCTCTTGGGACTTGGAGCAATCCGTATACACTGGCACGGTTCCAGAATGACATGAGATGTGCTCCAAAAAGGTCGAACGCAATACTCCCGGCGCTGTAGAAGCTTTGGGAGAAGAGGTGTGGCGACAAATAGCCAAATGTGGTACCCTCCAGGGCGGGGTCCTGGGTAGAACCAAGGGGGTAGGAGTAGTTTCCTAGCCCTAAACCCAAAGGGCTTAGGGTATGACTTGCGTCTCAGGACGACATAGGCACCGCCGAGATCAGCTGTGGATGCTTTGAGAGCCATTGGAGAAAAAGCGAGATGCTGCCATCGTGCATACAGGTGAGTAATGCACTGTGCACAGTGCATAGATAATGGCATCTCTCCAGCATCGAGAAGCAGGCTCTCAATAGGGAAAGTGCGGAAGGCACCGGGCACCAGGCGAAGGCTCGTGTGGTGGATCGAGTCCACCCTCCACAATAGACATTCAGCTGCAGATGCATAAAACACATCTGTAGTCGAGCTTCGAACGGACAAAGGATCGATAAAAAAGTAAGGTAGCCTAATCAGCACCCTAAGTGCTGAACGTCACAGAACGAAGAATATCCAGGGTGAGGGTACAAGAGACCCTAAGGCTGCGAATATGAGCCTCCCAGGTGAGGCATTGGTCAAATACAAGACCAAGGAAACGGTGCGGTTCAACCACTTCCAGGCGCACCCCATTAAGAAACAAATCTGGGTCGGGGTGGAGCCGTGGATGGCGGCAAAGTGCACCACCTTAGTCTTGGCCAAGGAAAACCGAAACCTGTGCGCTTCGGCATAGCGAGAGACACGGTTCAATGCCTGTTGGAGTCGACGCTCCAGAGTTGGCATTTGGGCCGCGCCAAAAGAGATCGAAAGGTCGTCCACGTAGAGCGTAGCAAGAACATCTTCAAGCAGCACCAAGGTGATGCTGTTGATGCTCAGGGCAAAGAGTGTGGCTCTGTGGACACCTTCCTGCGGGACACCCTCTCCCTGCTCCATTGGGCCGGAGAGGGCCCCCACCCGTATGCGGAATCGACGATCTCGCAAAAATTCAGATATAAACATTGGGAGGCGTTCCCTCGCCCCCATCATGTGGAGAGTCTCGATGATACCGTATCGCCATGCGGTATCATAGGCCTTCTCCAGATCAAAAAACACAGTGGCGTAGTGCTGTCTATGAAGGAAGGCCTCGCAGACGGCATTTTCTAGTCGGAGCAGAGCATCCGACGTGGAGTGGAACTTGCGGAAGCCGCACTGTGCGGAACACAGATGGCCCCCGCAGTCCAGAAAAAAAGGCTAATCTAACACTTACCAATTTCTCCATCAACTTCCACACACAAGAGGTTAGAGAAATTGGGTGGAAACCGGTCGGAGTAGAGTGATCTATCCCCGGTTTGAGAAAGGCAATTTTTTTTTTTTTTTTTTTTTATAGAGCCCATCTGGCAACTACCCACTTGGGCATAAGTCGCCGAAAAACACGACAGCCTAGAATTAGGCTACTTTAAAGTTAAAATATGAAAACTTAACAATCAATATAAATTGGAAAAACTTAACAATCGAAGCAATCTCCGGCAGCGGGGGGAGGTCCCCCTCACCCCGGTGCAGGAGAGTGCAACCTAAAACAAAACAATAACAAAAAAAAGGAACCTTAAATAAAGGGGAGAAGGCCGGCCTCCCCCAAAAAGTCAATAAGTCCACCAGTCATGGTGCACGCACTCGTCCCGAGTACAAGGGACAGGCGGTAGCGACCCCGCCCATCCCGGTACCGAGACAGGTATCGTGCGCGAAGATCACCCAGACTGGGACATTCGACAAGAATATGCCGAACAGTCTGGGGGACGACGCAGTCGTTGCAATAGGGCACATGCGAGCGCTCCACCAAGTAACGATGCGTCACACGAGTGTGTCCGATTCGAAGACGACAGAAAGCAACCTGAAGCCGCCGCGGCATTGGGGGATAGGTCCATGGGAACAGTCGCGGCGCAATGGCACGCAACTTTAAGTTCCCCTCGACCGTCTCCCATCTTCTTTGCCAAGCAGTCCGAAGAGCTGCCCGTATTCCTGCCATGTAGTCAGTGTGAGGAAGAGCGAAACGCTGGTCCGGTCGCAGAGTCCTCGCGGACTCTTTGGCGCCCTCATCGGCGCGCTCATTCCCCGCAATTCCTACATGTCCAGGAACCCAGCAGAAGATAATCTCGACATCTGCCCGGCTCGCCAAAACCGTGGCGTCACGGATTTCGCGAACCAGGGGATGCGGAGATTCCAATGCCCCGAGAGCACTCAGGGCGCTTTGTGAGTCGCTATAAATCACAATCCGGTCTCCGAACAGGGCACGTCGCGTAATCTCCCGTACCGAGTGGTGTATTGCCACCAGCTCGGCCGTGAAGACAGACGCAGCGCCTGGTAGAGCCCCGCTGACTTCAAACAGAGGGGATACGGCGTGGAAGCCGACCCCCTCTTGGGACTTGGAGCCATCCGTATACACTGGCACGGTACCAGCGTGACACGATGTGTGCTCCAAAAAGGTCGAACGCAATACTCCCGGCGCAGTACAAGCTTTGGGAGCAGAGGCGTGGCGACAAATAGCCAAATGTGGTACCCTCCAGGGTGGCGTCCTGGGCAGAACCAGGGGCGCCACCGGCCCGAGAGCTATATCTACCTCTCGAAGGAGTTTCCTGGCCCTAAACCCAAAGGGCTTAGGGTATGACTGGCGTCTCTCGGCGGCATAGGCACCATCGAGATCAGCTGCGGATGCAGTGAGAGCTGTTGGCGACTGAGGGAGGCGCCGGGCTCGCGCGTACAGGCGAGTGATGCACTGCACGCGGCGCAGAGCGAGTGGCATCTCCCCAGCATCGACCAACAGGCTCTCAATGGGGGAAGTGCGGAAGGCACCGGTCGCAAGGCGAAGGCCGGTGTGGTGGATCGAATCCACCTTCCGCAATAAACGCTCGGCTGCGGATGCATAAAACTCGCATCCGTAGTCGAGCTTCGAGCGAACAAAGGATCGATAAAAAAGTAAGGCGGTAGCCCTATCAGCGCCCCAAGCGCTGAACGTCACGGAACGGAGAATGTCCATGGCGCGGGTACAAGAGACCCTAAGGCTGCGAATGTGAGCCTCCCAGGTGAGGCGTCGGTCGAATACAAGACCAAGGAAACGGTGCGACTCAACCACATCCAGGCGCACCCCATTAAGAAACAAATCTGGGTCGGGGTGAAGCCGTGGATGGCGGCACAAGTGCACCACCTTAGTCTTGGCCAAAGAAAACCGAAACCTGTGCGCTTCGGCATAGCGAGAGACGCGGTTCAATGCCTGTTGGAGTCGACGCTCCAGAGTTGGCATCTGGGCCGCGCCAAAAGAGATCGAAAGGTCGTCCACGTAGAGCGTAGCGAGAACATCTTCCGGCAGCACCGAGGTGATGCCGTTGATGCTCAGGGCAAAGAGTGTGACACTGAGGACACTTCCCTGCGGGACACCCTCTTCCTGCTCCTTTGGGCCGGAGAGGGCTCCCCCCACCCGTACGCGGAATCGACGATCTCGCAAAAATTCAGATATAAACATTGGGAGGCGTCCCCTCGCCCCCATCGTGTGGAGAGTCTCCATGATACCGTATCGCCATGCGGTATCATAGGCCTTCTCGAGATTAAAAAACACCGTGGCGTAGTGCTGTCTACGAAGGAAAGCCTCGCAGACGGCATTTTCCAGTCGGAGCAGAGCATCCGACGTGGAGTGGAACTTACGGAAGCCGCACTGTGCAGAAGACAGATGGCCTCCGCTGTCCAGGAAATAGGCTAATCTAACATTTACCAATTTCTCCATCAACTTGCACACGCAAGAGGTTAGAGAGATTGGGCGGAATCCGGTCGGAGTAGAGTGATCTCTCCCCGGCTTGCGAAAGGCGAGCACAGTAGCGATTCGCCAGGAGTCCGGGAGAAGACCTTCCACCCAGATCCTGTTGAACAAATCTAACAGAAAGGCCATGCCTCGCTCACCCAGGTGTCGAAGCATGGCGTACGGGACATCGTCCGGACCATGGGCGGTGTCCGCGCACGAAGCGAGAGCGGAGCGCAACTCACTCACAGTAAACTTGTCGTTGAAGGGTTCTCCGCCTCTGGAGGTAAAGTCCAGCCGGCGGCCTTCCGCGACATCACGACGTGCATTGAATGCTGGCGGAGCAGAATCCTGGCTAGAGAATGCGGTCAAGAAGGATTCCGCCACGGACGCGGGGTCCGAGATTGCGGTCCCATTCTCCTGGACAATGGGAGGGGGTTCCTGTAAAAACTTGCCCTGAATCCTTTTGACTCGCATCCACACCTCTGCTAGAGGGGTCTTCCCATTAGGTCAAGACACGTATGCACGCCAAGAAGAGCTGCGGGCGTGCTTCGAAATATACCGGAACCTAGCCCTAGCCCGACGAAATTCAGCGACAGTGAAATCGTTCTGGCGGCGCTTATTGCGCATGTAGGCATAACGCTTTTGTTTGAGGGCCGTCTCACACTCAGCCGACCACCACAGGAATGGTCGGTGTGCAAAAGGGCCAGACGTTCTGGGAATAGTAGTCAGGCCCGCGGCAATGAGGTTGCCGTAGAAGAACTCAACGCCCTCATCTACCGACCTAAACTCCTCGACTAAGAGAGAATTCAGTCATTTCCTGAAATGCAGGCCACCGCGCCAAGCACCACCGAGGTGGGGTCTCAGGCGGCAGCCGCCGAGAAAATATCTGAATGGGAAAGTGATCACTACCATGGAGGTCATCGACCACCCCAATCAAAACCAAGCTGTGCATCCGGAGAGCACAGAGATAGATCAAGGCAAGAAAATCAAGCGGTTCTCGGGCAGTGATGCGTAAACTCATCCACATTTAGGACACCTATCTCAAGCTCTTCGATCAGATTGGCAAGGACTTGTCCCCTGGGATTTATTGAGTAGTCTTCCCAGAGGGGATGTCTGCCGTTCAGATTTCCAAGCAAGAGAAAGGGCCTCGACAACCGTGCCACGACGCGGCGGAGGTCCTGCCCGTCGAAGTCAGCTGACGGAGGAATGTACACAGAAATAACAGTATACCTCTTATCCAGGTGAAGCTGCACAGCCACGGCCTGAAAGGAGGTATCTAAAGTGAAAAGAAGAACGGAGAGATCATGCCGAGTGTAAACCGCGCATCCCCCACCCCGGCCTTAATCTCGTGGTGGTGGGGTCGCAAAACCCTTATACCCTGGTAGAGTGGGCAGGGGGCACGTGACCAGCATGGTATCCTGCAGAAAAATAGCTAACAGGGAGTGGGACGAGACGAGCCTCCGCAGCTCCTCCCAGTTGGCCCGGAGTCCGCGGCAATTCCATTGAAGTAATATGCCCTCCAGGCCTAGCTTGGAGGAGATGCTGATGCCCTCTTCGAAACAAGACCCTCATGGGAGGGGACTTACGCTTCCCGGAGGCAGAACCCCGGGCGCTGTTGGCCGGACAATGTGCTGAAGGCGCTGTTGCCTTCGAAGACTTATTGGGGGAGGTTGGGGTCGCCATGCGGGTCTTTTCATCCCTCCGCCTCGAAACCTTAGGCAGGCATTGCGGATTCGGAGGCGGAGGGCCCTCTTTTCGAGGACCCACCCAGCCCACCATTAGGCGTGGGCGAAGGAGCCGAAGCTCATTTGTTGCTATCCTCCTTTCGTGGGGCGGCTTTAGGAACCCCAGAAGATGGCCTCCTGTGAATCTAACGACTCGGTGGAGGCGCGTGGCTGTTTCGCCTTACGGGAAATAGTCATGCTGGGAAAAGGGGGGAGACATGGTTTTAGCCAGGGCTGGGTATGAACCCTTTGTGCCACCAGCTTTACCAGGGGAGCATCCAGGTTGAGTAGAACCCACAGAAAGGCTCTGAATGGGCGCGGAAACAACCATGCTCGTTGGTCTGGATTGGGCAGGAGCAGAGGGCGTCTTTCTTAGCAGTGAGGCATAAGAGGTCCCAGGACCAAGTCCTTAGCCCCACAAAATGAGCACTATCCTGGGCCTGACGGTGTAGTAGTTTGGTTGTCCGCCTCCCCTCCCCTATGTCTAATCTCTTTCTTCTTTTGCAGAATGTGTGTGTGTGGAACGTGTGAGCACCATCTTTGCTTTGTGTGGGGGGGGACTCGATGGATCTCTATCGTGCTCCCCCATTCATCTGTTGTTCTTTTTAGGCAGATTCTTTCAGCTAATATTTTTGTTTAGTAATAGTTTGGAAGTCATTAGTTGTGATTGAAGAATGAAGAGCCACCTAGATGGAAGATAATTCTGTGGTACCGATTGTCGCCGACATCTGGCTTTCAGAGACAGCTTTTCGCAAGTGTGCCTACCTAGTGGGGCGATTTTCTAAGGTGTGGACCTTAGAGAGCACCTCCCAGTCACCAGGGAGTAATTGGAGCAGCGCCCCACCGACTGTGACCCAGCCGTTGGGACAAACAAGCGTCTCAGGTACCTGAAATCCTTAGCTTTGCCGAGTCCCAGGCCCCTCAGAATCCCGCAGAAAGTGAGCCACCTCCCACTTTCTCCAACATGTCTCACTCCATTAGTTAGTTAAGGGTGCACCTGTCTTTCGCAATATCTTGGTTGTACTATTTGTTTGCGTGGCCAAGATCTTATGTAAGGCCTTTTGTAAATATATACGTGTGGTGGTTGGCAGAGTATTGTAAGGACAACTGTATATATATATATATATATATATATATATATATATATATATATATATATATATATATATATATATATATATATATATTGTATTTTGGTTTAGATTGAGGGTTGTAAAATATTTTGGGTTGATTATTTTGCTATAATTACTGTTTCTAAATTAAAATAGAAAATACTCTTCTCTCCTCAATACCCTCTCCTTGAACCACTGAGCGGACCTAGTCAGGGCAGTGGTAATTTTTGGCTGGGGATGCGCGTGCCCGCTACCACAACGGACCTGGATTTTTTTCTCAAGGAGATATGCACCACATTGCTTCGAAGAAGCAGGGTGTGGCTCTCCGCAATTCACACACTTGGCCACACACGATTTGGACTTATCGTGTGTGGCCTTGGAGCAATTTACACAAACTTCGGGTGACCTCAACTTTGCACGACTACATGAACGATTCGTATGGCCCAAGCAGGAAACAGTAATAGCACCGCCGTGGCAGTGGCACGAATGCCTTAACGCGGTAACGGTACCAACCGGCACGCACTGACTCAGGGAGCTTGTCACAGTTGAACGTGACGAAGAGTGTAGGGGTGGGTCTTGAGGCCCCTCCCTGTTTTCTCATCACACATTCAACCTTGACCGCCCCATGGTTGGCCAGCTCTAGGGTGATGTCCTCAATGGAGTAGCCAATGAGTTCCCTCGCATAAACTACTACTCCTTTCAC
This sequence comes from Ceratothoa steindachneri, assembly GCA_963969495.1. NCBI lineage: Eukaryota > Metazoa > Arthropoda > Malacostraca > Isopoda > Cymothoidae > Ceratothoa > Ceratothoa steindachneri. The sequence continues at coordinate 7,661,437 of OZ018331.1, read as the reverse complement.
AAAGTTCATGGTAGACTGCAGCATCACACTCACCGGGGTCTAATGAAGTGTCCGAAGAGCACTTATCTTGGCCACCTCGGCGGGATTCGCCAGAAGGGGTCACCTTCGGCTCTCTACCAATTGCACTAGCTAATCCTCTCCTCTGATGGAACATGTTGCCCTTGGCCAACATGGTGCCATCAGTGGAGAGAACAACGAGGAAGCGTTTGAAGCCAGCAGGCTCGAAAATGCCAGGTAACCTCTGAATCAGGGGCCCTGATTTCATTGAGGCTCCACCCAGTGCACTTTTCGTCTTTGTCATAGTCAGGGGCTCCGCACCCGAGGGGGCAGAGGGGCCGGATGTGCCGATCTTGGCTTGGTCTCTTGCCAGAGTGGCTGCAGACCCATCTGTCCCCGTAGCCCCCACGGATGGAGAGGAGCCCTGAGTCTTTTTAGTCTTTCTTGTCTTTTTCTTTTTTGGAAAGGAGGGCGGGGAATGAATCCGCTTCTCACCTCCGCCGACAGAAGCCCCTAGGCCAGATGGACCGGCCTCAGCCAGGTCCTTCTCTGAAATGGAAAATGTCCTGGTGGTCGCAGGGGCACCTGTCAGAGGAGATCCCTCCCCTCCTTGTACTGCCTTGGAGGCCCCAGCCGTTTGAGGAGGACCTTGCATAGGGGCGGATTCAGGTTCGGTGCTTGGCGCCGAGCCCGGATTCCCCCCCATGGAAGGCCCTCCCATCTGAGGCTGGGTTTCCTCAAGGACCATGTCTATCACAGGAGGGGCATCCAGTTGGCCATCCCCTCCCAGGACATCGCAGAGAAGGGGGTGAGGGGGAGTCCCCTGCACCAGTAGGCGAAGGAGGAGTAAGCCTCCTCTCCGGTTAGAGAAATATGGAGGGTCCTCTGCGCAAGCACAGGGGAGGGGGGCCCTCCATTTATTTGCTGGTGCTGCCCGAGGGCGGCTCCGTCGCTGTTTCAGGGGGAGTTAAAGGGGTTTGGTGTTTTGAAAATTCATCCATGGGCATGGTGACCCTATTTGTGCCACAGGACGCAATAGCTCATCACCTCTTGCAGTTGCCTGCACTGCAAGAGGTGCTTACAGCCCTGGCAAAGCCAGGCACCGCCATTTGGGACCACCCCTCCCGCCTGGTGGCCTGGCAGTCACTTGGCATGGCTGCTCCACCTTGAACACGGCGTAAAAGGATAGATTGTGAAGAGGAGAGGAAAAGGGATGTGAGGAAGGTATGGGTGGGGATGAAGCAGGTTGTTAAAAAAAAAACATCCCAAACCGGAGCTCAGGAGTTAGGTAACGGGTTAGCCCCGATCCGGGACGGTTGGCTTGAGAAGAAGGTCAGCATCTACCCTGTGAAATTAGAGGCTAACCAGAGAAAGTTGTGGGAGAGGTTGTATGAAAAGCAAGGAAACAAGTGTTTTGAAGGAAGAAGGGGCTAAGCTGGGGTCGGACGGGGTGCTGAGTCCCGTCAGCATGGTGGCCAGGATGGCAAATCGTCGCGCCCCTTACGGGGACCCAAGGAGGCAGAGGGGCTGGATGTGCTGATCTTGGCTTTGTCGCTTACCGAAGTGGCAGCAGACCCATCCGTCCTCGCAGCCCCCATGGATGGAGAGGAGCACCAAGTCTTTTTTCTTTTTAGGAGAGGGCAGAGAATGAATCCACTGGCCTCAGCAAGTTCCTTCTCAGAGATGGAGAAGGTCCTGGCAGTCGCAAGGGCACGGGTCAGAGGAGATCCCTCCCCTCCTTGTGCTGCCTTGGAAGCCGTTTGAGGAGGACTAGGGTTGAGCGCTTGGCGCTGAGCCAGGATTCGCTCCCATGGAAGGCCCTACCATCTGAGGCTGGGTTGCCTCAAGGACCATGTCTATCTCAGGGGGGTCCTCCAGTTGGCTACCCCCCCCCCCCCCCAGGACATCACAGGTCCCATTGGCAGCGGTTTCATAAGTCGAGTTTGGAGAGACACAGGTCTCGACCCCAGCAAGGTTCAATATTCTCACCAGCAGGTCTTTTGAGGGAAGCGGCCGATGGGGCCTGGCTTCCCTCTCCCCCCTAAGGTGGTTTGCCCTATCGAGCTGTTTCAATGGGAAGCGGTCAGCTATGGGTTGCCTGCTGGCTTTCTAGGCAGTCCCCTTGGAAAGTAAAGGGGGGACTGCTGCTGGGAAGAGGGAGGTGCCCAAAAGCACCTCCAGACAAGGGGGTGAGGGGGGAGTCCCATACACCCATAGGCGAAGGAGAGGAGTAAGCCTCCTCTCAGGTTAGAGAGATTTGGAGGGTCCCTTGCCAGAGCACAGGGATGGGGGGGGGATACTTCAAATTTTTTTGTGGAGCTGCCCGAGGCCGGCTCCAACAATGGAAAAGGTGACTTGAGGAGTTTTTTCAGGGTATCATCATTAGGCATGGTGACCCTATTTTTTTACGGGAAGCAATAGCTCATCACCCCTCACAGTAACCTGCCCTGTAAGGAGTGCGTACGGGGCTGGCAGAACCAGGTGCCGCCATTCATGGCTACCCCTACCGCCTGGTGGCTCCACCTTGGACACGGCATAAAATGTATAGTGTTTGTAAATAGAAAGGGAGAGGAGGTGAGTAAGATGTGGGTTGGGATAAAGCAGATTATTTAAAAACCCACATCCAAAACCGGAGCTCAGGGGTGAGGGATCATTGTCCCCTCCCTCTTCAGCCCCGATCCTGGATAGTTGGCTGAGAAGGTCGGCATCTACCCTAGGAAAATAGAGGATGACCAGAGAAAGTTGTGGGAGAGGTTGTAGGGGAAGTGAAGAAGTAGGGGAGAAATACAGGCTGTGTGAAAGAAGGAGAAGAGGCTAAGCTGGGGCCGGAGTATTTTAGTGCATTCAGGGCAATGGTAATCAGAACTGCAATTCACGCAGGAACAGGAGTACTATCAAAGACAGATTTTGGACAAGGTTGTGTTATGAGTGAGATGAAACTTTAACCACAATATCACCACTAACTCTTGACCACATACAGCAGGACTTAGATGATTCAGTAACTTAAAGCGCATCCACTTTTGCAAGTGGGGTGTCAGATGACAAACTCAAGACCAGAAAGCAGGAATAATCTAAATCTGGGTCCACATCGTTGGCATGGGGATCCAACAAGCGAGGAAAGACTGAAGAATGTTTGGCAAGAGAACCCTTATGAGAAGGGGAAGTTTTAGGTTTATGGCAAGCCATAATATTACCAAAAAAATACCCCATTTTTAATACACATTTCTACCTGCCTGACCATACTCACTATAATTTGAACAATTAATCCTATTTATTCACAAATTATTATTATATCAATGAGGCAGAAATGGAGAAAGCCTGGTGGGAGCAAAATTATTCAGAAAAGAGGGTCAACCCATTTCCGGGGTAGCTGATTAGGTGAGTAACCTTATCCTTAAAAAAAAAGAAGAATATTTTTATCATTATTTCACACAAAGGGGGCAAAAAAGGAGAAAAAAGTTATTTCATTCAAAAGTAAAAATAAATAGAAACCACCTCATAATAATGTAATATTCCTTCTTTGGATATGAAATAAGAATGTTGAATGGGATTGTAGGAACTTGATAAACCAAAGTGAATCTTTATTGTATTAGTATTTAGTATAATATAAACTTCATATGAACCACCGAGGTCACAGATGTTTATAAAGAAATTATGATCTAATGACCATAGTCTTACCAAGTAATTTAATCTAGGGTTTTATAGCACTTATTGCTCAGTATAATCTAGTTACAAAAGATATTGGGTTGATAAATGTTTCTTAAAATAAAAACAAAGCTGTTCAGAAACTTACTTTTAATAGGATATTTGATAGATTTTTTAAGATGGCAGTATTATGGTTATTCCACTTCAAGCACAATTGACTATTCATTATAAATTTTTAATAGATAAGCTGTAGAAACAAAATTATGACCATAAATACAGGGACTAAAAGTCAAGAATTTACATGCACCCCTATATTTTTCTATAATTTCATGGTTTTATGAAGCTAAAGTTCTACTTTGGGGAAGGGGAGGGGGGATTTAACACCACACAAAGTTACAGAACAATATTTTCAGTATTTACAAAGTTAGGACCCCATTAACAATCTCTTATCATGCCTTCTAAAATCATGTACTACGTATATCAATACTGATACATCAATTTCCTATATAATTATTGCTAATAGTTTATGAAATTAAAGTAAATATGCAAATGAAACATTTCATTCAAAAATATAGATCAGAGCCAAGGAAAAAAAATTGCCGCCAATCAGAAAGGATCTGCTTTGTAGTGCCACATGCCACCACTAAGCTTCGCTCCACAAATTGAATTTGATTCCAAAAATTATATTCAGTATTAAATTATCAAAATAAACATAGAAAAAGAAGCAGGAGCTAAAATCTTACTCCAAAAGTAGAGAGAAATTTTTTTATCTAAATGATTATAGTACCGGTGCTTAGTGAACTGAAGCATTAAACCTGGCAACAATGCAGTTTAGATAGACTGATAAACTTCAGTACATGAGATAATACCATTTTTCAGCAATAAGTATTGAAGAAAAACCCAAGAAAATGTAAAAAACTTCTGAATTGGAATAAAAATGATTTGAGAAAAATGTGTGTTGTACTTTTCGGTTTTAGCCTTTTCGGCAAAAACTAATTTTTTTCCCTTAAATGAGCATAACTTTACCATTTATTTGCTAATATAAACAAAAGAATAACTAAAAAAGCAAAGAATTAAATGCAAAATAGCAGTATAAAGCCTATTTAAAAAAAATATAGGTCCATAATTCAATGTTATGTTTGGAAAACTTTCCAAAAATTCCAATTTTGTTTTTAACTAATAGAAAAATATGTTTTCTGAATTTTGTTAATAGCAAAAAAAAAGAAAAGAAAAGAAGTTGAATAGCAATATAAGACTGAAGTTCAACTACTAATATACAATAAAATTAGGATTATATTCAGTAGGTAAAAAAACTAAAATCTATACTTTGGGGGCAGGCCTCAGCCCCACCCCAAGTGGGGGGAGAGACAAATATATTTTTTGTGTATAATTTAGTAATAAATACCTTCCTAAACTAAGACACAAGTCAGAGAAATTTTTTGATGCGCTAATTAACACATTCACAGCCCATGATGGATATATCAGTCATTTAGTAGTTTACTACCAGGCCCAATGCTTTATTTTTTAAATAGCTGTATCCCATTGAGATTTTTCAATGTCAGTCTGTAATATATCATAAGCGATGCTGATTTAAGTAATAAAATATGCATGCGGAAATATATGTGATGGGCCTATGGATATACTCAGTTTATTTGCTAGTCCAATGACCCAAATATCTGTCCATCAATTTATAATGGCTATACTGGGGGAAAAAAGACATTTCTGAAAGAATTTTTATTTTATAAAGAGGTGATAAAAAAACTAAGAATTTAATTTTATCAATTTTTCCTTTTTGATTATTTTAAAATCAGGCTTGAATCATTCTAATTATTCAGGTAATTCATCAATAGTAGTGGATCCAGTCTTTGCAGTCATCACAGCATATTGAGTGCAGCATATCATCGCTAGATTCACATGCACCACACGACTTCAAATGTTTACACTATCACTGGGCACTGAATTTGCACCAACTCTCTCAAATAATGGATTATTCAGTAAAAATACCAACTAAGAAGTCTAACATAATAAATTTTGAGACTTGATTTATTTTTACAGTGACTAATTTGGTGGTATAGGAAATAATAATTCATTAAGAGACGACCTCAAGTTAATAAACACGCGGAGAGTCACTCGCAATGGCCAGCCAAGTTTATTTGTATCTCTCTATATTTCATTAATCCTTGATTATTAACTGCTAATTTTAGCTTTGCTGAGCTTACTAGTGATTTAATAAATTAATTAAGTCCTTCACTGTGATTAGTAGACGGGTTATATGATAAAATCTTTGAGTTGTCATGCTTGGACCCTCTTCCTGGTTGTGATCATCTATGTATCAGGTTTAGGTGTTCTGTGATTTCCCCTGAAATAAATTTTTGATACCATGTAAACATCTTGACTGGTTTCAGACTAAGTTTTCCTTAATGAAAGACTATATCTCTACTTTCAACTGGGAGGTTTTTCATGTTCTGAAAAACTGTGCTACTGTTTAATGCTATCCCTTATTTCTTCTCTTTAGTAAATCCCTCTCTTCAATGACTGTTCCTTCACTGTGGAAGTTTGCTCATGTGCTTCTTTTATTCAAGAGTGGCATACACTCCAATCCATCCAATTAAAGGCCTATTAGTATGACATCTAATTGTTATAAAACATTGGAAAGAGTCATTGTTTCAAAAATGTTTAATTATCTAGAGTCAAACTCTACTTTCGTGCTCTCAATTTGTCTTCCGTGGTAACCTATCTGTGCCTGATCAATTACTACTGACTTATGACTATATTAGCAAAAATGTGGATCTTGGAGCATTAGTTGATGTACTTCATTTTGACAATAGTAAAGACTTTGATGCTGTTAATCATAGATTGCTTATCATCAAACTTTCTCAAACTTGGTATTTGTAACCCATTGCTTGGATGGTTCAGTGTTTCCTAACAGACATAAGTTTGAAGGTAGTAGTTCAGGGTTCTTCCAGCTACTCAGTCGATGTTACTAGTGGGGTTCCACAGGGTTCTGTAGTGGGTCCTGTTCTTTTTTTTAATTTATATAAATCAAATTTGTGCTGGTCTCAGCAGTAAAATCGTCTTGTTTGCAGATGATTTTAAATTGTATTTGGCTCTCGCACATGTTGATCTGAGCAAGTTTAATAATAATGGTTCTTGTGTTTCTCTACAAATGAGGTTTCTCTAATTTACAATAAAAGTAAATCCTGGGGCCTTTCCTATTCTGTAAATAAATGTGCCTACATCTGCTTTTGTCATTTACCTGCTGTCCCTATGGGTGTGTACTATTTAGGCGATGGTCCTATCCATCTAAATCTTCCTTTAAGGACCTTGGCATTTTGGTAGATGCAAACTCTGAAATTCCATCTTCATGTTAGAGAGGCCTTTGTTAAAGCTAATGGTCTTGCTAATAATATTCTCCGAGGTACTGTTTGTACATCGATTCAGTTTATGTGTCAGGTGTTGTTATGAATATTCTTCCAATTATTGACTTTGTGTTGTATGGAGGATCTTCCATATGCTGAAATATTATCAAGATTGGGTTTATTCTCAATCAAAGGCCGTCTTATTTGTGCTGACTTAATAATGGTTTGGAGGATTCTAAATGGTCATTGCACACAATTGGCTGACCTATTCAACTGCAGACATCTTGATTGAACTAAAGGTCACAGTAAAAAAAATCTTTGTTTCTCCTCACAATAGTAATGTCAGAGCTCGCTTCTTCTCACTTAGAACTATCAATTTATGGAACTTTTTGCCTGAAGAGGTTGTTTCTGCGAGTTCTGTGCATATTTTTAAGAGCAAACTTGAAACTTTTCTGAGTCCATTACTCAGTTTTGTTAGTTCCATCTTGTTATTGGTGGTCTATCTGCATCTGAAATTAGCCAACCTATGGTTAAATTACTTGTAATCCATTCTGTTATCCTGGTTGGAAGATGCAGCAGAGACTGATGAGGGAGAAGACCCTCATCAAGGTAAAGATCACAGGAAAGATCACTGGGAAGCAATCAGACAGCTATAGACAAAACATGAAGCCCTAAAACAAATGATACCCGTCTCCAATTAATTCATCTACACCAAGCTTTGGTCCTATTAAAAAATTAATTTTCTTTACCTAAGCTGCAGTACAACTTGAGATCCTCTCCCACCTACAGGAAGATGGCATCTTTGGAGTTTTTTGATGACTCTGTAAAAGATGCTGTCTCCAAACTAATCAACATTGACTTTTCAAGGGATTCATGGAATCTGGTAACTCTCCCATTTGGGATGGGTGGCTTAGGAATACGAATCACACAAGACATTGCTCTCCCTGGGTACATATCCTCTTTGATTTCAGTTAACCCTTTAATGCAAGCTGTTCTTTCACCGGTTTGGCTGAAGTGGACAGGGTAGCTGGACCTATTAGATAGCTGGTGCCCCTGTGACAGCTGAGACCTTCTCCATTTCAGAGAAGGATCTTGATTAGGCCGGCCCATCTGGCCTAGGGGCTCCTGCCGGCGGAGCAGAGAAACAGGTTTACTCCCTGCCCTCCTCTCATAACTTGGGAGAGGGTGGTGGGCTCCTTCCCTCCACAGGAGCCACTGCTATTTCAGTAGGAGACAAAAGGTGAGCAGAGTGGATAGTCGATTACGTTGGGGCCCCTCATTCAGAGATTATCTGGCATTTTCAAGCCTGCTGACTTTGAATGCTTGTTATTCGCTCCACTGATGGCATCATGTTGGCTAAGGGCAACATGATCCATCAGAAGAGAGCTCTAGCTATGATGATTGGTAGAGAGCCAAAGGTGAGCAGTTTCTCGGAGATCATGCCCCATGCGCAGTTTGGAGACTGGATTGTGATTTTTAGCAACTCACAAAGCGCCCCGAGTGCTCTCGAGGCATTGGAATATGTGCATACCCTGGTTCATGATATTAGTGATGCCACTGTTTTGGCGAGCCAGGCGGATTTAGAGATTATCTTCTGTTAGGTTCCTGAACATGTAGAAATTGCAGGGAAGAGTCAGTGATGACTGGGCAAGCAGACCAACGTTTCAATCTTCCTCACACCGATTACATGGTAGGAATAGGGGTGCTTGGTTACTAGTATGCTTTAGTATGAGCATTGCGACTTTTGCCCTAGTAGGCAGTTTCCAGATAGGCTCCATTCTAGGCCCTTTATTATTCATAGTTTATATAAATGATCTTGGGGAGGCTGTAATAGCAAAGTGTCAATTTTTGCTGATGACACTAAATTGGCAGCTGTAGTCAAAGAAGTTGAGGGTAACTTTAAAGTGCACAGTGACTTAAATAAGTTATTAGCTTGGGCTCAGAAGTGGCAACTGACTTTTAACTTTAAAAAATGCAAAGTTCTTAACATGGGAAGGATAATAGGGAATTTAGCTATGAAATGGATGGACAGTGGATGAATTCAGTTGAGGATGAGAAGGATTTAGGCGTAGTAGTAGATAGGTCACTGAAATTTTCAAAGTTATTAGCTAAATTAAGGACTGTCTGTATATCCAATCTATTTCATTTCTCCCTCGATTTCTCACGTCTGAATTAGTGTAGGAAGCGGGTTGGATTGATTGGGGTTAGAGGATAGATTTTTGGCCCGCTACAACTCTGCATTTTAAAGCTACCCTCAACTCCTTTGACTACAGCTGCCAATTTAGTGTCATCAGCAAAAATTGACACTTTGCTATTTACAGCCTACCCAAGATCATTTATATAAACTATAAATAATAAAGGGCCTAGAATGGATCCCTGAGGTACGCCACTGATAACGTCCCTCCATTGTGACCTCACCCCATTCAGCACAACTCTCTGTTTCCTGTCTTTCAGCCATTTAGTTATCCAATTCCAAACTACCACATATCCTATGCATATTTAATTTGTGAACTAATCTCCTATGTGGAACCTTATCAAAAGCTTTGCTAAAATCTAAGTAAATTACATCAACATTCTCTCCCTTATCTAATTGTTTAGTAACATAATCCATAAAATCGAGTAAATTTGTTAAATACAATCTACCTCTTCTAAACCCATGCTGAGTATTATTTATTAACGGACTATACTCTAGATGGTCAGAAATCCCCTTCTTAACTATCTTCTTAAGGATTTTACAAATGATAGAATTTAAGCTTACCGGCCTAAAGTTATTTGGGTCCTCTTTACTTTCCTTTTTTAAAATTGGCACTACATTCGCTAATTTCCAATCATTAGGTATTTCTCCAAACTAGTGATCTAGTATATAACTTCTCAAGAGCTACTGCAATACTATCTACCCCTTCTTTGAGTAACCTAGAATGAATGTTGTCTGGGCCACATGACTTAGTAGTACTTAATTCTAATATAAGCCCTTTAAATATTTCCCTGTTCACATTAATGGTATTCAACACTCCTTCCCTTGACCTAGAATTATCATCAATTAATCTATCTTGATTCTCTTGTGTAAATACTGAAGAAAAATGATCATTAAGAACCTCTACTAATTCCTCATCAAATTCTTTCAAAACCCCTTTATATCTAATAGGCCCTATTTTATCAGTTATATTTGCTATTCTATAATAACTAAAAAATTTTCTTGTATCCTTATTATTTTGAGCTAAAATAATTTCTCCCACCCTTTTGCTCTTCTTAATAATCTTATTTAGCTCATTTCTGGTCGACCTATAATGATTTAAATTCTCAAAAGTACTTTCTCTCTGTAATCCTTGGTATGCCCTTTTCTTCTCAGAAATTTTCCTAGCTATCTCCTAATTCCACCAAAATGGCTTCCTACATTTCTTCCTAATAGCTTTTATTGGAATACACTGCTCCTGGACTATGTTTAATATACCTAGTCTTAAAAGTGTCCCGCATCTCATAAGTATTCTTCCCCCTGAATTCTATATCCCACCTAAACTGATTTAGCAAATTTCGTAATTTTTCGTAATCTCCCTATCAAAATTTGGAGTTTTTGTGGAGTTTGTTGATGTTCTACCTTTCACTATTCCCAATTTAAAATGAACCATCTGATGATCACTATTTCCCAATGCTTCCCTGACAGTCAATTCCTGAACCAAGTGATCATCATTTGAAAGAACCTGATCTAAGATATTGGCACTCCTTGTTGGCTTATTAACAAATTGAGTCAAAATAATTTCCTCAAAGCATTCTATAAACTTACAACTTGCTTTATCCCTTCCTATCATATTTTCCCACTCTACAAAATTTAAATTAAAGTCACTAAGAATAACTGTATCTACTTCACATCATTTCCTTATTTCCCTGATCATTAGCTCATCAATATAGTCAGTCTGTCTGGGTGGTCTGTAAAAGGCTCCCAAGTGTATTATCCTATTTTTACTGACCCTAATATCTATCCACAGTGACTAACTTCTTCTTGCTTTATAGAATTTATTTAGATTTGAAGAAATGCTATTTCTGATATAAATAATCAACCCACCACCAGTCCTATCTCTCCTTCGACTAATGTACATATCATAACCCTGTAGTTCAAATTCACTCACATTGTCATTAAATCTATTTTCATTAACCCATAATTCTATTACACATATTATATCTATATCTTCATCAATAATATAACTAAATAACTCATCTTCCTTATTTCTAAGACTACGAGCATTGGTATAAAGACAACTCAGCCCTCCTATCCCTGAAGCACCTCTTTTAGAATGTATAGCTTCCATTATCTCCTCTGCATCTCTTTCCTTTCTCTGCCCCACCCTGTACTCTTATATTTCCCTGACCACTATCAGTAACTAGTTTCCCACCTGCAAAGCCCCAACGACACTATCTAACTCCTGCCACAACATGTCAACCCCAGCCCGGCTTAGATGGAGTCCATCCAATGCATACAATGCCTTATTCCCATAACACCCATTCCAAACATCTACAAACACTAATCCAGACTCCTCTCACATTGCAAGAGACAACCATTCCATCCCCACATCCAATCTCGAAAGCACAGCTGAAACAATGCCTTTCACTCATCCTTTCAACTAAGCTTTTGTACCTCTCTCATAACTCACATGAACCCACCTTCTTTACATTGTTTACTCCCACTGCATCCCTCTCACACCCAGACACCAGACTATCATACCTCTCAGACACATCATTTACACCAGCACCCAGCAAACAAACTATCAATCACTCCCTTCCATTTGCTTGCACTCAACTTCCTATCTAAATATCTAATCTGAGAGTCACCCATCACCAGCACCTCCATCATCCTCCTAGTTCCCCTAGGGCTCTAGCATTACCCTCCCTCTGTTAGTCAACTTAACAGGTTCCATGCCCCTCTTACTCACAGACCTAACCTATATATTCTATCCATATTCACCCACCATTCATCACCACTCACTTCTTTCTCTCTAGTCCCTAGTCTAGGCCTATCTTCCACCCTCCTGGTCCCAGCCACATTCTTAATGCGTACACTTGCATCCCTTCTCACTTCATTCACCAACTCGCTTAATTTCTTGCACTCATCATGCAACTGACTCACCTCCTCTACCAAAGCCACATTTGCACTAGTCACATAACAAACCGGGCATTCAGATATATTTACCAGAGTCAGTACAGAGAAGGGCAACAAAAATAATACCTTTCTTGAAGTACCTTGAATATGAAGATAGACTGGGGGTATTAAATATGTTCTCATTTGAGAGATGTGTTTACTCACCTGGTAGGGCTACCTTATGGCAGTGCATGGCGCCAATGACCAAGCAGCCCAATAGTTTAAATGGACACACAAGTCAATTGATAGAATAGATGATTGATTAAGATTGGTGCGACTGATATAGTGTGTCCAACAATGAGTTGAGGGATGCATAAAGCTAGTTTTCCACTTGAGCTAGCAGACCAATGTTGGGGGAAGAAAGAGTGGGGAATTGAGGTAGAGAAGGCTGTGATTAGTGGTTATAGTATGTCATGTAGGTGTTGTAAGTTTAGCTTTGAACATTTGTAGTGAAGTTGAGCGGACTACATCATTAGGTAGGGCATTCCATGGTTTGAAAACCCTACGTGTGAAGAACTGTCTTCTGGCCTCTGTTGAGATGTGGGTGACAAATATTTTATATGGGTGGCTCCTCATCCCCTGGTGTGGAGCCATGGTAAATAGGTCAGTGGGTTTAATGGGTGATAAGTTATTAAAGATTTTGTAGCATTGGATCAAGTCGCTCCTCAGAAGTCCTCCCTTGATGGAGAAGAGGTTCAGAGTTGCTAACCAGTGAGTATAAGAGAAATTACTTAAGTCTGCGACTTGTTTGGTCCAATGTCTCTGTACAGATTCGAGCAGTCTTAAGTCACCAAGAAAACCTGTATTCCACACAACAGAGGCAAAGTCAATAATTGGTCATATGTCAGAGATGAAAAGGTTGTTCATGAATGTAGGGGTAACAAGGAGTAACAAGGAAAGAAAATACCCTAAAGACCTTACGGTCCATTCAATGAGGGTACCTTTGGACTAGCAGGCACATCTCTACTCTGCTTTACGTCCTTAAACGGCCATTTTGCAAGACCCTGTCTAGTCTTGACTTGAACTGGTCAACACATTCACTGTTGACAACTTCCAATGGAAGTGCGTTCCACATACCGCAGATACTGTAGGTGAAAAATTTTCCACACAGATTGTGGTTGTAACGCTTCAGTTCAAGTTTAAAGCCGTGATTTCTTGTTCTGCTCTCAACAAGTGTGAAAATATCCCTGTAGTCAACATTGTCGAACCTTCAAAGTATTTTGAAAACTTCGATGAGCTGACCACGCAGTCTACAGGGTTTCCAACAAGAACAGATCTAATTCCCTTAATCTATCTTCATAACTTTTATGTCTGATAGAGGGAATCAGTTTGGTTGCCCTGGCTTGCACGCGTTCCAATCTTGCGATGTCCTTTCTAAATGAAGGACTCCAAAATTGTACGGCATACTCCAGGTGCAGTTGAACAAGTGAGTTGTACAAACACAGTACAATCTCCTTATTCCAATATCCAAACTGGCACTTTATGTAGCCTAGCATCCTTTGGGCCTTATTCTCCGCCTCAATGCACTGTTTCGAGAACTTGAGGTCACTAGTGATTGTTACACCCAAGTCCTTCTCAGTGTCAGTGGATTCAATAGGAGTGCCCTTAAGGATATACTGAGATTGGGGGTTTCGGTGGCTGATATGCATCAGTTTGCATTTGTTCATGTTAAAAGGCATTTGCCACGTGTCCAACCACTCGCCAATCTTCCCAAGATCTTCCTGCAGGCGAGCAGTATTTCCATTCTTTGCAACGTTCATACCAAGCTTGGTATCGTCGGCAAATTTGGAAATCTTGGCAACCATGTCGTTGATGTAGATGATGAATAGTAGTGGTCCCAGGACAGAATCTTGAAACACTCCGCTAGTAATACGCACCCACTCAGAAGCATGTCCATTCACCACCACCCGTTGCCATCTGCCACTTAGCCAGTTCTCTATCCAGCCGGCTACTTTTCCGTCTATGCCCAGCGCTCGCACTTTCCGGAGAAGGGGGCGGTGTGGTACCTTATCAAAGGCTTTCTGAAAGTCTAAGTAGACCATATCCACTGCCTTGTCCCGATCGTGCTCACTGAAGACGAAGTGGAAGAATTCCACAAGGTTCATCAGGCATGACCGTTGCCTTCGGAAGCCATGCTGGGAACTCCTCAGTAGCAGGTTCGACTCTAAATGCGACATCATTTTGTCGACCATCATGCTTTCCATGAGTTTACCGACTATCAAAGTCAGACTGATAGGTCGGTATTTCGACGGTTGGCTACGGTCTCCTTCTTGAAGATAGGAGTCACCTCTGCTTCACGCCAGTCTCTAGGAATGCATTCGGTCCGGATTGACATGTTGAAGATTGCGCTCAGGTGTCGTGACACTTGATCGCACACTTCTTTCAACACTTTAGGTAGAAACCCATCCGGGCCAGGTGAGACTGTGGATTTAAGGAGATTTGAAGCAACTCCTCCTGCTTTGTTGACTGTGTCCCTGATGTGTGAGTGAAATCTCAGTTTGCTGTCCACCATCACACCCGGATCTTTGTGGGGTTCGACTGTAGTAAGATTGTTGCCATCAATATGGTAGGCAGTGGAGGGGGGAGGGGGGAGGGGGGAGGAATGCATTAGAGCCGCACTGGAATTTGAGATGGACACATTTGTTTGCTGCAAACTTTAGATCCCAGGATGAGGCTGTGATGGATAAGGTGTCAATGTTGTATTGTAATTCAGGGAAGACTGGTTGGGAGGTTGACAATGGGTGTTGGAAATATAGTTTGAGGTCATCTGCAAATAGCATGTATTTACAAGTTAGATTGGCGCATAAGTTGTTGACAAAAAGTATGAATATTAAGGGGCCCAGGACAGAGCCCTGCAGCACCCCACTAGTGACCAGTAGGGCATTGCTCTGGATTCCATGTATGACCACGCTCATGTACCTATTGGAAAGAAAGCTCTTGATCCATTGAAATAGGTTGCTTGCGATGCTAATACAGTTAAGTTTGTTTAGTAGTGTCTGGTGATGAACCCGGTCAAAGGCCTTCACAAAGTCAAACGGTATCAAGTCAACTCTATGTCCTTGGTTGTATCATAGAGTTATTTGGTTGTAGGTTAGGAGCAGTTGGTCTGATGCTGATCTGCAGGCTCTGAACTCAAACTGGGCATCATCAAAAAGGAGATGGTCATCGATGAAGGAATACAGGGTCTTTGTTATAAGGCGCTCCAAGGATTTACATGGAATTGGCATGAGGCTAATTGGGCGGTAGTTTAGAGGATCGGTGCGGGATCCTTTTTTGAAGATTGGGGTAATATGGGAGTGCTTCCAGGCACTGGGAACAGTTCCTGTTCTTAAAGAATTTTCAAATATCAAGAAAAATGGGTATGCAAGTGACTGAGAGCAATGTTTGAGGAACATAGGGTGCAAATTGTCTGGTCCCATGGCACTGTCAGTGTTAAGCATGCTTAGCTGGGATTGAACATCCAAGATGCTGATGTTGATGCTGGAGATTATGTGTTGACTGTGTTGATGGGGCCTAGGGTTGACTGGATCCTCATTGGCAAAGGCTTCTACAAATTTATTGGACATTTTGTGGACATTGTCACAGGGTATACCATTTATCATGAGGGGGCCCAACAGATGGGCGTGCAATCTTTTTGGTCCTAATGTACAAATGGAATAATTTGGGTTTGGTTTTGCATAGGTTTATTAACTGGTTTTCATAAATCATTTGGTCAACATTGAGGTGTGAGAATTCATAGTCCCAATCATAGGTGTTAAGTACCCTATTTAGAGTTTGGTAGTTCGCTTGAGCATAGTTTAGGCATTTGTGGGGATTGTGGCTTGGGATTAGATCATTTCGGAAGATATAAGTAAAATGGACCAGAACGTGGCCACAGTGAGGTAAGGGGGGATGAATTTTAAGGTCAATGAGTCTGTCTTGTTCAGAGGTCAGAACAAGATCTAGTATGTTGACAGATGTTATGAAGGTGGGTTCCTGCACATGTTGTTGGAGCCCCAGAGTGGTAAATAGGTCAAGGAAGAGCGAGTCAGTATGGGACAATTGTTGATCAATTATGGGTCCATTCCAGGTAATGGATGGTAGGTTGAAATCTCCCATTATTAACACCTCCCTTCCCAGGCTAAATCTCTGTATAAAATCAGAAAGGGCATTGTTCTCCTCAGGAGGGTTTGAGGGAGGCCTAAACACTGTTAATACATAGAGATTGTATGAGGGCAGGTGTACCGCTACTGTGTTTGTCATTACATGGTATACATTTATAGTTGTTTTTTACATACATACACACTCCGTGCTTAGGTTTCCCTGTAGGGGTCATTTCTAAATATGGAGTAGCCATGTAAATTTATCACAGAGTCTGGTACAATGAGCTGGAGCCATGCTTCTGTAATGGCAAATAGATCAATACTATTGTTGAGGCAATAATCTGTGATGTAGTATACCTTGTTTGTTAGGTTGTTTACATTTTTTAATGCAAATGAGAGTATAGTATTTGTAATATTTACATTATTTACATTGGGGTTTGGTATAGAGTGGGGACTTAGTCCCCCCGAGGTATACACTGGGATGACCGGTGTATCTAACTGGTGTGGGGGGTTTACCTGGTGGATGCTGGGGGCTATTGCTGCTGCATTGTTCTCCAGCCACAGGGCATGGTTATTGTACTGTCCGTGGGCTTGTGGAGCGTTAATATTAGGATTGGCCCTGGCTTGTGCATGCCATTGTTTGAGGTTTTCCCTTTGTCGAAAGGTTAGGTCCCTGTTGATATAAACATTGGGGAAAGGTGATTTTGTGAGGTTTTTTGCTTGCAGTATCAGGTCTGTTCTTAGGGATTTATTTAGTATTTTGGCCCTAACTAGGTCTGGTTTAATGGGGACAATTTCATGGAGCAGGAGCTGTTTACCAGGCAAGAGATGGGAGACCACCCGATCAAATTTTGACTGTAATGTGTTGACTTTTGAGCCTAATCCCCTAATAATGATGGAGTCGGTCCTTTTCTCACATTCTCATAATTCCCTGACCACTATTAGTATCTAGTTTCCGGCCCGCAAAGACCTAATAACACGATCATACTCCTCCCACAACACATCTACCCCCCTCCTACTCAAATGCAGTCCATCCATCGCATACATTTCTTTCATTCCAACAAAAATATCCCACACATCCACAAACATGACACCTTCCATCTCACACATCCTCCTCACATAATGATTCAGCCCAATCGCACGAGACATCCATTCTACCCCAACATCCATTCTTGGAAGCACGCCCGTCACAACACCTTTCATTCTACTTTCTTTCACCTTTTCAATCAACCTCTTGTACCTCTCACGTAACTCACATGCACCCACTTTCTTCACATCATTCACTCCTACATGTGTAATCACAACCGCATCCCTTGCACAACCAGACACCAGCTCCTCATACCTATCAGACAGATCTCTCACTCCAGCACCCGGCAAACACACCCTCAAACCATTCAATCTACTTGCATTCAACTTCCTATCTAAATATCTAACTCACGAATCACCCATCACAAGCACTTCAGTCAGACTCCTATTCCTAACCCCCACAGACCTAACTCCATCCCCACTCCTATTCTCATTCAAACTACTAGTCACTCTACCTCCACCCCCACCCCCATCAGTCATATCACTTCCAGTTACTTCCTCTCTTAGGGCACTGAATCTATTAGTCAAGCTAATAGGTTCTGTGTCCCTCTGACTCACACACCTATTCTCCCCCTGGCTAACCACCTCAACAGAGGCAACCCTATTCTCACAAAGAACAGGAGAAGCCTCCCTAGCTACACATTTCCTAACCACTCTCCACTGTCCCCCATCCTCACTAGGACTATTTCTAACTAATCTAAGGGGGCTAACTTCACTATCCCTAGAACTATCATATCCTACCTCCTCCACCGGCCCTCTACCTTCACCTGAAACATCTAACTGGCCTACCTCACCACCTAACCTATTCCCAGCCCTAGGCCTAACACTAAGTTCCCTCCTGAGCTCAGCAACTAACCCCTCCAGCCTATATATCCTGTCTAAATCCTTTCTCACCAAAACAAAATAACCACAATTTAACTTTGTTATATTAACCAAATATACGATCTAATAACTTAATATTTATGTTTACTATGTCACACACCAAAGTATAGCATATAATCAAAATATTCTGAGAGCTCTACGAAACATGTGCTACCTGTTCACCTACTGTGCGCCCCAAATCTGAAGTATTACCTTGAATTCAAAATAGTCATTCATATCAACATTCTCAAAACCATGAATGATTCTGTATGCCTCAATCAGGTCTCCATGAAGTCTTCGTTGCTGTAGGGAAGTTATTTCCAGTCTTTTACATCTAGTCTCATAAGGTAAATCTTTCAACTCTGGTACCAACTTGGTCAACCTTCTTTGAACTTTTTCAAGTTCTTCAATATCCTTCTTATAATAAGGGGACCACGGCTGGACAACATATTCAAGGTGTGGCCGGAACAAACAACAATATAGTGTGCGACACATTTCAATGTCCATATATAGAAAATTTCTCTTAATCAATCCCAATACTCTATTTACTTTGGCCACTATATTTCCAATATGTTGGGTTGGCTTTAAGTCCTTTGCAATGAAAACTAGGTCTTTTTTACTCTAACATAACAATTTCACGGATGACAAAAGACACAAGGGCCTATCAAAGGTCATCCGTATCCATCAAATCCCACCCACATAATGCATCCATAGGATTTTGTCAGATCATGCATCTACAATATACAATTAAACAATCCATAGGAATGTCCAACCATGCATCTACAATATATAATTTAAAGCCTTTATAGGAGTCTGTCAAAAACAAAATCAAAGTCCCCCAAAATATACAATAAAAAGAAACTGCATCCACAGGAATGAGTCAAGAAACATATCCACATACCAAAAAGTAAGAAATTAACGCAATCCTCTGGATGTAGTTTTCCTGGGAGTTTGGGTGCCTTAAAAAAGAGGCCGTTTGACCTATGATCAGCCCTTGTGGCTTTTAAGAACATAAGAACATAAGAAAAGAAGGAGACTGCAAAAGACCATTCATGGCCTACACTTGGCAGCTCCTGTTCCAGTCAACACACAAAAGATTTCTTACCAGAGAAAAGTCATCAACATTGTCACCCTTTACAGGAGTTGTCAGATCTAATCTATAATATACATAAAATGCATCCAGAGGATTATGTCCATTCATGCAACCGCAAAATATAATCTCCCCACTCCTTAGAAAAATATATACATATGTACATAAAAAAAAGTCAGTCCCATCTAGCAGCTTCATCCATATATTTATCTAATCTATTCTTAAAACTACCCAGAGAGGAGGCTTCTATCACATGTCTAGTGAGCCTATTCCAATCATCTACCACACGATTTGTAAACCAATTCCTCCCAATCTCCTTCCTAAACCTATACTTATCAAGCTTAAACCCATTGCTACTAAGTATAAGAACCTTACCCAGATCCCCTTTATTATATCCTTTTACCCATTTGAAGACTTCAATCAATTTCCCTCTGACTCTTCTCCTTTCCAATGTATGTAGATTTAGTTTTCTGAGCCTTTCACCATAAGGTAAGTTCCTTAGCCCACCAATCATCTTTGTCATCCTTCTCTGCACAGACTCAAGCAAATCAATATCCTTCCTATAATATGGTGACCAAAATTGTACTGCATAGTCTAGATGAGGCCTAACTAGCGCCAGATACAGTTTTAGAATGACTTCAGCACTCTTATTGCTTACACTCCTCCTAATGAATCCCAATATCCTAATTAGCTTTATTCTTAGCATTTAGGCATTGACTTCTAGGACGAAGGTCTGAACTTAACTTTTGTAATCTGTTATATTATATTGTGGGGGACTTTGATTTTGTCTTCCCCTGGTGATGGTGCTTTTTGTGGGTGGGTTTTGACGGAGGCGGATGACCTTTGATAGGCCCTTGTGGCTTTTGTCATCCGTGAAATTAGTTTATGTTATGTTATCCCCATATAATCATCCAAACTACACTTGAAAACATTCAAGTTTGGGCTGTCTACAGTCTCAGGTGGTAAACTATTCCAATAATCCACCACTCTGTTAGTGAAAAAATATTTTCTAACATCCAGTCTTCGACTGACCTTCGAACAGGTAGCACATGTTTCGTAGAGCTCTCAAAATATTTTGATTATTTGATATACTTTGGTGTGTGACATAAACAAATATTAAGTTATAAGATCATATATTTGGTTAATATAACAAAGTTAAATTGTGGTTATTTTGTATAAATTGTGGTTATTTTGTTTTGGTGAGAAAGTGACTTTTGTTTACTTCGGGGCCATCTTGATTAGCAGGTTTTAAACTTGCGCGCACAAATTGGGGTCAAATTCTTGTTGTTTGTAAGTTTTTGTTTCTATTATTGTTCTTGTTTAAGTATGGCTGACTGTTTGGATGTAGAGAGTATGCCTTTTGAAAGTAGTGTGTATGTAGTGTGCGATGTCTGTGGTGTAGAGAGGAGAGTGAATGTGTCTGAGTGCCGTGTATGTGCTTTGACT
Organism: Ceratothoa steindachneri; assembly: GCA_963969495.1. Lineage (NCBI taxonomy): Eukaryota > Metazoa > Arthropoda > Malacostraca > Isopoda > Cymothoidae > Ceratothoa > Ceratothoa steindachneri. Next base: position 7,640,740 of record OZ018331.1, on the reverse strand, counting down.
GAGGAGGTGAGTCGATTACGTGCGGAATGCTTGAGACTGAATGATTTAGTGTCTGAAGTGAGAAGAGATGCAAGTGTACGTTTGAAGAGTCAGATTGGGACCAGGAGGGAGGAAGTTAGGCCTAGAACAGGGACTGGAGAGAAAGCAGTAAGTGAAGTAAGTGATGATGAGTGGTGGGTGAAAGTGAACAGAATAGATAAGTTAGGACAGGTTAGGTGTGTGAATGAGAGGGACATGGAACCTGTTAGGCTAACTAACAGATTTGATGCCCTGAGAGAGGAAGAATTTGAAAGAGATTTGTCTGGTGTGGCCGTGCCTGAAAGTAGAATAGGAGGTCGAGTGAGTGAGAGCAGGAGGGAGGGTAATACTAGGCCTAGAGAGAATAGGAGAATGACTGAGGTGATTGTGATGGGTGACTCTCAGATTAGGTATTTAGATAGGAAGTTGAATGAAAGTAAATGGAAGGGAGTGAGAGTTTGTCTGCCGGGTGCTGGTGTAAATGATGTGTGTGAGAGGTATGATAGGTTGGTGTCTGGGTGTGAGAGGGAAGCAGTTGTGATTACACATGTCGGAGTAAACGATGTAAAGAAGGTGGGTACTTGTGAGTTACGACAGCGGTATAAAAGGCTGATTGAAAGGATGTGTGAAAGTAAAGTAAAAGGCGTTGTTTCAGGTGTGCTTCCCAGAATGGATGTGGGGATGGAATGGTTGTCTCGTGCAATGGGGTTGAATGAATATGTGAAAGGTTTGTGCGAGGAGTCAGGATTGGTATTTGTAGATGTTTGGAGTGGGTTTTATGGGAATAAGGGTTTGTATGCGATGGATGGACTCCATCTGAGCCGAGATGGGGTTGAGGTTTTGTGGCGGGAATTAGATAGTGTTATTAGGTCTTTAGAGGCGGGAAACTAGGTTTTGATAGTGGTCAGGGAAATTTAATGGCTCAAAGTGAGGCAGGGAAAGGAAGCAAACACAGATTTGTAGAAGGTAGGCAGGCTAATGGAAGTGCTTTAGGGTTAAACTACTTGAGTAGTGATAGTGGTCAGGGAAATACAAGAGTACAGGGTCGGGGAAAGAGAGAAAGGAGATGCAGAGGAGATAGGCCCTCAGGTGCTTCAGGGATAGGTGGGCTGAGTTGTCTTTAACAAATGCTCGTAGTCTTAGAAATAAGAAGGATGAATTATTTAGTTATATCATTCATGAAGATATAGATATAATATGTATAGTTGAATCATGGGTTAATGAAAATATATTTAATGATAATGTCAGTGAATTTGAACTAGAGGGTTATACTATGTACATTAGTCAAAGGAGGGATAGGACTGGTGGTGGGTTGATTATTTATATCAGAAATAGCATTTCTTCAAATCTAAATAACTCTATAAGGCAAGGAGAAGGTGAATCATTATGGATAGATATTAAGGTTGGTAAAAATAGGAAAATACACTTGGGAGCTTTTTATAGACCACCAGGACAGACTGATTGTATCGATGAGTTAATGATTAGGGAAATAAGTAAAGGATGCAAAGAAGATACAGTTATTCTTGGTGACTTTAATTTAACTTCTGTAGACTGGGAAAATATGATAGGAAGAGATAGAGCAAGTTGTAAGTTTATGGAGTGTTTTGAGGATAACTTTTTGATCCAATTTGTTAATAAGCCAACAAGGGGTGCCAATATATTAGATCTAATTCTTTCAAATGATGATCACTTAGTTCAAGGATTGAGTGTAGGGGAATCATTGGGAAACAGTGATCATCAGATGGTTCGGTTTAATTTGCAAATAGTTAAGGGTAGAACAACGACAAACTCCACGAAAATTCCAAATTTTTATAGGGGAGATTACGATAAATTACGCAGCATGCTAAATCAGATTAGGTGGGATATAGAATTCCATGGAAAGAATACTTATGAGATGTGGGATATTTTTAAGACTATATTAAACATGGTTCAGGAACAGTGTATTCCGATGAAGTCTATTAGGAAGAAATGTAGGAAACCATTATGGTGGAACCAAGAAATAGCTAATAAAGTTTCAGAGAAAAAAAGGGCATACCAGAGATTACAAAGTGAGAGTAGTTTAGATAATTTAAACCATTATAGGTCAACCAGAAATGAACTAAATAAGATTATTAAGAAGACCAAAAGGACAGCAGAAATTAATTTAGCTAAAAATAATAATAAAGACCTAAAAAATTCTTTAGCTATTATAGAATCAATAATCAATCTAACAGTGATAAAATAGGGCCTATTAAATATGAAGGGGTTTTGAAAGAATCTGATGAGGAAATAGTAGAGGTCCTTAATGATCATTTTGCTTCAGTATTCACAGAAGAGAAACCAGTTAGATTAATTGATGATAATTCTAGGTCAAGGGAAGTAGTGATAAATTCTATTAATATAGACAGAGAAGAAATTAAAGGGCTTATAATTCAGTTAAATACTAGTAAGGCATCTGGCCCTGACAACATTCATTCTAGGATACTCAAAGAAGGTGTAGAAAGTATTGCAGTAGCTCTCGAGAAGATATTTTTTAGATCACTAGAGTCTGGAGAAATACCAAATGATTGGAAATTGGCAAATGTAGTGCCAATTTTTAAAAAGGGAAGCAAAGAGGACCCAAATAACTTTAGACCAGTAAGCTTAACTTCTATAGTCTGTAAAATTCTTGAGAAGATGGTTAAGAAGGGAATTTCTGATCATCTAGAGAGTAGCAGGTTAATTAATGATGCTCAGCATGGTTTTAGAAAAGATAGATCGTGTTTAACTAATTTACTGGATTTTATGGATTATGTAACTAAAGAATTAGATAGGGGTGAGAAAGTTGATGTGATCTACTTAGATTTCAGCAAAGCTTTTGATAAGGTTCCACATAGAAGACTAGTTCATAAATTAAAGCTGCATGGGATATGTGGGAACGTTTTAAATTGGATAACTGAATGGCTGAAAAATAGGAAACAGAGTTGTACTGAATGGAGTGAGGTCAGAGTGGAGGAATGTTATTAGTGGCGTACCTCAGGGATCAGTTTTAGGCCCTTTATTATTTATAATCTATGTAAATGATCTTGGGCAAGGTGTAAATAGCAAAGTGTCAATTTTTGCTGATGACACTAAATTGGCAGCTGTAGTCAAAGAGGTTGAGGGTAGCTTTAAAGTGCAGGGTGACTTAGATAAGCTGTTAGCTTGGGCTCAGAAGTGGCAGATGACTTTTAACCTTAATAAATGCAAAGTTATTAACATGGGGAGAGATAATAGGGAATTTAGCTATGAGATGGATGGATATTGGCTTAATTCAGTTGAAGATGAGAAAGACTTAGGAGTGGTAGTAGATAGGTCACTGAAATTTTCAAAGCAGTGTATTGAGGCAAAAAATAGAGCAAATAGGGTGCTAGGTTACATTAAAAGAAATGTTAGCTACAAGAGTAAGGAGGTCATCCTTAAACTATACAACTCTTATGTCAGGCCACATTTAGAGTACTGTATACAGGCATGGACACCACATTTTAGACATGATATAAACTTATTAGAGTCAGTACAAAGGAGGGCAACAAAAATAATACCATCCCTGAAGCACCTTGAATATGAAGATAGACTGAGGGTATTAAATATGTTTTCATTTGAAAGAAGGTGTGTGAGAGGAGATATGATTGAGCTTTTTAAAATCTTTTCTGGGATGGATAAATTAGATTTCAGCAAGTTATTTGAGTTAGAAGGTAGTAATAGAACTAGAGGCCACCACTTAAAGATTAAAAAACAGAGGTGCAGACTGGATGTTAGAAAATATTTTTTCACTAACAGAGTGGTAGATTATTGGAATAGTTTGCCACCTGAGACTGTAGACAGCCCAAACTTGAATGTTTTCAAGCGCAGATTGGATGATTATATGGGGATGGAGGGTTAATTTCTTACTTTTGGTATGTGGATATGTTTCTTGACTCATTCCTGTGGATGCAGTTTCTTTTTATTGTATATTTTGGGGGATTTTGATTTTGTTTTTGACAGACTCCTATGGAGGCTTTAAATTATATATTGTAGATGCATGGTTGGACATTCCTAGGATTGTTAAATTGTATATTGTAGCTGCATGATCTGACAAAATCCTATGGATGCATTATATGGGTGGGATTTGATGGATACGGATGACCTTTGATAGGCCCTTGTGGCTTTTGTCATCCGTTAAATTATGTTATGTTATGTTATGTTACTACCTTCTAACTCAAATAACTTGCTGAAATCCAATTTATCCATCCCAGAAAAGATTTTGAAAAGCTCAATCATATCTCCCCTCACACACCTTCTTTCAAATGAGAACATATTTAATACCCTCAGTCTATCTTCATATTCAAGGTGCTTCAGGGATGGTATTATTTTTGTTGCCCTCCTTTGTACTGACTCTAATAAGTTTATATCATGTCTAAAATGTGGTGACCATGCCTGTATACAGTACTCTAAATGTGGCCTGACATAAGAGTTGTATAAGAACATAAGAAAAGAAGGAGACTGCAAAAGACCATTCATGGCCTACACTTGGCAGCTCCTGTTCCAGTTAAAACACAAAAGATTTCTTACCAGAGAAAAGTCATCAACATTGTCACCCTTTACAGGAGTTCGTCAGATCTAATCTACAATATACATAAAATGCATCCAGAGGATTATGTCCATTCATGCAATCGCAAAATATAATCTCCCCACTCCTTAGAAAAATATATACATATGTACAAAAAAAAAAGTCAGTCCCATCTAGCAGCTTCATCCATATATTTATCTAATCTATTCTTAAAACTACCCAGAGAGGAGGCTTCTATCACATATTATATTAATGATCTTGACATAGGTATAAATAGTGACCTGAGTAAATTTGCTGATGATACTAAGCTAGGTAGGGCCATTAGGGCTGATTCTGATGCTGTTGTAATGCAGGAGGAATTGACCATTCTGTCCAATTGGGCCGAGAAATGGCAAATGAAGTTTAACATAGACAAATGTAGTGTACTTAGTATAGGTAGAAATAATCCATTGAATAGTTATAAATTAAATGGCAGAATTTTAGGGAGGACCGATTGTGAGAGGGACTTGGGTATTTTGGTAAGTTCAGACCTTCGTCCTAGAAAGCAATGCCTAAATGCTAAGAATAAAGCTAATAGGATATTGGGATTCATTAGGAGGAGTGTAAGCAATAAGAGTGCTGAAGTCATTCTAAAACTGTATCTGGCGCTAGTTAGGCCTCATCTAGACTATGCAGTACAATTTTGGTCACCATATTATAGGAAGGATATTGATTTGCTTGAGTCTGTACAGAGAAGGATGACAAAGATGATTGGTGGGCTAAGGAACTTACCTTATGGTGAAAGGCTCAGAAAACTAAATCTACACACATTGGAAAGGAGAAGAGTCGTTGGGGAATTGATTGAAGTCTTCAAATGGGTAAAAGGATATAATAAAGGGGATCTGGGTAAGGTTCTTATACTTAGTGAACATGACAGGACACGTAGCAATGGGTTTAAGCTTGATAAGTATAGGTTTAGGAAGGAGATTGGGAGGAATTGGTTTACAAATCGTGTGGTAGATGAATGGAATAGGCTCACTAGACATGTGATAGAAGCCTCCTCTCTGGGTAGTTTTAAGAATAGATTAGATAAATATATGGATGAAACTGCTAGATGGGACTGACTTTTTTTTTCTTTTTTTTTAATGTACATATGTATATTTTTTTCTAAGGAGTGGGGAGATTATATTTTGCGGTTGCATAAATGGACATAATCCTCTGGATGCATTTTATGTATATTGTAGATTAGATCTGACGAACTCGTGTAAAGGGTGACAATGTTGATGACTTTTCTCTGGTAAGAAATCTTTTGTGTGTTGACTGGAACAGGAGCTGCCAAGTGTAGGCCATGAATGGTCTTTTGCAGTCTCCTTCTTTTCTTATGTTCTTATGTCTAGTGAGCCTATTCCATTCATCTACCACACAATTTGTAAACGAATTCCTCCCAATCTCCTTCCTAACCCTATACTTATCAAGCTTAAACCCATCGCTACGTGTCCTGTCATGTTCACTAGCTAACATTTCTTTTAATGTAACCTAGCACCCTATTTGCTCTATTTTTTGCCTCAATACACTGCCTTGAAAATTTCAGTGACCTATCAACTACTACTCCTAAGTCCTTCTCATCTTCAACTGAATTAAGCCAATACCCATCCATCTCATAGCTAAATTCCATATTATCTCTCCCCATGTTAATAACTTTGCATTTATTAAGGTTAAAAGTCATCTCTTCCATTTAGTGTATAAGATATTCTAGGGTTCCTATGTCGAATATGCATTGTTGTGCACTTATCTGGATTAAATTCTAACATCCACTTCTCACTCCATTTCTGAAGTTTTGGAAGTAACATAATTACATAACATAATTACACGGATGACAAAAGCCACAAGGGCCTATCAAAGGTCAACCGCCTCCGTCAAAACCCACCCACAAAAAGCACCATCACCAGGGGAAGACAAAATCAAAGTCCCCCACAATATAATATAACAGATGACAAAAGCCACAAGGGCTCATCATAAGTCATCCGAGTCAAACGGCCTCTTTTTTAAGGCACCCACACTCCCAGGAAAACTACATCCAGAAACAAGGGTATCACCAATCAAGGCTTGTCAAGAACTAAATCATGCAGCTATAGATATATACAAACAATATTAATATATACAAAACTTAGGAACCATCACAACCTTCCCTTCCCATAAACTCATCCAACCTACTCTTAAATACATTTAGATTTGGACTACCTACTACCCTCTGCGGCAATTTAACATAAGAACATAAGAACATAAGAAAAGAAGGAGACTGCAAAAGACCATTCATGGCCTACACTTGGCAGCTCCTGATCCATTCAACACACAAAAGATTTCTTACCAGAGAAAAGTCATCAACATTGTCACCCTTAACAGGAGTTCGTCAGATCTAATCTACAATATACATAAAATGCATCCAGAGGATTATGTCCATTCATGCAACCGCAAAATATAATCTTCCCACTCCTTAGAAAAATATATACATATGTACATAAAAAAAAGTCAGTCCCATCTAGCAGCTTCATCCATATATTTATCTAATCTATTCTTAAAACTACCCAGAGAGGAGGCTTCTATCACATGCCTAGTGAGCCTATTCCATTCATCTACCACACGATTTGTAAACCAATTCCTCCCAATCTCCTTCCTAAACCTATACTTATCAAGCTTAAACCCATTGCTACGTGTCCTGTCATGTTCACTAAGTATAAGAACCTTACCCAGATCCCCTTTATTATATCCTTTTACCCATTTGAAGACTTCAATCAATTCCCCTCTGACTCTTCTCCTTTCCAATGTATGTAGATTTAGTTTTCTGAGCCTTTCACCATAAGGTAAGTTCCTTAGCCCACCAATCATCTTTGTCATCCTTCTCTGCACAGACTCAAGCAAATCAATATCCTTCCTATAATATGGTGACCAAAATTGTACTGCATAGTCTAGATGAGGCCTAACTAGCGCCAGATACAGTTTTAGAATGACTTCAGCACTCTTATTGCTTACACTCCTCCTAATGAATCCCAATATCCTATTAGCTTTATTCTTAGCATTTAGACATTGCTTTCTAGGACGAAGGTCTGAACTTACCAAAATACCCAAGTCTCTCTCACAATCAGTCCTCCCTAAAATTCTGCCATTTAATTTATAACTATTCAATGGATTATTTCTACCTATACTAAGTACACTACATTTGTCTATGTTAAACTTCATTTGCCATTTCTCGGCCCAATTTGACAGAATGGTCAATTCCTCCTGCATTACAACAGCATCAGAATCAGCCCTAATGGCCCTACCTAGCTTAGTATCATCAGCAAATTTACTCAGGTCACTACTTATACCTATGTCAAGATCATTAATATAAATTAAGAATAGCAAGGGACCCAAAACAGATCCTTGAGGAACTCCACTGCTAACACACCCCCACTCAGATTTAACTCCATCTATACTAACTCTTTGCTGTCTGTCACCAAGCCATGACTGAATCCACCTAAATATACTGCCATCGATCCCGTGTGCTTTAACTTTGCTCAGAAGTCGTAAGTGTGGCACTCGATCAAAAGCCTTCCAGAAGTCTACCACTCTATTGGTGAAAAAATATTTTCTTAAATCCAACCTACACCCTTGCTTTTTAATTTTCAAGTGGTGACCTCTAGTCCGATTTCCATCATCTAACATCCAATTTATCTATCCCGGAAAAATTTTTAAAGAGCTCAATCATATCCCCTCTCACACACCTCCTTTCGAACGAGAACATATTTAATACCCTCAGTCTATCTTCATATTCAAGGTGCCTCAGGGAAGGAATAATCTTTGTTGCCCTCCGTTGCACTGACTCAGGAAGGTTAATATCGTGTCTAAAATGTGGGGACCATGCCTGTATACAGTACTCTAGATGTGGCCTAACATAAGAGTTATAGAGTTTAAGAATAACCTCCTTACTTTTGTAACCGACATTTCTCTTAATAAAACCCAGCACTCTATTTGCCCTATTTCTTGCTTCAATACACTGCTTAGAAAACTATAATGACTTATCTATTACTACTCCTAGATCTTTCTCATCCTCTACTGAGGTCAGCCAATGCCCATCCATTTCATAGTTAAATTCTCTATTATCTTTTCCCATGTTAATAACTTTGCACTTATCAAGGTTGAAAGTCATTTGCCACTTATGTGCCCAGGATAACAATTTATTTAAGTCACCCTGCACTTTAAAATTATCATCAATATCTTTAACTACAGCTGCTAATTTGGTATCATCCGCAAAAATTGACACTTTATTATTAACTGCCTCCCCAAGATCGTTTATATAGATGACAAATAATAATGGACCGAGAACTGATCCCTGAGGAACCCCACTGATAACATCCCTCCACTCTGACTTTACACCATTTAGCACTACCCTTTGCTTCCTGTCTTTCAGCCACTCAGCTATCCAATTTGAAACACCCCCACATATCCCAATCATTTTTAATTTATGAACTAGTCTCCTGTGTGGTACCTTATCAAATGCTTTACTAAAATCTAAGTAAATTATATCTACATTCTCTCCCTTATCTACTTGATCTGTTACAAACTCCAGAAAGTCTAGTAAGTTAGTCAAACATGATCTACCTGATCTAAACCCATGCTGAGCATCGCTGATTAACCCCTCCCTCTCTAGATGTTGGCAAATGCCTTTTTTAACTATTTTCTCAAGAATTTTACAGACTACAAATTCTTCTACCAAGTCGTTAACAAAAAACAAAAATAAGACTGGCCCAAGGACAGACCCTTGAGGAACTCCAAATATTACTGCTGGCTGAGTGGAATGCTGACCTCAAACTTCCACAAATTGTTTTCTATCAGCAAGAAAATCCCTGATCCATTCCAACACACAGTAAATATGTAGATTATCGGCACGAACGATGGGACGTACTATTTTGTCCGTGTTCCAAAATGTTTCACGTTTTGGGAGTACATTTAAGTTGACGGCTCATGTGGGGGTAAACACAATGAGGGAACTACACTATGATAGGAAGGATATTCACCATATTATAGGAAGGATATTGATTTGCTTGAGTCTGTGCAGAGAAGGATGACAAAGATGATTGGTGGGCTAAGGAACTTACCTTATGGTGAAAGGCTCAGAAAACTAAATCTACATACATTGGAAAGGAGAAGAGTCAGAGGGGAATTGATTGAAGTCTTCAAATGGGTAAAAGGATATAAGAAACATAAGAACATAAGAAAAGAAGGAGACTGCAAAAGACCATTCATGGCCTACACTTGGCAGCTCCTGTTCCATTCAACACACAAAAGATTTCTTACCAGAGAAAAGTCATCAACATTGTCACCCTTAACAGGAGTTCGTCAGATCTAATCTACAATATACATAAAATGCATCCAGAGGATTATGTCCATTCATGCAACCGCAAAATATAATCTTCCCACTCCTTAGAAAAATATATACATATGTACATAAAAAAAAGTCAGTCCCATCTAGCAGCTTCATCCATATATTTATCTAATCTATTCTTAAAACTACCCAGAGAGGAGGCTTCTATCACATGCCTAGTGAGCCTATTCCATTCATCTACCACACGATTTGTAAACCAATTCCTCCCAATCTCCTTCCTAAACCTATACTTATCAAGCTTAAACCCATTGCTACGTGTCCTGTCATGTTCACTAAGTATAAGAACCTTACCCAGATCCCCTTTATTATATCCTTTTACCCATTTGAAGACTTCAATCAATTCCCCTCTGACTCTTCTCCTTTCCAATGTATGTAGATTTAGTTTTCTGAGCCTTTCACCATAGGGTAAGTTCCTTAGCCCACCAATCATCTTTGTCATCCTTCTCTGCACAGACTCAAGCAAATCAATATCCTTCCTATAATATGGTGACCAAAATTGTACTGCATAGTCTAGATGAGGCCTAACTAGCGCCAGATACAGTTTTAGAATGACTTCAGCACTCTTATTGCTTACACTCCTCCTAATGAATCCCAATATCCTATTAGCTTTATTCTTAGCATTTAGACATTGCTTTCTAGGACGAAGGTCTGACTTACCAAAATACCCAAGTCTCTCTCACAATCAGTCCTCCCTAAAATTCTGCCATTTAATTTATAACTATTCAATGGATTATTTCTACCTATACTAAGTACACTACATTTGTCTATGTTAAACTTCATTTGCCATTTCTCGGCCCAATTGGACAGAATGGTCAATTCCTCCTGCATTACAACAGCATCAGAATCAGCCCTAATGGCCCTACCTAGCTTAGTATCATCAGCAAATTTACTCAGGTCACTACTTATACCTATGTCAAGATCATTAATATAAATTAAGAATAGCAAGGGACCCAAAACAGATCCTTGAGGAACTCCACTGCTAACACACCCCCACTCAGATTTAACTCCATCTATACTAACTCTTTGCTGTCTGTCACCAAGCCATGACTGAATCCACCTAAATATACTGCCATCGATCCCGTGTGCTTTAACTTTGCTCAGAAGTCGTAAGTGTGGCACTCGATCAAAAGCCTTCCAGAAGTCTACCACTCTATTGGTGAAAAAATATTTTCTTAAATCCAACCTACACCCTTGCTTTTTAATTTTCAAGTGGTGACCTCTAGTCCGATTTCCATCATCTAACATCCAATTTATCTATCCCGGAAAAATTTTTAAAGAGCTCAATCATATCCCCTCTCACACACCTCCTTTCGAACGAGAACATATTTAATACCCTCAGTCTATCTTCATATTCAAGGTGCCTCAGGGAAGGAATAATCTTTGTTGCCCTCCGTTGCACTGACTCAGGAAGGTTAATATCGTGTCTAAAATGTGGGGACCATGCCTGTATACAGTACTCTAGATGTGGCCTAACATAAGAGTTATAGAGTTTAAGAATAACCTCCTTACTTTTGTAACCGACATTTCTCTTAATAAAACCCAGCACTCTATTTGCCCTATTTCTTGCTTCAATACACTGCTTAGAAAACTATAATGACTTATCTATTACTACTCCTAGATCTTTCTCATCCTCTACTGAGGTCAGCCAATGCCCATCCATTTCATAGTTAAATTCTCTATTATCTTTTCCCATGTTAATAACTTTGCACTTATCAAGGTTGAAAGTCATTTGCCACTTATGTGCCCAGGATAACAATTTATTTAAGTCACCCTGCACTTTAAAATTATCATCAATATCTTTAACTACAGCTGCTAATTTGGTATCATCCGCAAAAATTGACACTTTATTATTAACTGCCTCCCCAAGATCGTTTATATAGATGACAAATAATAATGGACCGAGAACTGATCCCTGAGGAACCCCACTGATAACATCCCTCCACTCTGACTTTACACCATTTAGCACTACCCTTTGCTTCCTGTCTTTCAGCCACTCAGCTATCCAATTTGAAACACCCCCACATATCCCAATCATTTTTAATTTATGAACTAGTCTCCTGTGTGGTACCTTATCAAATGCTTTACTAAAATCTAAGTAAATTATATCTACATTCTCTCCCTTATCTACTTGATCTGTTACAAACTCCAGAAAGTCTAGTAAGTTAGTCAAACATGATCTACCTGATCTAAACCCATGCTGAGCATCGCTGATTAACCCCTCCCTCTCTAGATGTTGGCAAATGCCTTTTTTAACTATTTTCTCAAGAATTTTACAGACTACAAATTCTTCTACCAAGTCGTTAACAAAAAACAAAAATAAGACTGGCCCAAGGACAGACCCTTGAGGAACTCCAAATATTACTGCTGGCTGAGTGGAATGCTGACCTCAAACTTCCACAAATTGTTTTCTATCAGCAAGAAAATCCCTGATCCATTCCAACACACAGTAAATATGTAGATTATCGGCACGAACGATGGGACGTACTATTTTGTCCGTGTTCCAAAATGTTTCACGTTTTGGGAGTACATTTAAGTTGACGGCTCATGTGGGGGTAAACACAATGAGGGAACTACACTATGATAGGAAGGATATTCACCATATTATAGGAAGGATATTGATTTGCTTGAGTCTGTGCAGAGAAGGATGACAAAGATGATTGGTGGGCTAAGGAACTTACCTTATGGTGAAAGGCTCAGAAAACTAAATCTACATACATTGGAAAGGAGAAGAGTCAGAGGGGAATTGATTGAAGTCTTCAAATGGGTAAAAGGATATAAGAAACATAAGAACATAAGAAAAGAAGGAGACTGCAAAAGACCATTCATGGCCTACACTTGGCAGCTCCTGTTCCATTCAACACACAAAAGATTTCTTACCAGAGAAAAGTCATCAACATTGTCACCCTTAACAGGAGTTCGTCAGATCTAATCTACAATATACATAAAATGCATCCAGAGGATTATGTCCATTCATGCAACCGCAAAATATAATCTTCCCACTCCTTAGAAAAATATATACATATGTACATAAAAAAAAGTCAGTCCCATCTAGCAGCTTCATCCATATATTTATCTAATCTATTCTTAAAACTACCCAGAGAGGAGGCTTCTATCACATGCCTAGTGAGCCTATTCCATTCATCTACCACACGATTTGTAAACCAATTCCTCCCAATCTCCTTCCTAAACCTATACTTATCAAGCTTAAACCCATTGCTACGTGTCCTGTCATGTTCACTAAGTATAAGAACCTTACCCAGATCCCCTTTATTATATCCTTTTACCCATTTGAAGACTTCAATCAATTCCCCTCTGACTCTTCTCCTTTCCAATGTATGTAGATTTAGTTTTCTGAGCCTTTCACCATAGGGTAAGTTCCTTAGCCCACCAATCATCTTTGTCATCCTTCTCTGCACAGACTCAAGCAAATCAATATCCTTCCTATAATATGGTGACCAAAATTGTACTGCATAGTCTAGATGAGGCCTAACTAGCGCCAGATACAGTTTTAGAATGACTTCAGCACTCTTATTGCTTACACTCCTCCTAATGAATCCCAATATCCTATTAGCTTTATTCTTAGCATTTAGACATTGCTTTCTAGGACGAAGGTCTGACTTACCAAAATACCCAAGTCTCTCTCACAATCAGTCCTCCCTAAAATTCTGCCATTTAATTTATAACTATTCAATGGATTATTTCTACCTATACTAAGTACACTACATTTGTCTATGTTAAACTTCATTTGCCATTTCTCGGCCCAATTGGACAGAATGGTCAATTCCTCCTGCATTACAACAGCATCAGAATCAGCCCTAATGGCCCTACCTAGCTTAGTATCATCAGCAAATTTACTCAGGTCACTACTTATACCTATGTCAAGATCATTAATATAAATTAAGAATAGCAAGGGACCCAAAACAGATCCTTGAGGAACTCCACTGCTAACACACCCCCACTCAGATTTAACTCCATCTATACTAACTCTTTGCTGTCTGTCACCAAGCCATGCCTGAATCCACCTAAATATACTGCCATCGATCCCGTGTGCTTTAACTTTGCTCAGAAGCCGTAAGTGTGGCACTCGATCAAAAGCCTTACTAAAGTCCAAGTATAAAATATCATAGTTTTCATCATTATCTGCTGCTTCATACACCTTACTATAAAAAGACAGCAAATTAGTCAGACAGGATTTACCCTTACTAAAGCCATGCTGTGATTCTTTTATCTATTATATAATAAAGGGGATCTGGGTAAGGTTCTTATACTTAGTGAACATGACAGGACACGTAGCAATGGGTTTAAGCTTGATAAGTATAGGTTTAGGAAGGAGATTAGGAGGAATTGGTTTACAAATCATGTGGTAGATAAATGGAATAGGCTCACTAGACATGTGATAGAAGCCTCCTCTCTGGGTAGTTTTAAGAATAGATTAGATAAATATATGAATGAAGCTGCTAGATGTGACCGACTTTTTTATGTACATATGTATATATTTTTCTAAGGAGTGGGGAGATTATTTTGCGGTTGCATGAATGGACATAATCCTCTGGATGCATTTTATGTATATTGTAGATTAGATCTGATGAACTCCTGTAAAGGGTGACAATGTTGATGACTTTTCTCTGGTAAGAAATCTTTTGTGTGTTGACTGGAACAGGAGCTGCCAAGTGTAGGCCATGAATGGTCTTTTGCAGTCTCCTTCTTTTCTTATGTTCTTATGTTCTTATGATGATCCTGAGTTTCATTAAATTGGGGGGGTCTGGGGGGCACAACCCCCCAGTATATAATCCTAATTGTTTATAGAATAATAATTCAAAAAGGACTCAAACACGCATGAATATTCCGACACGAGTGAACGATAATATTTACACAAATTTTTTTCCGGCCGGGCCGCTAATCTACATATTTACCCAACACACTACCTCTAATACCGTAACCATACAATTTACTCAATAGCCTTTTATGGGGCCCAGTGTCAAAAGCTTGGTAAATATGTAGATTAGCGACTCAAACAATGGGACGTACTATTTCATCCATGTTCCAAAATAATTCACATTTTTGGAATACATTTAAGGGGATGGCTCGTGTGGGGGTAAACACAATGGGGGGGTCTGGGGGCACAGCCCCCCAGTATATAATCCTAATTGTTTATAATGTCCTAACATTTACAGAGGTGAATGATTTAACCATATCATGTCAGTGCCTTTAATCGTTTTGCGAATTATAATGGGGGTGGGGGTGGAATCTGATGTCAGACGACTCAAACGTGCATGAATATTCCAGCAGGGGTGAAAGAAAATATTTACCAAAAAAAAACACTTTTGGGGCAGAGTCGCTAATCTACATATTTAGCATAACATAATAGAACTGAAACAACTTCCAAAGTAACTTCAATATTTTCCAAGATAGGAAGGTCAGACCCTTCACCAAAAACTGGCATATTTATTTCAGATTCATTCACAAAGAGACCCTGGAATGCTTGATTCAGTTCATTGGCTGTTTCAACATCATTCACTGTCATCATTTGTATTAGTATGCTTGGTGTTGTTTCTCATTATGACCTGTATTAAATAATAACTCCATTTCTACTATACCACTTTGAACACCAATAGACATATTAGTGAGTTAATGCACACACACTTTCCAACAAAAACTTATAATCTTAATGCTTTTGAAGAAATTCTTAGATTTACCGGGTAAGTGCCTCAAAATTATTAGGTACGATTAGGGTCAATGTGAGTCTCTTTTACGAGGTCTACGAAATAGATTTGATATCCACCACAAGTCATAATGCAAAGCTGTTGAATCCAAAGGAGAGAAAAATTGGGATAAAAGGTGATGAAGTAAGCTTGAACGAAAATATGTATACAATGTGACATCAATATACCTAAATTTTTGCCAAAAAATACTTTTCCGATGTGACAATCATCACAATTAAGGAAGATGCTCTATATTACTATATTATTATTTACTCTATCGCTCACTCTATATTGTTTCACCATATTTACTTAACCTACTTATCTCTTTACATTCGTTGATTTTTATGAATATATTTACATTTGTGCAATTGTCTTTCTTAACGCCCAAGTCATTCTTCCAAAATTTATTTCACTGTCGCCTTTAGGTCTAAAGCTAACGGCAGACATCTTCGATCAAACAAAATTAATGGTTATGGTTTTCGAAAAGCTATCTATGTTGATTTATTAACCGAAGATAAATCACATTGATAACCATACACTATAAAATTGGTGCCCCAAGTTTAGTAATCTCCCGTCCATCAATAATAAGTTTTAACGTTAAAATCATTCTGACTCCACGCGTAAATTTCGTTCCCAATCCTTGCTGGAACATTTTTGACTCACGTGTTCAATTTTTTCATATCACGTGTAATTTTTAGCATCATCCTTCTAATTATCATAATTCATCTCTATTTTAATTTAATATTATCCCCTATATTCAACGAGTGGACAATTTCCTTTATTTCTCAATTATTTTTAATTTCCTCATATTCCTGTGCTCGTGACCAATTTACGCACACACACACACACACACACACGTGCACACAGCCACAGCTACTTCTCACGTAAACACCTCATTCAACTAGCACAAATATACATTAAACAGTGTCTATAATGGACCAGACACATCAACTAAGGACAATAGTTAGCGCCCAACCTCATCATCATGCCCAACCGTCTGCGCATAGACAGCCACATGCGTACCTCTCTCTTCCCGTGTATGATCCTGCAAATCCAATTGCATGGTTAGAAGTCTCATCCCTCCTCCTTAAGCCACAAAACATCACTGAGGAGGAGAAAGTATCGGCCATCATCCAGCGCTTACCCATAAGTACCTTTATTCAGTTCAGGGGAGTGTTACTTAACGGGGAACAGGCTGATGTTTTAGACCGCCTGAATGAGGCTTTTCTCAATACATATGGTAGGTCCCAAATTGATGACCTGAGAGAGCTCCTGAATACTCAGGAAATGGGAGAAAAGAGTCCTTCTTCTTCTTTTTTTGTCTCGTTTGAAGCACCTTATCAGGGTAAAAGGTGCTCACATCGATCTTTTTAACCCTCTCCTCACCGAAATTTTCATGAGAGGAGTTCCCGAGGGTATTAGGCCATTAATCCTAAGCTCGAACCCCGCTCTGGTTCACGAAAGAGAGACCAACGAGGGCATCCAGATGCAAGAGGTGAGAGACAGGAAAATTTTCAACCTCATTCTTCCAACTATTCCCACCATCTTCCACACCATCAGGACCTATGCTGCTATCATCAAAGGTACGTGCACAACGCTGTACACTGTACTCAGCCTTGTAACCACCGTTATGCTTCTTTTTTTATATACTTCGCTATGTAGTCTCCCGAAGCATAACTTTTCCTCTCGTCCAACTCGGTGGTGCTGGTATCATAACAAATATGGTACACAAGCCTCAACATGTTTAGAGCCCTGTACATATTTACAACTAGTAACTCCACCTCCACCTAATCTCAACTCTCCACTCCTCGCACATCAATCTTCATCCCCAAACTCCTCTAATCTTCACTTTTCATCACCAAACTCTCCAAATCCTCAATCAAATCTTCATTTCTCAAATCCTGCAGTTTTCTCACTTCACCCAACTCAACCATTTTCTCCGAATCCTCAAACTTTAAATTCTGGCATTCCTCTCTCTCCAGTCTCTCAATCACAAACTTTAAACTAGAAAGGCATGGGGCGAAAGGGTCTACATCCCCTGCCTACACCTCATTTCCTCAAGTAGCTCGTCCATTTCGAATTTTTGACCCACTTTCTGAATTTTCATTCCTGGTGGACACTGGTGCTGAATGCAGTGTCATACCAATTTCTAAGGCCGACAAAGCTTCTGCCTCTTCAGATTTAGTTCTGAAGGCAGTCAATTCGACCAATATTAGGACCTATGGAAGGCGTAACCTTCAAGTCTCACTCGGTCTCCGTCGGGTTTTTCGATGGACTTTCACCATAGCCGAGGTAGATAGTCCAATATTGGGCCTCGATTTTCTTTCGGCTCACGACCTCCTAGGCGATTCTCGACAACGCAAGCTTATCGACCGCAAAACTCTCCTCACTGTCTGAAGATTCGTAGTCACCTTCTCAGAGTTCCATCCTCTCAATTCGTCTCCCGTCCACCGAGCCACCGTTTCAGTGCCTTCTTCAGGAGTTTCCTGAGCTCCCCCTTCCACCTTCGAAGGACAGGCCCATTAAACATAGTGCAGGGCATCGGATCGAGACAACAGGAGGTCCTGTATTCTCACAGCCACGCCATCTAGCACCGGACAAACTCTCTGCTATGCGTGATGAATTCCAATTCAGGATTGATTCAGGCATTTGTAGGCCTTCCTCTTCTCCGTGGGCCTCTCCACTTCACATTGTTCCCAAATCCAGGCCGGGGGAATTCAGAGCAGTTAGGGATTACAGAGCTCTTAACGCTGTAACAATTCCTGATCGTTATTCCTCGCCGTACTTAGCCGATTTTACCTCTTCTCTCCATGGCTGTACGATTTTTTCTCGCTTGGATATGGTTCGTGCTTTCAACCAGATCCCTATTCACCCAGATGATGTCGCAAAGACGAACATCACCACTCCGTTTGGTGCTTTTGAAATGGTCAAGATGCCTAATGGATTGCGTAACTCTGGGCAAACTTTCCAGCGCTTTATGGATCAAGTCCTTAGGGGTCTTCCGTTTGTATTTTGCTACATCGATGATCTCCTAATATCATCTTTCTCGCTGGAGGAACACCTTTCTCACCTTCGCCAAGTTTTTTCTCGTCTTCAGGAGTACGGTATCGTACTAAACACCTCCAAGCGCCTCTTTGGTATTCCGCAACTCTCATTCTTGGGGCACCATGTCTCGAATGCAGGGATTAGCCCACTCGAAGATAAAGTTACCGTGATGCGAAACTTTTTTCTCGTCCTATATCACGCAAACAACTCAGGAGTATGTGTGGCATGGTCAACTTCTACCACAGATTCATCCCTAAATGTGCCTAGGTCATGCAACCTCTCAACTCTATGCTCACCAAGACCAAAAAGAACTCTCTTCTTGAATGGTCTGCTGAGGCGTGCGATTCATTCTCTCGCACCAAAGAGGCTATTACCCGCGCTGTGGAATTGGCTCATCCTTCTCCAGGAGCCCCCATAAGCGTCTCCTCTGATGCATCCTCAACCCACGTAGGTGCAACTTGCAGCAGAAAGTTGGTGACCAATGGCAACCTCTTGCTTTCTTCTCTCGCGCTCTTAAAAACTCTCAAAAGAGATATTCAACGTTCTCTCGAGAACTCCTCGGAATATATCTCGCTGTCCGCCACTTCCGCCATCATTTGGAAGGGCGTAAATTTACCATTTTTACTGACAAATAAGCCCTTGGTCGGTGCATGTTCGTCTCGTAGTACTTCGTCAGTACACACTGCAGTTGACACTCGTCATCTTGACTTAATCATGCAGATGACGAACGATATTCGCTACGTTCCTGGTTCTTCAAACGTCGTACCGAACGCGCTCTCTCGCATTTCATCGATTTCGGGCACGCAACTCTCATACATTGCGCCTATCGAACATTCAAAAATACAAAAATAGCGCTTGCCCAGGAACAAGATGAAGACACGCAAACATTGTGTCACTCTTTTCAACTCGTCGTTCGTGAGATTGACTTGCAGGACAGTCCTTCCAGGCGTATCCTGGTTGACTATTCAATTCCTAACTGTCCTCGTCCTCTCATTCCTCTCGCGTACCATCGGCACATCTTCGACCAAATTCATGGCCTCTCTCATCTTGGCGTCAATACCACTCGCAAGCTCGTTGCACAACGCTTCGTTTGGACAGGTATGAATGCCGACGTGGCCAAATGGACTCGCTCATGCCTGCCATGCCAGCGTGCTAAAGTCCACTGCTACACAAAAGCTCCTCTGGTCCCTTTTCCTCTTCCTTCGTGACGTTTTGACGCCGTTCACATCGATCTAGTAGGTCCTCTTCCTTACTCACGTGGTTGCAATTATCTTCTCACCATGATCGATCGTTTTACTCGCTGGCCAGAGGCGGTTCCTTTCTCGGACATCAGAGCTTCCACTGTCACTCGAGCTTTCGTCTCAGCATGGGTTGCTCGTTTTGGTGTTCCCTCAACGATCATGACTGATCGTGGCAGCCAGTTTGAATTCCACCAATGGGATGGACTCATGTCAGTCCTTGGCTACTTTCGCCTTCGTACTACAAGCTACCACCCCCAGAGTAACCGTAAGGTAGAACGTCTGTATCGGACCGTCAAAGCAAGTTTACGCTCCACCGATCCAAATATAACTTGGGTGGACAAGCTACCTTTGATTCTCCTTGGCATTCGCTCCTCCTTGAAAGAGGATTTGGCTTGCTGTGCAGCGCAATTAGTTTATGGTACTCAACTTCGTCTGCCCGGTCAATTCTTTTCTTCCTTTGACCGACCTCTACCTTCTCACCTAGATCCTTCTTCATACGTGCATAACCTTGTACGGGTGATGGCTGAAATTAAGCCAACTGCTCCTAGAGTGCCTGCTAATTTTAAAACCTTCGTCCTCAAGGAGATGTCAACATGCTCCCATGTTTTCGTCCGTCGCGATTCAGCTCGTACTTCGTTTCAACCAGTCTATGACGGACCCTTTCTCGTTATCTCCAGGAAGCCGAAATTCTTCGTCCTAAAGCTTGGCACCAGGCAAGATACTGTCTCTATCGACCGCCATAAACCCGCTTATACCGAAAATGTTCTTCCTACTCTACCCCTTTATGGTCCAGTAATCCCCCAAAACAACCTAAACCCCACCTTTAAACTACTGCCTCTACAACTCAACCTTCCGTTTTGCTGCCTCCTCCTCCTTTGTTGCAGGAACCCTCGTCGGCAGAAGTGGTTAGTCAGTAGCAAATCTCCCCCCCCCCCCACTGGTCACTCCGTCAGCGGACAACAGGACTCAAGACTCTCACATCCCGCTTGACGCCATCTCGCAAGGAACCAGCAAGCGGATCACTTTCACTCCGTCAAACTTCTCTCGTGCCAGTGCCCCGTTCAACGCTAATGGCAATGCCACTGCCACATCAAATCTGTGTCCTCGTACCTGCAGCCAAACCAATTGCACTGTCACACCTTCTTAGGGCGGAGTGTTATAACAATGCCCCTGGGCATTCCTATAATAAAAACTTTCTGGGAAACTTAAATATGTATATACATCCATTATTATGTAAAATTCATTATGCATTACTTTAACCTGTCAATTTAATCATTTAATTATTTTACTTTAACTGTTAATTTAATCATTTTACTTAACTTTGTCCATTTAATCTTCAAAATTAAATTACTTCAACTTTTGTAAATCAAATCATTTATGTTAAACTTAATAATTAATTAATTCATTTATTTTACTGGCCAATTTAATTAACGTATACTGTTCCGAACAACATCTCTTAAATTTCACACACAAACAAACAAACACACGTTCCCAGCTCGACCAAATAAGCACGCGAACCTTCCCATTTGACTCGCCGCTCTCGTCGTCTAAAGGTCTGTAACCATTCTTTCTACAATTATTCATTTACCTCCAAATAAGTCATACTGAGTTAATTCCACTCTCACATTCTTTGCAAACGACAATACGAGAGTAAGTCCTAATTATTTTTACTTCTCCTTGCAGTTCCAATTCACAGTCCATTATAGATACTTTAAAATACTCTAAATTACTACACTATATTACTTACAATTCAATATTATTTACTATATCAAAGATACTCTATATTACTATATTATTATTTACTCTATCATTCACTCCATATTGTTTCACAATATTATTCACCATATTTAATTAACCTACTTATCTCTGTACATTCGTTGAATTTTATAAATATATTTATATAAGTGTCTTTCTTAAAGCCCAAGTCTTTATTCCAAAATTTACTTCGCTGTCGCATTAGGCCTAAAGCTAACGGCAGACATCTTCGATCAAACAAAATTTATTGTTATGGTTTTCGAAACGCTATCTAGGCTGATTTATTAACCGAAGATAAATCACATTGATAACTATACCCTATATAAGGTTGTCTTCTCCATTTTCATGCTATTCCTTGAAAATGAACTTGCAAATATAGTTCGAAAGTTATTGGATTCATCTTTTCATTTTCCTGTTGGTTGATTTTCATATATATATATATATATATATATATATATATATATATATATATATATATATATATATATATATATATATATATATATATATATATATATATATATATATATATATATCCAATTTCGCCGCAGGAAAAAGAAAACGGAATAATTTTTCTTCGGAAATATTTATTTCTTACTTCGAAAAAATCCAAGCTGGCGTGGGATTCGAACCGTGCACATTGAGGCAGCGAGCACCCGCTTTGATCTCAATTAAACTGCCCTTTAGACCACTCGGCTACGCGAATCCCACCGCAGCTCGGATTTTTACGAAGTAAGAAATAAATATTTGCGAAGAAAAAATATTCTGTTTTCTCTTTCCTGCTGTGAATTTGTATTTATATATATATAGCTTCGGCTATGGCTTAGTTTAGTTCGTGACTATATTTTATTTAAATCATATTTTATATCTTATTTCAGTAAAATATACATTATATTCATTGGTCATAATATCCAGTTAAATAACCGTATTATCCAATTCAATTATTAAGCCCTATTCCTTTGATATATATATATATATATATATATATATATATATATATATATATATATATATATATATATATATATATGACTGATTGAAGTTAGCAGTAAATAAAACAGTGTTATTGGTGAAAATTTATTGATTTCACTATTTGATCATGTTATTTGAGTCATGGCAATTATATGTGAACAATAATATCGCCTAAATGTCCACCAAGGCTTCGGCGGCACACCTCCACTCGATGGTCAAATTTTTTGAAGACGTCTCTGCATAGTTACTCCTCGATCTCACCAATATGCCTTATTATCTCATCTTTCAGCTGTTGAATCGTTGTTGGCTTGTTGGCATAGACTTTACTTTTGAGATGACCACAAAGGAAGAAATCTAAAGTCGTCAAGTCACACGATCGTGGTTGCCAATTGACCTCGCTGTTTTGAGAGATGATGCGATCTGGGAACTTCTTATTCAATAAAGCCATTGTTGCATTGTCTGTGTAGCATATGGCGCCGCGCTGTTGAAACACCAAATCTTCGACATCCATAGAATTCAATTCAGGCCATAAAAAGTTGGTTATTATGGCACATTATCGCTCGCCTGTCACCGTAACAGAATTCCCGGCATCATTTTCGAAGAAATACGACCCAATGATTCTGCTAGCAAAAAATGCACACCAAACAGTGACCTTTTGTGTATGCAGTGGCTTTTCAACAATCTTCCTGGGATTTCATCAGCCCAAATGCGACTATTCTACTTATTAACGAATCCACCAAGTTGAAAATGGGCTTCATCACTAAAGATGATTTTTTGCGAAAAATCATCATCGACTTGTCTTTGCTCGTGCATCCAATTGACGAATTTACGGCGCTTCAAATGGTCATCAGTCTTCAGTTCTTGTGTCAATTGAATTTTGTAAGCTTGTAAGACAAAGCTTTTGTCAAAAGTCGATGTAACGTTATTGTGGAGAGGTTCAACTCCTGCGCGCGTTGACGAATAGAGGTGTCTGGATCTTCGGCCACATTCTCGGGCACTGCAGCAATTTTTTCAGCTGAACGGCGTAAACGAGCACGCAATGGCGTTTTCATATCTGCCACCAACCCCGTTTGTTTGAATTTACTTACAATTTTTCCCAATTGCACTCTCGGTTGGTCGATTATGTTGACCAAAAAAATCGCGAAGTGCCCGAAATGCGTTTCTGTTTGAACGTCCATTTTCGTAATAGGCTTCGATAATTTTAACACGTTGTTCGATTGTTAATCTTTCCATGGTTGAAATTGCCAAAGACTGAAGTTGTTAAATCTGAAAGAAAAAGAAAAAAATTTTAGACGCTTAAACTTAACTCACATTTAAAATCGGTCTAAGCTATTGGAACACCCATTTGCGTATTCTTTCAAAATAGAGATATTTATGACAAGCACCTTCATTTTAATTGGAGTTCTCAATATGTAGAATTAGCCCTTTCTCAATCAACAATCGTTTCCATACCCAGCATTGAAGTTCTACTCCTCGGATAACGATTCCAAATAGTCTTCATTTTTTCAAAATACGCCCCGTTTCTACGAGGGGGATTGTGTAGCGTGTAACAAGGGCAAGCGGGCAGTTTAAAAGCTTCGTTTGAGTGATTCTTTTTGAGACTCGTGATGATGCGGCTCGTCTACTGAATCCTCTACTTGCCAACGGTGATCCAAAGATACACGAACCCTTTTCGCAACGCGTTGCACGCTACTTTCGTTTTTTACAATTTCATCGCCCCTTTTCTCTTATTATCAATTACCGGCATCTGTTGCCGGTAATTGTTGCTATTGTTCCAACACAGACCTCACTCGCTCAACGAATAAGTGTGCCATGATCTTGTGGGTTAGCGCGCTTGCCCGGCAATTGTTGGATCGGCAGTTCGAATCTCCGTCGGGAGTCTTTTTACAAAAAGCTGACACTAGGGAGGTTACCTCCGTGACTGGGCGACTGGGCGTCACGGTGAGTAACCGCAGGGTAGGTGGAGCTCTTAGCAATGGTAGGCAGTCGACCTAAGAGAAGGATAACTGATTTCAAAACCCAATGATGAGCTGTGTCTCAAAGGCTGAACAGCCTCCTACCCGGGTTTCTACTGTGAATAACGTGAAAAATAGGCGGCTTTATAGGATTTGGAGTCAATAGGATTAAGCTTTTAGAATCAAGATTTAGGAATTTCTACTGTAATGGCAGACTTAGCAAAGATGGTAAATTCCACAGAGGTCAAAGAATGACCTCTAATTGTTATTTTGAGTCTTGAGTCTTATAACTCCAAAAAGCGGTGTCCGCTGTCCAGGGATGCAAGGTTTGGTGTGCCCGGGTTCTACAGGCACTTGAGGGTGGGTGGAGGCAGCATCTGTCGGATGGCTGGGAGTGCTGCTCTCTGGAATTGATGTGCGTTGCTTGCAGTTACTGCCTCTTGTGGCAGTCTGTTCCACACTTGTACAGGATACAAGATTTGCACTATTCTGGCCCAGTTACTTAGCATAATCTAGTGCCAATTACCCTTTTTGTTGATATGCACTATAATTGGATAAATTAATCATTATTCAACAGATGACAAGCCACAAGGGCTTGTCATCTATCCAGAATTATGTTCTAAGCACCAATCAAGTCTTGTCATAGATAAAGCATCCAGCTACAATATATGCATCCATATTAATGTTCTCTAACCTACTCTTGAACACATTTAAATTTGGACTACCCACAACATCCTGAGGTAATTTATTTCACAAGTCTACCACATTTTGGGTGAAAAAATATTTTTGCAAATCCAACCTACACATTTTGGTAAAGTTGAAGATAAGTTGCCTTAATTTTCAAGTGGCGACCTCTAGTCCCATTATTACTTTACAAATCAAAGAACTTGCCAAAATTTATTTTAAAAAGCTCCATCATACCCGCTTTCACATCACTTTCCCGGCAAAGAGTGGTTGATTACTGGAATAGTTTACCACCTAAGACAGTAGACAGTTCAAACTTGAATGTTTTCAAATGCAGGTTAGATGATTATATGGGGAGGGAGGGTTAACTTCTTTTTTGGGGAGTGGGGTTATTCTGGATTCCTATGGATGCAGTTTTTTATTATTGTATATAATGGGTGATTTGGATTTTAATGAGTCTTGATGATGATGCTTTTTGTGTATGGTTCTAATTGTATATTATATATACATGATCTGACACAATCCTATGGATTGTTTAAATTGTATATTGTAGATGAATGATCTGACACAATCCTATGGATGCATTTTATGGGTGGGTTTTGACAGATGCAAATGACTTTTGATAGGCCCTTGTGGCTTTTATTATCTATGAAATTATGTTATGTTATTTGATATTCTTTATAATTTTAAAGTGCTAGTATGATTGGCTGTGTAGTATTGTCTATACAAATAATACATTTGTATTTAGTAATTGGGTCAAACTTCAGAAAATCTATGCTGTATTTTTAGTATTAAAAAAGTACTAATGGTCTTTTAGGCATTCCAGTCATCATATATGGTTGCATTTTGGCGTGGAAAGTACATATTTTTCAGATACTATGCACTGATGGGGTTCATATTGAAATTAAAATAAGTCTGCCTTATCTTCTCTTAATGTGACCAGAAACCATAAATTTTACATATTCGTAACATTAAATTCAAACTTATTTCACACATTTGTATAGATGGTGAGAGCATGCTGTTTGAAAGTAGTGTGTATGTGGTGTGTGATGCATGTGGAGTTGAAAGGAGAGTGAATGTAACTGATACTATGCACTGATGGGGTTCATATTGAAATTAAAATAAGTCTGCCTTATCTTCTCTTAATGTGACCAGAAACCATAAATTTTACATATTCGTAACATTAAATTCAAACTTATTTCACATATTCGTAACCTTAAATATTCTGTGGGTGAAAATGGATAGGATAGATAAGTTAGGACAGGTTAGGTGTGTGAATGAGAGGGACATAGAACCTGTTAGGTTGACTAACAGATTCAATGTCCTGAGAGAGGAAGAGTGTGAAAGTGATTTGCCTGGTGTGATTGTGGATGAAAGCAGGATGGGTGGTAGTGTGATTGAGAGCAGGAGGGAGGGTAATGTTAGGCCAAGACAGAATAGGAGAATGACTGAGGTGCTAGTGATGGGTGACTCTCAGATTAGATATTTAGATAGGAAGTTGAGTGATAGCAAGTGGAAGAGAATGAGAGTTTGTCTGCCGGGTGCTGGTGTAAGTGATGTTTGTGAGAGGTATGATAGGCTGGTTTCTGGGTGTAAGAGGGATGCAGTTGTGATTACGCATGTGGGAGTGAATGATGTAAAGAAGGTGGGTACATGTGAGTTATGTGAGCAGTATAAAAGGTTAGTTGAAAGGATGTGTAAAAGCAGGGTAAAAGGTGTTGTTTCTGGTGTGCTTCCGAGATTGGATGTGGGGTTAGAATGGTTGTCGCGTGCAATTGGTTTGAATGAATTTGTGAAAGGACTGTGTGAGGAGTTAGGATTGGTGTTTGTAGATGTCTGGGGTGGGTTTTACGGGAATAGGAGGTTGTATGCAATAGATGGGCTGTGTGAGGAGTTAGGATTGGTGTTTGTAGATGTCTGGGGAGGGTTTTACGGGAATAGGAGGTTGTATGCGATGGATGGGCTCCATCTTAGTCGGGCAGGTGTTGAGGTTCTATGGGGGGAGCTGGATAGTGTGATTAGGTCCTTACGGGTGGGAAACTAGAAGCTGTTAGAGGTAAGGGAATGACAGGAATAGAGGGCAGGTGTAGGAAATGGAAGGGATGCAGAGATAGAGGAATAGCTAAGGAAGAGGGCATACTGATGTGTTATAGGGGGACTAATGCACAAGTGAATGAGCAGATAACTAGGAATAGAAAAGCACGATGCAATGAAGATGGGAATAATAAAAAAAACTTAAAAATATACTACACAAATGGTCGGAGTATAAGGAATAAGATAGAGCTCTTAAGAGCGTTAGCGAGTGAAGAGAATTTTGATATAATTGCGATAACAGAGTCATGGCTTGATTTGGCAGGAAATCACTTTAAACCTGAGGTTGAGATTGAGGGCTTTAACATATTCCATACAGATAGGAATAGGAAGAGAGGAGGAGGGGTTATTATTTATGTTAAAGATAATCTCCAGTGTTGTGTAAACAGTACAATTAAATTAGATGATAACACAGAGTCATTATGGCTAAATGTAAAGGAAGGTAAAAACAAGCTTGTCATAGGATTATTATACAGACCACCAAATCTTAGTAAGGAAGCTTCAAATCTTCTGTGGCAGGAGATTGAACGGGCATGTAGAAGTAAGCATGTGTGTATAATGGGCGATTTTAATTACAGAAATATAGACTGGGAAGCTCTTGTGGGTGATCAGGAGGCTGAGGAATTTTTGAATGTTGTCCAAGATAATTTTCTGAGGCAGATTATTAACGAACCCACTAGAGGTAATAATATACTGGATTTAGTTCTGACAAATAGGGAAGAAGTTATTAAGGATACTGAGATTGGAGGAAATTTGGGTAATAGTGACCATTGTGAAATTAGATTCAAGATGAAATGGAATGGTATCGATAGTAGCATGAACAATGTTAAAATTCCTGACTTTAGAAGAGCAAATTATAATGGGCTAAGGACTTACCTGGAGGCAGTTGTACAGAAACCAGGCAATGAAATCAATTCAGGAATAGATTCAATGATATCAGTTAGTGGAGACAATAATCACCAGGAGGAAGAGATTACAATTGAAGAGGAGTATGAAAGAATAATTGAGCAATTAATTACAGGTCAGATGATTAACATTCCTTATAAGGAGATTAGGACTAAAAATAATGACCCAAAATGGATGACAGATAAAATTAAGCATTATATTGGCATTAAAAAGGGCATTTATAGGAAAATAAAAAATGGAGAGGATCACTTAAGGCAGAGATATAATGAACTAGCAAGAGATGTTAAAAAGTTAGTTAGAGTAGCAAGGAGAAATTATGAAATTAAAGTGGCAAATAGGGCAAAGGAAGATCCTAAAAGTTTTTATCAATTATACAAAACTAAGGTTAGAGATAAAATAGGCCCACTTATAGATTCCAATGGAGAATTAGTGAGTGATAGGGACTCAATGGCTGGAATGCTAAATGACTTTTTTCTCTCAGTATTTGCACAGGAGGATACTCTAAATATACCTGAGGTGTCAATGATCTTTCGGGGTAATGATGAAGAGAAATTAAAGGATATCTTGATCACAAAGGAGATAGTGACAAAGGAAATTGATAAAATCAAAAGTAGTAAAGCACCCGGTCCTGATGAGGTCTTTCCTAGAATTTTGAAAGAATGTAAGGATGTGTTAAGTGAGCCCCTAGCATGCATCTTTAGAAAATCATTGGAGAGTGGCATTCTGCCAGTGGCATGGAAGAAAGCCAATGTGATACCTATATTTAAGAAAGGGGATAAAACAAATATGTCTAATTACAGACCAGTAAGTTTGACATCAGTGGTAGGGAAAATGATGGAATCTATTATAGCAAGGAATATTAGGGATCACTTGGATAAGCATAAGTTGATAAAAGAATCACAGCATGGCTTTAGTAAGGGTAAATCCTGTCTGACTAATTTGCTGTCTTTTTATAGTAAGGTGTATGAAGCAGCAGATAAGGATGAAAACTATGATATTTTATACTTGGACTTTAGTAAGGCTTTTGATCGAGTGCCACACTTACGGCTTCTGAGCAAAGTTAAAGCACACGGGATCGATGGCAGTATATTTAGGTGGATTCAGTCATGGCTTGGTGACAGACAGCAAAGAGTTAGTATAGATGGAGTTAAATCTGAGTGGGGGTGTGTTAGCAGTGGTGTTCCGCAACGATCTGTTTTGGGTCCCTTGCTATTCTTAATTTATATTAATGATCTTGACATAGGTATAAGTAGTGACCTGAGTAAATTTGCTGATGATACTAAGCTAGGTAGGGCCATTAGGGCTGATTCTGAAGCTGTTGTAATGCAGGAGGAATTGACCATTCTGTCCAATTGGGCTGAGAAATGGCAAATGAAGTTTAACATAGACAAATGTAGTGTACTTAGTATAGGTAGAAATAATCCACTGAATAGTTATAAATTAAATGGGAGAAATTTAGGGAGGACCGATTGTGAGAGGGACTTGGGTATTTTGGTAAGTTCAGACCTTCGTCCTAGAAAGCAATGCCTAAATGCTAAGAATAAAGCTAATAGGATATTGGGATTCATTAGGAGGAGTGTAAGCAATAAGAGTGCTGAAGTCATTCTAAAACTGTATCTGGCGCTAGTTAGGCCTCATCTAGACTATAACATAACATAACATAACATAACATAACATAATTACACGGATGACAAAAGCCACAAGGGCCTATCAAAGGTCATCCGCCTCCGTCAAAACCTGCCCACAAAAAGCACCATCACCAGGGGAAGACAAAATCAAAGTCCCCCACAATATAATATAACGGATGACAAAAGCCACAAGGGCTCATCATAGGTCATCCGAGTCAAGCGGCCTCTTTTTCAAGGCACCCAAACTCCCAGGAAAACTACATCCAGAGGATTGCATCCAGAAACAAGGGTATCACCAATCAAGGCTTGTCAAGAACTAAATCATGCAGCTATAGATATATACAAACAATATTAATATATACAAAACTTAGGAACCATCACAACCTTCCCTTCCCATAAACTCATCCAACCTACTCTTAAATACATTTAGATTTGGACTACCTACTACCCTCTGCGGCAATTTGTTCCAGAAGTCTACCACTCTATTGGTGAAAAAATATTTTCTTAAATCCAACCTACACCCTTGCTTTTTAATTTTCAAGTGGTGACCTCTAGTCCGATTTCCATCATCTAACTCAAAAAACTTGCTAACATCCAATTTATCTATCCCGGAAAAAATTTTAAACAGCTCAATCATATCCCCTCTCACACACCTCCTTTCGAACGAGAACATATTTAATACCCTCAGTCTATCTTCATATTCAAGGTGCCTCAGGGAAGGAATAATCTTTGTTGCCCTCCGTTGCACTGACTCAAGAAGGTTAATATCGTGTCTAAAATGTGGGGACCATGCCTGTATACAGTACTCTAGATGTGGCCTAACATAAGAGTTATAGAGTTTAAGAATAACCTCCTTACTTTTGTAACTGACATTTCTCTTAATAAAACCCAGCACTCTATTTGCCCTATTTCTTGCTTCAATACACTGCTTAGAAAACCTTAATGACTTATCTATTACTACTCCTAGATCTTTCTCATCCTCTACTGAGCTCAGCCAATGCCCATCCATTTCATAGTTAAATTCTCTATTATCTTTTCCCATGTTAATAACTTTGCACTTATCAAGGTTGAAAGTCATATGCTACTTATGTGCCCAGGATAACAATTTATTTAAATCCCCCTGCACTTTAAAATTATCATCAATATCTTTAACTACAGCTGCTAATTTGGTATCATCCGCAAAAATTGACACTTTATTATTAACTGCCTCCCCAAGATCGTTTATATAGATGACAAATAATAATGGACCGAGAACTGATCCCTGAGGAACCCCACTGATAACATCCCTCCACTCTGACTTTACACCATTTAGCACTACCCTTTGCTTCCTGTCTTTCAGCCACTCAGCTATCCAATTTGAAACACCCCCACATATCCCAATCATTTTTAATTTATGAACTAGTCTCCTGTGTGGTACCTTATCAAATGCTTTACTAAAATCTAAGTAAATTATATTTACATTCTCTCCCTTATCTACTTGATCTGTTACAAACTCCAGAAAGTCTAGTAAGTTAGTCAAACATGATCTACCTGATCTAAACCCATGCTGAGCATCGCTGATTAACCCCTCCCTCTCTAGATGTTGGCAAATCCCTTTTTTAACTATTTTCTCAAGAATTTTACAGACTACAGGAGTTAGGCTAACCGGTCTAAAGTTATTTGGATCCTCTTTACTACCCTTCTTGAAAATGGGGACTACATTCGCTCTCTTCCAATCATCGGGTATTTCTCCATATTCCAATGACCTAGTATATAACTTGTCCAGAGCTATTGAGATACTTTCTACCCCTTCTTTAAGTATCCTAGAATGAATATTATCAGGGCCGGAGGCCTTGGTAGTATCTAAATCACCTATTAGTCCTTTTATCATCCTCCGATCCACACAAATGTTAGTAAACACCTCTTTTCCTGACCTATGAGTACTATACATAGGACTATTTAGTTTCTCTTTTGTAAATACTGATGCAAAATGACCATTTAGTACCTCAACTATTTCCTCATCAGTTTCTCTCACAAACCCTTCATATTTGATAGGTCCTATTTTAACTCTGCCACACTTGTTATTAATTTTATAGTAACTAAAGAACTTTCTAGGATCTTTGTTGCTATCCTGAGCTAATTTAATTTCTGACACCCTTTTGTTCTTCTTTATAATCTTATTTAACTCATTCCTAGCCATTCTATAATCACTTAAATTTTGAATATTATTTTCTACCTGTAATTTTTTATATGCCCTTTTCTTCTCTGAAATTTTTCTAGCTATCTCCTGATTCCACCATAATGGTTTCCTACTTTTGTTCCTAATGGCCTTCATTGGGATACATTGTTCTTGGACTACATTTATTATATGCTTGAAAGTATCCCACATCCCATAAGCATTTTTACCTCTGAATTCTATATCCCAGTCTACCAAATTTAGCAAGCTTCGAAGTTTTACATAATCTCCCTTATGAAAATTTGGAACTTTTTCAGCATTCTCAGTTATTTTACCCTTCTCAATTCCCAAGTTAAAACGAACTATCTGATGGTCACTATTTCCCAATGCTTCCCCAACAGTCAATTCTTGAACTAAATGATCACTGTTAGAAAGTACTAAATCTAATATATTGTCCCCCCTCGTTGAATCGTTAACAAATTGATTCAAAAAATTATCCTCAAAGCATTCTATGAACCTGCCACTTGTTCTATCCCTACCTATCATATTTTGCCAGTCCACAGAGTTTAAGTTGAAGTCCCCAATAATAACTGCATCTGTTTCACATCCCTTACTTATTTCCCTTATCATTAGTTCATCTATATCATCAGTCTGCCCAGGTGGCCTGTAAAAAGCTCCCAAATGCACCATTCTATTTTTACTGAACCTAATATCTATCCAAAGTGACTCAACTCCATCCTGCTTTATTGAAGTATTTAAACTTGAAACAATGTTGTTTTTTATATAGATAATTATTCCTCCACCAATCCTACCTGTCCTTTGACTAATGTACATATTATAGCCCTGAAAATCAAATTCACTTATAGTGTCACTAAATTCTATTTCATTAACCCATGATTCAGTAACGCATAATATATCTATATCCTCATTGCTAATATAACTAAATAGCTCATCCTTCTTGTTTCTAAGACTACGAGCATTTGTATAGAAACAATTTAACCCCCCTATCCCTGAAGCACCTCTTGAAACTTGAATGACCTCACCTCTATCGCCTTGGAACCTATTTCTGTTATCTGCCAAGTCCATTCTACTTTCAGTACTATAATGTCCTCTCATAATTCCCTGACCACTATTAGTATCTAGTTTCCCGCCCGCAAAGACCTAATAACACGATCATACTCCTCCCACAACACATCTACCCCCCTCCTACTCAAATGCAGTCCATCCATCGCATACATTTCTTTCATTCCAACAAACCTATCCCACACATCCACAAACATGACACCTTCCATCTCACACATCCTCCTCACATAATGATTCAGCCCAATTGCACGAGACATCCATTCTACCCCAACATCCATTCTTGGAAGCACACCTGTCACAACACCTTTCATTCTATGCAGTACAATTTTGGTCACCATATTATAGGAAGGATATTGATTTGCTTGAGTCTGTGCAGAGAAGGATGACAAAGATGATTGGTGGGCTAAGGAACTTACCTTATGGTGAAAGGCTCAGAAAACTAAATCTACATACATTGGAAAGGAGAAGAGTCAGAGGGGAATTGATTGAAGTCTTCAAATAGGTAAAAGGATATAATAAAGGGGATCTGGGTAAGGTTCTTATACTTAGTGAACATGACAGGACACGTAGCAATGGGTTTAAGCTTGATAAGTATAGGTTTAGGAAGGAGATTGTGAGGAATTGGTTTACAAATCGTGTGGTAGATGAATGGAATAGGCTCACTAGACATGTGATAGAAGCCTCCTCTCTGGGTAGTTTTAAGAATAGATTAGATAAATATATGGATGAAGCTGCTAGATGGGACTGATTTTTATAATTTTTTTTTATGTACATATGTATATATTTTTCTAAGGAGTGGGGAGATTATATTTTGCGGTTGCATGAATGGACATAATCCTCTGGATGTATTTTATGTATATTGTAGATTAGATCTGACAAACTCCTTAAAGGGTGACAATGTTGATGACTTTTCTCTGGTAAGAAATCTTTTGTGTGTTGACTGGAACAGGAGCTGCCAAGTGTAGGCCATGAATGGTCCTTTGCAGTCTCCTTCTTTTCTTAGGTTCTTATGTTCTTATTGGCACCCTGGCTGCAAGCACTTATAATAACGCTGATTTTTATTGTTGCTAAAACCCGCTTGTCAGTGTTCGTGATGATGGTGTCTATGTGCTTTTTGCTTATTTAGTTTTGTTAGGCTTTCAGATTGTGTACTACTTGTTCCTGAGGTGCAAGTGAAGTGAGCAGGGGGGTATGGTGGGTGGACCCCCCCTAATGATAACCCATAGCACAGCTTGATAACGTCTTCCATTAACCAAATTGTGTTTTTAGTTGTAAAAACAGTACTAATGGTGTTTTTAGGTATTTTACTCATAATTTACAGCTTTGTTTTGGCACAGAGCAGTTATTTTTAAGAGAGTACCACTGCAAATAGAGCCATGATGACTAGAATGCCTAAAAACACAATTAGTACTGTTTTTACAAATAAAAACACAGTGTGGGTCTTTTGAATATAAAGGTGTTTTCTGTTGTTTGTTTGTGATACTGTGCAGTTTTTTAGGATCAGCATTTGCCTTGCTAAGATACCCTTAAAGGTCCCCTACTGAAAATAGCCAGATAAGAATATGAGGCTGGCTCACAACAACAGGCTGAAGTGACCTAATGTCACACCCTTGGATGGGGTTTGGCTGTTAAAATGGGTCAAAAGACCTTTATTGATTAGAAAAGGCATAAATAAAACTCAGGGTCAAAGTCCAGGCCCACACCATGAGCAACTTTGACTCCATTCAGGAATACTAATTGCATTGCCCTGCTGAATAGCAATATTTAGTCTCTGCTTGAACCATCCAGCCTCCCTAGGGTCACAGTTAGTTTCACTGAGAAGACAACCTATTTCTTTAATAATCTGTGCACTTGAAGGACTAAAGATCCTGCTATCTCGCAACCCTGCTCTTTTTAGGGTTTGGCATACCTACTACATCTGAGGGCTAAGTTTCTAGGTATCTTTCTGTCAACCAGCTAACAGGACGGAGGTGCAGATCTAAAGAATCAACACCAGATCTACATTTACACCTATGTGGCTCATAAATTTGTACGCCCACCCTCAATACAATAGTAACTCTAAAGGTATCAGGGTCAAACTGAGTTCCCGAAGATGGGACCAGGATGGCTGACAACCAGCAGCCACTATCAAGGGGTCCTGTGGCTAAAAGACAGGCACTCGGCACCTGATCTGTCGTCTCTTGGAGAGAGCAAGAGGCAGATCCCAACATTTTTCCCAGAGCAGATTTTAAAAAGCTCAATCATATCTCCCCTCACACATCTCTAAAATGAGAACATATTTAGCACCCTCAGTCTATCTTCATATTCAAGGTGCTTCAGGGAAGGTATTATTTTTGTTGCCCTCCTTTGTACTGACTAACAGGTTGATGTCAATGGCCCTCTACATTTCTTCCTAATAGCTTTTATTGGAATACACTGCTCCTGGACTATGTTTAATATAGTCTTAAAAGTGTCCCACATCTCATAAGTATTCCTTTCCCTGAATTCTATATCCTACCTAATCTGATTTAGCAAATTTTGTAATTTATCGTAATCTCCTCTATAAAAATTTGGAGTTTTTGTGGAGTTTGTTGATGTTCTACATTTCGCTATTTCTAAGTTAAAATGAACCATCTGATGATCACTATTTTCCCAATACTTTCCCTACAGTCAATTCATGAACCAAGTGATCATCATTTGAAAGAACCAGATCTAAGATATTGGCACCCCTTGTTGGCTTATTAACAAATTGAGTCAAAAAATTATCCTCAAAACTTTCTATAAACTTACAACTTGCTCTAACCCTTCCTATCATATTTTCCCAGTCCACAGAATTTAAATTAAAGTCACCAAGAATAACTGTATCTACTTCACATCCTTTCCTTATTTCCCTGATGATTAGCTCATCGATACAGTCAATCTGTCCGGGTGGTCTGTAAAAGGCTCCCAAGTGTATTATCCTATTTTTACTGACCCTAATATCTATCCACAGTGACTCAACTTCATTTTGCTTTATATAATTATTTAGATTTGAAGGAATTCTATTTCTGATATAAATAATCAACCCACCACCCGTCCTATCTCTCCTTCGACTAATATACATATCATAACCCTGTAGTTCAAATTCACTCACATTGTCATTAAATCTATTTTCATTAACCCATGATTATATTACACATATTATATCTATATCTTCATCAATAATATAACTAAATAACTCATGTTTCTTATTTCTAAGACTACGAGCATTTGTATAAAGACATGGAAAACTAGGTTGGAGGAGCTTGTGTCATTAATTTTATTTAGGTTTAGAGTAGTTTGTGAGTGGATGTTGCGCTTTGTTGGGATGAATGAGAGAGTGAAGGTCTTGTGTGATAGTATAGGTCTAGTGCTTAAGGATACATGGAATGAATTTTTGGAAGGGAGGATTTGTATACAATAGATTGGTAGTACTTGAGTTACAAGGGTATGAAAGTGTTAAGTGACTGTCTCAAGGGGAGTATAGGATAGGCTGTCAGGGTAAGTAGGATGAGGCAGGTAGGGGTGAGGGTATTTAAATAAATTTACACAAATAGTAGAACTATGAGGAATAAGATGTGGTTGTTAAGAGAGCTAATGAGTGCAGAGAATTTTGATGTTATTGCAATAAAAGAGTCGTGGCTTGATTTGGCAGGAAAGAATTTTAGACCCGATGTCCAGCTTGATGGTTATAATATGTTCACCCAGATAGGAATAGGAGGAAAGGAGGAGGAGTGGTTATTTATTTTAGAGATAATGTCCAGTGAAGTGGAAGTACTACAATTTAAACTGACACTAACACAGGGTCATTATAGCTAGATGTTAGGGAGGAAAAGGATAAACTTGTGATAGGATTCTTATATAGACCACCACCAAATCTTAGTAAAGAAGCTTTGTGACCTCTGTGGCATGGGATAGAATGTGTATGTAGAAATAAACCCAATCACCATCTAGATAGAGTGGGCCAACAGTTGGCCTGTTGACCTTTTTCTTCCTGATGTAACTATAGAATAACTTGGGATCACCACCAACACACATAAAAGAACATTCATAATTTGAGACTGCCTTAAATATTACTCTCTTCTGGTTACGGCTATCATCCCTAAACCTAATCCAAAGCTGCAAAGCTTGGATATAATTTTTCCCCCAAAATTATTTTGATCAATCTTGTAGACACACCAAGCCCTACTTTTAAAATGCTTTAAAGAAGATGAAATATCCTGAACCCACGATGAAGGAAGTTTCTTGGGGACAAAAGTTTTAAAATATCCCCAAGAAAAAACAACAATTTTAACTAACACTGATTTACATCGACTATAAAATTCAAGGTTCCAGTCCAAGTTGAGAATATAATCACTTCTCAGATTGTAGTTGGCTCTGACCCAGTCAAACTTTGGCAATAGAAAACCATGACAACAGTCAGCTGTAGAACAAAAAGAATATTCAAATTGTACTGAATCGTAGTCACAGCCACAAAGAGGAGAAAGGACAGAAATCATCATCTTTGGATGACAATACCAAGTCAAGGGTGTTGCTTGATCTAACTTAAGTGTGAAGCTCATCCATTGAATAAAGCCCAATGCAGTAAATGGTCCAAAATCCAAAATAACCCAGCACTAAATGAGTAAGACCTTAATATTGAAAATCTTGGACTGAAATGACAATTGCTTCTATTCTTAGTTCCTTGGTAGGTGCTATAATAACAATGTAATACCACAAGCAACACTAATAAATGCTAAAAACAAGGCACAGTTGAAAAGTAAGATATAGTAGAGTGCTGATCACTATGACACCCTGCTGCTGACCTGTGCCTGGCTATGAGATACTCTGATGCCATGTGATCACTTTCACCCCAAGACCTATCATTATTTTTTGTCCGTAGTTTGCATCGCCTTGAGCAAAGGTGCTACATACTTTTGACGAGTACATGTAAATATTGGAGTGTTTGTGAGGGGGAATTTTGTGCTAAGTACCCAGGCTCATTATAAACTTATTTGAGCTAGATTAGTGGGGGGGGGGGCGTCAGGAGGTGAATTAAGTTTCTTGCTTTTTTTTGTCTACTGCTCAGAGGGGGAGGGGGTTAAAAACCTTTATGTTGTTTCTCAGAAGTTCAATTTACTTTATCCCTCATTACAGTGTTTTTCTATTGTTGTTTTACAGAAATCTTTGTGTTAAATAAGTATTAGATTATATTGCATCAGCATGTCTAATTTTCCTTGGAGTAGTGACAGTATTGTTGCTGAATATAAAGATTTGCAGGTAAGAAAACTCAAATGTTTCTAATTATGATGAGAACTATAGCTCATCATTTACTAAATTTTTTAAAACTAAACCCAATGAGGGGTTGTCAGATGTAGGGGGTGAGCCTTGGTGGACTGCATGCCATCCTGAAATCACCTAGCACCAGAGTATGATAATAATAGGTGATCACTAAGCCTAGTCATTAGTGGACCTGCCTATCTCTAGTTCTCTTTATTATACCCTCCTACCCCTTTCCAGACTTGCTCTACTATCCACTGAGGTTCTGGTTGCATGGTGCACTTTTGTCCTCTTATGAGCCTTAATTGAATGGTAGTGTACATACCTGCAAGGGCAAATATTAGTTACGGGTGTATTGGGTCATTGACTCGGCTCACCTTCGTCCAGTATATATATATAAGGTGGCTACACTGGCACCATAGTTTATAGTTAAAACTCAAAGACAATTTTAACTCAATGGTGGGCTGGGTTGGCAAAACTCATCGATGATTTTGTGTAAATTATGACATTTTGGAATTTCTGTTCCTAATGAGAGTTTTCTCTTAACCTTCAAAGTCATTGAGAGGTCATAGTATCTACTTTCCATGAGCCCCTTTTCCTCTTCAGTAAAATTGAATTATGACACAATTACTGTGAAGTGTACACCATGAGACCAGTATCAATACATCCATCCATCTCTTCTTCAGCAAATATGGTTAGAACAGATGGCAATAGTACAGAAATGCATGGAGAGCCGCCTCCAAGGGGAGGTTGAGGAAAATTGAGGCACCCCTTTGACTGGTGGAGGAGCTCCCATTCACCATCTCCATGCAGCAAAAGGGCTTCCATTTTGCCATCTTTGGAGCTGCTCTCAGCCAGCTCCACCTCTGAAAACTTGGTGGCCCTGTCCCCTGTGCTTTCTCTGGGGCCCCTCCAACCCTCTTCTACCAGAGAGGAGGTCTACTCTTCTCCTAGGCCTAACAGTGCAGTTATTTCTCCCTTGCCCCCTTCTTTAGAGGCACCCTCAGGCAACTCCATCTCCCTATCAGCTGCAGTCCTTCCTTTCCTTTGACAGGGGAGTGCCAAGAGAGCAGGCAGGCAGCCCAAAATTGATTGCTCCCATGATAGAGCTGGAATGGGTCTACGAACCAAAATGAGACAGACTCCTCAATTAGGATCTTTGATGTCTTGGGGGGTGGGGGGTGCCATATGGCCATGGTCCCTGAGCTGATTCAGCTGCATATCCGCTTATTTGTGAGCTTCTCTTCACATAGCTCTGAACGGAGCCTCACTTAAATCGGGCCCCTCATTGAGAGGTGACCCATTTCTCGAACTGGAGCCTTCTGGCAAATGTGTCAGACCCCTCCTAGGCAGCTATGATTAGTGCCCTTCAGACACTTGATGGCATACTGGTTAGTGTGGCACTGCACTCTACTATGAACTTAATGAAAGGACTGTTTTATGCAAGTGAATAGTGGACTACTCATTAGAAGATATCACCGTACAGCTTACCAACCAAGGGGGTGGTCAAGGTTGAAAGTGTGATGAGAAAATGGGTAATGGCCTTGAAAGACAGCCCTACATTCTTCATCACATTTAAACATGACAGGCCCCCTGATTTGGTGCATGCCAGTTGATATCACTACTGTGTGAAGCTATTCATGCCACTGCCACGCAGGTGCTACTCTGCCACCACATTGGCCATATGAATTGCTCCTGTAGATGTGCAAAGCTGGGGGTTATCCTAAGTCTGTGTAAGTTGTTCCAAGGCTGCAATGATAAGTCCAAATTATGCATGGTCAATTGCGGAGATCCACACCTGGCTTCTTCGAAGCAATGTGGTGTGTATCTCCTGAAGAAGGAAATCCTGGCTGTTCAAGTTACAGATCATCTCGTTTTTTGTGAGGATAAGGATTTGGTCATGGTGCGCCTGGTGCTGCCTGGGATGTTATGTCTCAAACTAAAAATAAAGACACCCTCTGCTCGTGGCCCCTCCAGGTCTATGAGCATGGTCATTTCTACACCCATTCGGAACCCTTCTACAGGTTCTACCCAACCCGAGCACTTCCCTAGTATAGCTGGTGTACAAAGTGTTCACACCCAGGGCTCCTCCCTTTCCCAGCGTAACTGTTTCCTGTAAGGTGAAACGGCCGCATGTCTCCACAGAGTTGTTACACTCACAGAGAGCAACACCCCTGAAGGTGGTCATGAGGCGCTCTTCAGGGGCTCTTAAAGCTAACCCCTGAAAGGAGGACACCACCAAACAGTAGACATGCCCCCCTGGGGAGACTACTCGACCTTGATTGATGAGCTAGAGATAGGTGTCCTATATGTGGATGAGTTTACACATCACTGCTTTAGAACCTCTTAATTTTCCCGAGAGCCCACCCAGTGCTGCTTGGCGCAGGCGTGGTGGTCTGCATTTCAGGAAATGACATTTCTCTGTCCCAGTCAAGGAGTTTAGTTCAGTGGATGAGGCTGTTGAGTTCTGCAAACCCATCGCTGTGGGGCTAACTACTATTCCAAGAACATTTGGTCATTTTGCATGCCAACCATTTCAGTGGTGGTCAGCCAAGTGTGAGATGCCCCCCCCCCCAGCAGAAGCTTTATGCCTACATGGCTATAAGCACATGTAGGTTCTGGTATTTTTTTTAAGCACGCCCACTGCTCTTCTTGGCGGGCATATGTATCTTCACTTAACAGGAAGACCCCTCTAGCAGAGGTATGGAAGCGAGTCAAAAAGAGTCAGGCTAAGTTCTTGCAAGACCTTCTCTCCCATTTTCCAGGAAAAAGGGACTGCAATCTTGAACCCCTCATCCATTTTTTAGTGAACACTTATCTAGCCAGGATGCTGCTCCACCAGCATTCAATTTGTGTCCTTATGTTTACATTGATTAAGTTGCATTCCACTCTTGCTTTTTGTGCTGATACTGCCCCTGATAATGTCCTGTACGCCATGCTTCGACACCTGGGTGAGCGAGGAATGACCTTTCTGTTAAATTTGTTCAACAGGATCTTGGTAGAGGGTATCCTCCCAGACTTTTGGTGAATTGCTACTGTGCTCACTTTTCATAAACCGGGGAGAGATCACTCTACCCCAGCCAGTTTCCATCCAATATCTTTAACCTCTTGCATGTGTAAGTTGAAGGAGAAATTGGTAAATGTTAGATTAACATTTTTTTCTGGACTGCAGAGGCCACCTGTCTTGTGCACAGTACGGCTTCTGCAAGTTTCACTCCACTTCTGATCCTCTGTTCTGACTAGGACTCACTTGTAGACATCACTACGCCAGTGTTTTATGATTTGGAGAAGGCCTATGATATTGCATGGTGATACGGTATCATGGAGACTCTCCAAACCATGATGGTGAGGGGGTGCGTCTCCCAATCTGTACTTCAAAATTTTTGTGAGCTTATAATTCCCTGTACATGTTAGGGGCTCCCAATGGAGCAGGAAGAGCATGTCATGCAGGGAACTATCAACAGTGTAACACTTTTTACCCTGAACATCAACAATATCACTTCGGTGCTGCCGGAAGATGTTCTCACTAGGCTCTACATAGACGACATTTCAATATCTTTTGAGGGTGGCCCAGATGCCAACTCTGGAGCATCAACTCCAACAAGCATTGAACCGTGTTTCTCACTATGCCAAAGGGCACAGGTTTTGGTTTTCCTTGGCTGAGACTAAGATGGTGCACTTATGTCAACATCCACTTCTCCATCCTGACCCAGACTTATTTTTAAACGGGGTTTGTCTGGAAGTGGGAGATTTGCACCATTTCTTTGGTCTTGTTTTTGATTGAGATCTCACCGGGTAGGCACATATTTGCAGCCTTAGGGTCTCTTGTACTCGTGCCATGTACATTCTTCATTCTGTGATGTTCAGTGGGTGCTGATAGGGCTACTGCCTTACTTTTCTTATCGATCCTTTGTTCTTCAAAGCTTGACTATAGATGCGAGTTTTATGCATCCAGCGCTGATCGTGTATTGCCGAAAATAGACTCCATCCACCCCACTGGTCTCAGCCTGGTGACCGGTGCCTTCCACACGCCCTCACATTGAGAGCCTACTTGTTGATGCTGGGGAGATGCCACTCGCTCTATGCCATATACAGTGCATTATTCGCCTGTACATGCAAGCCTGGCACCTCCCGCAGTTGCCAACAGCTCTCATTACGTCGCAGCTGATCTCAACATTGCCTATGCTGCTGAGAGACGCCAGTCATACCCTAAGCCCTGTGGGTTTAGGGCCAGGAAACTCCTTCGAGAACTAAGTATAGCTCTCAGGCTGGTGGTGCCCCTGGTTCTACCCAGGATGCCACCCTGAAGGGTACTACACCTATGAGTATTCGTCGCTATGCCTCTGTTCCCAAAGCCTCTACAGTGCCCGGAGTATAGGGTTCAACCTTTTTGGAGTACACTTTGTTTCACACTTGAACTATATGAATTTTTGGAGGAGGCCTGCCTCCTCCACTCCTCTGCCAGGGTGATGTCAGGCCTCTTCCACTTTATTCTGCCAGGGGGAGGTAGGCCTATCCCTGATGCAGGAGTGCGCTTCTTTCCTATTGCCTTTTTGCTTATTTTGTTTTGTTTTATGATATTTCTTAGTCTTTGTTCCTGTCTTCATTATCATTATTATTTATATTTTTTTACTTGTATTAATCTAGCCTAGTATTAGGCTGTAGCTTGATTATGGCGACTTTTGCCCTAGTAAACAGTTGCCAGATTGGCACTTAACCCCCCATCCCCTTGATGGTGCTGGCTGGATCTTGCACAGCCTGCTGTGGTGTGATTGAATTTTAGCGAAGGCCAACCTTTTATTTCTTAGTGGAGGCCTGCTGATTAACGTGGATTCTGAACCTTGGCTATCTACAGCATATGGCAACCTCTATGATGTCAACAACCCAAATTGGGGCTCCATCTGGTGGCTAACTGCATCTGGGGTGGTGAGAAGAAAGAAGGGGTGATGGAGAATGAATACATGGGGGTACTGTTGGATGAGAGATTATGTGCTATATTGTATCTGGGGGCTGCTTAGACCCAGGGCAGGGAGAAGTAGATTAGCTGAGA
Organism: Ceratothoa steindachneri; assembly: GCA_963969495.1. Classification (NCBI taxonomy): domain Eukaryota; kingdom Metazoa; phylum Arthropoda; class Malacostraca; order Isopoda; family Cymothoidae; genus Ceratothoa; species Ceratothoa steindachneri. Next base: position 7,597,252 of record OZ018331.1, on the reverse strand, counting down.
TTGAGTTTGCCAGGCATTGAGCCATTATGCATTCAGGATCTTCTTTACATACAAAGATTGTCTACTTTCTCGAAACTAGTCCACATGACTAACTCTCTAACAGTCTGAGCGAATAACTTTAATAAAGATACCCAAGTATAAATGTCTATTTTTTTCATTTTAGGCCTCTGCTATGGCTGTGGATCAAAAAGGACAATTTGGACTTCTAGCTGGGTATGTACTTAAAAGAAATGACTTTAATTTGAAAATTAGTCCTGTATGACTAAAGTTTAAAACTTTTCTTGTTGTATCCATATTAGGAATATTATTTTGAGGCTATTTAATATATGCAAAATGTTGAAATGCTTGAAAAAATTCAGTATAGAGCAAACAAACTTTTCCACATAAGAATATAATAAAATCAAAGTAATTGGGTTAATATGATTGATTTTTCAAATATTTTTGGAACCTAAGGACTCCTTTGCCACTAGTATTTTTTTGGGAGAGATAGCATTAATATGTTCAGAACTAATGACCAAAGAAGCACTTTGATCCTGGTACCCAACAGAAGGGATTAAAAAACCCATTCCAAATCAACAATGGATCAACCATGATTGAGCTTTTTATAGACTTCAATGAGACATCTTGAATGGTACCTCTTTCACTTGTCTCGCTTAAGGATTTCTGGAGATATGAATTTGACTTATTGGGAGTGGCATGCATATCTTGCCCCAGTCCCTCATATTAGTTTGTGACTCCCTAGGCTTTCTTCTAGACACTTTCATTTTACCTTTTGTGCCACTTTCTTTAGAAGCCACAGTTCACCTAAAGACCTCCCCTTCCCCTTTGAAACCTGATATCATATAAATGGCTATAGAATTACTAAAAATTAAGCAATCAAACTCAATTCATAACCAAAAGATGCACATATGATTTAGTTATCATTTGAAATCAAGTTTTCTTTAGTTCCATTAAAATTTGTATTAATGGTGGACTCAAACATATATTTTTCAGACAAGGTCAACGATAGGTTTTGTTGTCAGTTGGAAGAGGGAATGTTAGGTGAATTGTAGTGGTCTTCTGAATGCCCTGGAATTTAGTTCAATCTATATTCAAATGATGCTGTAGTGGGCTGAAAATCCAACCCGCTTCCTACACTAATTCAGACGTGAGAAATTGAGGGAGAAATGAAATGGATTATATGTACAGTCCTTTATTTACAAGAAAAAATATGGGGTAAATATTTATGAGATCTTGTTAATTATTTACAAAAAAAAAATGAGATTGATAGATTTGGAATTTCAATATCAAAATAACAGTCCTATAACCAAACAAAGTTTTATTTAAACAACTAAACGAACAATACAAAAGAGGCCTATTAAGCACACTGGTTATGAAACCATTCAAATTTGTACAAGGAGGCCTAGTAACCACACTGGTACTTAACAATACAGCAAAGGCCTCATTTTTTACCCCTGGGGGGAAGTCCTGCCGACTGCCACTCAAGTGTTCACAAAAAAAGGCTAGGTATTACCAAAAAAGGTTGCCGCCTCTGAGCTTGGTATAGTAATGCATTCTAGTCACACCTTTGAGGCTGCAAAAAACCCTCTTCTGTCCCAATAGGACACACAACAACTTATGCCGTACCTCAAACCCTACTGCCTCTGCCACTCTACAAATTGTAGGATTATCTTATCTATAATTTACTAGAGTGGTCTTTCAAAAAAACAATATCAAATTGTAAATAGCTGGGGGGGGGGGACATTTTAGACAAACATGGAATCCCTAATATATTATATATAAAAAACAAAAAAAAAGAAAAAATTCCAAAACATCCACACATTTTTACAGAGGGAGGGAGAGGGTATTGGGAAAGGGGTGGGGGAATGGCCCTTCACACACACACTCACATTCACTCCACTACAATGCTAAAAATATAAACCAGTTCTTAGGTGCTGTGTTTTTTTAGCAAATTTTAAAAATTGCACTGTATAGTTTTGTATTATCATAATTTTCACTATGTTCTAGTCATGTTGCTAAAACAAAATATATACTATAAAAAAGTGATCATATTTTTATTAAAATGATATAGAAATCAATGGTATAGTTTTGTTTGTTTTTTCACAAATTAACTTTAAATATCTAAGAAAGATTTTCCACGAATGTATACAATTTTACATTATCTTAATTTTCACTATGTTCTAGTCATGTTGCTAAAAATTAATTATATCATAAAACAGTGCATAAAATTTGCAATAAAATGATATACAATACAAAAAAATGTGAATTTTGAATGAGAGAATTTGAAAATGACTAATGAAAAAATGTGCTATCCCTTTAATCAACCAAACCTTATTGGTTGATACCGATTAATTGGTTCTGATTATTTAATTATATTGCATTATACATTCCTAACTTAGAAGTTCCATTCGGTGTAGTGTGCACATATTTGCTCATGGACATGCATGATGCAATCATTACTTCACTGCCGCATTTTAATAATATCTTTTCATTGGAATCATGGAATTTGCAACACTACATTGTGTCTTATATATCAACCATTGTAATTATTTGTAAATTTTTCTGAATAAATTTTAGGAAGCTTTGAAGTTTACCTTTGGAGTTTTCCTAAAATATTCATGGAAGTGACGAAACCACTCCTAAATATAATGTACTGAAATACTATTAGAGAAGTGTGTGTTGTACCAACTCAATGGCATATGGTGGTTGACATTAAAAATAAGAAGAGCAAAGATAAACATTGCCAAACTTGCTATAATGCAATATTTTCAGATTCAGATTTATCTAACCAATTAATGAAATTACATATTTAAAATAATTCATCACTAAAAATGAATTTCAGGTAAGAGTGCACAAAATTGACCCCCCTCTTAAAGTATATAGTACTACTATTTTTTATTCATATTTTTTTGTGAATTTTGATACTTCTTTTTTAATCTTTATAATTCCATTGAATAAAATAGAATTAATAACACATTGTTGTTGTAGTTGAATTTACCCTAATTAAAATACTCCCCAGGTGTTTATGCCTTTGGGATAGCACAGCACATTAAAAACAGTTATTGATATGATATTTTGGGCTGATAACCTATCACTCAATGTTTAATGACGGAGTTCCAAAAGAATTTTCATTGTTGAAAAAGAAATTATCTAAGCTTCAGGGCCATATTTCAAAGGCAAATTGATTGAGGATATCTCTATTTCATTTTTTAGCATTTTATATGACAAGACAACAAATGCTGGAAACTTAAAGAATTACAAATTGTATAAGATATTTTTCCGAAACTAAGGGGCACATAGTCACAAGCCATTTTAAAACATTTTTTTTAGGGCATGCTCTTGCAGAAACTGTTGTAGAAAAAATTAATAACACACTTAACAGTGCAAATTTAAAATATTCTAAACATCTTATGTTAGGATCTGATGGTCCAAATATTAAGGTCAATTTTTAGAAATATGAATGAAATCATAAAGCAAACACACAGCAAGAGCTGTGTGGTCAGGGTGATGGCAAGATTTTAAACAAATTCAAAATGAATTACAACTGTCCAATCAGAAGATCTTTAAACATGTGTCCAGTAGATGTCTATCTTTGGAAGCAGCAGCTATCAGATTTTTAGAGCAGTTTCCCTACAAAAATATTTTTTAACGTATATTCCAGAAAAAAAAGAAACTAAGAACTTGAGCAATTTTTATTCTAAAGAAATCGCAAAATGTTTAAAAAAGCCAACAATTAGTGAAAGGAGTAGTTTATGTGAGGGAACTCATGGACTACTCCATAGAGAACTCCACCCTGGATGATACCACTTTTCACTGTGTCCAATGCCTGTGCATGACTGTGTCAGCATGATACTTCATGTCAAACTAGAACCCTGCCAGTGTACATTAATTGACAAAGTTGCAAGAGGTGGGTCAGCCTTTTTTTTCAATCTCCTCCATTAGAAATCAGCAAGGATCTGGGCTCTTTCCCCCACCCCCAATTCCCCTTCCTCATCAACGGAGCCACCCTCGGGCAGCTCCAACAAAAAAAATGGGCCCCATCCCCTTGTGCTTGCGCAGGGGACCCTCCATACTTCTTTAACTGGAGAGGAGGCTTACTCCTCTCCTACGCCTACAGGTGTAGGGGACTCCCCTTCACCCCCTTCTCTGGAGGTGCTTTTGGGCACCTCCTTATTTCCAGCGGCAGTCCCTCCTTTTCTTTCTAAGGGGACTGCCAAGAAAGCCAGCAGGCAGCCCATTGCCGACCGCCCCTCGTGTAAGTGGCTTGGTAGAGCAAACCCCCTTAGGGGGGAGAGGGAAGCCAGGCCCCTTCAGTTGCTTCTCTCAAAAGACCTGCTGGCAAGAATTTTAAACCTCCCCGGGGTCAAGGCCTGTGCCTCCCCACACAAGACTGGTGACACTGCCAAGGGGACCTGCGATGTCCTGGGAGGGGATGGCCAACTGGAGGCCCCTCCTGTGATAGACATGGTCCTTGAGGAAACCCAGCCTCAGAGGGTAGGGCCTTCCATGGGGGGGAATCCGGGCTCAGCGCCAAACACCGAACCCAAATCCGCCCCTATGCAAGGTCCTCCTCAAACGGTTAGTGTTTCTGAGGCAGTACAAGGAGGGGAGGGATCTCCTCCGACCGGTGCCCTGGCGACCACCAGGACCTTCTCCATTTCGGAGAAGGACCTGGATGAGGCTGGTCCATCTGGCCTAGGGGCTTCTGCTGGCGGAGGTGAGAAGCGGGTTCATTCCCCGCCCTCCTCTCCAAAAAAGAAAATGACTAAGACATAAAAGACAAAGAAGACTCGGGGCTCCTCTCCATCTGCGGGGGCTATTGGGATGGATGGGTCTGCTGCCACTCTGGCAAGCGACCAAGCCAAGATCAGCACATCCGGCCACTCTGCCCCCCCGGTTGCGGAGCCCCTGACTAAGACCAAAATCACACGGGGCGGAGCCTCGATGACATCTGGGCCTCTCATTCAGAGGTTACCTGGCATTTTTGAGCTTCAAGCGGTTCCTCGTCATTCGCTCCACTGATGGCAGCATGTTGGCTAAGGGCAACATGATCCATCAGAGGAGAAGATTAGCTAGTGTAATTGGTAGAGAGCCGAAGGTGACCCGTTTCTCGGACAGGAGCCTTCTGGCAAATCCCGCCTAGGCGGCCAAGATAAGTGCTCTTCGGACACTTCCTGGCACCCCAGGGAGTGTGATGCTGCACTTTACCATGAACTTTGTGAAAGGAGTAGTTTATGCGAGGGAACTCATTGACTACTCCATAGAGGTCATCACCTTAGAGCTGGCCGACCATGGGGCGGTCAAGGTCGAACGTGTGATGAGAAAACAGGGAGGGGCCTCGAGACCCACTCCTACACTCTTCGTCACGTTCGACTGTGACAAGCTCCCTGAGTCAGTGCGTGCCGGTTGGTACCGCTACCGCATGAAGGAATTTGTGCCACTGCCGCGGTGGTGCTATTACTGTCACCGCTTCGGCCATACAAATCATTCTCGTAGACATGCAAAGTCGGGGTCCCCCCTAGTTTGTCTAAATTGCTCCAAGGCTGCACACGGTAAGTCCAAATCGTGTGTGGCCAAGTGTGTCAATTGTGGAGAGCCTCACCCCACTTCTTCGAAGCAATGTGGTGCATATCTCGAGAAAGAAATCCTGGCCGTTCAGGCCTAGGATTGACTCATTCCGCGAGGATAAGGACTTGGTCCTGGCGCGCCCAGCTCTGCCTGGGACGTCATATGCCTTAATAGTTAGAAAGACACCCTCTGCTCCTGGCCCATCCAGGCAAACCAGCACGTTGTTTCCGCGCCCATTCGGAGCCTTTCTGCGGGCTCTAATCAACCTGGGCGCTCCCCTGGTAAACCAGGGCTCCCCCCTCTTCCCCCAGCGTGACCGTTTCCCGTAAGGTGAAACGGCCACTTTCCTCCAGCGAGTCGTTAGACTCACAGGAGGCAACACCCCTGAAGATGGTCGCTAGGCCATCTTCCGGGGTTCCTAAAGCTGTCCCCCACGCCTAGTGGTGGAGCGAGTGGCTCGGAGACGGTGGTTCCTCGAAAAGAGGGCCCCCCACCCCTGAAGCCGCAACGCCCGCCTAAGGTTTTGAGGCGGAGGGAGGAAAAGACTCACATGGCGAGCCCAACCTCCCCCAATAAGTCTTCAAGGGCGACAGCGCTTTGTCCGGCCAACAGCGCCCGGGGGTCTGCCCCCGGGAAGCGTACGGCCATTCCCGTGATGGTCTTCTGTTCGTGGAGGGCCCCCGCGTCTCCTCCGAGCTAGGCCTAAAGGGCATATTCCTTCAATGGAATTGCCATGGACTCTGGGCAAACTGGGAGGAGCTGCGGAGGCTCGTCTCGTCCCGTTTCCCGTTAGCTATCTTTTTGCAGGAGACCATGCTAGGTGCGTGCCCCCTGCCCCCCCTTCCGGGATATAAGGGTCTTGCAACCCCACCACCGTGGGATGGCGTGGGCTGGGGGATGCGCGGTCTACACCCGGCATGATGTCTCCGTTCTTCCTTTTTCTTTAGATACCTCCTTTCAGGCAGTGGCTGTGCAGCTGCACCTGGATAGGAGGTATACTATCATTTCTGCGTACATTCCACCATCAGCTGACTTCGACGCGGGGGACTTCCGCCGCGTTGTGGCACGGTTGCTGAGGCCCTATCTCTTGCTTGGAGATCTGAACGGCAGGCATCCTCTCTGGGGAAATTACTCAATAAATCCCAGGAGACAAGTCCTCGCCGATCTGATCGAAGAGCTTGATCTATCTCTGTGCTCTTCGGATGCAGAGCCTGATTTTGATTGGGGGGTGGTCGATAACTTCCATGGTAGTGATCACTTTCCCATTTAAATATCCTTTTCAGGGCAACTGCCGGCTGAGAGCCCACCTCGGTGGTGCTTGGCGCAGGCGCGGTGGCCTGCATTTCAGGAAATCACTGAATTCTCTATCTCAGTCGAGGAGTTTAGGTTGGTAGATGAGGCCATTGAGTTCTTCTCCGGAAACCTCATCGCCGTGGGCCTGACTACTATTCCTAGGACGTCTAGCCGTTTTGCACGCCGACCACTCCCATGGTGGTCGGCCGAGTGTGAGACGGCCCTCAAACAGGAGCGTTATGCCTACATGCGCAATAAGCGCCGCCCGAACGATTTCACTGTCGCTGAATTTCGTCGGGCTAGGGCTAGGTTCCGGTATATTTTGAAGCACGCCCGCCGCTCTTCTTGGCGGGCATGTGTGTCTTCACTTAACAGGAATACCCCTTTAGCAGAGGTGTGGAAGCGAGTCAAAAGGATTTGGGGCAAGTTCTCGCAGGACTCCCTTGCCGTTCTCCAGGAGAATGGGACCGCAATCTCGGACCCCGTGTCCGTGGCCGAATCCTTAGCGACCGCTTTTTCTGCCAGCATTCAATGCACGTCGTGATGTCGCGGAAGGCCGCCGGCTGGACTTTACCTCCAGAGGCGGAGAAGCCTTCAACGACAGGTTTACTGTGTGTTTGTTGCGCTCCACTCTCACTTCGTGCATGGACACCGCCCATGGTCCGGACGATGTCCAGTACGCCATGCTTCGACACCTGGTTGAGTGACGCATGGCCTTTCTATTAGATTTGTTCAATAGGATCTGTGTGGAAGGTCTTCTCCCAGACTCCTTGCGAATCGCTACTGTGCTCGACTTTCGCAAACCGGGGAGAGATCACTCTACTCCGACCGGTTTCCGCCCAATCTCTCTAACCTCTTGCGTGTGCAAGTTGATGGAGAAATTGGTAAATGTTAGATTAGCCTTTTTCCTGGACAGCGGAGGCCATCTGTCTTCTGCACAGTGCGGCTTCCACAAGTTCCATTCCACGTCGGATGCTCTGCTCCGACTGGAAAATGCCGTCTGAGAGGCTTTCCTTTGTAGATAGCACTACGCCACGGTGTTTTTCAATTTGGAGAAGACCTATGATACCACATGGCGATGCCGTATCACAGAGACTCTCCGCACGATGTAGGCGAGGCGACGCCTCGCAATCTGTATTTCTGAATTTTTGCGAGATCGATTCTGCGTATGGGGGGAAATCCCTCCAGCCCGATGGAGCAGTAAGAGGGTGTCCCGCATGGAAGTGTCTTCAGTTTCACAATCTTTGCCTTGATAATCCAAGGTATCACCTAGGTACTGCCGGAAGATGTTCTCGCTACGCTCTACGTGGACGACCTTTCGATCTCTTTTGTCGCGGCCCAGATGCCAACTCTGGAGCGTCGACTCCAACAGTCATTGAACTTCGTCTCTCGCTATGCCGAAGCGCACAGATTTCGGTTTTCTTTGGTCAAGACTAAGGTGGTGCACTTCTGCCCCCATCCACGGCTTCACCCCGACCCAGATTTGTTTCTTAATGGGGAGCGCCTGGATGTGGTGGAATCGCACCGTGTCCTTGGTCTTGCATTCGACTGACGCCTCACCTGGGAGGCTCATATTCGCAGCCTTAGCGTCTCTTGTACCCGCGCCATGGACATTCTCCGTTCCGTGATGTTCAGCGCTTGGGGCGCTGATAGGGCTACTGCCCTACTTTTTTATCGATCCTTTGTTCGCCAACAGCTCTCACTGCATCTGCAGCTGATCTCGATGGTGCCAATGCCGCCGAGAAACGCCAGTCATACCCTAAGCCCTTTGTGTTTAGGGCCAGGAAACTCCTTTGAGAGCTAGATATAGCTCTCGGGCCGGTGGCGCCCCTGGTTCTGCCACCCTGGAGGGTACCACATTTGGCTATTTGTCGCTACGCCTCTGCTCCCAAAGCTTGTACGGCGCTGGGAGTATTGCGTTCGACCTTTTTGGAGCACACCTCGTGTCACGCTGGAACTGTGCCGGTGTATACGGATGGCTCCAAGTCCCAAGAGGGGGTCGGCTTCCACGCTGTATCCCCTATGTTTGAAGTCAGCTGGGATCTGCCAAGCGCTGCGTCTGTCATCATGGCCGAGCTGGGGGCAATACACCACTCGGTACGGGAGATTACGCGACGTGCCTGGTTCGGAGACCGATTGTGATCTATAGCGACTCACAAAGAGCCCTGAGTGCTCTCGGGGCATTGGAATCTCCGCATCCTCTGGTTCGCGATATCCGTGACGCCACGGTTTTGGCGAGCCGGGCAGATGTCGAGATTATCTTCTGCTGGTTTCCTGGACATGTAGGAATTGCAGGGAATGAGCGCGCCGATGAGGGCGCCAAAGAGTCCGCGAGGACTCTGCGACCGGACTAGCGTTTCACTCTTCCTCACACCGACTACATGGCAGGAATACGGGCAGCTCTTCGGACTGCTTGGCAAAGAAGATGGGAGATGGTCGAAGGGAATTAAAAGTTGCGTGCCATTGCGCCGCGACTGTTCCCATGATCCTATCCCCCAATGCCGCGACGGCTTCAGGTCGCTTTCTGTCGTCTCCGAATCGGACACACTCGTGTGACGCATCGCTATTTGATGGAGCGCTCGCCTGCGCCCTATTGCGATAACTGCGTCGTCCCTGAGACTGTTCGGCACTTTCTTGTCGAATGTCCCAGTCTGGGCGATCTTCGCGCACGTTACCTCTCCTGGTACCGGGATGGGCAGGGTCACTACCACCCATCCTTTGTTCTCGGGACGAGTGCGTGCACATTGACTGGTGGACTTGTTGACTATTTGGGGGAGGCCGGCCTTCCCCCTTTCATTTAACTAGGTTTAGTTGTTGTTTTTGTTATTTTGTTATTGTTATTGTTATTTCTTTTTATTGTTGTTTCCTGTTCAAATTTTTAAAAGTAGCCTAGAAATAGGCTGTTTGTTTACTGCGACTTATGCCTAAGTGGGCAGTCGCCAGATAGCCCCTTAAAAAAAAAAAATCAGTTCACAATAAAATTTGTTATGCTTTTACATTATATCTCTTACGTTATGAGTGTGTGGGTTGTTATCTTTTACGTTATGAGATTTTGGGTTGTCATCTCTTACGTTATGAGTGTGTTGGTTGTCATCTCTTACGTTATGAGAGCGTGGGTTGTCATCTCTTACGTTATGAGTGTGTGAGTTGTCATCTCTTACCTCATGAGATCATGGTTTGTCATTTCTTACATTATGATAGTGTGGGTTGTCATCTCTTATGTTATGAGAGTGTGGGTTGTCATCTCTTACGTTATGAGATCATGAGTTGTCCTGATGACAGAGCACTCTTCATTTATTGATTAATTTTTACCTTTTACTGCATATTAATGCTCCATCTTTGAAGTGGGTACACTCATGGGATGGAGCACCATTTGATGGAGTAGTCCCTAGGAAACAATGAGTGTATTTTATCCCAGATGTTGTGCACTTTCTAGTTGCATGTCCCAGTCTGGGGGAACATTGTACATTCTGTCCCCATCCTGTCACTGCGGGGTCAGTACTGCTTGTCCCTTGTGCTTGGGATGGGTTTGTATAATAACAAACCTGCCTTTGATTATTTCTCTCCACTAAATAATATGAAAAAAATGTACATTACTTAATGAGATCACTTAATCTATTCCATGGTATGATTTTGTTTTCTTATCTTTTCAATCTATGTTTATTCTTTTCAGTTACAGAAATATTGTTATCATTGATCTCGATAAACCGCAAGAATTCTTGAAGAGAACTCCACAAATCCAAAAGTGTAGTGTGTCTGCTGCTGAATGGAATCCAAGTTCTCATCTCAGGACTGTTTTTGCTCTTGCTGTGCGTCACTCATTTTGTTCATTGTCTTTTAGTTCTCTTATTCTGAATGTTGCACTGCTCTTAATTTAATTAGATGAAACTAGAGTAATCCTATGAGGGTAACCTGCAGAGGGATCTGCCTTATAAAGAAGTTTTGAGAGAGAGTTGTGTGCCCTTTTAATCCTGAGTACCCCAAATATTCTTTGGTTTAGGCCACTAAGACTATGTACTTCCCACTATTTTCACTGCTTAACTTCACCAATTTCTTTGTACACCTCTTCAAAAACTATTGTGCTATGATGTTCACATTGGTTTTCCCTTCCTAAACCCTTGCCTTTTATTTTGAATGCATTGTTTGAAGGAAAGTCTACACTTTAAGAGCATAAGGACTAATTTTTTTAAATAAGCAAAAAAAACAACTGGTCACTTGTCTTTCCTATTGTTATAGAAAAGACAACCTGCTTCATCCCCACCCATACCTTCCTCGCATCCCTTTTCCTCTCCTCTTCACAATCTATCCTTTTACGCCGCGTTCAAGGTGGAGCCGCCATGCCGATCTACTGCCAGGCCACCAGGCGGGAGGGGTGGTCCCAAATGGCGGTGCCTGGCTCTGCCAGGCCTGTAAGCACCTCTTGCAGTGCGGGCAACTGCAATAGGTGATGAGCTATTGCGTCCCGTGGCACAAATAGGGTCACCATGCCCATGGATGAAAATAAAATAACCCCCAAATCTCTCCCCATTCCCCCTTGTACATCGATGGAGCCGCCCTCGGGCATCTCCAGCAAAAAAATGGAGGTCTCTCCCCCCTGTGCTTGCGCAGGGGACCCTCCATATTTCTCTAACCCGAGAAGAGGCTTACTCCTCTCCTTCGCCTACGGGTGCAGGGGACTCCCCCTCACCCCCTTCTCTGGAGGTGCTTTCGGGCACCTCCCTTTTTCCAGCAGCAGTCCCCTCTTTTCTTTCCAAGGGGACTGCCAAGAAATCCAGCAGGCGGCCCTTAGCCAGCCGCTCCTCATCGAAGCGGCTCGGTAGGGCAAACCAACTAAGGGGGGAGAGGGAAGCCAAGCCCCTTAGGTTGCTTTCCTCAAAAGACCTGCCGGCAAGGATATTAAACCTTGCTGGGATTAAGGCCTGTGCCTCCCCACAAAAGACTCTTGACACTGACAAGGGGACCTGCGATGTCCTGGGAGGGGATGGCCAACTGAAGGCCCCTCCTGTGATAGACATGGTCCTTGAGGAGACCCAGCCTCAGATGGTAGGGCCTTCCATGAGGGTGAATTCGGGCTCGGCGCCAAGCTCCGAGGCACTACAAGGAGGGGAGGGATCTCCTCCGACAGGTGCCCCTACGACTACCAGGACCTTCTCCATTTCGGAGAGGGACCTGGCTGAGGCCAGCCCATCTGGCATGGGGGCTTCTGCCGGCTGAGGCGAGAAGCGGGTTCATTCCCGCCCTCCTCTCCAAAAAATAAAAAGACATTGAAGACTTGGGGCTCCTCTCCATCCACGGGGGCTGCGGGTACGGATGCGTCTGCTGCCACTTTAGGAGGCATCCAAGCCAAGATCGGCACATCCGAGCCCGCTGGCTTCAAGCGCTTCCTCGTTATTCGCTCCACTGATTGCACCATGTTGTACAAGGGCAACATGATCCATCAGAGGAGAGGATTAGCTAGTGCAATTGGTAGAAAGCCGAAGGTGACCCGTTTCTCGGACGGGAGCCTTCTGGCGAATGCGGTGAATCCCGCCTAGGCGGCCAAGATAAGTGCTCTTCGGACACTTCATGGCACCCCGGTGGGTGTGACGCCGCACTCTACCTTGAACTTTGTGAAAGGAGTAGTTTATGCGAGGGAACTCGTTGACTACTCCATTGAGGACATCACGCTAGAGCTGGCCGACCATGGGGCAGTCAAGGTCGAACGTGTGATGAGAAAACAGGGAGGGGCCTCAAGACCCACTCCTACACTCTTCGTCACGTTCGACTGTGACAAGCTCCCTGAGTCAGTGCGTGCCGGTTGGTACCGCTACCGCATGAAGGAATTCGTGCCACTGCCGCGGTGGTGCTATTACTGTCACCGCTTCAGCCATAAGAATTGCTCATGTAGACGTGCAAAGTCAAGGTCACCCGAAGTATGTGTAAATTGCTCCAAGGCTGCACACGATAAGTCCAAATCGTGTGTGGCCAAGTGTGTCAATTGTGGAGAGCCGCACCCCGCTTCTTCGAAGCAATGTGGTGCATATCTCCTCGAGAAAGAAATCCTGGCTGTTCAGGCCCAAGATCGACTCTCATTCCGCGAGGGTAAGGACTTGGTCCTGGCGTGCCCGTCTCTGCCTGGGAAAGGCACCCTCTGCTCCTGGCCCATCCAGGCCAACGAGCACGGTTGTTTCCGCGCCCATTCGGAGCCCTTCTGCGGGCTCTACCCAACCTGGGTGCTCCCCTGGTAAAGCTGGTGGCAAAAAGGGTTCATACCCAGCCCCGGCTAAAACTAGGGCTCCCCCCTCTTCCCCCAGCGTGACTGTTTCCCGTAAGGCGAAACCGCGCCCCCGCCTCCAACGAGTCGTTAGACTCAGAGGAGGCAACACCCCTGAAGATGGTCGCTAGGCCATCTTCGGGGGTTCCTAAAGCTGTCCCCCGAGGGGGAGCGAGTGGATCGGAGATGGTGGTTCCTCGAAAAGAGGCCCCCCCCCCCCGCCTCCGAAGCCGCAACGCCCGCCTAAGGTTTCGAGGCGGAGGGACGAAAAGACTCGCATGGCGAGCCCAACTTCCCCCAATAAGTCCTCGAAGACGACAGCGCCTTCAGCGCTTTGTCCGGCCAACAGCCCCCGGGAAGCGTACGGCCATTCCCGTGAGGGTCTTCAGTTCGAGGAGGGCCCCCACGTCTCCTCCGAGCTAGGCTTGGAGGGCATATTCCTTCAATGGAATTGCCGTGGACTCCGGGCCAACTGGGCGGAGCTGCGGAGGCTCGTCTCGTCTCGTTCCATGTTAGCTATCTTTATGCAGGAGACCATGCTAGGCGCGTGCCCCCTGCCCGTCCTTCCGGGGTATAAGGGTTTTGCGACCCCACCACCACGAGATGGGGGCCGGGCTGGGGGATGCGCGGTTTACACCCGGCATGATGTCTCCGTTCTTCCTTTCTCTTTAGATACCTCCTTTCAGGCAGTGGCTGTGCAGCTGCACCTGGATAGGAGGTATACTATCATTTCTGCGTACATTCCACCGTCAGCTGACTTCGACGTGGGGGACTTCCGCCGCGTCGTGGCACGGTTGCCGAGGCCCTATCTCTTGCTTGGAGATCTGAATGGCAGGCATCCTCTCTGGGGAGATTACTCCATAAATCCCAGGGGACAAGTCCTTGCCGATCTGATCAAAGGGCTTGAGATGGGTGTCCTAAACGTGGATGAGTTTACGCATCACTGTCCGAGAACCGCTTCATTTTCTTGCCTTGACCTATCTGTGTGCTCTTCGGATGCATAGCCTGATTTTGATTGGTGGGTGGTCGATGACCTCTATGGTAGTGATCACTTTCCCATTCAAATATCATTTTCAGGGCAACTGCCGCCTGTTAGCCCACCTCGGTGGTGCTTGGCGCGGGCGCAGTGGCCTACATTTCAGGAAATGACTGAATTCTCTATCTCACTCGAGGAGTTTAGGTCGGTAGATGAGGCCGTTGAGTTCTTCTCCGGCAACCTCATCGCCGTGGGCCTGACTACTATTCCTAGGACGTCTGGCCGTTTTGCACGCCGACCACTCCCATGATGGTCGGCCGAGTGTGAGACGGCCCTCAAACAGAAGCGTTATGCCTACATGCGCTATAAGCGCCGCCCGAACGATTTCACTGTCGCTGAATTTCGTCGGGCTAGGGCTAGGTTCCGGAATATTTCGAAGCACGCCCGCCGCTCTTCTTGGCGGGCATACGTGTCTTCACTTAACGGGAATACCCCTTTAGCTGAGGTGTGGAAGCGAGTCAAAAGGATTCCAGGACCCCCCTCCCGTTCTCCAGGAGAATGGGACCGCAATCACGGACCCCGCGTCCGTGGCGGAATCCTTAGCGACCGCTTTTTCCGCATTCTCTAGCCGTGATACTGCTCCCCCAGCATTCAATGCACGTCGTGATTTCGCGGAAGGCCGCCGACTGGACTTTACCTCCAGAGGCGGAGAACCCTTCAACGACAAGTTTACTGTGAGTGAGTTGCGTTCCGTTCTCGCTTCGTGCGCGGACACCGCCCATGGTCCGGACGATGTCCCGTACGCCATGCTTCGACACCTGGGTGAGAGAGGCATGGCCTTTCTGTTAGATTTGTTCAACAGGATCTGGGTGGAAGGTCTTCTCCCAGACTCCTGGCAAATGGCTACTGTGATCGCATTTCGCAAACCGGGGAGAGATCACTCTACTCCGACCGGTTTCCGCCCAATCTCTCTAACCTCTTGCGTGTGCAAGTTGATGGAGAAATTGGTAAATGTTAGATTAGCCTTTTTCTGTCTTTCGCACATGCGGCTTCCGCAAGTTCCACTCCACGTTGGATGCTCTGCTCCGACTGGAAAATGCCGTCTGCGAGGCTTTCCTTCGTAGACAGCACTACGCCACGGTGTTTTTCGATCTGGAGAAGGCCTATGATACCGCATGGCGATACAGTATCATGGAGACTCCACACGATGGGGGCGAGGGGACGCCTCCCATTGTTTATATCTGAATTTTTGCGAGATCGTCGATTCCGCGTACAGGTGGGGGGAGCCCTCTCCGGCCTAAAGGAGCAGGAAGAGGGTGTCCCGCATCGAATTGTCCTCAGTGTCACACTCTTTGCCCTGAGCATCAACGGCATCACCTCGGTCCTGCCGGAAGATGTTCTCGCTACGCTCTACGTGGACTACCTTTCGATCTCTTTTGGCGCGGCCCAGATGCCAACTCTGGAGCGTCGACTCCAACAGGCATTGAACCGCGTCTCTCGCTATGCCGAAGCGCACATGTTTCGGTTTTCTTTGGCCAAGACTAAGGTGGTGCACTTCGGGCGCCATCCACGGCTTCACCCCGACCCAAATTTGTTTCTTAATGGGGTGCGCTTGGATGTGGTGGAATCGCACCGTTTCCTTGGTCTTGTATTCGACCGACGCCTCACCTGGGAGGCTCATATTCGCAGCCTTAGAGTCTCTTTTACCCGCGCCATGGACATTCTCCGTTCAGTGACGTTCAGCGCTTGGGGCGCTTATAGGGCTACTGCCCTACTTTTTTATCGATCCTTTGTTCGTTCGAAGCTCGACTACAGATGCGAGTTTTATGCATCCGCAGCCGAGCGTTTATTGCGGAAGGTGGATTCGATCCACCACACCGGCCTTCGCCTTGCGACCGGTGCCTTCCGCACTTCGCCCATTGAGAGCCTTTTGGTCGATGCTGGGGAGATGCCACTAGCTCTGCGCCGCGTGCAGTGCATCACTCGCCTGTACGTGCGAGCCCGGCGCCTCCCTCAGTCGCCAACTGCTCTCACTGCATCCGCAGCTGATCTCGATGGTGCCTATGCCGCCGAGAGACGCCAGTCATACCCTAAGCCCTTTGGGTTTAGGGCCAGGAAACTCCTTCGAGAGGTAGATATAGCTCTCGGGCCGGTGGCGCCCCTGGTTATGCCCAGGACACCACCCTTAAGGGTACCACATTTGGCTATTTGTCGCCACGCCTCTGCTCCCAAAGTTTGTACTACGCCGGGAGTATTTGTTCGACCTTTTTGGAGCACACATCGTGTCAAGCTGGAACCGTGCCAGTGTATACGGATGGTTCCAAGTCCCAAGAGGGGGTGTGCTTCCACACCGTATCTCCTCTGTTTGAAGTCAGCCGTGCTCTACCAGGCGCTGCGTCTGTCTTCACGGCCGAGCTGGTGGCAATACACCACTCGGTACGGGAGTTTACGTGACGTGCCCGGTTCGGAGACCGGATTGTGATCTATAGCGACTCACAAAGCGCCCTGAGTGCTCTCGGGGCATTGGAATCTCCGCATCCCCTGGTTCGCGATATCCGTGACGCCACGGTTTTGGCGAGCGTTCAGGGCAGCCATCTAAAATTCCAAACTGTGTGGCTAAATATATAGTCCGTAAAGTAAAGAAGAATCCTCGAGTGACTTGATCTGAACTTCAGAAAGATTTGGAAGCAGCTGGGACAAATGTATGCAAAAATGCAATTAGAGCAGTTCTTAGGAACGAGGGATTCCATTCTCGCACACCAAGAAAGACACCTTTGTTGAAACCAATTCATGTCAGAAATCGTCTGAAGTTTTGGGGAGGCTGTACTATGGTCTGATGAGACAAAGATTGAGTTATTTGGGCAGACTAAGTCACATTTGGAGGCAGAAAAACTCAGAGCATGATCTTTAAAATACAATCCCAACAGTGAAGTTTGGAGGAGGCAGCATAATGGTATGAGGCTGCTTCTCCTCTTCAGGTCCTGGAAGACTCCATATTATTAAAGGGAAAATGAATGCTCAGATGTATCGTAGGATTCTGGATGATAATCTCTTACAGTCTGCAGATGACTTGAAGTTGCCAAGAGGATGGACATTCCAGCAGGACAACGATCCAAAACATACAGCCAATGGCACTGCAGCGTGGTTTCAGCAGAAGAAATTAAGGTTAGGGGATGGCCAAATCAGTCGCCAGACTTAAATCCCATCGAGAACCTGCAGTGAGAATTAAAACTAACGATTCAGAAAAGGGACCCAAGAAATTTAACAGATTTAAAAAGAGTATGCCTAGAAGAATGAGCCAAGATACCTACAAATATTTGTAAGAACCTCAAGTAAATATCCCAAACGGTTTGAAGCTGTACTAGCGATGAAGGGTCATATCACCAAATACTAACTGGTTTTCATAGATGTATCAGATACTTTTTGAAACATTTGTTTGATATTTTTGCCGTAGTCATGTAATGTTTTATTATTTTTGCAATATGATACCAATTTGTATTCAACGTACAAAATACATAAGATGTTCAATTTTTGATTACTTTGCTATTGTGTAAATATGGTAAATAAACTTTTGACCATGTATTGGATATTTATTGCACCCACTGTATATATATATATATATATATATATATATATATATATATATATATATATATATATATATATATAATATATATATATATAATATATATATATATATATATATATATATATATATATATATATATATATATATATATATATATATATATATATATATATATACGAGGGGGAGTCAAAAAGTTCTCAGATAAATGGCATAAAATTTTTATTTGTAATAATACTGTAATCATTTTTCTACATAAGCTCCATTAACATCTATACACTTTCTTAATCTATGAATCCAACGGTAAAGACCATCTTTGTAGAATTCACGGGGTTGTCTCTGGCACCAAGTAATGACCTGCTTTTTTGCTTCATCTAATGATTGAAACCGGGTTCCTTTTAGGTGTCCCTTTAAATTTGGTTAGGTTAGGTTAGGTTAGGTTAGGTTAGCTTAGGTTAGGTTAGGTTAGCTTAGGTTAGGTTAGGTTAGGTTAGGTTAGGTTACCTAACCTAACCAAATTTAAAGGGACACCTAAAAGGAACCCGGTTTCAATCATTAGATGAAGCAAAAAAGCAGGTCATTACTTGGTGCCAGAGACAACCCCGTGAATTCTACAAAGATGGTCTTTACCGTTGGATTCATAGATTAAGAAAGTGTATAGATGTTAATGGAGCTTATGTAGAAAAATGATTACAGTATTATTACAAATAAAAATTTTATGCCATTTGTCTGAGAACTTTTTGACTCACCTACGTATATATATATATATATATATATATATATATATATATATATATATATATATATATATATATATATATATATATATATATATATATATATATATAATGTACTTCACTCTTCTTATTAAGAAGCCAGAGGAATTCAGTTCCCTAAAACCATTTTTAAATAAAGCAAAATTCAGGAGTAAGTCATACGAGTTGACCACTCCTTGTAACAACTCATCTTCTCATTTCTCATGGTCATGTACTGTTCCCTCCTGCTGAATAAAACCCCCCATCCCTCTTTTTAACTGACATAACTAACCACTTCTGGTTCTTTAAGCTCACTAAGAGATTCCCTCCAACTTAGGTCCCCCTCTGTTCTTAAAAATCATATCAACAAATCCTGTCTGACCTTATTTTACCCTCAAGTATTGATTGGTTCAGATCTAAAGAAAAATGCCCATGTACCACCCTATTATGTTTTAATTGGGTTTTTCACTTCAAAGGCTCTCCTTGCATTTGTTAAGTAAAGTAAGATTGGGAAAAGATACCCTTTGTAATAAAAATGTTAAATTTATTTTTGGCTCCACGTAATCTTTTAAAAGTTGTAAAATTTGTCAAAGAAGTTCAGCTAAAATGAAAAAAATAAAAACCCCATTCCTGTTTGGTTCCTATCCTTTGGTTGGAACCTTCTCAGTAATGTAGAGTTCTTACTGCTTGACTACCCTATGTGACCACAACTAAGTCATGCTTCAAGAAGGCACTCAGGTGAGGCTCCCGTTTATATCTCCAAAGAATCATTGCGCCAACTATTTCTGAACCCCCAGCACTTTAAAAATTAATTCAGAAATTATGAGTCCATCTGCACTGGAGCCCAAGAACCTTCCCATTTAACATCAGAAATCCAATTCCGAGTAGTGTATGGTCACTCTCTGTTTTCAAGAGGACAAGAGCATCACTAGAGCTGTTTGTGTTTGGAAAATGTCCCATCCTCACATATTCAGATAGCAAGAGTATGAAGCAACAAATCATATTTTAATTACACATAATCCTTCGAACTTCTCTCATTTTCAAAATAGTCATCCTTTTTCAACTCTTTGTTTTCACTATATATCACTCACTTTCTCATTCATATGCATTCTTTCATCCATCTTTCAAAGTTCAAAACAGTGCCATGGAGACATACCCAACCGACTATGCTTATTCAAATTATATACCCTGAAACATTACCAATCATAGATCCTATTAGTTTCATCTTCACTCATCATCATAATATTTTTAATTGAGTGTCGTCTTTTTCAGCCATTCCATTTTATAGAGGCATATATGGGGTAATTATTGCATGCTCTCACCTAACATTTATTTAAACAGTTCACCTACTTCCAGTTTGTCCTCTTACCCCAAGCTTCTGTTATTGGTGTTGATTATTATTGCACTTCCTATAATTTATATTTACCTTATACTCTGCTAGATTAATTTATTCATCTTGTATGGGTGAATGTGCAATTCTTTCCTTGCTTGCAATTATATCTTCTCTTGTCTTGTGAAGTTGCAGTGTTATTGATATTGTCCAAATATATTTACAGGCTGGAGAAAAGGCATGTTTATATAACTGGCATGAAGGAACTCTGTCAACGGAAGCTATCCTGCGTGCACACACCCGTACAATTACAGACTTGAGCTGGCATCGTTCTGAAGCTAATTTA
This sequence comes from Ceratothoa steindachneri, assembly GCA_963969495.1. Classification (NCBI taxonomy): domain Eukaryota; kingdom Metazoa; phylum Arthropoda; class Malacostraca; order Isopoda; family Cymothoidae; genus Ceratothoa; species Ceratothoa steindachneri. The sequence continues at coordinate 7,577,145 of OZ018331.1, read as the reverse complement.
TTAGCTACCTGTTCCATTGATACCTTTCTCCATGTTTGGGACAGAAGAGAAAAGCGCAAACCGATTTTATCATTTTCTGCAATTGGTAGTTTTTCTTTTTCTTTTTTGCCGTAATTAAGTTAAATGAATTTAGAGTACAAAATAATGAGAATCATATTTTCATTGATGACAAGTATTTGGCAAATATGGAGTGACAGGAAGTAAGAGACCTAAGTTGTTTATCTTTATGCTAAATTTTTTATACCCATACCTTCACAAAGTTATCGGCTGACATACTGATATGATATTATCAAACATTATGGAGTTGCTAGAGATAAACTAAAATTGGTGAAAGAAACTGTGTAGAGTTGATATTTTGTACAGTTATACCAAATTAACATGGAACAAAGTCAGTTTGTGTAAAAGATAAGTAGGCTGGTGAGGATAGAAGTTGAATAATTAGGAATCAACCTGGCACGTTGCAGACCCAAAAGATTTATCCTGCATGTGCTATATGCAATGCCAGTAATGGGGGGGGAGCTGCAGACCTTTCCAGTCATACTAGTCAATTTGTGAATCAAGTGTGTTTGTGGAATGTAAGAAATATATTTGATGTTGGAAAGAGGGATTGCATATGCTTGATCTATGTGAGATGAGATTGAAATGGAATAAAGAGTTTCTATGGGATGAAGTAAATGAAGAGCGATCGCAGTGGGGAAAGTTAAGAGGATGTAGTAGCGCTTTTCTGTGAGGAGTAACTTAATGCAATTGTAGGGTATTAATGTGTAAGTTCAAAAATTATGTGGGGGAACCCCTGTAAGGGGCACAGCAATTTGCTTTCCTGGCCACTGTTTTCTACCCTACTTCCTCACTTTCCCTACAACCTCTCCCACAGGAGGCAACACCCGTGAAGTTGGTCGCCAGGCCATCATCTGGGTGTTCCTAAAGCTGTCGTCCTAAAGGAAGACCGCAAGAAAGGAGCTTCGGCTCCTTCGCCTACACCTAGTGGTGGGCTGAGTGGCTCGGAAACGGTGATTCCTCGAAAAGAGGGCCCCCGAAGCCGCAAAGCCCACCTAAGGTTTCGAGGCGGAGGGAGGAAAAGACTCGCATGGTGAGCCTAACCCCTCCCAATAAGTCCTCGAAGGCGAGAGCGCCTTCAGCGCTTTGTCCGGCCAACAGCGCCCGGGGTTCTGCCTCCGGGAAGTCTACGGCCATTTCCGTGAGGGTTTTCTGTTCGAAGAGGGCCCCAGCGTCTCCTCCCAGCTAGGCTTGGAGGGCATATTCCTTCAATGGAATTGCCGTGGACTCCGGGCCAACTGGGAGGAACTGCGGAGGCTCGTCTCGTCCCGTTCCCCGTTAGCTATTTTCCTGCAGGAAACCATGATAGGCGCGTGCTCCCTGCCCGCCCTCCCGTGGTATAAGGGTCTTGCGACCCCACCACCGCGAGAAGGCCAGGCTGGGGGATGCACGGTTTACACCCGGTATGATGTCTCCATTCTTCGTTTCACTTTAGATACCTCCTTTCAGGCAGTGGCTGTGCAGTTTCACCTGGATAGGAGGTATACTATCATTTCTGCATACATTCCACCTTTAGCTGACTTCGACGCGGGGTACTTCCGCCGCGTCGTGGCACGGTTTCCGAAGCCCTTTCTCTTGCTTGGAGAACTGAATGGCAGGCATCCTCTCTGGGGAGATTACTCAATAAATCCCAGGTGACAAGTCCTAAATGTAAATGAGTTTGCGCACATTGCTCGAGAACCGCTTTATTTTCTTGCCTTGATCTATCTGTGTGCTCTTCGGATACACAGCCTGATTTTGATTGGGTGGTGGTCGATGACCTCCATGGTAGTGATCACTTTCCCATTCAAATATCATTTTCAGGGCAACTGCCGCCTGAGAGCCCACCTCGGTGGTGCTTGGCGCGGGCGCAGTGGCCTGCATTTCAGGAAATGACTGAATTCTCTATCTCAGTCGAGGAGTTTAGGTCGGTAGATGAGGCCGTTGAGTTCTTCTCCGGCAACCTCATCGCCGTGGGCCTGACTACTATTCCTAGGACGTCTGGCCGTTTTGCACGCCGAACACTCCCATGGCGGTTGGCCGAGTGTGAGACGGCCCTCAAACAGAAGCGTTATGCCTACATGCGCTATAAGCGCCGCCCGAACGATTTCACTGTCGCTGAATTTCGTCGGGCTAGGGCTAGGTTCCGGTATATTTCGAAGCACGCCCGCCGCTCCTCTTGGCGGGCATACGTGTCTTCACTTAACGGGAAGACCCCTCTAGCAGAGGTGTGGACGCAAGTCAAAAGGATTCGGGGCAAGTTCTCGCAGGACCCCCCTCCCGTTCTCCAGGAGAATGGGACTGCAATCTCGGACCCCGCGTCCGTGGCAGTATCCTTCGCGACCGCTTTCTCCGCATTCTCTAGCCGGGATGCTGCTCCACCAGCATTCAATGCACGTCGTGATGTCGCGGAATGCCGCCGGTTGGACTTTACCTCCAGAGACGGAAAACTTCAATGACAGGTTTAGTCAGAGTGAGTTGCGTTCCGCTCTTGCTTTGTGCGCGGACACCCCATGGTCTGGAGGATGTCCCGTACGCCATGCTTTAACAACTGGGTGAGCGAGGCATGGCCTTTCTGTTAGATTTGTTCAACAGGATCTGGGTGGAGGGTCTCCTCCCAGATTCCTGTCAAATCGCTACTTTGCTCGCCTTTTGCAAACTGGGGAGAGATCACTCTACTCCGACCGGTTTCCGCCCAATTTCTCTAACCTCTTGCGTGTGCAAGTTGATGGAGAAATTGGTAAATGTTAGATTAGCCTCTTTCCTGGACAGCGGAGGCCATCTGTCTTCTGCACAGTGCGGCTTCCGCAAGTTCCACTCAAAATCGGATGCTCTGCTACGACTTTAAAATGCCGTCTGCAAGGCCTTCCTTCGTAGACAGCACTACGCCACGGTGTTTTTCGATCTGGAAAAGGCCTATGATACTGCATGGCGATACGGTATCATGGAGACTCTCCACACGATGGGGGCGAGGGGACGCCCCCCAATGTTTATATCTGAATTTTTGCGAGATCGTCGATTCCACGTATGTGTTGGGGGAGCCCTCTCCGGCCCAAAGGAGCAGGAAAGTGTCCTCAGTGTCACACTTTTTGCCCTGAGCATCAACGGCATCACCTCAGTGCCCCGGAAGATGTTCTCGCTACGCTCTATGTGGACGACCTTCAATCCCATTTGGCGCCGCCCAGATGCCAACTCTGGAGCGTCGACTCCAACATGCATTGAACCGCGTCTCTCACTATGCCGAAGCGCACAGGCTTCGGTTTTCTTTGGCCAAGACTAAGGTGGTGCATTTCTGCCACCATCCACAGCTCCACCGCACCTAGATTTGTTTCCTAATGGGGTGCGCCCGGAAGTGGTGGAATCGCACCGTTTCTTTGGTCTTGTATTTGAACGACTCCTCACCTGGGAGGCTCATTTTCAGCCTTAGGGACTCTTGTACCCGTGCCATAGATATTCTCTGTTCCTTGAGGTTCAGCGCTTGGGGTGCTGATAGGGCTACTGCCTTACTTTTTTATCGATCCTTTGTTCGTTCGAAGCTCGACTACGGATGCGAGTTTTATGCATCCGCAGCCGGGTGTTTATTGCGGAAGGTGGATTCGATCCACCACACCGGCCTTCGCCCTGCGCCTGTGCCTTAAAGCACTTCTCCCATTGAGAGCCTGTTGGTCGATGGTGGGGAGATGCCATTCGCTCTACGCCGCGTGCAGTGCATCACTCGCCTGTACGCGCGAGCCCGGCGCCTCCCTCAGTCGCCAACAGCTCTCACTGCATCCGCAGCTGATCTCGACGGTGCCTATGCAGCCGAGAGACGCCAGTCATACCCTAATCCCTTTGGGTTTAGGGCCAGGAAACTCCTTCGAGAGTTCGGTATAGCTCTCGTGCCGGTGGCGCCCCTGATTCTGCCCAGGACACCACCCTTTAGGGTCCCATATTTGGCTATTTGTCGCCATGCCTCTGCTCCTGGCGCCGGGAGTATTGCGTTCAACCTTTTTGGTGCATACCTCGTGTCATGCTAGAACCGTGCCAGTGTATATGGATGGCTCCAAGTCCGAAGAGGGGGTCGGTTTCCACGCTGTATCCACTCTGTTTGAAGTCAGCGGCGCTCTGCCAGGCGCTGCGTCTGTCTTCACTACCGAACTGGTGGCAGCACACCACTCGGTACGGGAGATTACGTGACGTGCCCGGTTCGGAGACCGGATTGTGATCTATAGCGACTCACAAAGCGCCCTGAGTGCTCTCGGGGCATTGGAATCTCCGCATCCCCTGGTTCGCGATATCTGTGACGCCACGGTTTTGGCGGATGTCGAGATTATCTTCTGCTGGGTTCCTGGACATGTAGGAATTGCGGGGAATGAGGGCGCCAAAGAGTCTGCGAGGACTCTGCGCCTGGACCAGCGTTTCGCTCTTCCTCACACCAACTACATGGCAGGAATACGGGCAGCTCTTCGGACTGCTTGGCAAAGAAGATGGGAGACGGTCGAAGGGAACTTAAAGTTGCGTGCCATTGCGCCGCAACTGTTCCCATGGACCTATCCCCCAATACCGCGACTGCTTCAGGTCGCTTTCTGTCGTCTCCGAATAGGACACACTCGTTTGATGGAGCGCTCGCCTGCGCCGCATTGCGACGACTGCGTCGTCTCCCAGACTGTTCTGCACATTCTTGTCGAACGTCCCAGTCTGGGTGAACTTCGCGCACGTTACCTGTCCCGGTACCGGGATGGGCAGGGTCGCTACTGCCTGTCCCTTGTACTCTGGACGAGTGCGTTCACATTGACTGTGGACTTGTTTACTTTTTGGGGGAGGCTGGCCTTCTCCCTTTTATTTAACTAGGTTTTGTTGTTTTTGTTATTGTTATTATTATTTTTTCTTTCTAGGTCACACGCTCATACGCCGGGTGGCGGGGGACCTCCCCCTGACGCCGGAGCGTGCTTCCTGATTGTTATCTCTTTTTTATTGTTTCTGTTCAAATATTTTTTTTTAAAGTAGTCTAAAACTAGGCTGTTTGTTTGCGGTAACTTATGCCCAAGTGGGCAGTCGCCAGATAGCCCCTTTAAAAAAAACAAAAAAGAAATCCACCCCCTATCTCCGCTGACTGAAGTTAGTGGGTCTCTGCCAGTCACTGCGTCTGTCTTCACAGCTGAGCTGGTTGCAATACACCACTTAGCACGGGAGATAACAAGAAGTGCCCGGTTAGGAGACTGGATTGTGATTTATAGCTACTTTCAAAGCGCCCTGAATTCTCTCGGGGCATTGGAATCTCTGCACCTCCCGATTTGCGATATCAATAATCGCATGGTTTTCGCGAGCCTGGCGGATTTCGAGATTATCTTCTACCTGGTTCCTGTACATCTATGAATTCCCTGGAAATAGCATGCTGATGAGGGCACCAAAGATTCTGCGAGGACTGGTTGACCACACCAGCGTTTCATTCTTTCTCACTTTAACTGCCCTCCGGGCGTTTTGGCAAAGAAGATGGGAGATGGTTGAGGGGAACTTAAAGTTCTGTGCCATTGCACAGCACTTTTCTCATGGACCTACCTCCAATGCTGCAATGCTGCGGGGCTCCCTGCCATTTGATGGAGCATTTGCCTTTGTCCTAGTGCGACGACTGCCTTGTTCCCCAGACTGTTTGGAAATGAAATTACACAAGGTAATAGTGTTTGTGTGCATGTGGAGTACATTGGAAACTGATAATTCAAAGCAAAGATAGTAGTACACCAAAAACATTAAATTTTATCACCTGGCAGCACATTTATTTGGTTGGTCTATAGAAACATCGATCAGCTGCTGATGGGGATTGGCTTCTCAGGTAATCAAGTGCCAGGAAATGCACAGACCTCTCTTGACTAACTTTTATAGGGTCTTTCAATAAGGTTGCTTGATTTTTAAATGTAAATAAAACAAGTTGTGTGTGATATATGCACTCAATTTATTTTAAATTTGAAAGTACATTTTATGGCATTAAGTGTGGAATATGACGTCATTCAAATGTCTGCCGCGGTTTCGCTTGGTGGAACGTATTCAGGATGCCCATTTTTCGATGACTTTTTGTCGCATAAATCTGGCTGAATTTGCTGGATGGTGTTTGTTATGTAGACTTTGAGGACATCAACTGTTTGCGGATTATTTGCATAGACCTGCGATTTAAGGTAGCCCCAAAGAAAGTAGTCTAATGGCGTTAAATCGCATGATCTCGGTGGACAGTTGACATCGCCGCCGCGTGAAATGATCCTGCCCTGAAATTGCTGGTGCAAAATGTCTATCGTGGTATGCACAGTGTGGCACGTAGCGCCGTCCTGTTGGAACCACATGTCATCAGTATCCATATAATCCATTTGAGGCCACAGGAAGTTGCTTATCATCGATCTGTAGGTCTCGCCGTTGACAGTTATGGCAATCCCATCTTTGTTTTTGAAAGAATATGGACCGATGATTCTGTTAGACGAAAATCTGCACCAAACAGTGACTTTGTTGGGATGCAATTGGTGCTGGTGTATCTCATGTGGATTGCTTTTGTCCCAAATGCGATAATTTTGCTTGTTCACAAATCCAATCATCCAAAAATGGGCCTCATCGCTGAAGATGATAGAAATCATGTAATGCACGGAACATTTGTCGACGGAGCACTGATTTTGATAATAACATTTGATGATTTGCATACACTGTTCAATGCTATAACCTTCTATCGTGACTTGCCAAGTACTACTGAATAGTTCACAATGAGGTTGCCAGATGTCGCTTTAACAACATGACCACTATCGCCTGACAAAGCTCGAGCGTCCTTGTTGAAAGACCCTTTATAAGAATCAAAATCGATGGTTATGAAATTGCATGTTTCACTGCAGTATTTTGTAATTTCATGTTGGTTGTTACTACAAAATACAATAGTGTAGAAATAGAGTATTCAATGCATTATTGGAAATGTTTTGTTATAGCATTTTAATGTTTCCATTTTCTATATGGACTAACAGGTTCTATACATCACTAAGAACCAAAATATAGACACTGAAATATATTCCATTGCTTTAGTATTGTGCGAATTTCCATTGTTGACATATTTTCATATTTGTCTTAGATCAACTAAATTAGGAGACTGATTTTGTCAATCCACTATATTTGTTCACATAAAAGTATTTATGCATATTCAAACTACTGTAATTTGAAGTGCTATCTTGTTGAAGCCTTCTATTTTTAATTTAATTACGGAGCATATTAGCTTATTTATTTCAATGAGGTTTATGATTTTGAAGTTTATACCTGCATTTTCTTCTCTTTTTTTCAAGCTGGTGCTTCACAAGTAAAATGGAACAAATTAAATGATGATTATTTGGCTTCTGGACATGATTGTGATATTCGTATTTGGGATCGACGCAAATCTAGTCAACCTGTGTGTTATATTAACGCTCACCTATCCAAAATTCATGGCCTAGATTGGTCCCCTAATCATGAAACTCAGATTGTCTCTTCTTCAAATGTAAGTAACTTCTCCATCTTCACTTTTTAAAGTATTCCAAGTTTTTTAAACACATTTCATTTCTCTCAGTATATAAAAGATATCATAAGTAAATTGATAACTATTTTCTTAAGTTTACTTCTACTCAATGCAAAATAAACTTGCTGATTTTACAAGTCTCGAGGTCAGCTCCACAGTAGTCATGGACTTGATAAAACAAGTGCATCTTGACTCCAATTTATTCTTATTTTATAAATATGTTTATTTAATAATATTAAAAGATTATAATCTTTTATTACAGCAAATGGTATTCATTGGAAATATAATAATTGAATATATAAATTTTCCTGTTTTCTTACACATAACATCATGTTCTGCACACAAAACCCTGCAAGGGTGTGTGTGTAGAATATGGCATCTGGAAGAGAGGCTTCCTCCCAGCTTCCTTAATGCTCCTGGTAGTCTCAAAAGACCTCGCTTCTCTCCCTCTTGACTCCAATTTGGCATTTTGGTTTTTAAACACCCTTTCACCCCACCCATTTTCCTGCTGATGTCCCATCTCTCTCTTCATTGTCTATCATTTATACACCTGCACCATGATGGTAGGTTTCCTGGTCACCCAGTGGGAGCGGTAACCTTTAAACAGAGATGACTTCTTGGGCTGCAACCTACCCACGCATGTCAGAGCAGACAACTGTGCATTTAGTGTTTTTGTCCCGCTATTATAATAGGCTCTCCATGTCCATTTATAAAAATAAATTGCTATTATAATAGGCTCCACATGTCCATTTATAATATTAAATTGCTATTATAATACACTCCCCATGTCCATTTATAAAAAGAAATTGCTATTATAATAAGCTCCCCATGTCCATTTATAAAAAGAAATTGCCATTATAATAGGCTCCCCATGTCTATTTATAAAAAGAAATTGCTATTATAAAAGCTCCCATGTCCATTTGTAAAAAGAAATTGCTATTATAATATGCTCCACATCATGTCCATTTATAAATGGTTGTTAAGTGGGATCCCCCTATTGACAAACAATCCAGCTCCTCCATGTTGCTCCCACTCTGCCACGGACTGCTCTCTCCACACCTCCCTTGCTATCCAGTATATCACCCAAATAACAAAAATGTTTAACTTACTCCACCACCTTTCCATCAACAATAATGGTGTTTTCCACTCTAGGGACAGCATTTCTCCTCCTTACACACATTGAACCAACAAAATTTGGAGCTTGATTATTGTTCCTCAGGCCTGAACATCTCTGTGCTGAACCTTGGTGTACTTCTATTTGAATGCTGAATCTCTCTGACAAACCTTCTGTTACACACACTCTTGATTTCATTCTAACATACAATTCCATTACACTATTAATCAGCCTCTCTGATACACACTGCCTTTGTAACGCCCAAACCAATGCTTTCCTCGGAACTCTATCAAATGCTTTTTCCAAATCTGCAAACACATGATAAAGCTTCCTCTTCTTCTCACCATACTTTTCCTGGAGTTGTCTCACAATAAACACAACATCCAATGTTGACCTTCCTGCCATATACCAAAACTGACACTGATCAATATTAAATATCTTATTCAGTCTCTTATCCAACACTTTCTCCCACACCTTCATTCCATGTTTTAATAGCCTTAGACCTCTGTGCTGGCTACACTGCAATGAATCACCTTTGCCCTTGTAGAATGGTACTGTTAAACTCTCAAACCACTCCTCTAAACACCTCCCTCCACCAGCCACTGACTGCAATACTTTTGTTAGCTCTCTAATGTCCACTTTCCCTGCCTTTTTTAACAAAAAGCTAGTAACGCCTGATGGTCCTGATGCTTTGTTAGCCTTCATACTATTTAGGGCAGCTTCAACCTCACTTTCTTTCGCTTCTTGTATTGGACCTTCTGTGGGATGTTCTTCTTCCAGTTGGTTATCATTTTCTTGATTCAAAAGCTCTTCAAAATAAGTCCCATTTTTCTCTCACTTGTTCTTTCTCAACTTTTATATTACCATCACTGTCTTTTATGAATCTGCTACCTTTTACATCCTTGTCTTTGTTCATTTGTTTTGCAATTCTAAACATATTATTTTTCCCTGCAGCTGCGTTTAAGTTCGCACTAAACTCTTGCCATGCTGTCATTTTCGCGTCTTCTACCTTCTCTCTTTGCTTCCTTGTACTTTTTTTTATCTCTTATATATCTCGACCGCTGCCATTGTTTAAAATAATAATTCTTGTGTTTAAAAATATGATCAATTCCATAATTAAGTTGATCTTGAGCTATGCAGACTACCACTGATTCATGGTGTTATGTTCTAAAACAGCCACTTGGTTAGCTTTTTTATGTTAGTGATGATTTTGATTAATGCTGTGGTGAACCACATTGTATGTTGTCCTGTAATGATAAATCTTTTTGCGGAGGTAACCTGTAATAAACAAGATTCGCTCAAAGGCTTTGATTCCTTGGTTGGAACACTAATTTAAATGGATCGCAACAAAATTTCAAGTATCAAGCAGGTGATTCATTCAACAAATGAATTCAGACTACAACAGTCTGGAAACAATTCAGAACAAGTGAGCTAAACAATGAGTAATATATATTCATAAAGAGGCAAGGATGGTTAATGGTGCCCAGAGGAATTCTTAGACACCTCTACTCACCTCTGAGCATCTGGAACTGCTCACTCATATGAAGGCTGGCTATCTTCATATTCCTGTCCACCAGTGTATAAATAAACCAAGAATCAACTGTCATATGTATCACCAAGTAAGCCAAAGATGCAATCATCCCTGCATATGCATGAACTGTACAGAACTGTACCATGGACCACTGGGAACTTCCCGAGCAATGCGCTAACTGTTGAGAATGACACAGTACCTCTTTTCCCTCTTGGTCTTTTTACATCTTCAAAGGGGAAGTATTATACTGATTGACAAAAAAATAGAAATCTGAAACATGCAGATAGGTGTTTTTTACTAAATTTGACATGCTTTTACATTTCCTATTTTTTTATTATAATGCATATATTTATAATATATTTATTTTATATATTAAAATATATTAGAGAATGAAACAAAACATAGACATAGAATACTGACAGAACTGAATATTATTATTACTTGGATATAAGCATATATACATATCAGAGTACTAAAGATAGAAGTAGAGATTTTTGAGGATCTAGTATACTTTGGCTCTTGGATGTTGCGCAAGAGCATCCAGCAGAACTCCCCCATCATGCTGGGGTTCCACTTGCCTTGGTAGTTGCTCTCCATCTTAGTAATATTTTGGTGGAACCTTTCCTCATCTTCTTCTTTCCACTAACAACCCTTTAGCTTTATCTGGCATGTTCTTTCCCAACTCTACTACTTCCTCCCTCTCTTCAAAGCATTTGTTTCGATGGGATTGGACTTCTCTACTCGCGTTTGGGCCTGTGCTAGTTTCGGTCGGCGAGAGATCTGATTCTCAGGAGTTTGTCCTGGCTTGATCCCCCCCATCAATACCTGCGGAATATTGGCGGCTACCAAACCATTCCCTTTCCCCCCTTTTTTGGGGGGCCGCCAAGAAGGGGTAAAACTTCACAGTCGGCGTTCGGTTCGCGCGACCGGGCCGTGGCCGGGGTGGACGGGAAAAGGGTTAAGGCCCACCAGGTATATCCTGCATGGTCCGCCAGGCTTACCCTGAGGTTACCTGGCGGTGAAGTCCATGGCCTCCTCTGTAAGTGGCCCCGCGCCCGCGCCTACACGCTGACTGCGGCGTTTAGAACCGGCCCGTTGTCTGCGCCAATGGGCATTCGCGGGGTTAATAGAAACCAACCCATAGGCCTTTCTCTAGAGTCTCGGGTCCGCTCGTGTATTGGATCTGGCAAGATGGTACTTTCGTGGGTGGTAGATTCCTGTGCATATTCGAACAAATTCTTTAACAAATCCCTCTTAAAAACCCAATGAAACCAGCAAAGAAAGTCTTAAGCTGCGCATCCCCTCCCCTCTCCTCCCCCCTTACTTCCCAGTCCTTTGAAGAAAATGGATACGAATCTACTAACTCGAGAGGAAGGAAAAGAACACAAGACGTGGATAAAACTGGTGGGAGAACTTTAACCACAAAATCACCCCCCAAAACAAATGGACAGATAGAGGAAAATTGCATAGAAATGAGCAAGGTCCCAGGAAATCGAAACTCACCACCGGAAAAATGACCAAAGTCAGTAAGAAGTCCACCGGAAGTTTCAAACTCGCAGCAAGCAGCAGGTCCAGCATGATCCACCAAAACGCTGCCTGAACTCTCACTGCAGGTACTCCCAGGACAATTTGTTGATCGATCTTTCAGAAGATTTTACCTGATAAAACCAGAAAGCCAACAAACAAACCTAATGAAGACATGCATGTTCAAACAGAGTAAAGATTTCGCAAAACTATTTCAACTTCCCAGATCACAATTTCTACCTCTCTCGTCTCAACCAGATGGTAGTATACTAGTCGAAGTTAAAACAAAAGAGCAAGCGGAAAAAAACTTAACATTAAAAGAACTGACAGGAGATAAAGTAATAGTAACAGTACATCCCTCCTTTAACGCGTAAAGGCATAATAATAGAACCAGACTTCACCCAATACTCAGAAGCAGAATTAATTGAAGAATTAAGCGAGTACTCTGTCACTTAAGTACACATAGTACACAAAACGATTAAAAACAGCAAGATACCAACGAACACTTACTTCATATCATTTGACCTAGATATCTTACCAAAATATATATATCTAGGATGGCGCCGCTTCACAGTTAAAGAATTTAAACCTGGTCCCAGAAGATGCTACTACTGCCAAACTTTTGGGCACTCTACAAACACCTGTCATCACAGGGATCAGGGCTTTGCGCCCACCTGCGTCAACTGCGCAAATGCTCTACACCCTGAACAAATCGAAAATTGCCCAACAAAATGTGTAAACTGTGGAGAGCCCCACCCAGCATCAAGCAAAAAATGTAATTTCTACAAATTCGAGGAAGAAGTAGCATCCATACATAAAAAAGAACTAAACTTTAGAGATGCCGGAGAAAAGGCACAGACCTCCAGAGGAAACTCTTGTGTGTCTGTAGTGAAATGAGCAGAGTGACCAGACCCACATACCACGGGGTTAAAGCAAAAACTCAACCGCCCCTTCAAGAGGAGCTTGCACCACAGGCCTCGAATATTGAACTCCCCTACCCCACGCATATGGTCGAAAATCGACCCCCCCCCCCAAGCAGCTGCCTCACCGTGAGGCACCTGCACCCGATATCTCGATGCTAAACACCATCCCTAGCAGAGAGGTAAATCTACAATCACAATCACAGCAAATCCCTGAGCACATTGACCCCCCACTCCAAACAGATGGACACTCAGGATATACCAGAGATCGTCCGCCCACAATCTCGGTCACCCCCTCACAGTGTTTTGCCACCCTCAACCAAAACACCTACTGACATCACCTACGAAGAGAAGGTAGAACACGAGAAAGAGACCCAAGACCCACGTGGAACAGACCTCGTCCCCACCAAACACATTGAAGCTCGAATCATACCACCCACAAGCTACTTCCCTCACCCACCAACAGAAGCAGAAAAAAAGATAATCCGTCCTCCTATTATTGACAGAACACCAACACCGCCCTCAACAGTAGATACCCAAGACACAAACAAGAAAAACAGTGACAAAGAAGAACCAAAACCTCAAAGACCAGTCCACAGCAGACTCCAGTGGCCACAGGGCCCTAATAAATCAATGGGTGCCACGACCTCCGCAAAAACCAAATCGCTCGCTTCTCGAACCAAACCAAAAGAATAATGAAGCTAATCCAGTGGAATTTCCCCGGAATCAGAGCCAACTGGGAAGAATTAAGGCATCTTGTAGTGGACGAGAGCCTCGCCTTCGTCTGTCTCCAGGAAACCATGTTGAGAATACACTCACCACATAAATTACCGAGTTACAGTTGCGTAACCACCCCAATATCAAATGATAGCAGCACATCTGGTGGCTATGCCATCTACACCCATCAAGATGTTCCCACATTACCCATCAGATTAAATTCACCTCTGGGAACAATCGCCGTGAACATGCACATCAAGAAACGGTATACGATCGCAAGCGTCTACCTCCCACCCACAGGGCCCCTTCCAGTCACCGCCTTACGAGACTTGATCTCACAACTACCAACTCCATTCATTCTAATGTGGGACTTTAACAGTCATCATACTGAGTGGGGCGACAGAATATGCAACGCCAGAGGAAACGAGCTATCAAAGCTAATAGAAAACCAGCAACTTGGAATCATGAACCAGGGCGAAGGTACTAGATTTAGCATACAAACAGGTACCCTATCAGTGTTAGACCTGGCCCTCTGCTCACCCGACATCACGGCAGACTTCGAATGGAGAATCTTGGATGACCTAAAAGGAAGCAACCATTACCCGATTATCCTTTCCTCAGATGAGGGATTACCCACCTCTGCTATACCATGCTTGAGACTGGACCAAGCAAACTGGCTAAAATTCAACAAAATTACCGATATCCAAGTCGATGGCATCCCAGAGATGGAGGAAGCGCTGGAAATCTTTACATTCATCATATATCAAGCAGGTAAAACATCCATCGCAACCAGCTCAGGACAACCCAGTTGGAGATTTATCCCATGGTGGAGCCCAGAATGCTCTGCTGCACTGAAAGAACAAAGGAAAGCCTACTGAACATAAAAACGATGGCCAAATCCGATGACTAAAATGGAATTTAATAAAAAGAGAGCTAAATATAGATAAATACACACTTAAACAAACCCGCCGGAAATCATGGAGAGCTTATGTCTCCATGATAAACTCTAAAACCCCCCCATCCACTGCACATGGAGCAAGATCCGAGGGATGCTAGGTAAACCTAGCTGAGACCCTTCCCCTGTACTTCAGATAAATGAAAACACTATCTTAAACCCCATTGATGTAGTAAACACGTTAGCGACTCACTTTGCCAAAATATCAAGTAGAGCGAACACAACACCCGAGTTCACCCAATACCGGTTGGAGAGGGAGTGCTCACCTCTAAACTTCGCATCAAGAGAGTACAAATCTTACAAATGAGGAATTCAGCAAAAAAAGAGTTTGATACAGCTCTTGCATCATCTAGAGACACGGCCCCAGGCCCAGACAATATACCTTATGCAATGCTGCGTCACCTAGGGGAAGGGGGTAAACGCTTCCTCTTAGATATATTCAATAAAATATGGATGGAAAATGCCTTCCCAGATATCTGCAAAAGGGCTACAGTTCTACTTTCCGAAAACCAGTTAAAGACCAAACCAGTCCCCAAAACTACCGCCCAATCGCCCTAACCTCCTGCATATGTAAGCTTATGGAAAAAATGGTGAATGTACGCTTAACATGGTTCCTTGAAACAAAATCCTGCATATCCCCATCGCAGTGTGGATTCCAAAAAATTACACTCAACCCTGGATGCCCTTATCTGTCTGGAATCCGCGATATGTAATGCATTCGCCAGGAAACGGCACTTAGTAGCTGTTTTCTTCAACCTCAAAAAGGTGTACTATACGTCATGGTGTTATGTCATTTTAAAAGCCCTCCATAACCTCATACTACGCGGACAACTACCAAACTTCATTCAAAATTTCCTAACCAACTGCACCTTCTCTGTAAGATTAGGTAGCGCGAAATCCAAATCATTTCTACAGGAAGAAGATGTTCCACAAGGCAGCGTCTTAAGCGTACCCCTGTTTGCTATAGGAATCAACGATATCTCACAAAACCTCCATCAAGACATTAAAGCCAACCTTTATGTAGATGACTTCTCTATCTCCCTAGCAGGTTCCGAAATGGCAACAATAGAACGTCGCCTCCAGATCGCCATCAACAACATTACGAGATGGTCTACTACCCACAGCTACCAATTCTCAGCGGAGAAGACCAAAGTAGTCCACTTCTGCCGTCGTAGAAGGTGTATTAGGAAACCTGACCTATACCTATACCAAAAGAGGATTGCAGTCGTTGAGAACTATAAATTCCTAGGACTAACAGTTAGAAGGTTGACATGGGAACCACATATAAGAAACATTAAAAACTTGTAAGAAAGAAATGAACGTCCTACGTACAGTGTCACGCCACGACTGGGGAGCTGATCGCGAAACACTTCTCACTCTCTACCGCTTCTTAGTCCGACCCAAACTGGACTACGGATGCGAGATCTACCCCTCTACTTCCAAGAAACGCCTTGCACTCATCAACACAGTGGCTAATGAATGTCTCCGCATGGCTACCGGAGCCTTCCGATCATCACCCATATCGAGCCTACAATGCGACACCGGGGAGACACCACTAAACCTCCGTAGGATGGAACTCTCTCTACGCCTCTTTACCCGCATCCAGCGACTCCCAACATCGCCGACTTCGACCGCCGTCATGAATGACCAAATGGATAATATTTTTACAACACGCCTAACTCTCCCACGACCATTTGGAAGTAGAGTGCGACTATGGATGGAGGAAATCGGGGTAACGATGAACCCCATCCATCCACTTGCTTTCCCAGATATTCCATTTTGGAAATCAACTTTAAAGATATGCCATGGTAACATAATAAAACAACCAACAACTACTCCCCTGGGAGAGAAAATTCAATTCCTTACCCACGCAGCAACACATGGGTATACATATATACACCGACGGAATAGGATTCTCGGTGATATCAAATAACTACATGTTCTCTGAAAAACTACCCCAAACATTATCAATCTTCACTGCCGAGTGCTATGCCTTAAAACATGCAGTACATTGGGCATACAATAACCCAACATCGGATGAATTCACAAGCTTCACCGACTCCTTCAGCAGCCTACAAATATTAGAACGAATGACTGACATCCATCCAATTGTTAGAAATAAGAAACTACGTATATAGAGCAGCATGCGAAAGAAAGAAAATTTCCTTTTGCTGGGTCCCATCACACGTAGGGGTAGCTGGAAATGAGCAAGCTGATACAGCGGCAAAAAACGCCGCCCTTCGTCCAATCAGGCCCAATGATATCCCACTACCATATGAGGACTACATCATTGCAGTAAAGGCTGCCATTCGGGAAAACTAGATGGGCAGATTTATACAGACAAAATAAGATGCGACACGTTTTCCAAAACTTATCGCCATGGAAGCCTCGAGAACTCACCCGCCGGCAAGAGGAATCCATATGCAGACTCTGCATCGGACATTCACTACTCATACATGGATATCTAATGGAGAAAGCCTATCCCTCTTACTGTGAAGATTGCATTCTACCCCTCACAATTGCACATCTTATCCCTGAATGCCCAACATATGGAGAACTCCGACGAAGATACATACCCAGTGATGGTGGGGGTACCCTCGATATCCTAAGATCTGCACTAACAGCTGAAAATATCCGCCTTGGCAGCGGAATCATCCGCTACCTCGAGGAGACAGGACTATTAAAGAAGCTATAGATTGGTCTCCAATAGCACAATCTAAATTTTAATGAATTTTAATTATTTTAACATCTTACTCCATTATCATACCATTTATCCATCTAGTGCTTCAATCATCACTGCATAATCACCACCTCATCATATCAGACACAACTTTTATATCTCATCTTTAAAACTTTTTTACTACAAAACAAATTACGGTGCAATCACCTTGCAGTGAGCACCAAGGGACTTGTAAATAATCCATCCATCCATCCATCCATCCATCCATCCCATTCCATCCCAATCCAATCCATTCCAATCCATTCCAATCCAATCCAATCCAATCCAATCCAATCCAATCCAATCCAATCCATTCCAATCCATTCCAATCCATTCCAATCCATTCCAATCATTTCATTTAATGCTCCGAGATTCTGTGGGAAGAACTTGAGGTGAGAGTGGGAAAAGTAAATCTTAAGAGACATTCAGCACCTCGTATCCTGATAAGCCTGCAACAACTTCTAGATATGCACTTGGTAATCTAGTGCTCATGTGTTACCAAGGAAACCATGACAGACTGACAAGTGTTTCCCATGCTCAATTCTTTCACCACCTCCCGGATTTGAGGTATGATGAAGCTGCCCTCCTTCAGCCTAGCAGGTCCGAGAGCACATTTGTTGGAATGAGGTGCTATCCTTGTCCATGGCCTTTGTGATATTCTTAATAAAGCCAAGCTTGATATGAAGAGGGGGAAGAAGCACTGTGTTCATGTCCACTAGAGGGTTTTCTTGCACACAGTGCTCCCCAGGCATGAAATTGCTTCTAAACCGCTACTTATTCTGCTTGTAGTACAGTAAGAATGTCACAGAAAAAGAGAAAGTAGCAGTACTTCGTGAAGCCAGCCTACATACCTATAAGGAGCCAAATGAGGTCTTCACAGAAGCTCCACCGGTGGTGCTGTTACTTGACAGCTTCCGGAAGGAGCTCCATAATGTCATTGACACATTTAAATGAACTGAGTGGCCAATCTGATTGCTGGCGTATTTATTCCTATTGTGCAGAGCGCAGCCTTCACACATCATTTGGAAGAGTCTATGAAAGATGCCAATCTGTGCAAAGCCTTGGGAGGTGAAGAACAAGCCAGAGGCATCTATGCAGTAGCACAACCTGGTGGACTTGTTGACTTCTTGGGGGAGGCCGGCCTTCTCCCTATTATTTAAGCAGGGGGTTTTTTTTGCATTTTTTTTTCCTTTAGGTTGCACGCTCCTGCACCGGGGGGTCTTCCCCCGACGCACCAGCTTGCTTCCTTTCCCCCTTTTTGGGGTGTTTTTTTTGTCTCTTTAATTTTATTTTAAAGTAGCCTAGAACTAGGCCAGTTTTAATACAGCGACTAATGCCCAAGTAGGCAGTTGCCAGATGAGCTCTTAAAAAAAAAAAAAGGTAACTAAGGTGACTCAGTGGACTGCATGCCATTCTGGGATCACCTACAGTGGCGACTTCTGCCCTAGGAGGCTGTTGCCAGATGTGCTCCTAAAATTTTTTCAAAATTAAAAGAGATCACCTAGCACTGGGGTATAATAATAATAGGTGATCACCTACCCTACTCATTAGGGGTCTCGCCTATCTCTACTTCTCTTTATTAAATATTCTCCTATCCCTTTCCAAACCTGCTCTTCTATCCACTAATAGTCTCAGGATATCTATATCTATTTCTTTTAAACATAAAATATTTGTAACATTTCCCCTTTTTGGTACCATACCCTCAAGGGATGAAGCTCCAGATAGGTATGACTAATAATAATAATTGTCCAGTTACCAAAGAAAAATTTGTAAACACTTTTTATTAGTTCTTTCTTAATCAGTTTATTTTAAAGAAAATAAAAAGGCTCATTTTAATTTAAATTATTCTTATACTAGTTTTTTTTTTTCAGGATTCAAGTGTTAAGTTTTTTGATATTACAAACCCAAGAAAGAGTGAAATATTTCTCAACACACAGAGCCCTGTTTGGAGAGCCCGATACACTGTAAGAATTATTATTTATCCCTGGGGTCGAGGAATCAACCCAGGTGTGAGTTGCATGTTGTATAAAGTGATTTGATGGATGACATATGTGATTGGTAGAGTCACTGGGTTTAGAACCTGCGTCTTACGTAACTGGTAGATGACCAAAAGCCACCAGAGCCTATCATAGGTGAGGCACTAAACTAATCACTTCCATCCACACCCACCCATAAACCCAAGATCCCCAACCTGCACCATTTCAGTTCACAGAATCAACTCAACCTGTAACAAGTACCATACAGCCCTTTCACACACAAAGGCCCCACAGGGGGAGGGAGTTAGGTATCTGTATAGCCTGGTACACTTGTTACCCGGAGGAGCTGCACCTCTTCCCGGCCTGAGTGCAAATTAGGGAAGCCCTGGCACTGGGATGACTTGAACTCTCTGACGGGGCCTGGGGAAGTTGGTGTTCTTCCTGTCAGCATTACTTTTTTTCTATGACTATTCGTTCACCCTTTTGTCTAGCTCAGGGGTCGGGTAATTTTTAGGGTGTTACCCCAAAAGAATTTGTAGTAAAATGAATTTACCCCTGACTTTGAAGTACTCTGGGGATCAAACTAATTTACTTATAAAAATCATTGATAATAAAGACACAAAAAAATTTATATTGGGATAATGTTTAATTTTTTATTTCATCTATCATTAGGAAGAAAAGTCTGTTTTTTTGCCATGGAAATAGTGCACAAGAAAAAATTGTAGGAAATTATATATTTATAAACAGAAATAAAACGAGACATTTTTTAGCATTACATGGCACACAAGCAAAATTATTGACTATGTCACTATCATGTATTTAAAATTCGTACAAAAACAAAATAGGAAAATGTTATTGAATCCACTATTATGGGGAAAAAATGTTTACCCTTTCTGGCATGAGAATGGTACACAAATAAAACTAATGAAAAAATGATTGAAAACTTGAATATATCAGCTCCCTCAGGCTTTGGAAAAATGATACTGTTTCTTCTTTGATACAACAATTTCAATATCAGGGATTTTTGATGTCACTGCTACTTTGATGCTGTCTTCAGGATCCAACCGGTTTTTGTATTTTGTTTTTAGATTTACAAGGGTAGAAAAACCTTGTTCGCAAAGGTAGGTTGTTGCAAAAGGTAGCAGCATTTTAGTTGCTTCCAAATGTGCAGTTTTATAAGCCCTTGCAGCTTTTGACATCCAAAAACTTGAGAGGTCATTCTTGGTCTCAAATTCCATGCTTGTTTCACTGTTGGAACGCAGTTTAATAAGCTCTTCTGCCAATCCTTCAGGCTCTCTAGGCAAATCAGCCAGTTCATATTTGAAGGGATTTACAACCCAGCTGACAGTATGTGAATCAAGCTCTGGAAAGTAGTCACAGAACCTATTCCTAAGTTTAGTCAGGTGCTTTGTGACTGATTCCTTCATGTCACTAAGACTGCAGTCTTCACATTCTTCCAAAAACTCCGCTAGGTTTGGAAAGACAGCAATATTATTAGCATCTACTTTTTGGTTCCAATACTGAAGCTTTGATACAAATGCTGAAATTTTTTCCCTTGCTAAGATGAGATTGATTTTCTTTCCTTGCAATTCCTTGTTCAGCGCATTTACATGCCCAAAAATGTCAGCTAAGTATGCAAGAAGAGCTAGCCAGGTTGATTTTCTGAACTTCTCTGCAAGTGTGTGTTTTTGATCAGTCAGAGATATTTCAAGTTCGGTTTTAAGAGCCCAAACTCTATTCCGTATGGAAAAGAAGGGTTGAATATTCAGCCTCTTCATCCTCACACAAACCACGAAACATCATCGTGTTTAGTGCATGCCCTTTTACAACATTGACAATCTTAATTGCATTATTCAACACAGCTTCCACTTCTGGTTCTAAATCCTTCACAACTAATGCCTGGCGATGTATCATACAATGGATGACCTGAATATTTGGATTCTGTTGTTTGGCCAAAGCCACAAAACCAGTGACGTGAGCAAACATGGCAGGAGCTCCATGAACTGATACTGCAATACAATCTTCCCACTTTAAATCAACACTTTGTTTTTTGAAGTATGTATCAACCTTATTGAACACATCAATACCACGAGTTCTCAACTCAAGAGGAGAACATAGCAACATTTCTTCTTCAATTTCATCAGAACCCCTGTATTGAACGTATACCATCAGCTGCGAATTGCTACTGACATCTGTAGTCTCATCAAGTTGAATGGCAAACTCTTTACTCTTTTTTACTGAAGAAATCACTTGTTCTCTCACATTTTCTGCCAAGATGGAAATTCTTTCTTTAATAACTCTTGCAGACAAAGGCACTGTATTCAGTTGTTTAGCCACACATTATTTCTGCCATTTTCACAGCCGCCCTTTTGATTAAGTCTTCACCAATAGTATGTGGTTTGTTGTTTCGAGCAACCAACCATGCCACTTCAAAACTAGCTATTGCTGCTGAACATTGGTCAAACGTTGCACTCTTGTTATTTTCCAATCTATGTCTTTTGACTATTTTTTCCAGATTCTCAAAGTATTCCCGTGGTTTGCAAGACAGATGTGATGAACCTTGTCCAAGTGTTTCTTCAGTTGATTCTTTTCAAAAGACTCAGCAGTCAGTACTTTCATACAGACGACACATGGAGGTTTCATTTGTCCTTTGTCCTTTGTCCTCTATTTCTGTGAAGGCATAATTAAGGAACTCTGCCTGATATGTCCTTTTCCTTGCTAATGCCATCTGAAAATGAAAGATAAATTTATCACTTTTTTAAGGTCTTTTGACTTCTATTTTTGAAAAATAAAAATTATTTAGTGACAAATTTAAGAGTTTAAATTAAAACTTTAAAATAACATAACATAAAATCAAACCACAACTCACAACCATAAAAATTCAAACAATAAGACTTAAAAAGAGTGAGCATTACATCTGTAGGGGCTGCATGAAATCTTCTTAAATAGAGTTAAACTCGTTAAAAAACTTACTTTTAATATAAAATAATTCATTAAAATAAAAATAAATAATAAATATAATAGTTACCCCTAAAAAAGTGATAAATGGCAACCAAACAGTTGATGGAACAATTAGGCCCCTTACAAATAAACTAAAATATCCTAAAGTCTAAACTAATCTTATATTTATATATTTAACTTTTGTTGAATTTTAATCACAAAAGTCTATACAGAAACGTAAATATTATAGATTATATCATAACTCACCTTATGTAAATAATTATTATATCACTTGAACAGCTCTACTAATTCATCAACTACTCTGAAAGAGGCATGTTCAAAACATGGCAAAATGGCACTTAATTAGGAGAAATGTTGCCAGATTTTACCGAAAAATAGAAGAAAGGCTCCTCGATACATTCTTTTTCTCCAACCTCATATTCATTTCCCTCACTTAGCACATCCACATCCATAGCACATTCATTACCCCCAATTTTTCTAAATTACCCCATTTGGGGTAATTTACCCCTGTTCCCCGACCGCTGGTCTAGCTTAAGGATCTGACCAGATACCTTATACTATGTCAGAAGAGAGGCTTTGGAATTTCTATAAACAATGCCCTTTAATGCCCACAGGTTGCAGGGGACCAGGATTTGATGGGTCCTTGGTGTTGGAGCATGATTAATGGCAAGATTGGTTTGCCCCAATAACTTTCACTGGGGGTAATGGACTGACCACCTCCCTGCTGCCATTCTCGAATGCATAGGGCTGTACTGCTTATTAGCGGATGGCATTTACTGCCTTGTTGGCTGCCAGGGCAAGTAAAAGTCTCGGGTCCCGTCTCTGGGTCTACCACAACAGATCTTCAGCTCTTGGCTGTTCCTGCGAGGAATAGTTTTTGATCTAACCTTATTGCCCGACCTCTCTGGCTGCTTAGTTGGCAGCTGCGGTGTGTACCGCTGCACAGGTGTTAACAAAAGCCTGTAATGCACCCAGGGGGGGACATCTGAAACTCCGAAAAACCCAGATGGGATAGGTTAAAGAGGCGAGACTCGGATTTTGCCAAACAACCACCCTTTTTATTTTTAGTGGTCTCGAATTTCCGAGATTTCGGTTGATGGCAAACTTTCAAAGTATCAAAATTTCGGATTACATCCTTAATCACAGATCTTCACCCTACCTTGGTGTCAGGGCG
Organism: Ceratothoa steindachneri; assembly: GCA_963969495.1. Taxonomy (NCBI): domain Eukaryota; kingdom Metazoa; phylum Arthropoda; class Malacostraca; order Isopoda; family Cymothoidae; genus Ceratothoa; species Ceratothoa steindachneri. Next base: position 7,554,026 of record OZ018331.1, on the reverse strand, counting down.
AATGAGGTCAACAGTGATGTCACCACTCTGACTGGTGGAGGGGCACCCCCTACAAGCATCTTTAGGGTTCCTCCCCAAAACCCACTGCGAGGCAAAAGACTCCTCCCCCCCTCCGATGTGAGCAGGTGAACCACTAACCCCCTTAAGAGGAGTAAGAGAAGAAAGTACGACCCTGGGTCATTCCAATGGAGGTCGAACAAGTTGTTTTTATTCCATATAAAACATCCCTGACCTCTCGTTGGCCGACCAAAGAGTGGTCAAGGTCAAAACCTCAGAGGAGGAAACAGGGTCAATCTTTGAGGTCTTCATCGTTCTTGAGCCTCTCCGCGACTCTGTAGACGGTCATCCGACTGAGGTTGAGCGGTTAGTGATGTCGGACTTGTTGTGGCCCGCGTGCAGGATAGCAGAGATCTCGATTCTTTTCACTTCCATTTTGACACACAATGGAAAAGACGTTTTAATGACACGTGCCGGCAAAGTAGAACTTTAAGTTTGTTTGACGGAACTTTTTCAATCACACGTAAACCTTTCGAAAGATACCCCCACCCCCGAGTGTAACATAACTTTTGCAGTTTTCGTGACCCCACCACCACGGATGGGCCGGCATCATGTCTTCGTTCTTTTCTTTGGTTTAAATACCTCCTTTTAGGCAGTAGCACTGCATCTTCATCTGGATAGGAGGTATACTGTTATTTCTGCTTACATTCTATCATCAGGCGACTTCGACGCAGGGGACTTCCGTCGCGTCGTGCCACAGTTGCCAAGGCCCTTCTGGCCCGTGATCAGAATAGTAGGCACCCCTTAGGGGGGGAGGGGGCTACACGATCAATCCCTCCACACGATGTGGTCGATGTGACTCCTCCCATTGTTAATTTCTGAGTTCCTACAAAATCGTTGATTCCGCGTACGGGTGCAGTAATTAGGTGTCTGGCAGGTAATTGTCCTCAGGTGTTGAACCACATCTTTCGGTATGTCGATGGCACCAAGTCCCAAGTTTAGGTCGGCTTCCACGCCGTATCCACTCTATTTGAAACCATTGGGACTACCACTCCCTGTGTCTGTCTTCTCGGCCAAGCTGGTTGTAATACACCGCTCTGTACGAAATATAACTCATTGTCTCCAGTTCAGAGACTGGATCCTGATCCGGAATCTCTGCATTCGCGAGGTATCCTTGATGCCTCGGTTGCCTCTAGCTGGTCGGATATCTTCTGCCCGGTTCCTTGACATACAGGGATCGTGGGGAATGCAAACTCCGATGAGGGGGCAAAGAATCTGCAAAGGCTGTGCGATCAAACCAACGTTTCGCTCTTCCTCGCACTGATTACATGGCAGGAATCACGGCCGCCTGGCAAAGAAGATGGGAGAAGGCCAAAAGGAGCTTAAAGTTTTGTGCCATTACGCCGCGACTGTTCCCATGGATCTACCCCATATTGCTGTTCTGGCTTCAGGTCTCTTTCTGTCGTCTCCGAATCGGACACACTCGCGGGACGCACCTCCATTTGATGGAGCGCTCGCCCCTACCTTATTGCGTCGACTGCGTTGTCCCCCGGACTGTTCGGCACATTTTTGTTGGATTTCCCAGTCTGGGTGATCTTCCTGCACGTCATGACGAGCAAGTTCGCTACTATATGTCCCTTGTACTGGTGGACAGGTTCATGTACACCTACTTTTGGACTATGACCTTTTGTAGGTGGCTGGTCTCCTCCATTTGATTTGACTCTCTTTGGTGTTGGTTGAATGATCCTGTGCCGGGGGTTAGGCGGGCCTTCTCCCCACCCCGGAGCTTGCTTCCTTCTCCTTCTTGCCTTTGTCCTGTTTCTTAATTTTTTTTTGGGGGGGGGGTTGATTTGTTTTCATTTTTTGTTTTTTTTCTGTTTGGTTTTGAGAATTTTAAATTAGTCTTGTACTTGGCTAAATTTTTAATTTTGATGACTTATGCCCTTGAAAGCAGTCACGAGATAGGCGCTGTTTTAACAAAAATAATAATAATTCGCATGGGAGCTTCACGCTTTGGAACATGGCAGTGGCCCTGAGAAGCTAAAAATGAAGGATCAGAAATTATCCCCAGACTGTTTTATTTATTAGTTTTTTTTTATTTTAATGATATTTATCCTTTGCCTCCCTTGCTTATACATACACACATCTTACTCGCCCACATACACACTTATACACATCTTGTTCTCCCCCACACATATACACATCTTGCTCCCCCCCCCCCCCCACACACATTATCTTTATCGCCAACATACATATCATCTTGCTCCCCCCACACACACATACACATCTTGCTTGCCCACTTCACCCTGACCCCAAAATGTATCCCCAGCATTCTACTACCACCCCAATGCAATATGCCTCCCCCCAAACCTCAACCTGATAAAACACACTTGCATTACCCTCACTGACAAACAAACAACCTCCTGCCACAGACCGAACCACCTCCCTAAATAGACAAGTCATAAAAATCAATACAGAGAGTAATACTTTGAGCCCAACTATGTTCAGGTCATCCTTCAGAAATGCAAGTACAGAATAGACCCTCCTTGCCCCAACACCAACTTGCATCAGATGTAGCCCAGGCCCAGATGATATTAAACAACACCTTAAACTAATCTTGCACAAGCATGAACCACTCATTGCATCACCTCACTAAAGGACTTGTGGATTAACCCTTGGGGATGTACTGATGTTCCTTCGGTCTATCATAGAAGAGGGTTAGAGAGGCCAAATTGTAAGTAGGGACTTAAATACTTGCATTACAGATTCTCTTTTGTTATTACAATTGCCTCATTTCGTGTTGGCCTCCAGTTTTATTGCAATCTGATTTATAAGAGGTTAAAGCTTTCGTTTTTTTTCATTCTTTGGCATTGATGCAAACTCATATTTTGTGTAGATTAAAAATGATACGTGTTATTCTAAGCCCTTTTTGCCTTAATTTACTAAGGCCCCATTCAGGGAATATGCAAATAAAAGCATTGGTGTGTTTGGAATTTCTCTCTTATTATTCTTTCCCATAACCTACATCCTTTGTCTTATGAATTTTTGCACTACTTCTAACAATAACTATTCATGATAGTTATGCTCCTATTACTAAGTCACAATTTACAGATTTATTTTTGTTTATTTACAGCCATTTGGAGAGGGTCTTGTAACTGTAGTGGTCCCCCCTCTTCGAAGGGGAGAGAATTCCCTCCTCCTTTGGTCAATGATAGACACAAGTGGACCTGTGCATACTTTTGTCGGCCATTCGGATGTGGTTCTGGAGTTTGAGTGGCGCAACTCCACTGAAGACTTTCTTCCTTCTGAGTTCCAGCTGGTCACCTGGGCCAAAGATAATAGCCTTCGTATCTGGAAGATTGACCCGCAGCTGCTTAAGGTTAAGGTCTTTGTTTTGCTGTTGGTATTATTGGTAATCCAGTTCTCCTTTATCCTAACACCATCCAAACAGGATGGAATAACATGTGGCTTTTGGTACATTGGCAAGAAGTGCTGAGCGAAATGTGTATGGTAACTATTTTCCTTATACACAGATATATGCATAAGTACTAGGGTTGTCCTTAGTGTACGGTTTAAGAAATTGTTTTTAGAATTTTTTTGTTTTCAGGGAGTCGGTCGATTCCTTGTATGAAAGTATTATTCCATGCAAAATTTCATGAAGTTTGACTGAAATTGCACACATAACATTGAATTTTCTCACTTGTTTAGTAAGGAGTTGATTATCCCCCCCCTAGACCTAGGGGAGTATTAGCTCCTTGAAGATTGAAATGGGAGTGGACCTCATGGCCTTGCTCATTGTTGCCTGTATGCATGGTGCTCTTCTCAGTATCTAGCAAGAGCTTACAATCCTTAGTCACTAGTAAGAGAATTTGGTGCTGTTTGTCATTATAAGGTGATTGTAATCATGGATGAATGGTAACCAACCACCACACTTTGCATGTTCATTTACAACAGAATTTCCATCGATGAAACATTTTCCATTTTGGAGTGCTTTTAAGCTTGGCACCATTGAGAAAATTCATGTCACTATTAAGTTTTTAATGAGATTTGGTTTGGGTTGAGACAAAATGCTCAGATTCAAGTGTTATTGTCCCTTTGAACTGTGGCCTTCCTTGCTGATTCTTCTTCGGGTGTCTCCAGTCATTCCCGCAGCGATGTCTTTTACTTGGCGCTATGCAGACGGGACTCAGCACCCCGTCTGGTTCCATCTTAGCTTCTTTCGCTAACATCTACTTTCTGCCTCTCTGTACCAACTCTCGTCATCTCATTCACTGCAGGGTGACCTTGTGTGGTTCACTATACATTGTACCTGGAGGGGCTGCACGACGTCCTGGCCCTGGTCTGGCACAGTGAGTGTAATTCCACTCTTGGTCCAGGTCTGGAGAAGCTAGTGTAGTCCTCTGGTCCTTTTATCCACCTTATCCACTATAACTTTCCTTTTTCTACCATTTCATTGACCCCCCCCCCTTCTTCCACTGCCTATGGATCTCCAGGTGTCAACTGTTCTTTTTTCAGGCAAAAACAAGATTTTGATTGGTTTGTGTTTTTGTATTTTTATACAACATAGTAATAAATGATTATAAGGTGACTTATCTCCTTGGTAGTATTCGCCAGATAGATTTTAAATAAAAAAAAATCACTATAATACGCAGATTAGATTTGTTTGTTGGCTTCTTTTTTTTTTAGCATAGGTTGAATCCTGAGTAGATGTCATGCTGCAGTAGTCTCTGTGTAAAAATTTATGATTATCACCAGACAAGTCTTTAAGAAAAGTTCTATCAGGCCCTTTGAGAAAGAGAAAATTGAGAGTTTTAGATTTGTAAATGTGAAGATTTGAAGTGATAGTAGCCTGAGAACTTTGTTTCATAAAATTGAGTACCCTTGAATACCCTCTGTCTTCCTCTTCTATCCATTCCATGTCTTAATTCATTGCCTTTCTCCTAATTTCCTTACATACTCTGGCCTTATTTAAAGCGACTCCCACTTTGGTTTCAGTATCACTATTTCTTGGAGGCCTAGAATTGCATCCACCTACCTTCTCTCATTGCAGCTGATTTCTGGTGTTTCTTTTTGTTGGTAAATATAGCCTCAAATCACTAACTTTGGAGTTTTGCAGATTTGTGGTCATACAATGGATGAAGAAGCAGTGTTTGCAGATGAATCCAATGTTGAATCCAGTGATACAGAAACACTCTTAGGTATGTAGCATTATCATTTGCATGTTGGATTGGTTAGGTGAGTACCACCCTTATTACTTAAGTTCACAATGCTTATGGTCCTGCTCATCCTTCTTAACAAATTTAAGTTTGGGACATGTTGTGAAAATATTAAGTAGTCTCAAGGTTTTGGTGTTAGTAAGGCAAATGTATTGGCATAATTGATTCACAGGAGGCAACACCCCTGAATGGTCGTGAGGCCGTCTTACCGGTTGCCTAAAGCTTCCCCCTGAAAAGAGGACAGCACCAAAGGAGCTTCGGCTCTTACACACCCACCCAATGTTAGGGTGAGTGGCTCGAAGACTGTGGATCCTCTGAAGCCGCCCAACTCGCCTGAGGTTTTGAAGCAGAGGGAGGAAAAGACTTGCAAGGCTAGCCCAACCTTCCCAGATAAGTCTTCGAAGGTAACAGCGCCTTCTGCGCATTGTTCGGCCAACAGCCCCTGGAGTCTCCCTCTGGGAATCGTATGGCCATTCCAGTGAGGATCTTCTCTTTGAAGAGGGCCCCCCGCATCTTCCTCTTCCTCGAGCTAGGCCTGGAGGGTTTATGCCTTCAATGGAATTGCCGCGGACTCCGGGCCAACTGGGAGGAGCTGCGGAGGCTCGTCTCGTCCCGTTCCCCGTTAGCTATCTTTTTGCAGGAGACCATGCTGGGCGCGTGCCCCTGCCACACCCTCCCGGGGTGTAAGGGTCTTGCGACCCCACCACCACGGGATGGGGGCCGGGTGGGAGGATGCGCGATTTACACCCGGCATGATGTCTAGGTTCTTCTTTGGTTTAGATACATCCTTTGAGGTAGTAGCAGTGCAGCTGCAACTGGATAGGAGGTATACTGTTATTTCCGTGTACATTCCACCGTCAGCCGACTTCGACGCCGGGGACCTCCGCTGCGTCTTGGAACGGTAGCCGAGACCCTTTATCTTGCTCAGAGATCTGAACGGTAGACATCCCCTCTGTGGAGACTACACGATCAATCCCAGGGGGCAGGTCCTTGCCTACCTGATCGACGAGCTGGAGACAGGTGTCCTAAATGTGGATGAGTTTACGCATCACTGCCCGAAAACCGCTTCATTTTTCTCCCTCGATCTATCTTTGTGCTCTCCGGATGAATAGCCTGATTTTAGGTGGAGGGGTAGTCGATGACCTCCATGGTAGTGATCACTGCCGCCCGAGAGCCCGCCACGGTTGTCCGCATTCCAGGAAATTACTGATTTCTCTCTTAGTCGAGGAATTTAGATCGTTGGATGAGGCCGTTGAGTTCTTCCTCGTAATCTCATCGCCGTGGGCCTAATTATTATTCCTAGAACGCCTGACCGTTTTGCACGCCGACCGCTTTCGTGGTGGTCAGCCGTGTGTTAGGCGGCCCTCAGACAGAAGCGGTATGTCTACATTCGCTATAAGCGCAGCCCGAAGGCTTTCACTCCTGGTGTAAGTAGGGCTAGGTTCCGGTATATTTCGAAGCACGCCCGCCGATCTTCTTGGCAGACATACGTGTCTTAACGAGACGGCCCCTCTAGCAGAGGTGTGGAAGCGAGTCAAAAACATTTGGGGCAAATTCTCGCTAGACCCCTCTCGCGTCTCCAGGAGAATGGGACCGCAATCTCGGACCTGGCGTCCGTGGCGGAATCCTTCGCGACCACTTTCTCCGCATTCTCTAGCCGTGATGCTGCTCCGCCAGCATTCAATGCACGCCGTGATGTCGCAGAAGGCCACCAACTGGACTTTACCTCCAGAGGCGGAGAACCCTTCAACGACAGGTGAGTTGCATTCCGCTCTCTCTTCGTGCCCAAACGTACGCCATGCTTTGACACCTGGGTGAGCGAGGCATGGCCTCTGTTAGATTTGTTCAACATGATTTGGGTAGAGGGTATCCTCCCAGACTCCTGGCGAATCGCTACTGTGCTCGCTTTTCCCAAACCGGGGAGAGATCACTCTACCCCAGCGGTTTCCGCCCAATCTCTCTAACCTCCTGCGTGTGCAAGTTGATGGAGAAATTGGTAAATGTTAGATTAGCTTTTTTCTTGACAGCGGAAGCCACCTGTCTTGTGTACAGTGGGGCTTCCACAAATTTTACGTCACCTCGGATGCTCTGCTCCGACTGGAAAATACCGTCTGCGAGGCTTTCTTTCGTATACAACACTATGCAACTTTTTTTTTCAATTTGGAGAAGACCTATGATACCACATGGCGATACGGTATCACAGAGACTCTCCGCACGATGTAGGCGAGGCGATGCCTCGCAATCTGTATTTCTGAATTTTTGCGAGATCGATTCTGCGTACGGGGGAAAATCCCTCCAGCCCGATGGAACAGTAAGAGGGTGTCCCGCATGGAAGTGTCTTCAGTTTCACAATCTTTGCCTTGAGAATCCAAGGTATCACCTAGGTACTGCCGGAAGATGTTCTCGCTACGCTCTACGTGGACGACCTTTCGATCTCGTTTGGCGTGGCTCAGATGCCTACTCTGGAGCGTCTACTCCGATAGGCATTGGACCGCGTCTCTCGCTATGCCGAAGCGCACAGGCTTCGGTTTTTCTTGGCCAAGACTAAGGTGGTGCAGTTGTGCCGCCATCCTCGACTCCACCCCGACCCGGACTTGTTTCTGCAAGTTATGGATTCCCACCATTTCTTTGGTCTTCTTTTATGTGACTGACGCTTCACGAGAGAGGCTCATATTTTTAACCTTAGGATGTCTTGTACTTGTGCTATGGACATTCTTCGTTCCGTGACGTTCTGTACCTGGTCCTGTTGTGCAGATAGGTCTTCTGCCTAACTTTGTTCGTTTGAACTTTACTATCGATGCGAGTTTTATGCATCTGCATAAAAATGCGAAAATTGGACTCAATTCAGTACACCGGTCTCCGCATGGCCACCGGTGCCTTCCTCACGTTCCCTATTGAATGGCTACTTGTCGATGCTAGGGAGATGCTACTCGCTCTGCACAGTGTGCAGTACATTATTTGCCTGTGCGCGCGAGACGGCGCCTCCTTCAGTCGCCAACGGCTCTCACTGCATCCACATCCAATCTCGACGGTGTCTATGATGCCGAGTGATGTCAGTCATATCCTAAGCTATTTGGGTTTAGTGCTAAGAAACTCCTTCGAGAGCTCGGTTTAGCTCTCGTCCCAGTGGCGCCTCTGGTTCTGCCCAGGACGCCACCCTGTATGGTACCACCTTTGACAATTTGTCGCCATGTCTCTGCTCCCAAAGCGCCAGGAGTATTGCGTGCGGCTCTTTTGGACCACATTTCGTGTCACGCTGGGACCGTGCCTGTGTATACGGATGGCTCCACGTCCCTGGATGGGGTCGGTTTCCACGTTCTATCTCCCCTTTTAGAAGTCAGCGGGGCTCTACCAGACGCTGCGTCTGTCTTCACGGCCGAGCTGGTTGCAATACACCGTTTGGTATCGGAGATAATGCGACGTGCCCGGTTCGGAGACCGGGCTGTGATTTTTAACGACTTAAAGCTTCTTCAGTACTCTCGGGGCATTGGAATCTCCACACCCTTTGGTTCCTGCTATCCGTGACGCCACGGTTGCCGCGGGTCGAGTGGATGTCGAGATTATCTTTTCCTGGGTTCTTGGCCATGTGGGAAATACAGGTAAAGAGGGCATCAAAGAGTCCTTCAGGACTCGGTGAACAGACCAGCGTTTGGCTCTTCCTCACACTAATTACATGGCAGGATTCCGGGCTGCTTGGCAAAAAAGATATGAGACGGCATTGCGCCGTATCTGTTCCCATAGGCCTACTACCAAATGCCGCGACGACCTCATTTCACTTTATGTCGTCTTAAAATTGGGCACACGCGCGGTACGCACCGCCATTTGATTGAGCGCTTATCCGTACCTTATTGCGACGACTGTGTTGTCCCCCAGACTCTTCGGCACATTCTCGTTGAATGTCCCTGTCTGGGTGATCTTCACGTACGTTACGTTTTTTTTATTAATCTAACCTAGTATTAGACTCTACTGTGATTAAAGCGACTTTTACCCTAGTAGGTTGTCGCCAGATGGGCTCCAAACACCCCCCTCTTCCCCTCAATATCACAGTTTAGAGGATCTATATATGCCGTGCGTGTCCCAGTACTGGAACACAAGGGGTTGTCACCATTTGTGGTTTGGGTTTCCTCCTCCTCTTGTTGGTAGATCCTATAATTATTGGTAAAACCATCGCTCCAAGATATTGAAGTTAATATTTTACCGGAGTTGTGAATATGTATTCAATACCTTGAAGGAGGAGGCCACGTTCAAGTTACTTAATCTTGAACACATTTACTTGTCCTTTTTATTTTCATGTATGCATTGCATATTGCTCAATTTTTGTGTCTATTATTATGTACCTTTATATGTGTTGCAGTACCAATGCATTCATTGGTTGCAACCATATTATCTTTTTTATCATATTTATGAATTGTTCTTTTTTAGTTTATGATCTTGTAGTTCTTTATCCTTTACCAGGTTGTGAAAATGGTGACCCGAGTCTTTGGGGGAAAGAGGCTTTAACATCACAGTGTGATTTGGATTTAACCAAACAGCAAAATGGATTGCAATTGTCATTGCCTCTTTTACCTTCATCTTTAGCTTCAAGTGGAAGTGATGGTCTTAGTGAGTAATTTGTTTATTCCGTCTCAAATATTGCTTTTTTTCAGGTATTAAATGGGGAATTATTTAATATGAACTCTTGGGGATAAAATGTTGAGGATAAAGGCCATAATTCATTACGGAATATTTTTGAAATTTGAACCGAATCCTATCGAAGCAACGCCGCTTCTTCAAATGTGTGTGTGGTCTTTGGTTTGAGGTTATCCCACCATATTCCTTCCTTTAGTTGTTCTCAGGTTCTTCTAAGAGCTTTAAAATTCTTTTTTTTTTAAATTTAGAATGGATGATGCCAGCTACCCTTAAAATGTCCATTAGTTCACAGTCCCATGCACCAGGGACAATGGTAACGATCCCACTCATCCCAGTACCGGGACAGGTAAGTAACTTCCCCAAATATTCCCAAGACTGAGGCATTCAACAAGAATGTGATTCGACCACGCAAATTGTGGCAATAAAGTGCAAGGGAGCACTCCATCAAATGGCAGTCTCATCATGCATGAAGCCTCTTTCATTAATTTCCTTCTAAATTCAACTAAACCTAAGAATTCACACAATTTTGTTAAGTATTACATTTAGGGAAATATATTATAACTTTTTCTATAAACTTTTCAGATTTTTGCAACCTGTCCCCAAAATGCAACTTCATCTGTAAACCACACACACTTTGACAACTTTTACTCTAATTTCTCCAACTTTCTCACTTGTCACTATATGATCAAGAAACCTGCACATTTTCACTAGGAAAACCACTTAGAGCCACATTCCTAACATTGAAAAGCAGTTGTACCATTTTCCAATGGAGCGAAGCCCAAATTATGAAACTAATAATGACTCTTCCTGGCGAAGAACAGTTATGGACTGATGCCACGTCTGCCGTGAGTGGGCGGATGTTGAGATTATCGTTTGCTTGGTTCATGGGAATGAGGGAGCCAAAGGGGCCGTAAGGACTGGGTCACCAAACCACTTTTCGCTCTTCACACCAACTACAAGAAAATGGGAGACGGCCAATGGTGACAAAGTTGCGTAACATCGTGCCCTGACTCTTCCTGTACCCCTACCCAATGCCCACGTGGTTTCCTGTTACCTTTAAATTGGCCAAACTCGTTGGGTCGCGACCCCTTTTCCCTCGTACTTGGGCCTGGTTTGTCTACACTGGACGTTTTGGAGGAGGCTGTTAGGTATAAGCTCGAGGCCAGGAATGAGGCAGGTCTGCCTTCGATCCTGGAACATGCAGGGTTTTTTTCCTTGTCTTAGTTGCTGACGTTTGTAAGTTTGTTTAGGGTTTGTTTGTCTTGTTTATTTGGAGTTTTGTTGTTGCCTTTTAGGCAAAAGAGCCTAACATGCTAAAACCATTTTTTCTGCAACTTTGGTGGTAGTTACCCAATAGTCGCTATTCGAAACCTATCCTTCAATATTCATTCATTCACTTTACTGTAATCAATACAAATTTGGAATCTTCCATCTGCTTATCACATAAGCACAATTGGGCTATTCCTTGAACTCTCCCCTACCCTTCCCCTCAATCATACCATTCCTTTGTAACTTTTTGCACTGTTCTCCTGTTTCTTGAGCAACAGGCAAAGGGAAATGACAAGGTCTTTGATATATGAGTGTATCATTAGTAATTGGATTTTGAATTCAGGTACTCAGCCATCCATTACTATCTATAAATTTGATGCTTCTCTCATTCACTCGACATTTCATCTAATTTCACTCTCAGTCAACTCTCCATACTTCCGACTATCCATTACCATTAAAACCACTCACATTCGCCACAAGGCATCATTATCCACAGTCACTACATAACTTAAACTCAATTTATCTTCCATACATATCCCTCTCAGGCTTTTCTTTTGCAAGCCAGGCAAAACTAGAACACGTCCTCATTTTCTTTAAATCAATTATTCCATTAAAAACTTACGCAATTCTTCCTCCTTGATACTTTACACCACTACTATCCAATATACACAGGTTCTCAGCTTCACTGATGTTAATTTCAAAGCTTCATCCAATCTTAACATGGAATACTCCCTCATTTTTCAATGGGACATTTTCCATAGCAAAAATATATAATTCCTTAACTGAATTCACCTTTACACTTCCATCTGGACTTCAATTTCCCATTCTTCTTGCATTTTATTATTTCCTGATCAGGGTTTATTACAATCTCATTGGCTTTCAAGATTCTATAGCCTAACAACATATTATACTTTTTATTCACACCATCCACTGCACAGAATTCATCTCTCATTTAAATAGTACTAATTAACACTTTCCCTTTAATCTTGCAATGATTGGAACATCCTGCCCTCCCAATCTACTTAACCAACACTCATTTTCATAATCTCGCCAACATTCATGCCTTCAAACACTTCAGAAAATGCAACACTTACCTTGTATCAGTATCAATCATCCTCTCCATTTAACTACAACATATATGCATATATTTTCTCTCTCATACCATAATGCACTGTACAACTCAAAAAGCCGTCTCACATTTATTACACACTCCCACTCCTCAGTTTCCCTGATCTGCATTTTCCTCCCTAGTTCTATTATTAGCCGCTCTCAGGCAGCTTCACCTCTGAAAAGGAGCCCCCATTCCCTTGTGCTTTCTCAGGGGCCCCTCCAACCTTCCTCTACCCCATCACCACGAGGTGAGGACCGGGCAAGAGTTTGCGTTATTTTCACCCACCACAGACAGTATCAGTGCAGCTATACTTATATAGGAGGTATATTGTTATTTCTACTGACATTCCACTCTCAGCTGACTTCGACGCGGGGGACTTCCGCTGTATCGTGGCACGGTTGCCGAGGCCCTTTCTCTTGCTCAGGGATCTGAACGGTAAACAGTCGCCACGCCTCTGCTCCCAAAGCTTATACTGCGCCGGGAGTATTGCGTTCGACCTTTTTGGAGCACACATCGTGTCACGCTGGAACCGTGCCAGTGTATACGGATGGCCCCAAGACGCAGGAGGGGGTCGGTTTCCACGCCGTATCCCCTCTGTTTGAAGTCAGCGGGGCTCTACCAGGCGCTGCGTCTGTCTTCACGGCCGAGCTGGTGGCAATACACCACTCGGTACGGGAGATTACGCGACGTGCCCGGTTCGGAGACCGGATCGTGATCTATAGCGACTCACAAAGCGCCCTGAGTGCTCTCGGGGCATTGGAATCTCCGCATCCCCTGGTTCGCGATATCCGTGACGCCACGGTTTTGGCGAGTCGGGTGGATGTCGAGATTATTTTCTGCTGGGTTCCTGGACATGTAGGAATTGCGGGGAATGAGCGCTGATGAGGGCGCCAAAGAGTCCGCGAGGACTCTGCGACCGGACCAGCGTTTCGCTCTTCCTCACACCGACTACATGGTAGGAATACGGGCAGCTCTTCGGACTGCTTGGTAAAGAAGATGGGAGACGGTCGAAGGGAACTTAAAGTTGCGTGCCATTGCGCCGCGACTGTTTCCATGGACCTATCCCCCAATGCCGCGACGGCTTTCTGTCGTCTCCGAATCGGACATACTCGTGTGACGCATCGCTATCTGATGGAGCGCTCGCCAGCGCCCTATTGCGACGACTGCGTCGTCCCCCAGACTGTTCGCCACATTCTTGTCGAATGTCCCAGTCTGGGTGATCTTCGCGCACGACACCTGTCCCGGTACCGGGATGGGCGGGGTCGCTACCGCCTGTTCCTTGTACTCGGGATGAGTGCGTGCACATCGACTGGTGGACTTATTGACTTTTTGAGGCCGGCCTTCTCCCTATTATTTAAGCAGGGTTTGTTTTTTGCATTTGTTTTTTTTTGTTTTTTCCTTTAGGTTGCACACTCCTGCGCCGGGGGGACCTTCCCCCGACGCAGGAGCTTGCTTCCTTTCCCCCATTTGTGGTGTTTTGTTTTTGTTTTTTTTTCGTTTAATTTTATTTTAAAGTAGCCTAGAACTAGGCCAGTTTTAATACGGCGACTAATGCCCATGTTGGCAGTCGCCAGATGAGCTAAAAAACAACAAAAAACAACAACAAAACAACCGGTAAACACCCCCTCTGGGGAGACTATTCGATCAATCCCAGCACCCCATGGTGCTTAGCGTGAGTGCAGTGGTCCGCATTTCACGAAATGAGTCATTTCTCTGACCCAGTCGAGGAGTTTAGCTCGGTGGATGAGGCCATTGAGCTTCTCTAGCGACCTCATCGCTGCAGGCCTAGAACGTCTGGCCGCTTTGCACATCAACCGCTTTTTGGTGGTGAGGCGACTGTGAGACAGCCCTCAAACAGAAGCGTTATTCCTGCATGTGCTATAAATGCTGCCCGGACGATTTAACCGTTGGTGAGTTTCGTCGAGATTGGGCCTTAATCTTCTCTCCCGCGTACGTGGCGGAGTCCTTCGTGACGTCTTTCTGCGTATTCCTCTTGCCGGGATGCTGCTCTGCCAGCATTTAATGCACATCGTGATGTTGTAGGCCACAGGCGAACTCTTCAACCACAGGTTTACACTGAGTGAGCTGCGTTACGTTCTTCCATCATGCGCGGACCTCGTCCCTGTGTTGTATGCCTTGCTTCGACACCTAGCTGAGCAGGGCATGGCTTTTCTGTTAGATTTGTTCCAGAGTATCTGGACAAAGCGTATCCTCCCAGACTCCTGGCTAATGGCTACTGTGCTTGCCTTTTGCAAACACCCGCCGGTTTCCTCCCAATCTCTCTAACATCGTGCGTGAGCAAGTTGATAGAGAAATTGGTAATCGTTATTCTAGCCTTTTTTTTGTGGACAGTTGAGGCCATCTCTCTTCTGCACAGTCCTGCTTCCGCAAGTTCACTACGCCACGGTGTTTTTCGATATGTAGGCCCATGATACCGAGTGGCGATACGGTATCATGAGACTCTCCACACGCTGGGGGTGAGGAGACACCTCCCAATCTTTATTTCTGAGTTTTTGCGATATTGTCTATTCTGCGTACGGGTTGGAGGAGCCTTCTTCATCCCAATGGAGCAGTAAGAGGGTATACAGCAGGGAGGTGTCCTGTTTTACACTCTGTGCCTTCAATATCAATGGTACAACTTCCGTGCTGCCGGAAAATGTTCTCGTTACGCTCTACGTGGATGACCTTTCGATCTCTTATGGTGCGGCCCAGATGCCAACTCTGGAGTGTTGACTCTAACATGCATTGAACCGCGTCTCTCGCTATACCGAAGCGCACAGGTTTCGCTTTTTCGTGGCCAAGACTAAGGTGGTGCAGTTGTGCCGCCATCCTCGACTCCACCCCGACCCGGACTTGTTCTTAAACGTGGTTCGCCTGAAAGTGGTGGATTCGCACCGTTTCCTTGGTCTTGTTTTCGACCGACGGCTCACCTGGGAGACTCATATTCACAGCCTTAGGGTCTCTTGTACCCATGCTATGGACATTCTTCGTTCCGTGATGTTCAGCACTTCGGGTGCTGATAGGGCTAGCCTTGCATTTCTACCGATCATTTGTTCGTTCTAACCTTGACTATGGATGCGAGTTCTATGCATCCGCGGCCGATCATGCATTGAGGAAGGTGCACTTGATCCACCACATTGGTCCCCGCCTGGCGACCGGTGCCTTCCGCGCGACCCCCATTGAGAGCCTACTTGTCGATGCTCGGGAGATGCCACTCGTTCTGCGCCGCACACAGTGCAATATGCGCCTGTACGCATGAGCCCAGCGTCTCCCTAAGTCACCAATGGTTCTCACTGCATCTGCAGCTGATCTCAACGGTGCCTATGCTACCGAGGGGCGCCACTCATACCCTTAAGCCCTTTGAGGTCCTCGCTACGAAATTACTTTGAGAGCTCAGTGTAGCTCTCAGGCTAGTGGCGCCTCTGGTTTTGTCCAGGACGCCACCCTGGAAGGTACCATCTCCGGCTATTTGTCGCCACACCTCTGTTTCCAAAGCTTCCACAGCGCCCTTAGTATTGCGTTCACCTTTTTTGAGCACGTTTCGTGTCAAGCTGGATCCGTGCCAGTGTATACGTACCACTACAAGCCCTAGGAGGGGGCCAGATTCCTCGCCGTATTCCTTCTTTTTTTAAGTCATCTCTGCTCTACCACGCGCCTCGTCTTTCTTCACGTCCGAGCTGGTTGCATTACGGCCCTCGGTAGTGGAGATAATGCGTCGTACTCGGTTCGGAGACCTGGCATTGGAATCTCTACTGTATTTATGACACCACGGTTGCCGCGAGCCATGCTGATGTCCAACTTATATCCTGCTGTGTTCCTGGACATGTGGGACTGAGGGCACCAAAGAGTCTGCAAGGACTAGGCCACCAGCCCACCGTTTCGCTATTCCTCCTACTGCCTACATGGCAGGAATCAGGACAGTCCTCAGGCTGCTTGGCAAAGAAGATGGGAGACGGCCAAGGGGAACTTAAAGTTACGTGCCATTGCGCTGCGACTGTTCCCATGGACCTACCCCTAATGCCGCGAGGGCTTCAGGTGACTTTCTGTCGTCTCCGAATTGGACACACTCGCGCGACACACTGTCATTTGATGGAGCGCCCGCCTGCCCCTTATTGCGACGACTGCCTTGTCCTCCAGATTCTTCGACACATTCTTGTTGAATGGCCCAGTCTGAGTGATCTTCATGCACAATACCTGTCCCAGTCCTTGGGCTAGCGGAGTCGCTACCGCTTGTCCCTTGAACTTGGGACTAGTTCATTCACACAAACGTGTGGACTATATTACTTTTTGGAGGAGGCTGGCCGCCTCAATTTTATTTGGATTTGTAGATTGTATGTTCATGCACTTGGGGGTGAGGCGTGCTTACTTCTTTCTTTTTGCTACTTGCTTTGTTTTTTGCTTCTTTTTTTTTATTCTTATGGCTCGGTGTTGGAATTTTTAGGTTAGCCTAGCACTAGGCTCAAATTTTAATTATGGTGACTTTTGCCATTGAAGGCAGTTGCCAGATGGACACTAAAAAAAAAAAAAGGCTTTCTGATTCAGATTTCAATCTATCCCATACATATTGTGATTCATCTCACTCCTATGGTTATTATTATGATTACTATACTTCCTTCCATTCCTACTTTTGCTACTATTATTCTTATTCCCAACTGCTCACCTATTTCTCCTTCTGTTCCCAGCCTATGTATACCTGGCTTTTTTTTTGCATTGCCCTTCACTTTAGCTGTAATTATCATCTAAAATTTTGCCATCACTTCAACAGGGTCAATCACCAATGCATTCTTGTATGAAACTCGGGTATGACTTTCTTAGTTCTCTTTCCTCCTGAAAATACTGATGCTTCCTCTCTGCCATATCCCTCAAATTGACAATCCTCAACAATCGTCAAAACATAACAAATTTTCTCTGTCCATCTCATCTTCTCTTTTGTTCTTGAGTTCACATACGCATAATTTGGAACATTGCTCAAGAACTTCTTTAATTCATTATTCCCATTAATTACTTTATTGTCGATTTTCTTTCTTGTCAGTGACTCCAATCTATAGGATGCAGATCCACTATTTCATTCTTTTTTATTCTCACTTCCTCAAATTCATGTCTTCCTGTACTCCACACCATTTTTCACTCTCTTAACTTGTTCCATAATTGTTTTATTCACCTTTGATACTTTGGTTCACCTGTACTGAATCGTTTTGTAAAAGTAACATAATCTCCATTCCCCCCCCCCAAAAAAAAAAATCATCTAAGATCTTTTACCCCCAATCTATTATTCTCATCAAACTTTTCCTTACAGTAGCTTTTAATATTCTTTAAACAATTTTTCACTTCATTAGGTTCACTTAGGTTCTATCCTGATCAATAAAAAGAAGAACTTTACCTATGTCTCACTTATTATAACCATGTACCCATTTACCCATTCAAGTCCCCTCAAACTCTTCTTTCTAATTTGTGTAGATTTAGTCTCATAAGCCTATCACTATAATGTAGGCTCCTCAACCCATCAGTCATCTTAGTCACCCTTGTTTATATTCTGTCAAGCAAACTCAACTTATAATACGGTGACCAAAATTTCGCAGCTTAACTAATGTGAGCTAGTTTCAGAATGACAGCTGCATTCATATTTCTCCCCTTCCTCCGAATAAATCTTAATACCCTATTAGCTCTATTCCTAGCACTTAAACACTGCTTTCAAGTCCAGAGGTCAGAACTTACGATACCCAAGTGTCTTTTGCATTCTGACCTTCTTAAAACTCATTCAGCAGATTGCTGTTACTTATACTAAGTACACTACATTTCATTACGTTAAATTCCATTTTCCATTTCTCTGCCTATCAGGGTAAATTTGTCAATTCATCTTCTAATACCTCAGCATCAGATTCAGACCTTATAATCCTACCTAACTTAGTATGATCAGAAAACTTGCTCAGGTCACTACTTATATCTTTGTCCAGATCATTCATATAAATCAAGAACAAAATCAGCCCTAGCACTGACTCTTGAAGAACCAGACTGGTAACATTCCCTCACTCAGATTTATATAATTCTATCTATACTAACACTTTACTCTCTGTAACTAAGCCACGACTGAATCCACCTAAAAATCCTTTCTTTAATCCCATGCATTATAACTTTATTTAAAAGTCATAGATGTGGGGTCCTTAGTGATCATAACACAGATGAATGCTTAATATCAAAGCTCATGACCAGAGAGGCTTCCACTTTCAATAGTTCACTTGCTAAAATTCTTTAAAGACATTGTGACATGAATAAAAAGCTTCACACCATGTTACCTTCTCTTCCATATACGTATGTATGGTTTGCCCAAAACTTATAGACCGGATATGCCTATAAGACTGATCATCTCATGTGTGAGTTCTCAAACATCATTAGATAATTATAAACTTGTAAGTTTTGAAATCAATTGTTTATTTACAAATGTTCTTATGAAGGATGTTTCTGCAGTTAGGAAAAATGCACTTAAGGATTCCCCTCTGAGGTCCCCTTGCCCTTAGATACAATCATGGAAGTAGCCAGACTGCTGCATCACAAAGAAGATTTGCTCATCAAATTGGCAATTATTCCACCAAAAGTATGGTTTGTCAATGGCTTCTTGGTTGCTCCCTCTCCCCCATTTTAGGTAACTTTTTTATGTAGATGCTTTAAAAGATCTTCCCAACATTCCTTCCACTGGGTTTAAAACAGAATGGGAAACTGAAAACTCTCTACCTTTCCTGGATGTTGAGATTATAAAACTCAATTTCTGCCTCATCTATTTCTACAGTAAAGCCCACTCACTAACTCTGAATCTTGCATTCATTTCTTCTCATGCCACTATGACTCAGTGAAGAAGAGATTGGTGATACTCATAAGGTCACTCTTTCTCCAAGCATATCAGATTTGTGACACACCCTTTCTCCAGGATAATTGAACCATGCAATGAAAATTTTTATTGACTTGGAATATCCATTGTGGGTAATATAAAAAGCTCACCAATCTGCATGAATCTCTTTCCATAAAGCTAATTTATCATCAAATCAAGGAAAAATAAAAGATTAATTTCCTTTAATTTTCTTGTGAGTCGATACAAAAGATATAGTGTACCACACTAAAAAGTGAAGGACATAAATGACCTAAAGCAAAGAATACCTGCTCCTATTGAGCCCATTGATGAAGCTATGTTAATGAATATCACTTAGAAGTCATTCGTGCAATGAATGGGGCCCATATAAATTTATTAATGATTATAAAAAGAACTTTACTATTTACTTGATAATATGTAAACTTCAGTTATAATTTTAATAGTTTTTAAAAATTGTTTAAAGACTGGACAGCCTGTATTATTAGGCCACAGTGTCGAATTCTTACAAAGCGTGGACATTTGTGATGCAAAAATAGACTTATCTTTATTAATCTTGATATTTTAAAGCAATTGAAATGGAGAAGAAAGTGGCTCCCAGTCCGCTGTCTGTTTCCAAGAGAACCAAGGAAGTGTTATCACAGAGTCCCGACACTGCAGGACATCCATCACTTTCCCAAACTTACCCTATACCAGAGACATCTGTGGCCTCTCGTGTTCAGCCTCCTGTCTACAGTCTCCAGCAAGAGTTTGCATCCTTATACTTAGACAGCAATGTTTGTGATTGGTTTGTAAGTTTCTATTTATCTCTTGATATATGAAAAAAAAAGAGTAATTTAATCTAATACTTAAAATACTCGGTCATTGGTTTCCAAATTGGAAAGTCTGCTTAGTCAGGCACAGAATCCTGATAAGGTAAGTCTAAATCGCAAGATTTTCCATGATACAGCACCACTACAGACAGCTTATTAGTCCATTGGCAGAAGATAAATCTAATTAGTTTTCATCTTTATTTTCATAGTTACTATTTTATTTTTTGTTGGTGTTATGGACATTTTATGGCAAAACTTGTATATGTTATTACATAGTTGGTTATTTGGTTGCTCCCAGAGTAGTCATCATAGCCAGCCTGCATCCGCCAGGAAGTCCACCACCTTGGAATTCTAAACCCATAATTATCATACTAAGGATATTTTGTATGTCTAAGATCCAGGTTTTGGCATGTTGAGAGGGGGAGGGGTACCACAGCATGGGCAGTTTTTGTTCTTTATATATTTTTTGAGGTGTTGGTAGTATTGCAGTTTTGGTTGGAGTCTTGAGAGAATGACTGTCGTGTTTCTGGAGAAGAAGGATCCATTAGGGGTAGTGGTGTGTGTCTGTGAAGCAGGACGTGGGGGGGCTTTGTATATTGCTACAATGTATCTGGAGGACTTGCATGTCCTCTCTGCCTGAGTGCCAATCCATAAGGCCTGTCTCACTGGGTTGAGTTGAACTCTTTAACAAGGCCTGAGGAGGCTGGTGCTTTCCCCCTTTTTTCCTAAGAGTCTCTCTTTATTTCCTCTCTAGGCTTAAGGACCTGACCAGCCCCGTCATACTGTGTCAGGAGAGAGGCTTTAGAACCTCTAAACAACGCCCTTTACAAGAGACGAGGGGTCCTGACTTTTGGGACAAAGGAAGATCGGTTTTGCCTAATAGGTTGACCACTTGCCTGTATCCATTCTCGGATGCATAAGGCTGTACTACTTACTTATGGTGGGTAGGCTTTACTGACCTGTATACTGCCAGGCCAACTCGAAGCCTTAGGTCCTCCTGTATTTGGGTCTGTCACACATCTGTTGATGGATCCACTCTGTAACCATTTTCTCGATGGATACTTCTTATTTGGGAGCTGCTGCCTTTGGAGAGAGAGACCATCTGCTGGGCAAGTTCCAGGCCATGTGTGTTACCATACAGCCAAGAACCATATCATTTTATACTCCCACCAGGCTTCAGAGTTTTCATGGTTGTTTGATTTGCAAAAATATCGCCCAACCTTGGTGTGTGTGGGGGGGGGGGGTAAGCCCGGAATGAGGGCTCCAAAGTGTGTGTGAGGACTCAGCGACGACAATACCAGCATTTCGCTTCTTCCCAGAGTGACTACAAGACATGAATCACCGTGGAAGCCCATATTCTCAACCTTAGGGTCTCTGTCCCTGCAGGGGGGTACCCTGTGTAGCCTGTTACACTGGGTACCTGTAGGAGCTGCAGGTCCTCCCGAGTTCAAATTAGGGAAGGCCGTGATCAGGAGGTTAGCTTCAACTCTTTGACACGACCTTGGGAAACTGGTGCGTTGCCTCTGAACACCCCGGTGTGAAACCCCCTGCTGTAACTGAAACCTGGAGGACAAATATGACCTCCCGTCCCCATTGCACCAAGGGAGGTACACTGCACACTCCCTTTATGCACCCTTTCCGCTGCTTGTTCCATTATTATCTCCTTTCCTCGGCTCCTCCTACTTCCCTCTCTTCGATGTCTCACTTGGATCTTCTTTCCATGGATGTCGGATGAGGTGACCCTTTCCTCCCCCAGGCCTGATCCGCCTCTCTGACCACGCACTTGGTCCATGGACAAATGCTGCCCATCCCAGCAGTATTGACCCGGTTACTCAAGAGTAGGGTTACTGTGGCTATGGCTCCCTTAACTTCCTACTTAGCCTTTGTAGAGGTGCTTCCCTCTCCTCACCACCTACCGATAAAAGGGTTCCCCCCCCCCACTTATCCCATTTTGGAGCCACCCTCAGACAACTCTACATCTTTTGAGGCTGTGGCCCCCTCTGAGCTTTCTCGGGGGCCCCCCGTAAGGGGCGCGGCGATTTGCCATCCTAGCCGCCGTGCAGATGGGATCTAGCGCTCCGTCCGGCCCCAGCTTAGCCTTTCTTCCTTCCTTCAGATAGCCTGTATTTTTCCCCTACCTCGTCGCTTTTCATACAACCTCTCGCACAACTTTCTCTGGTCAGCCTCTAATTTCACAGGGTAGATGCTGACCTTCTTCTCAAGCCAACCGTCCCGGATCGGGGCTGAGGGGAAAGGGGACGACGTTCCCTAACCCCTGAGCTCCGGTTCGAGATGTTGTTTTTTTAACAACCTGCTTCATCCCCACCCATACCTTCCTCACATACCCTTCTCCTCTCCTCTTCACAATCTATCTTTTTTACGCCGTGTTCAAGGTGGAGCCGCCATGCCGATGGACTGCCAGGCCACCAGGTGGGAGGGGTGGTCCCAAATGGCGTCACCTGGCTCTGCCAGGCCTGTAAGCACCTCTTGCAGTGCAGGCAACTGTGAGAGGTGGTGAGCTATTGCGTCCCACAGAAAATTTAGGGTCACCATGCCCAATGATGCACAACGGAGCCGCCCTCGGGCAGCTCCACCGAAAAAATGGAGGTCCCTTCCCTGTGCTTGCGCAGGGGACCCTCCGTATTTCTCTAACCAGAGAGGAAGCTTACTCCTCTCCTTCGCATATGGGTGCAGGGGACTTTCCCTCACCCCCTTCTCTGCAGGTGATTTCGGGCACCTCCCTATTTCCTGCGGCAGTCCCTCCTTTTCTTCCTAAGGGGACTGCCAAGAAAGCCAGCAGGCAGCCCATGGCTGACCGCCCCTTGTGTAAGCAGCGCGGTAGCGCAAGCCCCCTTAGGGGGGGACAGGGAAGCCAGGCCCCTAAGGTCGCTTCTCTCAAAAGACCTGCTGGCAAGAATTTTAAACCTTGCAAGGCATGTGCCTCCCCACACAAGACTGGCGACACTGCCAAGGGGACCTGCGATGTCCTAGGAAGGGATGGCCAACTGGAGGCCCCTCCTGTGATGACATGGTCCTTGAGAAAACCCAGCCTCAGACGGTAGGGCCTTCCATGGGGGGGAATCCGGGCTCGGCGCCAAACACCGAACCCGAATCCGCCCTTATGCAAGGTCCTCCTCAAACGGCTATGGTTTCTGAGGCAGTACAAGGAGGGGAGGGATCTCCTCTGGATGGTGCCCCTGCGACCACCAGGACCTTCTCCATTTCGGAGAAGGACCTGGCTGAGGCCGGTCCATCTGGCCTAGGGGCTTCTGCCGGCGGAGGTGAGAAGTGGGTTCATTCCCCGCCCTCCTCTAAGACCAAAAAGACTAAGAAGACTCGGGGCTCCTCTCCATCCGCGGGGGCTGTGGGGACGGATGGGTATGCTGCCACTTTGGCAAGCGACCAAGCCAAAATCGGGACATCTGGCCCCTCTGCCTCCCCCGGTGTCGGAGCCCCTGACTTAGACACTGATGGCACCATGTTGGCCAAGGGCAACATGATCCATCAGAGGAGAGGATTAGCTAGTGCAATTGGTAGAGAACCGAAGGTGACCCCTTTCTCGGACGGGAGCCTTCTGGCGAATGCGGCGAAACCCGCTGAGGCGGCCAAGATAAGTGCTCTTCGGACACTTCATAGCACCCCGGTGAGTGTCACGACGCACTCTACCATGAACTTTGTGAAAGGAGTAGTTTATGCGAGGGAACTCGTTGACTACTCCATTGAGGACATCACCTTAGAGCTAGCCGACCATGGGGCGGTCAAGTTCGAACGTGTGATGAGAAAACAGGGAGGGGCCTCGAGACTCACCCCTACACTCTTCGTCACGTTCGACTGTGACAAGCTCCCTGAGTCGGTGCGTGCTGGTTGGTACCGCTTCTTCGAAACAATGTGGTGCATATCTCCTCGAGAAAGAAATCCTGGCCGTTCAGGCCCAGGATCGACTCTCATTCCACGAGGCTAAGGACTTGGTCCTTGCGCGCCCGGCTCTGCCTGGGACGTCATATGCCTCGATACTTAGAAAGGCACCCTCTGCTCCTGGCCCATCCAGGCCAACGAGCACGGTTGTTTCCGCGCCCATTCGGAGCCCTTCTGCAGGCTCTACTCAACCCGGGCGCTTCCCTGGTAAAGCTGGCGGCAAAAAGGGTTCCTACCCAGCCCCTGCTAAAACCAGGGCTCCCCCCTCTTCCCCCAGCGTGACCGTTTCCCGTAAGGCGAAACGGCCACGCGCCTACACCGAGTCGTTAGACTCACAGGGGGCAACACCCCTGAAGTTGGTCGCCAGACCATCTTCCGGTTTCCTAAAGCTGTCCCCCGAAAGGAGGACAGCAACAAAGGAGCTTCGGCTCCTTCGCCCACGCCTAGAGGTGGAGCGAGTGGCTCGGAGACGGTGGTTCCTCGAAAAGAGGGCCCCCCGCCTCCGAAGCCACAACGCCCGCCTAAGGTTTCGAGGCGGAGGGAGGAAAAGACTCGTATGGCGAGCCCAACCTCCCCCAATAAGTCGTCGAAGGCGACAGCTTCCGGGGTTCTGCCTCCGGGAAGCGTACGGCCATTCCCGTGAGGGTCTTTTGTTCGAGGATGGCCCCCGCCACTCCGAGCTAGGCCCGGAGGGCATATTCCTTCAATGGAATTGCCGGGAACTCTGGGCCAACTGGGAGGAGCTGCGGAGGCTCGTCTCGTCCCGTTCCCCGTTAGCTATCTTTTTGCAGGAGACCATGCTAGGCGCGTGCCCACTGCCCTCTCTCCCGGGGTATAAGGGTCTTGCGACCCGACCACCACGGTATGGCCGGGCCGGGAGATTCGCGGTTTACACCCGGCATGATCTCTCCGTTCTTACTTTCTCTTTAGATACCTCCTTTTAGGCAGTGGCTGTGCAGCTGCACCTGGATAGGAGGTATACTATCATTTCTGCGTACATTTCACCGTCAGCTGACTTCGACGAGGGGGACTTCCGCCGCGTCGTGGCACGGTTGCCGAGGCCCTATCTCTTGCTTGGACATCTGAACGGCAGGCATCCTCTCTGGTGAGATTACTCCATAAATCCCAGGGGACAAGTCCTTGCCGATCTGATCGAAGAGCTTGAGATGGGTGTCCTAAACGTGGAGGAGTTTACGCATCACTGTCCGAGAACCACTTCATTTTCTTGCCTTGACCTATCTTTGTGCTCTTCGGATGCACAGCCTGATTTTGATTGGGCGGTGGTCGATGACCTCCATGGTAGTGATCACTTTCCCATTCAAATATCCTTTTGAGGGCAACTGCCACCTGAGAGCCCACCTCGGTGGTGCTTGGCGCGGGCGCGGTGGCCTGCATTTCAGGAAATGACTGAATTCTCTATCTCAGTCGAGGAGTTTAGGTCGGTAGATGAGGCCGTTGAGTTCTTCTCCGGCAACCTCATCGCCGCGGGCCTGAGTACTATTCCTAGGACGTCTGTCTGTTTTGCACGCCGACCACTCCCATGGTGGTCAGCCGAGTGTGAGACTGCCCTCAAACAGAAGCGTTATGCCTACATGCGCTATAAGCGCTGCCTGAACGATTTCACTGTCGCTGAATTTCATTCGGCTAGGTTTAGGTTCCGGTATATTTAGAAGCACGGGAAGACCCTTTTAGCAGAGGTGTGGAAGCGAGTCAAAAGGATTCGGAGCAAGTTCTCGCAGGATTCCCTCCCGTTCTCCAGGAGAATGGGACCGCAATCTTGGACCCCGCGTCCGTGGCGGAATTCTTAGCGACCGCTTTTTCCGCATTCTCTAGCCGGGATGCTGCTCCGCCAGCATTCAATGCACGTCGTGATGTCGCGGAAGGCCGCCGGCTGGACTTTACCTCCAGAGGCGGAGAACCCTTAAACGACAAGTTTACTGTGAGTGAGTTGCGCTCCGCTCTCGCCTTTTGCGCCGACACCGCCCATGGACTGAACGATGTCCCTTACGCCATGCTTCGACACCTGGGTGAGTGAGGCATGGCCTTTCTTTAGGTTTGTTTAACAGGATCTGGGTGGAGAGTCTTCTCCCAGATTCCTGGCGAATCGCTACTGTGCTCGTCTTTCGCAAACCGGGGAGAGATCACTCTACTCCGACCGGTTTCCGCCCAATCTCTCTAACCTCTTGCGTGTGCAAGTTGATGGAGAAATTGGTAAATGTTAGATTAGCCTTTTTCATGGACAGTGGAGGCCATCTGTCTTCTGCACAGTGCGGCTTCCGCAAGGTCCACTCCACGTCGGATGCTCTGCTCCGACTGGAAAATGCCGTCTGCAAGGCCTTCCTTCGTAGACCACTACGCCACGGTGTTTTTCAATTCTGGAGAAGGCCTATGATACCGTATGGCGATACGGTTTCATGTAGACTCTCCACACGATGGGGGCGAGGGGACGCCTCCCAATGTTTATATCTGAATTTTTGCGAGATCGTCGATTCCGCGTATGGGGGGAGCCCTCTCCGGCCCAAAGGAGCAGGAAGAGGGTGTTTCATAGGGAAGTTGTCTCAGTGTCACACTCTTTACCCTGAGCATCAAGGGCATCATCTCGGTGCTGCGGGAAGATGTTCTCGCTGCGCTCTACGTGGACGACTTTTCGATCTCTTGGCGCGGCCCAGATGCCAACTCTGGAGCGTCGACTCCAACAGGCATTGAACCGCGTCTCTCGCTATGCCGAAGCGCACAGGTTTCGGTTTTCTTTGGCCAAGACTAAGGTGGTGCACTTCTGCCGCCATCCACGGCTTCACCCCCACCCAGATTTGTTTCTTAATGGGGTGCGCCTGGATGTGGTGGAATCGCATCGTTTCTTCGGTCTTGTATTCGACCGACGCCTCACCTGGGAGGCTCATATTCGCAGCCTTAGGGTCTCTTGTACCCGCGCCATGGATATTCTCCGTTCCGTGACGTTCAGCGCTTGGGGCGCTGATAGGGCTACTGCCTTACTTTTTTATCGATCCTTTGTTCGCTCGAAGCTCGACTACGGATGCGAGTTTTATGCATCCGCAGCCGAGCGTTTATTGCGGAAGGTGGATTCGATCCACCACACCGGCCTTCGCCTTGCGACCGGTGCCTTCCGCACTTCCCCCATTGAGAGCCTGTTGGTCGATGCTGGGGAGATGCCACTCGCTCTGCGCCGCCTTCAGTGCATCACTCGCCTGTACGCGCGAGCCCGGCGACTCGCTTCAGTCGACAACAGCTTTCACTGCATTTGCAGCTGATCTCGACGGTGCCAATGCCGCCGAGAGACGCCAGTCATACCTTAATCCCTTTGGGTTTAGGGCCAGGAAACTCCTTCGAGGGCTAATATAGCTCTCGGGCCGGTGGCGTCCCTGGTTCTGCCCAGGACACCACCCTGGAGGGTACCACATTTCGCTATTTGTCGCCATGCCTCTGCTCCCAAAGCTTGTACGGCGCCGGGAGTATTGCGTTCGACCTTTTTGGAGCACACATCGTGTCACGCTGGAACCGTGCCAGTGTATACGGATGGCCCCAAGACGCAGGAGGGGGTCGGTTTCCACGCCGTATCCCCTCTGTTTGAAGTCAGCGGGGCTCTACCAGGCGCTGCGTCTGTCTTCACGGCCGAGCTGGTGGCAATACACCACTCGGTACGGGAGATTACGCGACGTGCCCGGTTCGGAGACCGGATCGTGATCTATAGCGACTCACAAAGCGCCCTGAGTGCTCTCGGGGCATTGGAATCTCCGCCTCCCCTGGTTCGCGATATCCGTGACGCCACGGTTTTGGCGAGCCGGGCAGATGTCTAGATTATCTTCTGCTGGGTTACTGGACATGTAGGAATTGCGGGGAATGAGCGCGCCGATGAGGGCGCCAAAGAGTCCGCGAGGACTCTGCGACCGGACCAGCGTTTCGCTCTTCCTCACACTGACTACATGGCAGGAATACGGGCAGCTCTTCGGACTGTTTGGCAAAGAAGATGGGAGACGGTCGAAGGGAACTTAAAGTTGCGTGCCATTGCGCCGCGACTGTTCCCATGGACATATCCCCCAATGCCGCGACGGCTTCAGGTCGCTTTCTGTCGTCTCCGAATCGGACACACTCGTGTGACGCATCGCTATTTGATGGAGCGCTCGCCTGCGCCCTATTGTGACGACTGCCTCGTCCCCCAGACTGTTCCCGGTACCGGGATGGGCGGGTGCGCTACCACCTGTCCTTTGTACTCGGGACGAGGTCGTGCACATTGACTGGTGGACTTGTTGACTTTTGGGGGGAGCCCGGCCTTCTTCCTTTCATTTAACCTGGTTTAATTGTTGTTTTTGTTATTGTTTTGTTATTATTATTGGTATTTCTTTTTATTGTTGTTTTCTGTTCAAATTTTTTAAAGTAGCCTAGAAATTGGCTGTTTGTTTACGGCGACTTATGCCTAAGTGGGCAGTCGCCAGATAGCCCCTTAAAAAAAAATCTTGGGGGCTCCTCCAAATCTCTCAGCAGAGAATGTGTTTTCTCCTCTCCTTTGCCCACAGGTTCAGGGGGCTTTCCCTGAATCCCGTTTGTATCGTCCCTCTGTGTAACTAGTTTAGTGGTGGTTCCCCCTTTGCTTTTAGAACTCTCGCCACCTCGGTTCCTGTCGCCCCATAGAGGGGTAAGAGGAGGACCTTGGCAAGACACCAGGTAGATCCGAGGTTTGTGACACCGATGAAAGCCGAATTTTCCCTCCTCATTTTCCCAATGGAAGGTGCATGCCGGACCCAATGAGTTTTGTGATGGGCCAATGGCCCTGTTCTATAGAGGTCCACTCCTGATGTGGAGACGGTCCTGGAAATCCTCCCCCCCCCAAAAAATATATATATTGTGTTTTCTTTACTTGGTGTCTCCAGCCACCTTCTGTTTTGAGAGGAGGGGGGGTCCATATTTCCCTGATTGAGGAAATAATGTTTATTGCCCGTCTGTGTGAGGTTGGGGCAATCAAAGGGTTGTTTTAGATCTATTGGTCCTTGATTCCACCTGGTGCAGCTTGGTGTTTAGGTGAGGTTTATTCTGTGTTTGTGCTGTTGTAGGATGGGTGAGTGTCCTGGTTGGAGTTTGGATAGGATTACTCTGTGTTCTGTGGAGGGATTTTTTTGTGTGGTCTACTTATGTAGGAGGAGGAGGGGGAGGGGGAGTTGTTCATTTAGGATGTTTAGGTGTCACCTGGTATAGATTGTGTGAATGTGTTTTATTAAGTTGTGCTGAGGAGGAAGGGGATTGCTTAGCTTAGCTTGGTAGTAGTGTTCAGGGGATCCTTCTCTGGGTCTTGGTAGTGGTTGGGGTATGGTTGGTTAAATGCTCGGCTAATATTTTGATTTACTACTATCTCTGGGTGTACTCCGTTTGGTATGATTTTAGTTCAGCTTGTCCATTGACTCTGAATTGTGGAGCGCAGAGGTGTTAGCGTTTCCACCGCTTCGGCCTTCCAAATCAAACATGCCAAGTCGGGTCAAGCCGAAATCAGTGCAAATCACTCAAAGGCATTGCCTAATAAATCCATATTGTGCACTGTCAAGTGTGTGAAATGTGGCGAGCCACACCCTGCTTCCTTGAAGAAATGTAGCAGGTATCTTTTCGAGAAGAAGACCTTAGCCCTTCAACGTACAAACCAAGTCTTTTCGCGAGGCTAAAAACTTGGTCCTGTTTCGCCTTTGTGCGACCTGTGACGTCATATGCCTCAAAAGTTAAGCGGGCTTCCTCTGCTCCTCGCCTCACCAAGCCTACGAACACGGTTGCTTCCGCGCCCATTCGGAACCCTTCTGCGGGTTTTACCCCGCTCAGTCGCTCCCTTGGTATAGCTGGCTGCACAAAGAGCTCACACCCATCTTCGGTTAAAACGAGCGCTTCCTCTTCCCGCGTTACCGTTTCACGAACGCGAAAAGGCCACGCGCTGCCACCCAGTGATTAGACTTCCAGGAAGCAAATTCCCCCTAAAGATGGTCGTGAGTACGTCGTCGGGGACTCATAAAGCTCTCCTGCGGAAGGAGGACAGCAGCAAAGGAGCTTCGACTCTCAGATCTGCACCAAAGGCTTGAGCGGGCGAGAGAAAGAAATCCTGGCCGTTCAGGCCCAGGATCGACTCTCATTCCGCGAGGCTAAGGACTTGGTCCTGGCGCGCCCGGCTCTGCCTGGGACGTCATATGCCTCAATAGTTAGAAAGGCACCCTCTGCTCCTGGCCCATCCAGGCCAACGAGCACGGTTGTTTCCGCGCCCATTCGGAGCCCTTCTGCGGGCTCTACCCAACCCGAGCGCTTCCCTGCTAAAGCTGGTGGCAAAAAGGGTTCATACCCAGCCCCGGCTAAAACCAGGGCTCCCCCCTCTTTCCCCAGCGTGCCGTTTCCCGTAAGGCGAAACGGCCACGCGCCTCCACCGAGTCGTTAGACTCACAGGAGGCAACACCCCTAAAGATGGTCGCTAGGCCATCTTGCGGGATTCCTAAAGCTGTCCCCCGAAAGAAGGACAGCAACAAAGGAGCTTCGGCTCCTTCGCCCACGCCTCGAGGTGTGGCGGGTGGCTCGGAGACGGTGGTTCCTCGAAAAGAGGGCCCCCCCGCCTCCGAAGCCGCAACGCCCGATAAGTCCTCGAAGGCGACAGCGCCTTCAGCGCTTTGTCCGGCCAACAGCGCCCGGGGTTCTGCCCCCGGGAAGCGTATGGCCATTCCCGTGAGGGTCTTCTGTTCGAGGAGGGCCCCCGCGTCTCGTCGGAGCTAGGCCTGGAGGGCATATTCCTTCAATGGAATTGGCGTGGACTCCGGGCCAACTGGGAGGAGCTGTGGAGGCTCGTCTCGTCCCGTTCCCCGTTAGCTATCTTTTTGCAGGAGACCATGCTAGGCGCGTGCCCCCTGCCTGCCCTCCGGGGGTATAAGGGTCTTGCGACCCCACCACCGCGGGATGGCCGGGCTGGGGGATGCGCGGTTTACACCCGGCGTGATGTCTCCGTTCTTCCTATGTCTTTAGATACCTCCTTTCGGGCTGTGACTGTGCAGCTGCACCTGGATAGGAGGTATACTATCATTTCTGCGTACATTCCACCGTCAGCTGACTTCGACGCGGGGGACTTCCGCCGCGTCGTGGCACGGTTGCCGAGGCCCTATCTCTTGCTTGGAGATCTGAACGGCAGGCATCCTCTCTGGGGAGATTACTCCATAAATCCCAGGGGACAAGTCCTTGCCGATCTGATCGAAGAGCTTGAGATGGGTGTCCTAAACGTGGAGGAGTTTACGCATCACTGTCCGAGAACCGCTTCATTTTCTTGCCTTGACCTATCTTTGTGCTCTTCGGATGCACAGCCTGATTTTGATTGGGGGGTGGTCGATGACCTCCATGTTAGTGATTACTTTCCCATTCAAATATCATTTTCAGGGCAACTGCCGCCTGAGAGACCACCTCGGTGGTGCTTGGCGCGGGCGCGGTGGCCTGCATTTCAGGAAATGACTGAATTCTCTATCTCAGTCGAAGAGTTTAGGTCGGTAGATGAGGCCGTTGAGTTCTTCTCCGGCAACCTCATCGCCGTGGGCCTGACTACTATTCCTAGGACGTCTGGCCGTTTTGCACGCCGACCACTCCCATGGTGGTCGGCCGAGTGTGAGACGGCCCTCAAACAGAAGCGTTATGCCTACATGCGCTATAAGCGCCGCCCGAACGATTTCACTGTCGCTGAATTTCATCGGACTAGGGCTAGGTTCCGGTATATTTCGAAGCACGCCCGCCGCTCTTCTTGGCGGGCATACGTGTCTTCACTTAACGGGAAGACCTCTTTAGCTGAGGTGTGGAAGCGAGTCAAAAGGATTCGGGGTAAGTTGTCGCAGGACCCCCCTCCCTTTCTCCAGGAGAATGGGACCGCAATCTCGGACCCCGCGTCCGTGGCGGAATCCTTAGCGACCGCTTTTTCCGCATTCTCTAGCCGTGATGCTGCTCCGCCAGCATTCAATGCACGTCGTGATGTCGTGGAAGGCCGCCGGCTGGACTTTACCTCCAGAGGCGGAGAACCCTTCAACGACAAGTTTAGTGTGAGTGAGTTGCGTTCCGCTCTCGCTTCGTGTGCGGACACCGCCCACGGTCCGGACGATGTCCCGTACGCCATGCTTCGACACCTGGGTGAGCGAGGCATGGCCTTTCTGTTAGGTTTGTTCAACAGGATCTGGGTGGAAGGTCTTCTTCCAGACTCCTGGGCAATCGCTACTGTGCCCGCCTTTCTCAAGCCGGGGAGAGATCACTCTACTCCGACCGGTTTCCGCCCAATCTCTCTAACCTTTTGCGTGTGCAAGTTGATGGAGAAATTGGTAAATGTTAGATCAGCCTATTTCCTGGACAGCGGAGGCCATCTGTCTTCTGCACAGTGCGGCTTCCGTAAGCTCCACTCCACGTCGGATGCTCTGCTCCTACTGGAAAATGCCGTATGCGAGGCTTTCCTTCGTAGACAGCACTACGTCACGGTGTTTTTTGATCTGGAGAAGGCCTATGATACCGCATGGCGATACGGAATCATGGAGACTCTCCACACGATGAGGGCGAGGGAACGCCTCCCAATGTTTATATCTGAATTTTTGCGAGATCGTCGATACCGCGTACGGGTGTGGGGAGCCCTCTCCGGCTTACAGGAGCAGGAAGAGGGGGACCGCAGGGAAGTGTCCTCAGTGTCACACTCTTTGCCCTGAGCATAAACGGCATCACCTCGGTGTTGCCGGAAGATGTTCTCGCTACGCTCTACGTGGACGACCTTTCGATTTCTTTTGGCGCGGCCCAGATGCCAACTCTGGAGCGTCGACTCCAACAGGCATTGAAGCGCGTCTCTCGCTATGCCGAAGCGCACAGGTTTCGCTTTTCTTTGTCAAGACTAAGGTGGTGCACTTCTGCCGCCATCCACGGCTTCACCCCCACCCAGATTTGTTTCTTAATGGGGTGCGCCTGGATGTGGTTGAGTCGCGCCGTTTCCTTGGTCTTGTATTCGACTGACGCCTCACCTGGGAGGCTCATATTCGCAGCCTTAGGGTCTGTTGTACCCGCGCTATGGACATTCTCCGTTCCGTGACGTTCAGCGCTTGGGGCGCTGATAGGGCTACTGCCTTACTTTTTTATCGATCCTTTGTTCGCTCGAAGCTCGACTACGGATGCGAGTTTTATGCATCCGCAGCCGAGCGTTTATTGCGGAAGGTGGATTCGATCCACCACACCGGCCTTCGCCTTGCGACCGGTGCCTTCCGCACTTTCCCCATTGAGAGCCTGTTGGTCGATGCTGGCGAGATGCCACTCGCTCTGCGCCGCGTGCAGTGCATCACTCGCCTGTACGCGCGAGCCCGGTGCCTCCCTCAGTCGCCAACAGCTCTCACTGCATCCGCAGCTGATCTCGATGGTGCCTATGCCGCCGAGAGACGCCAGTCATACCCTAAGCCCTTTGGGTTTAGGGCCAGGAAACTCCTTCGAGAGCTAGATATAGCTCTTGGGCCGGTGGCGCCCCTGGTTCTTCCCAGGACGCCACCTTGGAGGGTACCACATTTAGCTATTTGTCGCCATGCCTCTGCTCCCAAAGCTTGTACTGCGCCGGGAGTATTGCGTTCGACCTTTTTGGAGCACACATCGTGTCACGCTGGAACCGTGCCAGTGTATACGGATAGCTCCAAGTTCCAAGAGGGGGTCGGCTTCCACGCCGTATCCCCTCTGTTTGAAGTCAGCGCGGCTCTACAAGGCGCTGGGTCTGTCTTCACGGCCGAGCTGGTTGCAATACACCACTCGGTACGGGAGATTACGCGACGTGCCCAGTTCGGAGACCGGATTGTGATTTATAGCGACTCACAAGGCGCCCTGAGTGCTCTCGGGGCATTGGAATCTCCGCATCCCCTGGTTCGCGATATCCGTGACGCCACGGTTTTGGCGAGCCGGGCAGATGTCTAGATTATCTTCTGCTGGGTTCCTGGACATGTAGGAATTGCGGGGAATGAGCGCGCCGATGAGGGCGCCAAAGAGTCCGCGAGGACTCTGCGACCGGACCAGCGTTTCGCTCTTCCTCACACTGACTACATGGCAGGAATACGGGCAGCTCTTCGGACTGTTTGGCAAAGAAGATGGGAGACGGTCGAAGGGAACTTAAAGTTGCGTGCCATTGTGACGCGACTGTTCCCATGAACCTATCCCCCAATCCTGCGGCGGCTTCAGGTCGCTTTCTGTCGTCTCCGAATCGGACACACTCGTGTGACGCATCGCTATTTGATGGAGCGCTCGCCTGCGCCCTATTGCAACGACTTCGTCGTCCCCCAGACTGTTCGGCACATTCTTGTCGAATATCCCAGTCTGGGTGATCTTCGCGCACAACACCTGTCCTGGTACCGGGATGGGCGGGGTCGCTATCGCCTGTCCCTTGTACTCGGGACGAGTGCGTGCACTTTGACTGGTGGACTTGTTGACTTTTAGGGGGAGGCCGACTTGCTCCCTTTCATTTAACCAGGTTTAATTGTAGCTTGTATACTAGACTAAGTGCTTCTTTGTGTTGTCCAAAAGTTGTACTTGTTAGTGCTCTGAGTGCCTTAAGTTTTAGCCTGCATTTTGTGATTATGTTGTTTATGTGTGCTGCGAATGACATGGATGTGTTGTATGTGATTCCAAGTATTTTTGTTTCATGTGTGTGGGATATTGTGGAGCTGTTCGATGTTGTTGTTGCTCTGTGTTGATGTTCTTTGTTGTGACTTATGAGAAGTGTACTAGCGGATGGTGTGCAGAGTAATGTTATGGGTCTGTATGATGCTGCTTCTGTGGGTGTTTTGTTTGGTTTGAGTAGTGTGATGACTTTACCTAGTTTCCAAATGTTTGATATTATGCAGTGTATATATGAGTAGTTTTCTATTTTTTTGTGCCGTGGGGACCGAAGTGTTTAAGATGTATGTTGGATATGTTATCAATGCCCACGGCTGGGGAGTTTATAAGTTGTTTTATGCTGTGTGCAGTGTCTTCTGTTGTGGCAAGTATTACTGTGTAATCTAGTGGGAAGTCTAGTTTGCATCTGTATATATGTCTGTCTTCTTTGTGTTTGGAAAACTGGCTAATTTTAGAGTAATGTGTTATTAAAATGTTAGCCTGTTGTTTGCGTGAGGGGATTTTGTCTGAAGGGCGGATGGATGCGTGACTTTGTACAATGCCACTGTTTGAGCTAGTGAGGCTTCTGATTGTATTGTGTAGTTTGAATGTATTTGTTTTGTAGTCAAATGTTTATAGGAAAGCTAACCAGTTTTCTGTTTATTTCTTTATTAGCTTGGTGTTTATCTGTGTGTTGTCCTTGTATACGGTTTGTTGTGTTTTGTGTGTGCAGGGTGGGTGTGCACGTAGATTGTTGCGTTCCCTTATAAGTCTCTTGCTGTCTGGTGAGAAATTGGGGTTATAATGTTTTCTGTTGCCTTTAGGGATGTGTGCTTTGTCTGCGTTGTTTATTATGTCATTGAATTGTATGGTTGTGTTGTTTAATATCAGTGTTGATGTTATGTGTATATGATTTAGCTCCTGAAAACGATCTTCGGTGGTTTCCCGAAAACTCTCCCAAGCAGCTCGCCTGTAGTTGGTGCTGATATGGCGGGTGTGTCAGAATGTGTCTGTTGTGATGTGCAGTGTGATGATGATTGGGAGGCGATCTGATGACAGGTCTGTTACAGTTTTCCATGTTAAGGAGGGAGCCAAGTTTGGTGAGCAGAAAGTTATGTCTAGGGAAGTGCGATTAAAATTTGCTTGGTGTGGAATGTGTGTGTTTATGTTGTTAAGGAGGAAGAGCTGGTCTAGTTGTGTGCAGATTTCTGTATCTCTTTGTGAGGTGTTCTGTTGTGCATACATGAAAATCTCCACCCAGAAGAATTTTTTGGAGGGTATTCAATGCCTGTAGTCTAATCATGTAGTTTGCTGGTATACCTGGTGAGTGTTCTGATGGAATGTATGTTTTGATGAGTATAATTTGTTTAGTGTGTCCAGTTTTGATTT
The DNA here is from genome assembly GCA_963969495.1 of Ceratothoa steindachneri. Lineage (NCBI taxonomy): Eukaryota > Metazoa > Arthropoda > Malacostraca > Isopoda > Cymothoidae > Ceratothoa > Ceratothoa steindachneri. Next base: position 7,518,227 of record OZ018331.1, on the reverse strand, counting down.
GAAATGCTTGTAGTTCTGTGTGTCTGTCTGCTTGTGTAAGCTCTGATATATTGTGTTTTTTCTATGTAGGAAATACTGTGGTGTATTTAAGTAATGAGGCCACCAGCCTCACCATGTTGTCTGTCTTGTCTGATGGCAGTGAAGTTTGGAATGTTTGGAGTTTTGAGTTTATGTTGTATTTTAGTTTCCTGTATTATGGCATTGTGGGTCTTAAATTTATGTAAGAAGTGTTTGAGTTCCATGTGCTTGTTTCGGATGCCGTCTATGTTTAGTTGGAGAATGTTAATGTTGCGGCGGTTGTTTCTGTGTGGCGTATTTCTTTGTCTGTTTGGTGGCTGGTTTGAGATGTGTTAGTAGGAGGGGGTGTAGAGGGATGAGTAGGTGTCGGTTGTGTGTGAGGAGGTAAAGGAATATTAGGAACAGGTGTTGGTTTTGTAGTATGTTGGGGGATAGGTGGTGTGTGAGGAGGTGGAGTTTGCGGTGTGGGTTGTTGTGTTGGCTGATTTGTGTTTGGTCGGGTGTGTAGTGGTGTTGTGTATGTTTTGGTATAGGTGACATGTCCAGTGTAGTCCTTTAGTGTTTTAAGAGTGGTGAACCGGAGGTGTACCTATTCACTACAGTAGTTGCAGTGAACTGATCCGCCTCCGGCACGTTTGGCTGTGACCTGCGAATTACAGATTGGGCAACTCCAGTAACTCGCAGGAGGTGATAGTGCCTTCGACAGCCAGCATCTCCGAGATTCTGCCTCAAGGAAGCGTATGGCCATTCCCGTGAGGGTCTTCTCGTCGAAGAGGCCCCCCACATCTCTTCCTGGAGGGCATAATCCTTCAATGGAATTGCCATAGATTCCAGGCCAACTGGGAGGAGCTGCGGAGGCTCGTCTCCTCCCCTTCCCCGGGTAGCTATTTTTCTGCCAGAGACCATGCTGGTCGCGTACTCACTAACCACCCTCCGGGGGTATAAGGATTTTGCGACTCCACCACCACAGGATAGGGGCCGGGCAGGACGATACGCGATTTGCACCGGCACGATGTCTCCGTTCTTCTCTTCGCCTTAGATACCTCGTTTCAGGCAGTAGCTGTGCAGCTGCACCTTGATAGGAGGTATACTGTTATTTCCGCTTACATTCCACCGTCAGCTGAGTTCGAAGCGGGGAACTTCTGCTCCGTCGTGGCACAGATGTCGAGGCCCTTTCTCTTGCTCGGGGATTTTAACGGTAGACATCCCCTCTGGGGATACTACACGATCAATCCCAGGGGTCAGGCCCTTGATGAGCTGAAGATAGGTGTCCTAAATGTGAATAGAGTTTACGCATCACTGCCCGAGAACCGCTTCATTTTTCTGTCTCGATCTATCTTTTTGCTGTCCGGATGTACAGCCTGATTTGAGGTGGGAAGTAGTCGATGACCTCCAGGGTAGTGATCACTTTCCCAAATAATTACATTTTGGGGGGCTGTTTCCGCCTGAAAAACTGCCTCGGTGTTGTTTAGAGGGGGCGAGGTGCTCAGCATTTTAGCAAGTGACTTATCTCTCTCTCTCCCAGTCTCAATTTTCATTTCGGTATTCCTACAAGATAGTCGATTTTGTGTACAGTAATGTCATGTGGATGAACTGTGTGTATAGTATTCTCAGTGTTTCTTTGCGGTGTCCAAAGTTGGTGTTTGTGAGTGTTCCGAGGGTGTTGAGTTTGGGATGTATTGTTTTCGGTGTTGACCCAGAGTGACCCTCTTCCTCGTGAATGCGGAAGAGACGCCACTCACCTTCCCCAGGCCACCATCTAGCTTGGATGTAACTGCGGATTCAGCTTTGAGAGAATGTCAGGAATTAAATTTAAAACCAAAATTAAGTGCCAGTAAATTTGTAGGGTAATTTGTGTTTTCTGAAGCTTTTAAATTAGGATGTCCTTCTAACACATCTTTTCACATTATAAACTATTACTAACTCTTTGACAAAGAAAGATTTTCTTCGAATTTTGTCCTTCCACGCATGTTCTCGGATTCTGCAATACAAAGCAAACCCCTTACTTATAATTAGCCCCAAATTACATTTTAGGAAATAAAATTAAGGATTCTGACGTTGCTTTTGAAAAGGGTTCTGGCCACCAATTGCCTCTCTTACCCCAGTGGCAGTAGGCAGATCTTACTCAAGCATAGCCAACACCCTAGCTGTCCTTAGTCCCTCCCCCAACCCTCTTCCATAACCCAGCCGATGATTATTAGTATCCCCCATTCTGTGGTGTTGGGGCGCTTATATCTAGATAATCCTCACACAGAGCTTCGAAGGTCTCGTTCTATGGTCGTATTTGGTTGATGTCAAACCCAATACGATACCCCCCTTCCCCAATGAGAACCGGTCCCCGGTGGCTTCCGGCTTTTCAATGAGTGTCATACTGATCTTTATAGGCCTTTCGTTATCCGCTCGGGGCTCTCGTCTAGGATGGGAGGGCGTCGCTTATTTACGCTTCCTTTTTTTTTGCGAGCAGAGCGACGCTTCGAAGCGGCTGTGTCAAGTGACGGTAAAGCAGGGTAACTTCACCGCCGCCCTCACCATCACCTTCCCCGCCAAGTACCCGCACGGGGTCTGCCCCGGGTTCCGATTCACGAATGGCACAAACATCGATTCCCACACGAAAGCGGAATTGATGAAGGTGAGTTGAATTGTTCATTCCAATCTCTCTCTCATTCAGTTGTGAGGGACGAATACCACACGCCCTCTTTTACACTTCACTTCTCATTCATCCCTTCCTCAAGCACTTTTTGTTACTTATATTAATATATAAGTAACCATATCTTCTGATTCATAGCGTGGGCTTTATTTTCTACGGATTTTACCACCACTTTTCTACAACACCTTCCATTTTTTTAAGTAGTCAAGTGGGATTTGAACCAGGGAGAGATTAGGGATTTTGCTACAAAATCAGACTGCACATGGGGTCGAACCCCCCTCCTGATGTGGTTTAACCTCATTCAACTAGGATCTAACACTGTTCTAGTCGCCTATGAGGCATCACAATTATCCCCCCATACTGATTGTGCATAGCCCCCCACAAAGGGGTGCCCCATGTAGAATGTTACATCTAGTACCTGGAGGGGTAGCATGCCTTCCCGATCCCAGGGACAGGGTAATCTCAAACTGGATTGAGACTACCTGAGCTTTATTCTATCGACATATCCATTTTACCTACTTTTCGAATCTCTTCCCACCTCTCTCCTCCTCTAAAGTAGGCTAGTCGCTGACCAGTTTTCCTCTGTTCATCCCTATTCGCAAGGGGAGCGGCGTGCGCCCTCCCTGCCCCACTGCCGCTGCCTCACAAGCCCCTTCTCACATCAGTTTTGCCCTTGGTATGGAGTTTAAATGCCGCCCATACATTTACAGCCCCGGGCGCGATTGTACTCAACGCCGCGGAATAGTTGGTAGCCAGGCAGGAGAGGAGCCCCCCCCCCTTCGGGTCTGACCCCATTAGTTCACCCCCAGAGTAGGCGACGATGGAGGGAGGGGGGGCATTTAGCGTTTTAAAAAAGGGGGCTCTGCTTAGAAATAAAAGCTGATCCCCTCTGATGACGACGAGGGCGTTTACCTAGCTCATCAAGGGAAGGAGCTCCCCTTTTGACCCCTTTAGTTAGCCGCCCCCAAGAATGTCCGACTCGAGTCGGGAGGTCCCCTCCTCCTCCATCCCAGGGGGAACTCCAAAGCTTCCTTGATGGGGAGGGGTTTCGTTTATCTGTCTGGGGGTAACCCCCCCCCCTCCTTGTCCCCTCGGAGACGGCGTCTGTTTGCTTTTTCAGGAACGGCTCCCAGGTTCTCAGGATGGGGAGGGAGTTGCCCTCCTATGCCCCCGGGGAAGAGGGTTTCCCCTTAACACCTTTTCCTTGGCATCTGGAGCCCCCCAAGCGACTCCCTCTCTAGTTTAGATGACCCCCCTTCCTCTCTTGGTGGAGGCCCCCCAAGGGTGTGGGTGGTGTAGCGGAGGCAATGCCCCTCGTACAACTGAGACCTGGAGGAACGGCACGCCCTCCCGTCGCCAGTGCCCCCAGTTGTGCCAGATCTCGGCCCAATACCTCGAGGACGACCTGCAGCTATACATACATCTTTCACTATTTTCATTTTCTCCATCTTCGCTAATTTCTGTACATATCTCTCCTTGCGCGCGCGCGCGCACACACACACATACACACACAGACAGACAGACTGTGTGTGTGTGATACGTCCCCATTGCTATTGTGCCTTAAATTCGAGTAAAAGTAAATCTGGACCCCCTCCAAAAGTAAATAAATCTGGACCCCCTCGTCTTATCTAGATGCCCGACCCCGCAGGGGGGTAGCCTGTGTTACTCTGTTACTCTTGGTACCGGGAGGAGGCGCACGTCCTCCCGTCCTGAGTGCAAATTAAGGAAGATCTGATGTTCCTGGTAAAGTTGCTACCTGTTTTCAACGACTATCCCTTCTATCTATGCTTAAGGACCTGACCAGTTACCTCATGTCGCGTCAGAACAGAGGCTTTAGGACATTATAAAAAAAAGCCTGCAGGGCACAAGAGACCAGGACATGGATCCTGGGGATTGGGGCGCGTTAATGGGAAGATTGGATTTACCCCCAATAATCTCTTCGCTGCATGTAATGGGCTGACCACCTCCATGCTAAAAGTCTCAGGGGTCTGCCATTTAGATGTCCAGATTTTGGCCGTCCATTGGACGATTATTCCGATCTATTAAGAAAATCTGCCCTGCCTCTCTCGATGCTCAGTTGGGAGCTTCGGCTTTTGGGGATCTACTGGTCGGTGTGCGTCGCTGCACAGGTGGACACACCATCATTAACACACCTAGGGTCAACCCGCAAAAATCTTAAAACGATTTGGGATAGGCGAGAGGTGCTAGACGTGAGATGACAGATACCCCCACCCCATTTTTTTCGCGACATCCGTGACACCACGATTTTGGCAAGCCGGGTGGATGTCGAGATTGGGTTCCTGGACATGTGGGAATTGCGAGGAATGAGCACGCTGAAGAGTCCGCGAGGACTGGGCGGCCAGAACAGCGTTTCGCTCTTCCTCACACCGATTTCATGGCAGGAATACAGGCAGTTCTCCAGGCTGCTTGGCAAAGAAGATGGGAGAAGGTTGAGGGGAAGTTAAAGTTGAGTGGCATTGCGTTGCGACTGTTCCCATGGACTTACCCCCCCATCCCGCCACGGCTTCAGGTTGCTTTCTCTCTTCTCCGAATTGACCCCGTAAGGGGCGCGGCGATTTGCCATCCTGGCCGCCGTGCTGACGGGACTCAGCACCCCGTCCGGCCCCAGCTTAGCCTCTCTTCCTTCCTTCAAAACACTTATTTCCTCTCTTTTCACACAACCTCTCCCACAACTTTCTCTGGTCAGCCTCTAATTTCACAGAGAAGATGCTGACCTTCTTCTCAAGCCAACCGTCCCGGATCGGGGCTGAGGGGGGAGGGGACAATGTTCCCTAACCCCTGAGCTCTGGTTCGAGATGGGTTTTTTTTAACAACCTGCTTCATCCCCACCCATACCTTCCTCAAATCCCTTTTCCTCTCCTCTTCACATTCTATCCATTTTTACGCCGTGTCTAAGGTGGAGCCGCCATGCCCATGGACTGCCAGGCCACCAGGCGGGAGGGGTGGTCCGAAATGGCGGCGCCTGGCTCTGCCAGGCCTGTAAGCACCTCTTGCAGTGCGGGCAACTGCAAGAGGTGATGAGCTATTTCGTCCCGTATAAATAAGAGGGTCACCATGCCCATGTATGAAAAAAACACAAAAAAACCCCAACCCCCAACTTCCCCTGAAACAGCGACGGAGCCGCCCTCGGGCACCTCCAGCAAAAATCGAGGTTTCTTCCCCTGTGCTTCCGCAGGGGACCCTCCATATCTCTTCAACCGGAGAGGAGTCTTACTCCTCTCCTACGCCTACGGGTGAGGAGACTCCCCCTCACCCCCTTCTCTGGAGGTGCTTTCGGGCACCTCCCTCTTACCAGCGGCAGTCCCCTCTGTTCTTTCCAAGGGGACTGCCAAGAAAGCTAGCAGGCAGCCCTTAGCCAGCCGCTCCACATCGAAGCGGCTCGGTAGGGCAAACCCCCTTAGGGGGGAGAGGGAAGCTTAGCCTCTCTTCCTTCCTTCAAAACACTTATTTCCTCTCTTTTCACACAACCTCTCCCACAACTTTCTCTGGTCAGCCTCTAATTTCACAGAGAAGATGCTGACCTTCTTCTCAAGCCAACCGTCCCGGATCGGGGCTGAGGGGGGAGTGGACAATGTTCCCTAACCCCTGAGCTCCGGTTCGAGATGGGTTTTTTTTAACAACCTGCTTCATCCCCACCCATACCTTCCTCAAATCCCTTTTCCTCTCCTCTTCACATTCTATCCATTTTTACGCCGTGTCTAAGGTGGAGCCGCCATGCCCATGGACTGCCAGGCCACCAGGCGGGAGGGGTGGTCCGAAATGGCGGCGCCTGGCTCTGCCAGGCCTGTAAGCACCTCTTGCAGTGCGGGCAACTGCAAGAGGTGATGAGCTATTTCGTCCCGTATAAATAAGAGGGTCACCATGCCCATGTATGAAAAAAACACAAAAAAAAACCAACCCCCAACTTCCCCTGAAACAGCGACGGAGCCGCCCTCGGGCACCTCCAGCAAAAATCGAGGTTTCTTCCCCTGTGCTTCCGCAGGGGACCCTCCATATCTCTTCAACCGGAGAGGAGTCTTACTCCTCTCCTACGCCTACGGGTGAGGAGACTCCCCCTCACCCCCTTCTCTGGAGGTGCTTTCGGGCACCTCCCTCTTACCAGCGGCAGTCCCCTCTGTTCTTTCCAAGGGGACTGCCAAGAAAGCTAGCAGGCAGCCCTTAGCCAGCCGCTCCACATCGAAGCGGCTCGGTAGGGCAAACCCCCTTAGGGGGGAGAGGGAAGCCAGGCCCCTTCGGTCGCTTTCCTCAAAAGACCTGCTGGCAAGAATATTGAACCTTGTCGGGGTCAAGGCCCATGCCTCCCCACACAAGACTAGTGACGATACTGCCAATGGGACCTGCGATGTCTTGAGGGGGGATGGCACACTGGAGGCCCTCCCTGAGATAGACATGGTCCTTGAGGAAACCCAGCCTCAGACGGTAGGGCCTTCCATGGGGGGGAATCCGGGCTCGGCGCCAAACACCGAACCCGAATCCGCCCCTATGCAGGGTCCTCAAACGGCTGTGGTTTCCGAAGCAGTACAAGGAGGGGAGGGATCTCCTCCGACCGGTGCCCCCACGACTACCAGGACCTTCTCCATTTCGGAGAATGACCTGGCTGAGGCCAGTCCATCTGGCCTGGGGGCTCCTTCCGGCGAAGGTGAGAAGCGGGTTCATTCCCCGTCCTCCTCTCCAAAAAAAAAAAAAAGACTCGGGGCTCCTCTTCTTCATCCGCGGGGGCTACGGGGACGGATGGGTCTGCTGCCACTTTGGCAAGCGACCAAGCCAAGATCGGCACATCCGGCCCCTCTGCCCCCCCGGTTGTGGAGCCCCTGACTAAGACCAAAAGTGCACAGGGCGGAGCCTCGATGACATCGGGGCCCTTGATTCAGAGGTTACCTGGTGTTTTCGAACCCGCTGGCTTCAAACGCTTCCTTGTTATTCGCTCCACTGATGGCACCATGTTGTCCAAGGGCAACATGATCCATCATAGGAGAGGATTGGCTAGTGCAATTGGTAGAGAGCCGAAGGTGACCCGTTTCTCGGACGGGAGCCTTCCGGCGAGTCCCGCCGAGGCGGCCAAGATATTTGCTCTTCGGACACTTCATGGCACCCCGGTGAGTGTGACGCCGCACTCTACCATGAACTTTGTGAAAGGAGTAGTTTATGCGAGGGAACTCGTTGACTACTCCTTTGAGGACATCACCCTAGAGCTGGCCGACCATGGGGCTGTCAAGGTCGAACGTGTGATGAGAAAACAGGGAGGGGCCTCGAGACTCACCCCTACACTCTTCGTCACGTTCGACTGTGACAAGCTCCCTGAGTCGGTGCGTGCCGGTTGGTACCGCTACCGCGTGAAGGCATTCTGCCACTGCCGCGGATGTGCTATTACTGTCACCGCTTGGGCCATACGAATTTCTCATGTAGACGTGCAAAGTCGGGATCACCTGAAGTCTGTGTAAATTGCTCCAAGGTCGCACACGATAAGTCCAAATCGTGTGTGGCAAAGTGTGTCAATTGCGGAGAGCCGCACCCTGCTTCTTCGAAGCAATGTGGTGCATATCTCCTTGAGAAAGAAATCCTGGCCGTTCAGGCCCAGGATCGACTCTCATTCCGCGAGGCTAAGGACTTGGTCCTTGCGCGCCCGGCTCTTCCTGGGACGTCATATGCGTCAATAGTTAGAAAGGCACCCTCTGCTCCTGGCCCATCCAGGCCAACGAGCACGGTTGTTTCGGAGCCCTTCTGCGGGCTCTACCCAACCTGGGCGCTTCCCTGGTAACGCTGGTGGCAAAAAGGGTTCATACCCAGCCCCGGCTAAAACCAGGGCTCCCCCCTCTTTTCCCAGCGTGACCGTTTCCCGTAAGGCGAAACGGCCACGCGCCTCCACCGAGTCGTTAGACTCACAGGAGGCAACACCCCTAAAGATGGTCGCTAGGCCATCTTGCGGGATTCCTAAAGCTGTCCCCCGAAAGGAGGACAGCAACAAAGGAGCTTCGGCTCCTTCGCCCACGCCCAAAGGTGGAGCGATTGGCTCGAAGACGGTGGTTCCTCGAAAAGAGGGTCCTTCGCCTCCGAAGCCGCAACGCCCGCCTAAGGTTTCGAGACGGAGGGAGGAAAAGACTCGCATGGCGAGCCCAACCTCCCCCCAATAAGTCCTCGAAGGCAACAGCGCCTTCAGCGCTTTGTCCGGCCAACAGCGCCCGGGGTTCTGTACCCGGGAAGCGTACGGCCATTTCCGTGAGGGTCTTCTGTTCGAGGAGGGCCCCCGCCTCTCCTCCGAGCTAGGCCTGGAGGGCATATTCCTTCAATGGAATTGCCGTGGACTCCAGGCCAACTGGGAGGAGCTGCGGAGGCTCGTCTCGTCCCGTTCCCCGTTAGCTATCTTTTTTGCGTGCCCCCTGCCTGCCCTCCCGAGGTATAAGGGTCTTGCGACCCCACCACCTCGGGATGGCCGGGCTGGGGGATGCGCGGTTTACACCCGGCGTGAGGTCTCCGTTCTTCCTTTCTCTTTAGATACCTCCTTTCGGGCTGTGACTGTGCAGCTGCACCTGGATAGGAGGTATACTATCATTTCTGCGTACATTCCACCGTCAGCTGACTTTGATGCGGGGGACTTCCGCCGCGTCGTGGCACGGTTGCCGAGGCCCTATCTCTTGCTTGGAGATCTGAACGGCAGGCATCCTCTCTGGGGAGATTACTCCATAAATCCCAGGGCACAAGTCCTTGCCGATCTGATCGAAGAGCTTGAGATGGGTGTCCTAAACGTCCGAGAACCGCTTCGTTTTCTTGCCTTGACCTATCTTTGTGCTCTTCGGATGCACAGTTTGATTTTGATTGGGTGGTGGTCGATGACCTCCTTGGTAGTGATCACTTTTCCATTCTAATATCATTTTCAGGGCAACTGCCGCCTGAGAGACCACCTCGGTGGTGCTTGGCGCGGGCGTGGTGGCCTGCATTTCAGGAAATGACTGAATTCTCTATCTCAGTCGAGGAGTTTAAGTCGGTAGATGAGGCCGTTGAGTTCTTCTCCGGCAACCTCATCGCCGTGGGCCTGACTACTATTCCTAGCACGTCTGGCCGTTTTGCACGCCGACCACTCCCATGGTGGTCGGCCGAGTGTGAGACGGCCCTCAAACAGAAGCGTTAGGCCTACATGCGCTATAAGCGCCGCCCGAACGATTTCACTTTCGCTGAATTTCGTCGGGCTAGGTCTAGGTTCCTGTATATTTCGAAGCACGCCCGCCGCTCTTCTTGGCGGGCATACGTGTCTTCACTTAACGGGAAGACCCCTTTAGCTGAGGTGTGGAAGCGAGTCAAAAGGATTCGGGGCAAGTTGTCGCAGGACCCTCCTCCCGTTCTCCAGGAGAATGGGACCGCAATCTCGGACCCCGCGTCCGTGGCGGAATCCTTAGCGACCGCTTTTGCCGCATTCTCTAGCCGTGATGCTGCTCCGCCAGCATTCAATGCACGTCGTGATGTCGCGGAAGGCCGCCGGCTGGACTTTACCTCCAGAGGCGGAGAACTCTTCAACGACAAGTTTAGTGTGAATGAGTTGCGTTCCGCTCTCGCTTCGTGCGCGGACACCGCCCATGGTCCGGACGATGTCCCGTACGCCATGCTTCGACACCTGTGTGAGCCGTTCTGTTAGGTTTGTTCAACAGGATCTGGGTGGAAGGTCTTCTCCCAGACTCCTTGCGAATCGCTACTGTGCTCGCCTTTCGCAAACTGGGGAGATATCAACTCTACTCCGACCGGTTTACGCCCAATCTCTCTAACTTCTTGCGTGTGCAAGTTGATGGAGAAATTGGTAAATGTTAGATTAGCCTTTTTCCTTGACAGCGGAGGCCATCTGTCTTCTGCACAGTGCGGCTTCCGCAAGTTCCACTCCACGTCGCATGCTCTGCTCCGACTGGAAAATGCCGTCTGCGAGGCTTTCCTTCGTAGACAGCACTACGCCACGGTGTTTTTCGATCTGGAGAAGGCCTATGATACCGCATGGCGATACGGTATCATGGAGACTCTCCACACGATGGGGGCGACGGGACGCCTCCCAATGTTTATATCTGAATTTTTGCGAGATCGTCGATTCCGTGTACGGGTGGGGGGGAGCCCTCTCCGGCCCAAAGAAGCAGGAAGAGGGTGTCCCGCAGGCAAGTGTCCTCAGTGTAGCACTCTTTGCCCTGAGCATCAACGGCATCACCTCGGTGCTGCCGGAAGATGTTCTCGCTACGCTCTACGTGTACGACCTATCGTTCTCCTTTGGGCGGCCCAGATGCCAACTCTGGAGCGTCGAATCCAACAGGCATTGAACCCCGTCTCTCGCTATGCCGAAGCGCACAGGTTTCGGTTTTCTTTGGCCAAGACTAATGTGGTGCACTTGTGCCGCCATCCACGGCTTCACCCCGACCCAGATTTGTTTCTTAATGGGGTGCGCCTGGATGTGGTGGAATCGCATCGTTTCCTCGGTCTTGTATTCGACCGCCGCCTCACCTGGGAGGCTCATATTCGCAGCCTTAGGGTCTCTTGTACCCGCGCCATGGATATTCTCCGTTCCGTGACGTTCAGCGCTGATAGGGCTACTGCCCTAGTTTTTTATCGATCCTTTGTTCGTTCGAAGCTCGACTACGGATGCGAGTTTTATGCATCCGCAACCGAGCGTTTATTGCGAAGGTGGAGTTGATCCATCACACCGCCCTTCGCCTTTCGACCGCTGCCTTCCGCACTTCCCCCATTGAGAGCCTGTTGGTCGATGCTGGGGAGATGCCACTCGCTCTGCGCCGCGTGCAGTGCATTACTCGCCTGTACGCGCGAGCCCGGCGCCTCCCTCAGTCGCCAGCAGCTCTCACTGCATCCGCAGCTGATCTCGATGGTGCCTATGCCCCCGAGAGACGCTAGTCATACCCTAAGCCCTTTGGGTTTAGGGCCAGGAAACTCCTTCGAGAGCTAGATATAGCTCTCGGGCCGGTGGCGCCCCTGGTTCTGCCCAGAACGCCACCCTGGAGGGTACCACATTTGGCTATTTGTCGCCACGCCTCTGTTCCCAAAGCTTGTACGGTGCCGGGAGTATTGCGTTCGACCTTTTTGGAGCACACATCGTGTCACGCTGGAACCGTGCCAGTGTATACGGATGGCTCCAAGTCCCAAGAGGGGGTCGGCTTCCACGCCGTATCCCCTCTGTTTGAAGTCAGCGGGGCTCTACCAGGCGCTGCGTCTGTCTTCACGGCCGAGCTGGTGGCAATACACCACTCGGTACGGGAGATTACGCGACGTGTCTGGTTCGGAGACCGGATTGTGATCTATAGCGACTCACAAAGCGCCCTGAGTGCTCTCGGGGCATTGGAATCTCTGCACGGTTTTTGCGAGCTTGGCAGATGTCGAGATTATCTTCTGCTGGGTTCCTGGACATGTAGGAATTGCGGGGAATGAGGGCGCCAAAGAGTCCGCGAGGACTCTGCGACCGGACCAGCGTTTCGCTCTTCCTCACACCGACTACATGGCAGGAATACAGGCAGCTCTACGGACTGCTTGGCAAAGAAGATGGGAGACGGTCGAAGGGAACTTAAAGTTGCGTGCCATTGCGCCGCGACTGTTCCCATGGACCTATCCCCGAATGCCGCGGCGGCTTCAGGTTGCTTTCTGTCGTCTCCGAATCGGACACACTCGTTTGACGCATCGCTATTTGATGGAGCGCTCGCCTGCGCCCTATTGCAACGACTGCGTCGTCCCCCAGACTGTTCGGCACATTCTTGTCGAATGTCCCAGTCTGGGTGATCTTCGCGCACGATACCTGTCTCGGTACCGGGATGGGCGGGGTCGCTACCGCCTGTCCCTTGTTCTCAGGACAGATTCGTGCACATTGACTTGTGGACTTGTTGACTTTTGGAGTGAGGCCGGGCTTCTCCCCTTTATTTAAGTTTTTTTTGTTATTGTTTTGTTTGTAGGTTGCACTCTCCTGCACCGGGGTGAGGGGGACCTTCCCCCGCTGTTAGAGATTGCTTCCTAATTGTTGTTTTTTCCAATTTTTATCATGGTTATGTTTTCATATTTTTATTTTAAAGTAGCCTAGTTCTAGGCTGTCGTGTTTTTCGGCGACTTATGCCCAAGTGGGCAGTTGCCAGATGGGCTCTATAGAATTAAAAAAAATAAAAAATCTCCGAATTGGACACACTCGCGCGACGCACCGCGATTTGATTGAGCGCTCGCCAGCCCCTTACTGTGAAGACTGCGTTGTCCCCCACATTGTTCGGCACATTCTTGTTGAATGTCCCAGTCTGGGTGATCTCCGCGCACATTAACTCTCCTCGTATCGGGACGATCGGGGTCGCTACCGATTCTCCCTTGTACTCTGGATGGGTTCTTCCATTTTATTTGACTCTCTTCGTTAAAGGTCGCATGTTCCTTCGCCAGTGGGAGGTGCCTCTCCCAACGCCGGAGCGTATCTATTTCTACTTCCTTTTTCGTTTATATGTTTTTTCTTGGCTGTACAACATTATTCCTACCACCTGAAAACATGCGTGCATCGTCCCCAAAACCTCTCCACTTCATACAGACTGAGGAGAGTGGGAGAGCTCTCAAAGACCCACACTTCAAGACGTGTATCTTTATCAGGTGAATGCAATGAACGAGGTCAGGTCTGGCTTCTGCCACTTCTTGAAAAACCAGAGGACGAACGACAGGTATTATCGGTACCACAGAGCTGGAAAAGAGAAGGCATTGTCAGTCACCGACTCACTGCCACACTCAACCACTTAATTTCACACAGACTACACTCACTTATTCTCCTTCCACTTGTCTCTTCACTATTTTCTTACTCTAATTGACATCAATCCACAAAAAGATTGTCTTACAAATCTTTCTTCTTCTTTTTTAAGCTGGAAAATTCTCGTGTAGGAAGAGACAGGGTTGAAAGGAAGGAGGGGGGCACGATAGACATCTTTCGATTCCCCCACCGGGAGCGGACATGTCCCATTCCCCGATCCACACACATTCTGAAAAGGAAGAAAGGGATTAGACATAGGGGAGGGGAGGCAGACAATCTAACTACCACAACCTAACAAATAAACGCCCTTAGGACACTCACAAACACCAATTTCGGGCAACAGAACCACTTAACATACAATACAAACAATTCATCCTCACCACCCTAAACTACGCATCCCCAGCGATTGCATCCAGGTTATCCAACACCAACTTGGAGAAAATACAAATAACACAAAACAGCTCTCCACTCCGCAACTTGAACCGGCTGCACATAAAGCACCCTTATTATACCCCACCTTCACACAGAAACCAAAATACTATCTAACAGTGACCACCTAGAAAAGGCTGGGCACACAATTCTTCAAGTTGTGACACTTCACCCACCCACTAAACACTCTCCTTTCCTACCCCCACCCCCATAGACCTTACGAATACCCCCACTTCCTACTACTCCCAACTACTGGGAAAAGTTCAATAAAGCATGTACATTCCCACTTCACCTGAGTAGCACTAGGACAGCAGGCAAACAACACCCTACTTCAATACGTTCTACCCGACATCCACCCATTGAAAACCACCTTGGGCCACCAAGCCATAGTCTCTCTGGCCCTCCTACGATCAGGACACCACTCCTCACTACATGAATACAAAAACAGACTAGACCCTGACTGCCACCGCTAACTGACAGCTAACACTACTCATCTGATCCCCACCTGCCCTTCCCTCGAACACCTCGGAGCCTACTATCATGTCACCACCTCACTCAGAGATCTCTGGAGATGACTGCTTGCCGTGGCGGCATTCCTGAGTGCTGCTGGGTTTTCAGGGGCGGCCGCTTGATAAACGATTTTATTGCTGTATCGAAACATGTCATTGCCCCCCGCCTTTCATTTCTCATGTATTTTATTCTTCTGCACCCCTTCCTATATTCTATGTGATTTCAGGTGTTGAGGAGTACTGCATTGCAGTATACCAGCATTAAGAAGAAGAAAGGTTGTCTGGAGCCGTGCATCAAGATCTTCATCAATCAATTAAAGGCTTTGCTGGTAAGATTTGATTGTCATCATAACGGAAGTTAGGGCCCGCAGGACCAGCGGGTCCATTTGGGCTTGACCTGTGTGTGGACCCTTGATTGACATAATATCTTTCTATTTTTTGTTCTATATTCATTGTGTTCTTTGTCAGGTGTTACTTCTACCCACAATGGGGGTGTTGGGTATAGTATAGGCAACCATGCTGCAATTGACATATGGGGGATTGCCTACCCTTGCTTCCCCAACCCATGGAGGTTAATCTACGGCTATATGTATATCCCGCACACATTTTCACCTCCTCAAAGCCGTCCAGGGAGGAGTCAAGATCGAATGTGTGATGAGGAAAGGAGGAGGAGTCTCGAGACCCACCCCTAACCTCTTCCTCCCGTTCGGTCGTTGACAGGCTCTCTGAGTCGGTGTTAGCCGGTTGGCATCGCTACCGCATCAAACCATTCGTGCCACCCCTTCGGTCAAGCCCTCGGCTCCCCCAGGCATACGAAACAGTATCCACCGCGCCCATTAGGAACGCTTCTGCAGGTTCTACCCCCCAACCCTCCCCGGGACCACCCTGGTAAAAATGACAGCAATATGGGTTCACGCTACGCCATCCCCGGTGCTTCCTAAGTGTGCCCCCTTAAAAGAACCTCGGCTCCTTTGCCCCTCTCCAAACTGGACGAGATACTTTGGAAAGTCCTCCCCCAACCACCACGAAGGCGTCTTCCAGTAAGCCCTCGAAGGCCACAGCGCATCTTATGGGCAATACCCCCTGGGTTCTGCCTCCAAGAAGGCTATGGGCATTCCCGTTGGATTTTGACAACGAAGAGGGCTCCTGCGTCTCATTCGAGCTGGGCCTGAAGGGCACTTGCCTTCGTCTCCGGGTCAACTGGGAGGAGCTGCGGAGGCTCTATTCTCCCGACTCCCCTTACTTCTTTACCTTCAGGTGATCATGGAATATTTCCGGACGGAGGCGTCGAGGCGCAGGGGTGTACCCTGTGTAGACTCTTAGCTGGAGGGATGGCACCGCCTCCCGGCCTCAAAGAAGGCCTGACTGACCGACAATTCTCTAGCGAAGCCTGGGGAACATTCCCGGGGTCTCTTTATGCACCCCGTTTTCTAAGTTTTTTTCTTCTCCCCCTTTCAAAGGCACTATCTCCTCCTGCCTCTCCCGTAAGAGGGTGCCAGCAGCCCCCTGGATGAATTGTGCGCCATTCCAGCCCCAATGCCTGCAATAAGGCCCGGGTCACTGAGGGAACTTTCGATGCTGGCCAAACGTGGGGAAGCTTGGCCGTTCCCCTGGCTCCATTCCCCGCGAGATCCTGCTCTACGTGACACCTGGTACCAGGACGGGCCGCATGTCGTCGTCCCGGCTCGGGGCCCGCAAATAAGGCCTCTCCCACTCTGATTTGATTGTGTAAATTTACACTTCTCTTAATGATTCCCCCTAGTCCCTTTTGACACCCTCTTTTCTAAGATGGCCTCCTCATTACCCTTTCAATTTTACCTTCTCATGCCCCACGCAAGGAAGGTGCTCCTACACGGGAGACTGGGTGATGAGACACCCCCTCCCCCTGTCCCAGTTCCCGCAGGGAATCGCTGGTTCACTGAGTGGACTTCCAACTCTGGCCAATCTCTGCGGAAGCTGCTGTATTCCCCGTGGTCCCTTTGTGTACCCTCTTGTCAATTGCACCTTCTCCTACCTCTCCCCCAGTGTCACCAGGCACCTGGATGAATGGCACGTCCCCCCGGCCCCAGAGCCTGTAAGGAAGGGCTGGTTTACTGAGTAGTCTTACAACTCTGGACATGAACGAGGAAGCTGGTGCGTTCCCCCAGCCCCAGTAACCCGCCCATCCCTATTTTTCTGTATTACCACCCCGCCCTGCCCCACTCTACATTTCCAATCTTTTCCTCTTGTTATTTAGAGAGGTTCTGGTTGCACTTCCACTCTCGTGGATGTCTCTGCCGACGTGAGACGTCTCTAAGGATGCAGCGAGTCTTCTGAGGGCACAGAAACTCCGAGAGCTTGACGTAGTTCTCGGGCCATGGGCACCATTGGCTCTGCCCAAGACGCCACCTTGGAAGATAGCACCTTTGGACGGCTGTCACCACACCTCTGCTCCCACAGCACCGGGAGTATTGCGTTCGAATTTTGGGGGAGCATATACCGTTAACGAAGACGTTCCCATGTACACGGATGGCTCCCTATCCGAAGAGGGGTCGGACTTTCATGTCTTCCCCATAGTGTGAAGCTGAGGGGCTCTTTCGGCTGCTATGTTTGTCTTCACGGCCGAGCCGGTTGCAATACACCGCTGGGTACAAAAAATTACGCGCCGTGCCCAGTTCGGATACCAGAGTGTGATTTAAGGCGACTCACAGAGCGCACTGAGTAACCTCAAGTCATGGTAATCTCGGCATACTCTCGTTCCCGATTTCCGTGACGTCACGGTTGACGCAAGCTGGGGGAGGGTGTTGAGTTTATATTCTGTCGGGTTCCTAAATTTTTAAAATCTTTGGGGGCTGGCATAGGTCTCGATGAAGGTGAGTCCATTTTTTGTACTTCTATGTTATTATTGTTGATGTTTTTTATATATATTTTTAATTTTGGTGGATGTTCCCTCGCTAGCGGTTTCCAGAAGGAATCCAAGATTATAAAAAACCCCACCCCTCTATCGACTGTCTCCCAGCTTCTTCTTGTCGAAGGGATGAACTAACTCCTGCCAGCATGATTAATGATCATTATATTTCAACCTTTTGTATCACTGTGTATCTTGATGTTCCTTTTTATCAATCCCTTCCATTTCAGACTGAGGAAAGAACTAATGTGTTGGATGTAGGCATTCCAGGAGCTCCTTTGCATGTCAACAGCTACTTCCTCCAGGTTTACGGCAGTCAGCAAGATTTCAGCATTCCATTTCCTAGGACATCTGGGGCACGATTTTGCAGCTCAGGTACCCTTTGGCATACTATATTTTAGGAACTTGTTTATAGCTGCCCAGGAGCAGATGACCAGTTTCTGTATAAAAATTCATCTATATATAATATATATATATATATATATATATATATATATAAATAAACGCAAGTTCCGTTCGTTTGTCGCTTTTTTTTTTGTTTCTTAAACCCCCACTTAGTTCTTAGATATAATAAGGGGGCTCTTTAGATCCATTGCCAGTTTTTCAAATTCAAGTGGGTTTCTGGGGGAGGGCTGCTTCTTCAACTTCAAGGGGAGAGGAAGGTGGAGAGCCGGGATATGGGGAGTGGGAAGAGAGAGGGAGTGACCTCAAGTGGCTGTGCTTATTCCTCTTATTGCAAATTATCACTTTGATTTTAAACGACTGCAGTTTCCATTGGGGCCCTGATTTGCAATGGCTACCAACAAATCGCAAGGTCATACTCTGAAAGTTGTTGGTCTACAGTTGGAAGAACCATGCTTCTCAAAAGGTCAACTGTACGTGGCATGCTCATGCTCCAGGGTTGGTAGTGCAAGAAATGTATATCTAACGCACCAGGAGGAAAAACTAAAAATGTGGTTTACACAAAAGTTCTTAAGTGACTTTTCCTGTTTGTTGCCCTAAAAAGTTAGGAGAGAAAATAAAGAGGTGAGGGAGGGAGATGGGTGAGATAAAAGAGAGGCGGCATACGAGAGAGGAATGTGGGGGAGAGCTATTTTCGCAGGTAGTGTTAGCGTTTTGATAAAATTATTGGCCCGCCCTTGGCCGGGTAATTTCATTTACTTTCAAATAATTTCTTTATGCACCGTTGCATTATTTCAGGCCTCATAATTTGCTTCACAAGGCCGACTCTTTCTCGCCAAGGCACGCCCAGAGAGCGATCCACACCTCGGTCTCTTTCGGCTCTTGGCGGCCATGTGAACCCACTCTTTTCTCAAATGTCTTCAGCTTCAGCCACGTCGCCAAAGTATAATTACCTGTATCCCGCCGTCGGGCAGAGCCCCTCTGGGGAACAGACTGTCTCCATTTCGATGTATTATTATCATGACCGGGTAAGTTGGAGCAAGTGACACAGAAGGCTCTTCTTTTTTCCCCTCATTAGGGTCAGCGTTGTTGTGGCCGGAATCTTAAGGTACCCTCCACCAGTTCACGGAATTTGGGGGGTCTGAATTACGTTAATGCCCTTGGCGGAGTTAAAAGATCTCAGAGACTGAAAGGCACTGACCTAAATACTCTTTATTACCATTACAATTTTTAAAAATGACCATGAATTTAGATTTATGCATAAAGCGATGTCACAAACAACATTTACAATTTTAACACATTAAAATCTAAATAGTTTGGTGGACCCCGCTCCACCCTCTCACCAAATAACCGGGAGGAGGACAGCCTACGGCCCCAGATCAGTTTTGTGCTCACAATGATCCTAAATATTCTTGGAGGAATCACACACCACAAAGCGTAGGTCAACTAATATATAGAATATGAATTTATTTATATACATATATATCAAACTTAATCCCCAAGCTACACCCTCTCTTATCTAATCATCGCACTCTCTTCTCTCCTCATTTTCTCCTTTTTCTCTCGTCGTGCCATGCTGTGCGCGTGCCCTCTGCCCACCCCCCCATGCCATATGGTTTTAGAACCCCATCACCACGTGATGGGGGTCGGGCAGGAGAATGCGTGATTTTCACCCGGCATGATGTCTCTGTTCTTCTTTTTGCTTTAAATCCCTCCTTCAGTCAGTAGCTGTGCAGGAAGTATACTGTTATTTCTGCCTACATTCCACCGTCAGCCGACCTCAACGCGGGGAGCCTTACGGGCCTAACTATTATTCCTAGAATTTACTGTCCGTTTTGCACAACAACCACTTCTGTGGTGGTCAGCCGAGTGTGAGACGGCTTTCATACAGAAGCGTTATGCCAACATGCGCTCTAAGCTCCGCCCGAAAGATTTCACTGTCGGTGAATTTCGTCGAGCTAGGGCTAGGTTCTGGTATGTTTGGAGAAATTGGTAAATGTTAAACTAGCCTTTTTTTCTGGACAGCGGAGGCCACTCGACTATTTGTCGCCACTCCTCTGCTCTCAAAGCTTCCACAGTGCCGGGAGTATTGCTTCCTTCCTTTTTGGAGTACATTTCGCCAGTTATACGGATGAATCCAATTCTCAAGAGGGGGTCGGCTTCCACTCCGTATCCCCTCTGTTGCAAGTCAAAGAGGCTCTGCCAGGCACTGCGTCTGTCTTCACGGTCGAGCTGGTCGCAATACCCCGCTTGGTACGGGAAATAACGCGTCGTGCCTGTTCGGAGAGCGGATTGTGATCGTATAGCGACTCACAAAGCGCCCTGAGTGCTCTCGGGTCATTGGAATTTTCACCCCCCCCCCTCCTCTGGTTCTCGGTTGCCGCGAACCGGGTGGATGTAGAGACTATCTTCTGCTGGGTTCCTGGACATGCGGCGAATGAGGGCGCCAAAGAGTCGGCGAGAACTGGGCGACCAAAGGAGCGTTTGACTTTCCCTCACACCGCATACATGGCAGGAAACAGGGCATTCCTCCGGGCTGCTTGGCAAAGAAGATGAGAGACGGCCGAAGGGAACTTAAAGTTGCATACCATTATGCCGCAACTGTTCCCCTGGCCCCCTCCCCCCCCCCCAATGCACGACGGCTTCAAGTTGCTTTCTCTCGTCTCTGAATTGGACGCACTGCCATATGATAGAACGCTCGCCTCCACTTTATTTCGACGACTGCGTTTTCTCCCAGACTGTTTGGCGCATTCTCGTTGAATGACCCACTCTGGGGGATCTTTGCACACGTTACCTGTACTGGGGCGAGCGAGGTCGCTACCGCTTGTCCTTTGTACTGGGGACGGATTCGTGCACACGGACTTACGGACTATGCGACTTTTTGGAGGAAGATGGCCTCGTCAATTTTTTTTTACTCTGTTTTCATGATGCATGTTCCTGTGTCGTGGAGAGGCCCGCATTTCCCCGACGCCGGGGGAGGGTTTTTTTTTTGCCTTTGTTTAGCTTTTTTGTATCTTTATTATATGGTTTTTGCATGTTTTTTTTCATTACAGCCTAGTAGTAGGCTGTAATGTGAGTGCGGCGACCTTTGCCCTACTAGGCAGTCGCCAGATGGACTCTTAAAATTGTCTAAAAAAAACCCCTGCTCTTCACTTTTGCTCTCCTCTTTCTCTCTTCTCATTCTCTTTTCTCCTCTCATCTCTTCTCTCCTCCCCTCCTCTCTTACTCTCTTCTCGCCCCTCACTCTTTTCTTACCCTTGCACTTCTCTCCCCTCACTTTTCTCCTCTCCCCGCACTTTCTAGTCTCCTCTCACACTCTTCTCCTCTCTTCTCTCCTCTCACTCTCATTCATTTTCATTCTCCTCGCCTCTCACTTCTCTCCTCTCACTCTTTTTCATTCTCCTCGTCTCTTACTCTTCTTTCTCTCTCTCTCTCTCTCTCTCTCTCGCTCGCTCGCTCTCTTTTCACACCAAAAAGAGAGGTAAAAAGACAAACGGTGGAAAGAGGTGTGAAGATTCATTGTGTAAGAAAATATCAATGGCTCCCTCATAACACCACATTGCTACATGAGGCCAGAGAACTCTAAAGGTCAATGAGCGCCTGCAGGACCCCGCAAAGAGGTGCTTGGTATACCATGGGGCAGCAGACTTCTGGAAGATTTCATGCCCTCACCGCCGGCAAAGGCGTCCCCGCCTACCCCG
Organism: Ceratothoa steindachneri; assembly: GCA_963969495.1. Taxonomy (NCBI): domain Eukaryota; kingdom Metazoa; phylum Arthropoda; class Malacostraca; order Isopoda; family Cymothoidae; genus Ceratothoa; species Ceratothoa steindachneri. The sequence continues at coordinate 7,496,875 of OZ018331.1, read as the reverse complement.
ACTGCCTGTAGGAGTATCATCATATTTTCCTTTCCTCCCTTTTCACCATTTTATTTCTAGAGCATCCCCTCCCTCCAATTCCTGGAAGATGCCCTTGTTGTTTTTTGCTTTTCATTCTAAAAAAAAAAGTCACTGACTTGAGCAAAACCAATTTCTCTCTGTGGGCGGCCCACATGAAAGCCACTCCCTCCCCTCCCCTCTGTGGGTATGGTGAGGGGTGATGCCAGGGCAGCATCGCCCTCCAAACCCCTACCAGAAGGAGAGGGGGTGTGGGCTACAATTTAGCTGAATGGATAGAGCCATAATGAGGGGTGGTCGTATTCACAGGGGCTTTGGATCCCACAGTCCTCAATCGATCCTGCTACGGAAGGAGCAGCGTGCCCCTCAGCCCTTAGAACTCAAAATAGATTGAGAGCTCTTCATTCTCAACATTTCGATTTCATTCTCTCTTTTTTCTGAATGTCAGCTGCAGCACAATTGGTTTTTGGGAAGACCTTGTGCCCTCCCGGCACTGGGGGTGTTAGCAGTACCAGGCACACACTTGACATTTAGAGGACATTGAACTCTCCCAGCTTTAAGGGAAGCATAGGGGTGGAAACTGCGACCACTAGAGTCAAGAAGAACCTGGTCCTCCCTTGTGGGTCCTTCCTCTGCCCCTCTTTCTTTAAGATCACCAGTTATCTTTTCTCCTATCTATGTTTAAAGACCTGACCACCTGCTACCACAGAGAGTACTTGGAAAATCAATGAACAATGCCCTTTAACGCTCGCTAGTTTCAATGGGCAAGGCATTGGGGCACAATTAATGGGCAGATTGTTTTATGTACCAATAACCCCATTCGTTGCATAATGGGCTGACACCCCACCTCCCCCTGCGGCCGTTTTTGTGTCTCTTTAAGGCTCTACTGTTTATGTCAGGTATTTACTCACTCGTTGGCTGCCATGCTGACTGAGAGTCTCGAATCCCGGAACCTTAGTGCCTCATGGTAGTGACAGTACGCATTTCTACTCCTGCCATTTACTTATTGGGTTATTCTCTGACGGATCACCCCCCCCCCCCCAAAAAAGAAATTAACACACTCAGATTTTGCTGGAATTTGGTTTATAGAGAGATTCTGGGCCCTGAATCCTATCATCGGTTCAAGGGATATTTCCTTAGCATTTTGAGGTCACTAACATTTGACAACCCCTAACTTTGGTAATAATGGTAATTTTTATATAAAAGTATATGATAAAAAGACAAAGAATTAAAATATGCAAGTTTTAGAACTCTAGGTTGAAAAATAATGTTTAAATATACACTGACCAAATTTTGAAGTCAGATTTGACCTCTGCCAGAGGCTTTGGCTATTATAATCAGTAAAAAAAAAAAAGTTTGTATTGATATTTTAACATAAAATAAAGGATGAAAAAAGCCACCAGGGCCTATCAAGGCCCTCGATAAATTCTCTTCCCTTTGTACATCTGCATCCATGGTATTGTGTTATCAGCTATCAACCAGTGGGCTCATCATTATTGAGTTTATCATTATACAAATCCCCCAAACATTCAACCTCTAATACAAGGTTTGCTTCAGTACGTATATACATGTAAATCTGCAAAATATGGTTCTTTATATATATATACCTAGAACTTCTCACTGTTCTCTTCTTAATAGCCTTACATTAATCTAATTAGCTTTCCTCAGATCTACTGCTTACCAACCCTTGTCATCCATGTACTCATCCAGTCTCATTTTAAACATATTCAAGCTCTTACTAATAACTACATCTGGCCATTAATTCCCAAACTCAACAACCCTATGACTAAAGAAGTACTCGCGCAAATCTAATCTGCATTCCTGTTTCTTGATTTTCTTGTTGTGTCCCCTTGTCCTATTTACCTTTTCCAGTACAAAAAAGGTAATAACATCCAAGTAATCTACATTAGAGAACATTTTAAACAACTCTATCATGTGCCCTTGTAAGCATCTCCTTTTAAAAGAGAACATATCTAGTGCCTTTAACCTATTGTTGTAATCAAGGTTCCTTAATGTTATTATCATCCTTGTAACTCTTTTCTGGACCACTTCCAAGAGATTAATATCCTGCTTATATTGTGGTAACCATGCCTGAACACAGTATTCAAGTGTGGCATCATTATAAAGACTACAGATTACCTCTACTTTTATAACTGATATTCCTATTGATAAAACCCAGAGTTCTATTTGCTTTGTTTCTTGCTTCCAAACACTCCTTTGAAAATTTCAAAGACTTATCTACTATTACACCCAATCCTTTTTTCCCCAATTGCCTACAGCCAACATCCTTCTATTTCATAACTAAAATGTCTGTTCTCTTTACTCAAATGTAAAATTTTACACTTCTGCTTTACTAAAATCTAAATAAATTATAGCAATACTCTCACCCTCATCTAGACGCTTCGTGACATTCTAAAAATTCCAACAAATTTGTCAAGCAAGACTTACCTGTCCTAAAGCCATGTTGCGAATTTCTAATTGACCTATGTTTATTCCAAATGCTACCAGATACTACCCTTCATAATTTTCTTAAGTAGTTTACACACTATCAAAGTCAAACTTACTGCTCTGTAGTTGCAAACATCAATGCCTCTTACCTCCTTTGAAGATGGGAACTACATTGGCTAACTTTCAGTCATTCTAAGAGCTATAGAGATACTATCTACACCCTCTTAATACCCCAGCATGGACTTCATCTGGCCCTCTAGCTTTACTAATATCTAGTTCTCATTTACATCTTCTAATGATGTCTGTTTCTATGCTAATGTTTTCTAATGCCTCAGTCTTATCCATTGTCTCTTCTATACAGCTTTTTCTTGGTAAAACCTGAAGAAAAATGCTCATTTAATAGTCCCACCTTTCCTCGTCACTCTCAGCCACTATCCCATCTTGCATTGAGAGGCCAAATCCTATCCCAATTATGTTTACCATTCACCTTCAAATTTTTGAAGAAAGTTTTTAGATCTTTGCTGTGTGTTCGAACTAATTTAATATCTAATTCTCTTTTACTCCTAATCATTTTATTCAGTTCATCTCTGATGTGTCCTTTAAATAATTGATCAGATCCTCTAAATCTTCGCTATGTTTTAATTTGCTATATGCCCTTTTTTTCTCGTGGATTTTTCTGCCCATCTCCCGGTTCCACCACATTGGTTTTCTATTTCTTTTCCTAATGAATTTAAATGGTATGACTGGTTCATGATTTTCCTCAAGATACTTTTGAATATATCCCACATCCCTTGATCATTTAGATTTTTAAAGCCATCTTCCCAGATGACTAACCTTAAGAGACTGACAATTTTGAACTGTAGTAGTTTTCTTTTATGCCTTTTCAGCCACCACTCCCAATAGCAAGATTAAAGCGAGTTATTTAGTGATTGTTACTACCTAATGTTTCACCTATACTTACATTCCCCACTAGGTGATCACTGCTTGATAACACTTATCTAGTATATTTTGCCCTCTAGTTGTCCACAATCTTTATCAAGTAATTGTCATGGAAGCACTCTACAAACTTGTTAATAACTTCATTCCCTATCTCTCTATCCCAGTTTATCCTACTCAAGTTAAAATCCCCGAGGATAATTGTCTCCTCAGTACAACCCCTATTTATTTCATAAGCTTATCTACTTAAACTGATTCACTTGGTAGTCTGTAGAAAGCTCCAATCTTAACATTCTTTTTATATATATATATATATATATATATATATATATATATATATATATATATATATTAATTTGGATCCATGCTATGAACCAGAATAGGCAAAGGTGAAAGTCAGGAGGGATTACAACTGTTTAGTAATAATTATTAGTGAAGAGAAATGAGTGAGGTGAGTGTGTAATCAAAATGCAATGAATGCAAAATTATATACAGGAATACTGGTTACTTTCCAAAAAACAGTAACGTGCAATTATTACACTAGTGCTCTATGCTTGATTTCTAGCCTAACAAGGCAAGTCCATAGTAGCATAACATAGACAGTGAACATAATTCGAATCCCTCTTCATTAAAACTTTATGATAGTCACAAGACTAGTTTCAAGAGTAAGCTCTGTGTGCAACTAGTTCAGTATTCTGACTTATTGAGGTCACTTGCAAAAATCCAGGACACTTTCCTCAACCAGAATCACATAGTAATTGTCAATAAAATATAATTTATAAGTCTTACAATATAATTAACTAAGCTTATCATGAAAATTGTACCAATGTGCTATCTTACTTTATGCAAGATAGCACATTGGTACAATTTTCATGATAAGCTTAGTTAATTATATTGTAAGACTTATAAATTATATTTTATTGACAATTACTATGTGAAATAAACAAAATACCAAGAATATGTGGATTAGCAACAGAGTTCACAGAAATATGTTCAGCTTTGACATGTGCTTCACCATTATTGAGTTAAGTATGTGCTAACATACTTTATACAAGGTCTGTATGATGTACTATATAGCATTTAAGGTGTATAAAAAAATGAATAATTTGCAAGCTTTAACTTTTAAATATTAATTATTCAATAATGCTCTAAAGTTGACATAAAAGCTTTTTTTTCAGAATGGCTCATTAAACCAGAAGAGGTGCAAGGCTTGTGGTAAGCTATCATCTGCTCAGAACCATATGAAGAAGAGGCTAGAACTCAGTTATAGTGTTGAAATTACTAAGGAGCAAAGTGAATGAATGAATTAAACAGTCTTTCCTGCATAACACCTATTACGAGTACAAGCTGCAAAAATTAACACTCTCATCATACACAATTGAAATAATAGTTAGTGTCTTTCAAACTACAACATACAGGGTAAAGAAGCTATTCACTTAAATTAGAGCACGGAATTCTTCCTATGATTCCAATAATGAGCAAAGAAAAAGTGATAACAAGTGATTAACCTCAAATGAGGTTATCATATTTTTTTCTACCGAAAAGGATTGCCTAAAAGCTATGAATTTTAAAGGTGCAAAAACGTTTGGTTCTCTGGAATTTAAGAAAAATAATGAAAAGAATTTCCAAATAGAATTTCATATTTGCAAAATTATGCCCATCTTATTTTGTGGTTGCTGGTAGTGGTGGGAATCATTCTGTCTCTGTCTGCACATATCAGAATCCAAAATTGCAGCTGGCTGCATTAGGAAAGAGAGGTCTTTCATACAAGGATCTAATGTAGTCAATGGGATTGAGGTTGGGCCCAACCACTCTTGTATGGTCTTAGCCGTGGGGGCCAGGACACTGTCCTGCTGAAGGACTTAGTTCGCCTTCTTGGTGATCTTTCTTACCCAGGGCAGGAATTTCATGGTCAAGATGTCACTGTAACCGGCTGTGAACCACACCAGTGGCATCTTTTCACCATTCAAAGCGACACCGCATCATCATAGAGGCCGGGTGCTTGGTTGTAGACACGCAGTGGATTTCAGAGACGTTCTGGCCGAAGCTTACCATGTAGCCATTCTGCCTGTTGATGACTGGATCGACTGTGAATTTTTTTTCATCAGAAAATTTAGAATTCAATTGTCATAACTCTTCAATTCATTGAGGGGGCGACGACAACACTCCTGATGTTCTTGCATACAGTCAATGAGCAGAGACCTTTCCATGCACCTCAAGCTCTTGCCCCCCTCCTCCTTGACAATGTGACCACTGAGATGTTTTTCTTCATGAGTGCAGTCATTTTGAGCTTCAGAGCAATTTTTAAGGCCTTACAGCCAAACAGTTGACAACTTGAGGTTTCCCTGAACGAGGACGATCTTTGAGGTCTTCCCCATTCTTGAGCCTTAACATGACTGAATGGTCATCCAGCTGACATTGAGCCGCTTGCCGGTGTCGGACATGTGGCCCATAGACAAAAGAGCAGAAATCTTTTTTCCTTTCACTTCCATCTCGATGCACCGACACATAATGGAAAAGTAGTACTTTAATTTGGTTTGAAGGAACTTTTACTATCATATACATAAACCTCTTGAAAGATTAAAAACTGATTATAACAGAACTTTTGCAAAACCTGGCATGTTAGTTTCATGAAAAATACCAACATACCAATTTTTTTGCTAATTATGATATCCAAAACTTCTGCCTCCATTTTTGCCATATTAAAACAAAATCACATTTGTTACCACAGAGATCTGACCTCAAAATTTATTAGTGTAATTTCTTTTATATTTTTCAACCTAGAGGTCTAAAACTTCCATATTTTAATTATTTGTCTTTTTAGTATTCTAAATATCCTTTTATATAAAAATTACCATTATTACCAAAGTTATGGGTCACCAAATGATAGTGACCTCAAAATGCCTTAGGTCGTATCTCTTAAACTGTTGGTCAGATTGAGCTTAGATTTTCAGAAATGGATTCAGGGACCATAAAATCCTTATAAACAAAATTTCTACAAAATTTGAGAGGTGATGATGGTGGGTAGGGAACCTGTCCCTTTCTATAAGATTTTCTTAATTTTTTAATAACCTTATAGGGACTCAGGAGATTTACATGTTTTGTGCTGATGTAACTATCTTTTTATAGAAAGGTGTATGATATTGTTTATTTGTATTTTAGTAAGGCTTTCAACAAGGGGACAAAGTTAAAGAGGATAGGATCGATGGAAGTATTTTTAGGTTAATTTAGTCATGGCTTAGTGACAGACAGCAAAGAGTTAGTATAAACAGGATTAAATCTGAGTGGGGGAATATAACCAGTGGGGTTCCTGAGGGGTCAGTGTTGGGGCCATCATTATTCTTTCTTTATATTAATGTAGTGTACTTAGTATAGTTAGGTGTAATCCACTGAATAATTATAAAGTGAATGGGAGAGATTTTTAGGAAGGTAAGTTCAGACCTTCGGTGTATAACTGCTAAGACAAACTAATAAGAGATTATTGAGACGAGTGTAAGTAATAGGAGTGTTGATGTCATTCTGAAACTGTTCCTGGCATTTGTTAGGACTCATCTTGACTATAAGGTGCAATGTTTTTCAGTATATTATAGGTGTCGTGGTATGACATTACATTATATCTATGGGAGAGGACCAATAACTTGAAAGCGAACCGAGAAAAGGGACGGAAAACCACGCGTTCAGACGGGCTGAGTAATGAGAGAGTGCAACGAGGTCAAGTAAATTATGGACAATGGCAAATTTCAAGGTTATTTAAAGAGACATGTGCAAAAATGGAATTTTATTTACACAAAAAATTAATAAGAGAATTGAAGGGTAAAATTAACTCAGAGAATTTACCGGCAAAAATCACATCAATAAATGAAGGGGAGAAGATTAACTCAATTGGTTTACTGAAGGGGGAAGGGGGGGTTGGCTTACGGATGTCTTCTGTACGTGAGGTGAGACCACTCGGACTTCAGAGCGGGAGGTTGGAGTGATGACGGTTCTCCAAAAGCAAGAGGGGTGGGGGCGGCAACTTCCGGTCCAGGGGAGAGTATTTCGGCTACCCGAAATAAGGATGGCTTCGACTGGAGTTGATGAAAGAAGTCGGAAAATCACTCGGGGGGGGGGGGGTGATCGTTTATCAGTGGAATTACCTCCTGGCCGAGGCTAATTCCAAATACACAAAATAGTCCAGCTGTCACTTTGCTTTGTTGCTACCACTTGACTTGGAACCATGGGTTCTGGTGTGACTTCTCAACTCTGTGTCTCTTCCGGGGAGTTATGGCCGAGGCTCTCCCCGGAGTTGGGGGTTCGCGGGAAACAGCTCTACTCTCGAAGGGCCTCGAATCTTCTTGCAGAGCCATTTTAGCCTGCATAAAGTTGAATCGTGGGGGACTCGATTCGAGGCTACCGCTTGTGGAAGGGTGGGAGGGTAGGCTTACCACTTTAGGGAGTTCCTTTCTGCTAAAGATCTTCCACGTGGGGGATTCCCTTACAATAGGATAGATATTGCTTTGCTTGAGTCTACTTTTAGTAAATAGGATAGGACACACAGGATTGGGTTTAAGCTGGATTGGTAGAAATTGGTTAACAAATAAAGTGGCAAATCCCTTATTCAGCACAATAATTGATATATAAAGAACAGAAAAATAATTCAAAATTTTCACTTTAGTATTTTCAATTTAATTTAACCCTATAAAATAGGAATTTGTCAAATTGTGTTTCTTCTGATAATAAAACTATCATTTTCCTTCCTGTCGCAGAAGATGAAGAAACGAGGTAAAGATGGTGATGGTGACACTCGAGTTCAGCGTTTTGGCCTTGTTTCCATCTATGATGCGTCCAAACTCATACCAATTTCTAAAGAACTTGCTTCAGCATATGTGTGAGTAGGCCTAGTTATGACTTGTTTTATCTTTTTTTTTGTCTGGCTGGAGGAAATATACATTCAATTCTTTCTTGACAAATGGTTTTCATTCAAATATAAAAATGAAACTTTTTCTCAGTAAATGAACTATATATTTATCTAAAGTACCCAGCAAAGGTATCTACTCACCCTGGAAATTTGTATTTTTATACAAAAATTATAATTAAATGTGTTAAAAGTTGTATATATCACCTTATATTAGCATTTTCTCAACTGTGATTTGCCATGCATGACTTGTAGATGCTTGGTTCATGGATTTGACCATATTTTGCCAAACTTTCTATTGAGATTTCATCTCACCATATTTTTCTGATGGCTTGTGACTTTACTGCTGAACCAATATTATGAGATTCAAACTTATTATTCTGAGCATAGATTCTCTATTGAATTCAGATCTGGGGCATTACCAGACAAATCCCAAATATAAAATTTGTCTCTAAGCCATTTTGTTTCATGCATAACTGTTTCTAAAAGAGGTGCTTCAGGGATAGGAGAGAGGGAGTTCTTTCTATACCATTGCTCATAGTCTTAGAAATCAGGATGAGTTATTTATGAAGATATATACATAGTATGTGCAACAGAATTATGGGGTAGTGAAATTTGATTTAATGACAATTTGAGTGAATTTGATTTAATGACAACGTGAGTGAATTTGATTTACAGGGCTATGATATGTACATTATTCAAAGAAGAGATAGGACTAAGTGGTGGAATAATTATTTATATAAGAAATGGCATTGCTTCAAATCTAAATAATTCAATATAGCAGGAAGAAGTTGAGTCACTGTAGATGGATATTAGGGGTGGTAAAAATCAGATACTACACTTGGCAGCCTTTTACAGACCACCTGGCAGACTAATGATATAGATGAGTTAATGATAAGGGGAATAAGGAAAGGGTGGGAAGCAGATACAGTTATTCTAAATGACTTTAATTTAAGCATAGTGGTTTAGGAAAATATGATATGAAGGGATAGAGCAAGTTGTAAGTTTATTGAATGATTTGAGGATAATTTTGTGAGTCAATTTGTTAAATCTAGTACTTTCAAATGCTGATAATTTATTTCAAGAATTGACTGTCAGGAAAAGCATTGAAAAATAGGTATCATCAGATAGTTCATTTTATCTTGGGAAGAAGAAAAGGATGGGAACATCAACAAACATTACCAAATCTCAAAGTTTTCATAGGGACTTGCTGAATCAGGCTAACTGGGATCTAGAATTCACTGGTAAGAATACTTGAAAGATGTGGAATAATTTTAAGACTATATTAAAAGTAGTCCATTGAAGTGCATACCAATGAAGGTCATTAGGAAGAAATGGAAGCCATTATGGTTGAATTATGCGATAGTTAGGAAATTTGGAGGGAAGAAATGAGCATACATACCAAAGATTACAAGGGGAAAGTACTGGTGAAAATCTGAATCTTTATAGGTTGATTAGGAATGAGCCAAATAAGATAATTAAGAAAGGAAAATGTCAGCAGAAATTAATTTAACTCAAATTAATAATAAGAGGGTCTCCCACAGGGAAGTGTCAGCAGTGTCGCACACTTTTCCCTGACCCTCAACGGTATCACCATGGTGCTGCCGGAAGATGTTCTCGCTACGCTCTACGTGGACGACCTTTGTATCTCCTTTAGCGCAGCTCAGATGCCAACTCTGGAGCGTCGACTCCAACAGGCATTAAACCGCATTTCTCACTATGCCGAATTGCACAGGCTTCAGTTTTCCTTGGCCAAGACTAAGGTAGCGAACTTCTGCCTCCATCCACAGCTCTACACTGACCTGGACTAGTTTCTAAATGGGGCTCGCCTGGAAGGGTTGGATCCACCCCATTTCCTTGGTCTTATTTTTCACCAATGCCTTTCCTGGGAGGCTGATATCTGCAGCCTTATATTTTGTGACATTCAGCATTTGGGAGTGCTGATAGGGCTACTGCCTTACTTTCCTACCAATACTTTGTTTGTTGGAAGCTTAACTATGGATGTGAGTTCTATGTATCCGCAATCCACAGCCGAGCATATATTGTGGAAGTTGGACTCTAACCACCACACCGGTCTCCACCTGGCGATCAGTGGCTTCCCCACTTTTATTGAGAGCCTACTTGTCGATGCTGGGGAGATAGCACATGCACTATTCGCTTGTATGTGTGATCCCAGCACCTTCCTCAGTCGCCAATGGCTCTCACTGCTTCCTCAGCCAATCTCGACGGTGCCTTTGCCGCCGAGATACGCACTCATACACTAAGTCCTTTGGGTTTAGGGCTCGGAAACTCCTTTGAGAGCTCAGTGTGGCTCTCAGGCCAGTGAAACCTCAAGTTCTGTCCAGAGTGCCACCTTTGACTATTTGTCCCCTCACCTCTGTCCCCAAAGCTTCCATAGCACCAGGAGTATTTTGTTTGTCATTCTTGGCGCACGCTTGATCCATGCCAGTGTACATGGATGGCTCCATGTCCTAGGAGGGTGTAGGTTTCCACACTATATCTCTCCAGTTTTAAGTCAGTGGGGCTCTACCAGGCCCTGCATCTGTCTTCAGGCTGAGCTGATTTCTATACAAAGATTGGTACGAGAGAGAATGCATTGTGTCCAGTTTGGAGACCGGATTGTGATCTTAAGTGACTCACAAAGCACCATGACTGCTCGGGGCATTGGAATCTTCACACACCTCTTGGTTTGCGGTACCTATGAGGCCATGGTTGCCACGAGCCAGGCTGATGTTTAGATTATCTTCTGCCTAGATGGCAGGAATCTGGGTTGCCCTCCGGCCTGTATGTCAAGGATGAAACAAGAAATAGTCCGAGGGGGCAAGATCAGGGCTATAGGATGGATGGGGTATAATTTGCCATCGAAATCCATTCAAAGTTTCTCTTGTTAGCTGTGAAGAATGGGCTGGATGGAGCATTGTCATGATAGAACATAACTTCTTTGTACAAGCTGATCATTCCACACTGCTTTCGGCACCTAATGGGTAGAAAGCTTGCCGAGACCAAGATGCTCTGTTAAAATTGCATTTGCTGATCCTTGGTAAATATCAACTCCTTTCACAATGAATTCAACGCTAGTCCTGAAATCTTCATCCAGAAGTTTTTGAACGACTGCCACCTTTTCTGCATTGGTTGATGTGGATGGTGGCCCTTCTCTCTCATCATCATTAAGGTCTTCTCATCTTTCTTTGAAATATTACATCCACATCAAAACAGTGTTTCTATGTGGTGTAGACTCACCATAAATATGCTGCAAAGAATCAACAATAACAGGGGATTTGCAATCAGGTTTTGTTAAAAATTTGATAACGGCTCTGATCTCAAAAGTTTGCTTTTCCATGGATTAAAAGCTAATTTCTTGTAAGCACTCACTTGCCACTTGAAATGCGTCAGAGGAATAAATGATAGTTTTGCAGGTATCAGCACAAACCAAAGATATGATCAAACATGTTTTGACGTGAAAATTTCTGATAATCTTTTAAATTAAATGCTTGCACCAAAATTTTTGAAGTTTCCTTGTATATCTTCCCTATTACAAACTTTTTCCCTCTTGAAGACCTCAATCAAGTCCCCTCAGACTCTTCATTCAGAGACACCAGAAGATTGCTTTCTTTTGTCTCTGATTTCTGCTCACTCATGGTGGGATGCACCCCCATTTGATGGAGTGCTTTCCTGCTCTGGTACCAGACAAGTTTGAGGAGGCTGGTCTACATTTTATTTAAAATAATTAGGGGGTTTAGGTAGTGGGTCTCTTCCTAGTGCATGAACATGTATTTTTTTATCTTTCTGTCATTCCTTTTCTTATCATTTTTATTTTGGGGAAGATTTTTTGGCTTGTTTTTTTAATTTTATTTTTATTATTTTAGCTTATGAAATGGCCTAAGTAATTTCTTAGACTATTCCTCTGGTGGAAGTCATCAGATGCATGCTGCTTATTCTTTGGAAATTTTGCTTTCTCAACATGTTTAATAATTACAATATTAAATTCTGAAAAGATGGAAACAAATAATAATGACAAAAGTTGGAATTAAAAAAAATCAATTCTTTTACCCCTCTCTGTACAGATCAGCGGTAAAACCCCTAAAAAAAATAGTTATGTACAGATGATTGACCTGGTTAAAAATAAACCTAGTAGGCATCCATCATATAGTGAGTAATCTCTTCAAAGTGAGGTCAGATTTGTACCTGTGATTGTCTGTGCTCTTTGTAAGACTGTTCTGTGAAACCCTACACTAGTATTATTTAGGGCTGAACAAGTTTTTCATAATTTTTATATTTATTCAATTTTATTTTGTCTGCCATACATTCTTTCCTTGCTTCGTAAATCTGCATTTATTGGATTGATTTGCCATGCATACATGGTCACAGCACATTCAAGTATTTTTGAAAGAAAATGAATATGAAATAATTTGGGATCCTGAAGGTTTTGCCTTGAGTCTTTTCTGTCATAGATTAACTGGTACTCCTTTGAGAAAACAAACTAGTTCTTATTAAAGGAAGAGAGTTTCTAGTCAGCACTTAAAAAATATAAGTAAAAATTTAAATGGCAAGGAATCTATTAGATATACTGAGATCCATTCACAAATAACACCTAAGATTTACTAATTATAGTATTATGGTCTTAGTTTTTCATTAGTCATTATGAAATTTATTCTTAAAATTTATTCAGGCTTGAAGAAGATGATATGGCAGGAAGCTGCAACAAAAACATGGAAATAGCTGCCACATTTGGTAGAAAAGATTTAACTCAGGTTGGTCACTACTTTCCCTATTGAACCCATAAATTCCTTGTCTCGGTTATTTTTCTTTGAATCGCAGAAGTCTCTCAACATATATTTTTTAATATATGTATGGGTATCCATGTTTTGCTTTTTTTAATACTTAGAATAAGAGATATTTGAACTTGCCTGGTCCCACCCAATATGGAAGACTATGAAGATCTCTCTCCCATTCTAAACAACAAATTATTTTTTATTGTTGCATTATTTTTTCCCCTGTCTAGTTATTACACTCCATTAACATATTAATGCTTATTTATGTTTGTGATTGTATGTCTTCATGCTCACTCATTCAGGTATGGGCTTTGGTTGGAGCATCACTCTCTGTCAACTCTCTGCATAACCCAAAGGAAGACTTTCCTTGGATCCACCATCCATTTGGGCGAAAGATGATATTATCATTGTAAGTTTCATGTAGACTTCAACTTAATAAGCCCTATCAAGTTTTTAAAATGGCACTTCATTCACAATTGTCATGGGATAGCAGCATGTAAAGGTAGGTAGTGCCATTGTACTGTGACATATAAATTTCCAAACCTGTATCAGTTGTGATCTGACATCCTGTGGGTCAGTGTAAACATGGCTCAGCTGTTCATAGTAAGTTGATGTGAATTAACTGAGTTGGAACAGGACATGATAGTGGGTGCCAGATGGATGGGATATTCCATTCCTGAAACTGCAAACATTCAACATCCCTCAGCAATGGCTGACCATGTATGCTTAATAATCATGAGCAGCATCCGGCTAGAATTGTAACACACAAGTGACACTGGTCCATATCGCATCCATATTCAATGCAGGAGGTACCAGTTGCATATCCATCGAGTGAGTGCAGTGTTCTTTACCTGCTATGGGATACGGGACCAAAAGACCCACCAGGATCCCATAGTAACACCATTCCATCAAACATAGCGCCGTACATGGGCCTATGAAGTCACTTATTGGACCCTGAAAGACTGGCAATAATGGTGTGATGAGTAATGGTTCTTTTGATTGGGCCTGATGGTAGGGATCAGGTGTTTTGCAGATTCAAAGCCATGGACCCACCCCAGTTGCCAAGATAGGCATACATTTCGAAACCTACAACATAGGCATACTGGGGTCTACTGGACCCCAAACTAAAAATTTATTGGAGTGGTTTATTTATAATTTTTAAGTCATTTAAACTTAATATCTATTAAATATAGTCTTTTCCAAACATATTTGCATGTTTGGGTTATTATTTATTTTTCCTAATACCGAAATTGAAAGGTAAATTAAATGTTGCAAAAAATGGGGTGTATGTCACTCGTACTGGTAGGGTCAAAACTATTAGGCCTAAGGTGATAAGTTTGGGCGTGCTTTTAGCTAATACATATGTTAACTAAAATGCATTGCTAAATTACCTTAAAAAAATATTTTTTTAAAAATGGAAAAAAATTACCAAATTTTTTCAACCTTTTTTCAAATTCCTTCCATCTTCACCTTGAGCATATCAATAATTTATTTTTTTATTTCAGTTCCTTTTTAACATAAAAAAACACTTTTTTTTCTTTTAGAACTTCCTAAAAACAAGTTTTTTTCCTTATTTCCTTAGTTTAGCCACTACAAACTAAAGTTTTATTTACAGTACTTCACTTCACAAACTAGATACAGTCAAGGCACACCATGTACGAATGTACACCACAGCCTGGCTCTTTGCACTGGATGCACAGAATTTGGTTTTACAGTCTTCCTGTCTAGTGCATTTGTTACAGCACCTCTTGATGTTTAACTGCTGGCATATTTACTCCCATTACTTGTGAAATGCACTTCAGGTGCCTCTTGAATTGTTGGAATTTGCATCCGCTGCAGAGCCCAAGGCTGCACTAGTTCGATCCCCAGTTCTTGCATGTAGGTGCAATGCATTCCTGCTAGTTGTCCCTTTCTCTTTTTGTTGTGTGAATAGATTACCCAAGAATTGACATTTGTCCCATTCAGAATGCCAAAGAAGAGACAAAGAGGCCACCTTTCGGGTTTTTCTGATGGAACTATAAGTTGAGCACATTTGATCAAAGGTGTATAACCCCCCTTTTGTGTTGTTATAGAAGTTGATGATTTCTGGTTTGCCATCGGCGTCTATTTCTGGTCTGTTGTGGACGTTTAAAAGAAGCAGAACCATTTTCTTTTGTGTTTTTTTGTAGGGCATGCAGGAACACCTAGTTGGTGCTCTGTTATAACAAAATGCTGCTGTACCCTTCTGACGATGTTTAGTTGATTTCATTGCTTAGGGCACAAGTGGTTTGTTCTTTTACATTGTTCCAACGGTTGTAAAGCCATAATTGTCAAGCAGATTTTGATTCCGTATGTGGCCGGCTTGTTAGGAATGTACATTCGAAAGGGACATCTTCCACGAAAAGCGAGCAATTGTTTATCCACTGTTAAACTAATTCCCAGATTATATCTTTGAACACAATTTCTGTTGAACATATCCCAGAATTCTCTGATTGGTGCCAATTTGTCAAAGCTTCTATCATCGCGAGTGGCCATGTCATCAAAGTGCAGGCATTTCAGTAGGAAATTGAAACGCCTTTCACTCATGCCAGCTCAGTAAAATGGGTTGCCAGTTTTGGTATTGAACATTTCCAGGGTCATCAGATGGTTATCCTTCCGAACTGCGCTAAAGATGAGGATGCCAATTAAAGCCTTGATTTAATCTGCACAGGTGTGAATAGTGTTTCCTGACGATGATTTCCCATGTTACACATGCTTCAGATATGAAAGAATTTGTATGACTCACAATTGTATCCACCATCCTGTCATCTCTCTGAAAACATTCTATGGCGGCTCCTTGACCAGCAACACAACCACTAACAATATTTAGACTCTATTCTGCTGGTTCTTCGTGTGTGAGGATGGGTACTCCATTGGTGTTGGTTAGTACCTTGCATGTTACGTTGTGGGAATGTCAGAACAGTGCAGACTTTTTGATTGGGAGCTTGAGCAGGAGGATTTGGGAGTTGGGGATGTGATGAAGCACCTGAGGAGGAGGAACAAAAGACCCTAAAGGTGTTCAAAGTATTCCTTGTCCTTTTCCTCGCTCGGGTTTTCCCAGCAGACAGCAAACTCTCACTTTCAGACTTGGACAGATTGGGGAGAATATATTCTTCCTCTGCCTCACTATCAGACAAATCTTCAATTAAAAGATTGTCTTCTGAGTCCTCATCAGACTTTATTTCAAATGCATTGAGTTGCTTACTGATTTCAGCATTTCACAATCTCATTGAAGAAGTGCCAGCCATTATCTGAAATAAGAAATAAATATGCCCATATGTAGAAATATACCTATAAAATTATAATAGATATTTTTATAAAATTATTATTAGAAAATTATCACTAACTCTATAATTTAAGGGGATTTTTTTGAGTATTTTAATAATTTCATCTTAGTTTGGTTATGACTTGTTTTTTTTTTATCAAAGTTATTTCTAATAATTCTTTTATAATATCCAAAAAACAAAATGGTGAAATTCAGAAATAAATATAAGTATCAAAATTTTGTGAATTTTTTAAAAACCAAAGAATTACAAATGCCTTGTTAGCTTTACTGCCTTGTTAGCTGTCAAAGCAGAATAAAGTCAATGGGTTTGTCACATGGCATCGTCAGATCATGGCCATTTTCTCGATGACTAGTATGACCTAGCAAAGGATTCCGCTCTGGCTGCTCAGTTTAGATCTGCGGCTTTTGGGGAGTGACCAACCCTTTAGCAATTCAAAAAGTGCCCCAAGTGCTCTTGTTTCATTGTAATCTCTGAACCACCTAGTTCGAGGTATTTGTGATGCCGCGAGCCTCGCACATGTCAAGATTATTTTCTGCTGCATTCCTTGACAGGAAGGGATCCCGTTGACTTAAGGGGCTCCAAAGATTCCACGAGGGCTGGGCGACCCCATGCTGACTATATGGCAAGAATCAGGTCAGCACTCCAGGCTGCATGGCAATGAAGATGGGAACTTTAAGTTCCCATGGATTTACCCCCCAATGCCACAACGGCTTGAGGTAGCTTTCTATCGTCTTTGAATTAGGCACAATCTTGGGATGCAACGCCATTTGATGGGCCTTATTGCGACGACTGCATTGTCCCCCACTCACGTTACCTGTCCTGTCCCGGCCCGGTACCGGGACAAGCGGGGTTGCTACCGCTTGTCCCGTTACCTGTCCCGGCCCTCTACCAGGACAAGCGGGGTTGCTACCGCTTGTCCTTTATAATTAAGACTGGTTCTTGTACCCTGAACCTTTCCAGTTTTTCGAGGAGGCTGGGTGCATTCTGGGGGCGCCTGATGTAGGGGGTATCTCTCTGCCACCTATTATGGTTTGTTTTGTGTATTTTTTCATTTTATGTTTTGTTTTGTGTATTTTTTCATTTTTTGTTTTGTTTTTTTTTCCTTTATCATTTAAAAAAAACTTTAAGCTAGGCTTGAGATTTCATTTCTGCAATTGTGCCCCTACTGGCAGTCGCCAGACAACTACCCTTAAATATACCTATGAATAAATTTGCTAATTTTTTTTTTTTTGGGGGGGGGGAGTTAAGCCTTGACACATTGCTTTTTAAAATTTTCAGTCATAGGTTGTTTCATTCTCTCGATGGCTCCTTAATTCATGTAGGTACCTTCTCCGCAAACTTTTATTCAAAAACTTTGTAAAAATGATGTACCAATTAATTTTTGCTATTAAAGGAAATTAAATATATGAAATCCAGCACACTAAATAGTTCTTCTTTCTATAGAATTGACCATTACCACTCTCGGTCAGATGTGCAAACAGCTGCTCTACTGACTTGCGTGCTGGGAGAGAAGACCTCCAAACAAAATAAGAGCAAGGGTGAGACTTGGAAGAACGAACCTGATAACACTTCTGGTGTAAGTCTGCATCCTGCAAGAAGCCAATTCTTGATCCATTTTTCTGAGCCTTTTTCTTGCACCTCTCACTCCCACCTGATTTAGCCCCCCCACCCCCTCAACAACCCAGGCCTTACAAATCCATTTATTATTGTTAGTAATGATCCAACCCATTACCCTATAGCAAATAAAATGAGCAATGAAAAGATTCAAGAATGCTAAGATGTGTGATGCTTAAGTTTGAAGAGAAAGATGGATGTTTTGTTGTAAAACAAAAAGTTTGAAAGTGCCAGATGAGTGGAGATGAGCATAACTCTTAAGGTGAAGGAGTATGATCAGGTATGTTTAGATGTGGGAGAGGGAGGGAGTTAAGTTTATCTTTGGGAAATATCTTTAGAAAGATTTATGGGAGGAAATGTTTGGCGATGAAGGCCACTTATAAATGGTTATTTTAAGGTTTTATGAATTGGACTTTTCCACAAGGTAGGCTCATTGCGCCTCCCGATCACATCTCTTTATGGCCCATTACTCCTAAGTTTCATGATAATGCGCGGCTATGTATGTGCTGTAGCATTGACCCGTCTTGACAATGTGCTACTATGTGCTGTAGCATTTCATCCAGCTATGGCTCATTCCTATGCAGAATGGCCTACCCATGTGCCCTTCCGTGCATACTTATCATTCACTTTTCTCAGTCGCTCTCCTCTTTTTAATCCACCTCAATTCCAACACAATAACCTTCCTCTTGAGATAGCGACATCCCTTTCAATGGAGGTTTTCGGCCTCTGCTGCTAACTTTGATGCACGCCCCCCGTTGAGGAAAGAAGGGAATCGTTCCCCACCCCTCTCTGCCAAGCAACTACCCAACCTCTCGTTCACACTTTCACCGCCAGGCCCCTTCCTATCACCCCCACTAAACACAATTATAAGCGAAACATCACCCACAGAGCACTTCAAAACCAGCATTCAGCGTTCGGTCCACGGGATAACGACCAACCAGGATACATCCTGCACAGTCCGCATAGATTACCCCTATGCAGGGATGTCTGTGGTCTGTCTACATAGAGCCCAGTGCCTTCTCCTACACGCCGATTGTGGTGTTTAGAACGGGCCAGTTGTCTGCGCCAATAGGCATTCGCACTGGTTACTGGAAACCAGACTTCTGGTGCCTTTGAGTTCCCGGTCGAGATACCCGACATCTTGTGGGGGGAGAGGGGCAGTTGAAGGTGCCTAATGAAGTGATGATGATCCCATAGGTGACCCCGCCCCAGATCGTAGATACCGAAGCAGTCTACCTATCTGCAAAGCCCTTCTCAGCAGTGATTTGCTTTCCTGGCCGTTGGGCTGACGGGACTCAGCGCCCCGTCCGTCCGGCCCCAGCTTAGCCTATGCTTCTTTCTGACAGCCTGTAATTTTACCCTACTTCCTCACTTTCTCTACAACCGCTCCCACAACTTTCTCTGATCAGCCTCTAATTTCTCAGAGTAGACACTGACCATATTCCTCTAACCCAATCATCCTGGATCAGGGGCGGGGGGGCCACGCCCCTCAGCCCTAAATTCCGGTTGGGGGGGGGGGGTAACAACCTGCCTCAACCCCACCCATACCTTTCTCATATACCATCTCTCTCTCTTTTCATGATCTATCAATTTTACGCCCAGCCCAAGGTGGAGCCGCCATGCTGAAGAGCTTCCAGGTCACTGGGCGAAGGTGTGGTCCTAAATGGCTGCAGCTGGTTCTGCCGGCCCCCGAGGCCTCGTCCGGTGCCCATGTGACAGCTGAGACCTCCATTTCAGAGATGGATCTTGCCGAGGCGGGTCCATCTAGCCTAGGGGCTTCGTCCGGCGGAGAAGGGAAACAGGTTCATTCCCCACCCACATCTAAAAAGAAAAGGAATAGGAAAAGACTCGGGGGGGGGGGGCGCTGCTGTTTCGGTAAACGACCAAGCCAAGATCGGCACGCCCTCCCTTGGTTCTCTCCCAGGTGTGAGTCCAAACGTCGGGGCCACTAATTAAAAGGTTACCTGGCGTTCTCGTTCCAGAAGACTTTAAAAGTGCAAACATTACTCCGATCTTTAAAAGGGGTGACCGGCAAATCTCAAGCAACTACAGGCCAATAAGCCTGACATCTCTAATCGGAAAATCGCTCAAATCTATTATAAAAGAGAAAATAGTCGAACATTTAGACAAATTAGGCATCATCCGCGAATCACAGCACGGTTTTACAAAAAACAAATCAAGGTTAACCTAGATTTTTTTCAAACCATCATCAATGCGTATGACACGAATAGAGCGGCAGATGTAATCTTCTTAGATTTTCAAAAAGCTTTCGATACGGTCCCCCACAAGCATCTACTTAAGAAGATTGTCGCTCATGGAATCGGTGGAAACGTATTTAAACAGATCGAAGACTGACTCAATGGAAGGAAACAACGTAGTCATAAATGGTCACCAATCAAGATGGCGAGACCTAACAAGTGGAGTGCCCCAGGGGTCCGTGCTGCGTCCATTGCTTTTTCTAATATATGTAAATGACTTAGATGAAGGCATAGTGTGCCTATTCTCAAAATTTGCTGATGATACAAAGCTGGATGGTAAATCAACAACACTTGCCGATCAACATAAAATCCAGAGAGACTTAAACAGCACTGTGGAATGGTTATATAATTGGCAGATGAAACTTAACATTGATAAATGCAAGGTACTAACTACACATTGGAGCAAGAAATGAAGAATTTAACTATACAATAAAAGGCATCAGAAGAAAAAGATCCTGGTGTTATAGTCTGCAACGATTTGAAAGTTGGAATACAGTGTGCGGAGGCATGCAATAAAGCAAACGGAGTGCTCGGTTTCATATATAGAAATTTTGTTTACAAATCGGAAAATATACTAATTCCCCTGTACAAATCTTCTGTTCGACCTCATTTGGAGTACGCAGTTCAGTTTTTGAATCCATACTTGCGGAAAGATATAGAAATGTTAGAGAGAGTGCAATATCATGCTACAAAAATGATGCCAAGACTACGTCAAAAGTCCTACGAAGACAGACTTGAAGTACTCAACCTGCAATCACTTGAGACGAGAAGGTTAAGAAGAGAACTCATACAAGTCTTTAAGATCCTAAACAATTTTAATAGAGTAAAAATTGAAACCCTTTTCGAGTTGGACACTTCCTCAAGAACCCAAAGCCATGGATACAAAATTAAAAAACAAATATAGCAAAGAATTTTTCTCAAACAATGTTGTTTCCTCGTGGAACGAGTTGCAGGAGATTGTTGTTAAAACAACAACCATAAACATGTTTAAGAACCGCTTAAATGCACACTTTAAGTGCATCGGCGTGGTTTGAAGGAGAGGAGGCCCAGAAGTGGACCACACGGCATTGTCGGCTCTGACATCTTATAAGGGTTTTGCGCCCCCACCACCACTTGCACCGCCATTTACACCCTGCATTATTTCTCCGTTCCGTTGTTAGTTTTAGATACCTCCTTTTAGGCAGTAGCTGTGCAGCTGCACCTGAATAGGATGTATATTGTTATTTCTACGTACGTTCCACAGTCAGCCGACTTCGACGCGTGGGGATTCCGCCATGTCGTGGCACGGTTGCCGAGGCCGTTTCTCTTCCTCGGGGATCTGAACACTAGAGACCCCCTCTGGGGAGACTACTCACGACCAATCCCACTAGTCAGGTCCTTGCCGACCTTATCGGCGAACTGGAGATAGGTGTCCTAAATGTGGATGAGTTTACGCATCATTGCCAGAGAACCGCTTCATTTTCCTCTCTCGATCTATCTCTGTGTTCTCAAGAGGGAAAGCCTGATTTGGGTGAGGGTAGTCGATGACTTCCATGGTAGTCATCACTTTCCCATTCAAATATCATTTTCTAGGAGTGCTGCCACCTGAGAGCCCGCCCCGGTTTTGCTTGTCGCGGCTGCGTTGACCACATTTCATGAAATGACTGATTTCTCTGTCTCAGTTGATGAGTTTAGGTCAGTAGATGGGACCGTTGAGTTCTTCTCCGGCAACCTCATCGCCGTGGGCCTGACTACTATTCCTAGAAAGTCTGGCCGTTTTGCACGCCGACCGCGCCTGTGGTGGTCAGCTGAGTGTGAGGCGGCCCTAAAACAGAAGCGTTATGCCAACATGCTCTATAAGCGCCGCCCGAACGATTTCACTCGGTGAATTTCGTCGAGTTAGGTTCCGATATTTGTCTAAGCACCCCCGCCGCTCTTCCTGACGGGCATACGTGTCTTCACTTAACGGGAAGACCCTTCTAGCAGAGGTGTGGAAGCGAGTTAAAAGAATTGGAGGGAAGTTCTCGCAGACCCCCCTCCCGTTCTCCAGGAGAATAGGACCTCAATCTCTGGTGGGGTCCGTAGTGGAATCCTTCGCGACCGCATTCTCTAGCTGGTATGCTGCTCCACCATCATTCAATCCGCACGTGATGTCGCGGAAGGCCGCCAACTAGACTTGACTTCCAAATGCGGAGAACCCTTCAAGACAGGTTTACACTTAGTGAGTTGCGTTCCACTCTCGCTTCGTTCGCGGACACTGCCCCTGGTCCGGACGATGCCCCTTACGACATGCTTCGATACCTGGGGGAGCGAGGCATGGCCTTTCTGTTAGATTTGTCCAACAGGATCTGGCCAGAGGGTATCCTCCCAGATTCTTGGAGAATCGCTAATGTGCTCACTTTTCGCAAACCGGGAAGAGATAACTCTACCCCGGTTGGTTTCTTCCCAATCTCCCTAACCTCTTGTGTGTGCAAGTTGATGGAGAAATTGGTAAATGTTAGATTAGCCTTTTTTCTGGACAGCAGAGGCCACCCGTCTTCTGCACAGTGCGGCTTGCGTTAGTTCCACTCCACGTTGGATGCTCTGCTCTGACTGGAAAATGCCGTCTGCGAGGACCTCACTCGTAGACAGCACTATGCCACGGTGTTTTTCAATCTGGAGAAGGCCTATGATACCGCATAGCAATACGGTAGCATGGAGACTCTCCGCATGGTGGGTGCGAGGGGACGCCTCCCAATCTTTATATATGAATTTTTGCAAGATCGTCCATTCCGCGTACGGGTGGGGGAAGCCCTCTCCGGCCGATTGGAGCAGGAATATGGTGTCTCGCAGAGAAGTGTTTTCAGTGTTGCACTCTTTGCCCTGAGCATCAACGGCATCACCTATGTGCTGCCGGGTGATGTTCTCCCTACACTCTACGTGGATGACCTTTCAATCGCTTTTGGCGCAGCCCGGATGCCAACTCTAGAGCATCGACTCCAACATGCATTGTACCGCTTCTCTCGCTATGCTGAAGCGCACAGGCTTCAAGTTTCCTTGGCCAAGACTAAAGTGGTGCACTTCTGTGCCATCCACAGCTCAACCCTGACCCAGTCTTGTTTCTAAATGGGGTTTCCCTGGAAGTGGTGGTCTCACAGCGTTTCCATAGTCTTGTTTCCCAGTGCCGCCTCACCTAGGAGGTTCATATTCGCAGCCTTAGGTTCTCTTGTACCCTCGCCATGGACATTCTTCGTACATGGGGTGCTGATAGGGCTACTGCCTTGCTTTTCTATCGATCCTTTGTTTGTTCTAAATTTGACTGTGGATGTGAGTTTTGTGTATTCGCATTGAGCCTGTATTGCGGAAGGTGGACTCGATCCACCACATCAGTCTCCGCCTGGCCACCCGTGCCTTCCGCACTTCCCCCATTGAGAGCCTACTTGTCAATGCTGAGGAGATGCCACTTGCTCTGCGCCATTTACAGTGTATTATGCATATATGCGCAAGCCCGGCGCCTCCCTCAGTCTCATACAGATCTCACTTCATCTGCAGCCGCTTTCGATGGCGCCTATGCCGCCGATAGACACCAGTCATACCCTAAGCCCTTTGGCTGTAGCTCTAGGCCCAGTTGTGTTTCTGGTTCTACTCAGGACTTCTCCCTGGAGGGTACCACCATTTACTATTTGTTGCCACGCCTCTTTTCCCAAAGGTTCTACAGCGCTGCGAGTATTGTGTTCAGCCTTTTTTGTGCACATTTTGTGTCACGCTGGATCTGTGCATCTTCCTCCACCTAAGAAAGGTGGGTCTCCCTCTATTGCTGGAGCATACTTTCTTCTTATTTTTTTTTTATCTTTTTTGGCATTTGGTTTTGTTTTATGGCGTTTTGCATAATTGTTTTTTTTTATCTAGCCTAGCATTAGGCTATAAGTTTATTACAGTTAATTTTGGCCAAGTATGCAATCACCAGATTGGCTCTATAAAAAAAAAAATCATTTCTTTTAGCTTTTCTATCTTCTATGATCTCTAAAATTTTATGTGGGGTATTTATTGCCTTGCTGGTATTTTCCTTTAAATTTGAGGAGGAGGACCTAATGGGAAAGAGTAAACAGATGGTAAATATGTTTAACTCAAGGAGATTGCAGATACTTGCATTACCTTTTATTATCTTTCTAATCTCGATTCCATTATCAATCCAGAAGAAACTTCCACATCAAAAATGGGTTACCCTGGTAACACACTGGTATATCCCCCTCTCCAAACTAAACACATCCAAATACTGCATTGCCTAACCAATTCAGACACCTATTCCCACTGCCACTAAGAAACAGAAACTGTTAAATACAGATTCACGACATGTAGATGATAAAAGCACACCTGAAACCAAACCTTCAAATACATTGAAAGTCTTGTTGTCCTAGTTCGAGGGTGTCAACCTGAGGAAAGATGAATAAGGGGCAACTTAAATAAGAGAACTTGAGGAGAAATGTGAAAAGGGGGATTTGGAAGATAGTGGGAAAGCATGTGAAGAGCCAATGCATTTCAAAATAGCTAAGGTATGTAAAAATATTTGAAAGGGTTGTCTAATTGAAGGATTGTAAGTGTGCAGGGAAAAAGGCACTATTATGCAGAGTATTCACCCTTTTAGCGCCCATCTTATTTTCTCAAAATCACCCTTGTGAAATTAGCCTCGGTACAGCATTATGGAAAATAATAAAATAATATATTTTAATTGCAAAGAATTATTCGATTGATTTAGCCTAAAAATTATTAATAGTCTTCTACATATTTAGAATTAGGATTGAAAATATTTGCTTGTTGCTCAGTTATTTATTGTTAACTGAAGAAATTAATTTTTACATTTTAGTTACCACTTTGGGGGGGCAATGCCATTTTATAGAAAATGTTGCTTATAAAAAATGGGGAAAGAAATAATTTCACCTATTTTTTGTCTGAATAGGCTTTCTTCCCATAGTCCGCTTTGAATAATATGCTGATTTTAATTTTGAAATGATTTTAATTGGATGAAAAATGAAAAACTTAATTGTATTGAAAAAAAACCCAAATGAAGTGTCTTCAAAAAATGGCTGTTTAGATGTGTGTGAACCATAAATCAGCCCTTGCCGTCGCTTTATGGTGTGGCCTTGAACGGAGTCAAGTTACTCATTCATAAATCTCTTTACAAACAAAGAAGGACTGAGCTAAGCAATTTATTTATTTTAATTAGATGATTAACCACTTAATATAATAGTTCGACCCCCCCAAAATAAGGAATGATCATAATTAGGGTGAATACGAGTAAAAGTGAAAGGCCACAAAAGGCCCTCTGGCCATTACGTAGCACTGATTCGAAGATGTATGAAGGCCCTCGGGTGACCAATGGGTTAAAAGCTATGAGTGTCTCTTCTGGGATGTAAGCAAATTGCAAAGCTCTTCAATCTAGTTTCATAGATACACATTCCTTTTCTGTCTCTACCAAAGTGAATATATTTCATTTGCCCTCTTCACACAAAATCACATTGAACTTCAATTTCCTCTGAATTACAAAGGATCTAACTCAAAAGTCCTTCCCTACTTGTTTCTATAAAACTAATATTGACTTAATCTACTGACTACAAGCATACATATATACATCATTGCATTGTAGTTGTTATTAATAATAGTGTGAATGAATACCTTCAATCAGAGCTTAGGATTAATTGTTGATTAGGTCAGGGTTGTAAATCTTAATGTCCAGTCATTGTTGGGTTGTTTGATAATGGAATGTTCCCATTGAACTATTTTCATTCAATGATAATCAAAAAATTATTTTTTTAGCACCTTTTGTTGGACCGTTTATGGCGTAAGGTATGTTGTAAGTACCAAAAACTGCTGTGACTGCTTGTATCAATTAATATTTTTTCTTAGTTTCATAGGGATTTTTTTCTGATTTGTTTACTCAAACAATTTTTGCTTGTTATTGGATTGCAATTGTATTTTTTTCCCTCTAACCTCCATTCCTAAATAGGGCTCAATTTTATTCCCTCACTAAGCAATTGTGCTTTTGGAATTATGGTATTGATTAAGACTATTCTTTACCGCTTCCTGAGACGATATCATTAGGAGCATACAAAGCTTTACAAAAATCACTCGATTAATTTGTTTAAAGTCCAGGTAAAATATCATACTGATTTTTTGCAGTGCTGTTTTATCTCCTTTTAACAAATAAGATTTTATCCCCAAAAGGCTTTCCTTTAATAACCTTTATAATTTAGATTTTCTTTATTCTTGGTTTGTTGCTTGAAATGTATTATATTTATTGACGCTTACATTGACTTATGTGTTTGATTCCTGTTAGAATGGTTTTGTTTGTTGTTTTTTTTCATCCCTTATGATGGGGTATTAGAATTCACTCAAAGGTTGCATCTCTCCTCGCAGTGCTTGAATTGTAGCCCAACTCCCAGATCACGTAGATACTTCTCAGTATTGGCTAAGTTGGAGGTGTTGAATGTGATCAAACTTGGCAAGGTACAGATATATCCATTTATTTCTCTATTTGATCTCTCAGAATATTTTTAGGGTATGGGAGAAATGGAAAGGTTTTAATTATCTTGGTGAGTTTCTCTTACTGTAAAATGCTTCCTCCTTTTAGCCTCTACTTGAACATTTATCTTCCAACAGGAGGGCTGGCACCCTTTGTAGAGTGTTACACCTGATACCCAGAGGGGCAAGAGGTCCTCCAACCCTAAGTGCCAATAGAAAAGTCTGCCTTATTTTCTCTATCAGGGTTAGGCCCAGAAGGAGTACCTTGTGTAGCCTGTTGCACCTGCAATTTGGAGGAACAGCGGATCTTCCATGGCTGAGGGCCAATAGTGAAAGTCTGGCTCACTGAGTTAAATTGAAGGCTTTGACGGTTGTGGAAGCTGATGGCTTTCCCTTCTCCCTCCATGCACCCACATTTTTAAGAGTAACCCCTCTTTATTTTCTATAGGTTTAAAGACCTGAAAAGCTACCCTGTGCCATGTCAGAAGAGTCTTTATAACTTGTATAAGCAATGCCCTTTAATGCCTGCAGGTCGCAAGAGACCTAGACTTGTCGATTCCTGGGAATTCGGGCACAATTAATGAGAAGATTGGTTTGACTCCAATAACCCCTTTCCCGCACCATTTGGGTTGACCACCTATCTCCCTGTGGCTGTACTGCCTTGTTTACTGCCAGGCCAAGTAAAATTCTCGGGCTCAGAGATGTTATGTTTCAACATCAGGCCACTACGTATTTGGTGAATCCCCGATGCCACAGCGGGGGAAAAGAAAGACCACAATGTGAGCATGGTCTTCTAACTTCAGAGTGCACTGACTCAGTAAGAACCACCCCTGAGCCAGAGCTCATTACCGGGCAAGGTCATCCCAAGAGGTCACGTGCCCCTTGAGCACTCAGGTGGGTGGTTCTAAGTCCACTCACTTTCAAATATTTTTTGACGCCTCACTAACCAGAATTGCCATATCCTATGCAAATCAGGCATGGGCGTACCCCCACTACTCTACAGGTTCCTCCCTATTCATTTATTTACGAATCTGTGGCCCTTCTCATCTCTCTCCTCCTCTTCCCGAAGGCCTGGACTTACTCAGATTGTATCCCAACAATCCAAAATACCAAACGAGGAAAAATACCCGTCCAATTACTTCACCGCTTCAGTGGATCTACACTTACTGCAATCTCCCTCCAATGGAGATTCTCTTCCAAAAACATGAGGTACGTCCGGTCTTCCAACAACCCGGCGGACTCGCCATCCCGAACCGTCTTTCCGGCGAAAACCTTTGGCTGTAGCCCAGCCCTCACCGCCTTATATAGCACGCCCTCACCGCCTAGCCTTGTGCTATATAAGGCGGTGAGGGCTCGGGCTGGCATCATTCGTTCGCCGATTCCCATGAAGGAAAGACACACCAGACTCCTTTTTGGAAGAGGTGGGTCTCCCCGACCACCTACCCCTAATAACTTATATATGTACTCACCTTTTATGATCTTTTGTACCTTTATTACCTCCTACACGAACCGTCACCTTTTTTGCATTTGTAATTCCATATTTTTTGGTTCAATTCCTATTCCTTAAATTTCTTTGTAATAAATCCAATAAATGAGGTTTAGTCCCTTATTTTAAAGGGGAAAAGCCTTATTTATTACATATATAAATTATTAGGGGTGGGTGGTCGGGGAGACCCACCTCTTCCAAAAAGAAGGAGTCCGGTGTGTGTTTTCTTCACGGGAACCGGCGAACGAATGATGCCAGCCCAAACCTCACCGCTTTATATAGCCGGAGGCTAGGCGATGGGGCCCTCCTCTTATAAAAGAAAATAAGGGGTTTCTTTTCTTCTGTGGTTGAGTTGCAAGGATGGATGATTCTGACTCTGCAAGTGATGAGGCCAAGAATGGCCCAATCAGCCCCCAAACACCCTCGGTTAGTGGGGCCCCACAGGAGGGTATACTGTGTAGCTTTTTACACATTGGTACTCGAGAAGCACCACACCCTCCTGCCTCCAGTTCAAATAGGAAAGATCCCATAAATTAGGGCCGTCCCGTCACTGGATTGGACTGAATTCATTGACAGAGCCTGGGGAAGTTGTTGGTGTTCTTCCTCCTTCTGGACAAGGCATATTATACTGCATGGCGATAGGGTATCTTGGATACTTTCCACACGATGGGGACGAGGGGACACCTCCCAATATTTATTTCTAAGTTTCTGCGAGCTTGTCGATTCCGCATATGGCCAATGGAACAGGAAGGCTTCCTGCAGGAGAGTGTCCTTAGTGCCAAGGACGCCACCATGGCGGGTACCACCTTTGACCAATTGTCGCCACGCCTCTGCTCCCTAAGCTTCTACAGCGCCGAGAGTATTGCGTTCGGCCTTTTTGGAGCAGATTTCTTGCATACGGATGGCTTCATGTCCCAACAGAGGGTCGGTTTCTATTCCGTATCTCCTCTGGTTGAAGTCAGTGTAGCTCTGCCAGGCGCTGCGTCTGTCTTCATGGCCGAGCTGGATGCAATACACCGCTCGGTACGGGAGATTGGAATCTTCACATACTCTGGTTCGCGGTATGCGTGATGCCACGGTTTCGGCGAGCCAGCGGGTATCGAGATTATCCTCTGCTAGGTTCATGGTCATAGGGAGAGGAGGGCGCCAAGCAGTCCGCGAGGACTGGGCGAAAGGACCAGCGTTTCGCTCTTCCTCACACCGATTACATGGCAGGAATACGGGCAGCTCTCTGGGCTGCTTGGCAAAAAAGATAGGAGACCGCCGAGGGGAACTTAATGTTGCGTGCTATTGCGCCGCAACTGTTCTCATGGACCTACCCCCCAATGCCGCGAAGGCTTCAGGTTTCTTTCATATCCTTCGTTCCAGTTTTTTTATCTTCATTTGTTATTTACACGTTTTTACTTGTTCTTTAATCTAGCCTAGTATTAGGCTATATCGTGATTACGGCGACTTTTGCCCTAGTATGCAGTCGCCAGATGGTATCTTAAATTTAAAAAAAAAACCTCTTTGCCCTGAGCATCAACGGTATCATGTTCTCGCTAACGACCTTTCATTCTCTTTTGGTGCGGTTCAGATGCCCACTCTCAAGTATCGACTCCAACAAGCATTGAACCTCGTCTCTCGCTATGCCGAAGCGCCATCCACGGCTCCACCGCGACCCAGACTTGCTCCTTAACGGGTTCGCCTGAAAGTATTGGATTTACACCGTTTCCTTTGTCTTGTTTTCTACTGATGCCTCACCTGGCAGACTCATGTTTGCAGCCTTAGGTTCTCTTGTACCAGCACCATGGATATTCTTCGTTCCGAAGCTTGACTGATGCAAGTTTTATGCATTTGCAGCCGAGCAGTTATAGCGGAAGCAGGACTCCGTCCACCACACCGGCCTCCGCCTGGCGACCGATGCCTTCCGCACTTCCCCGATTGAGAGCCTACTTGTCGATGCTGGAGAGCTGCTACTCGCCTTGCGTCGTCCACAGTGCATTATGATCCTACGCGCGAGCCCGTCGCCTCCCTCAGTTTCCAATGGCTCTCACTTCATCCGCATCCTATCTCGACGGTGCCTATGCCGCCGAGAGATGCCAGTCATATCCTAACCCTTCGGGTTTAAGTCTAGCAAACATCTTCAATAGCTCAGTATAGTTCTCTGTCAGTAGCGCCTCTTGTTCTCCAGAAAACCACCTTTGACTTTTTTTTTCACCACGCCTCTGCTCTCAAAGCTTCCACACCGTCTGGAGTAGTGCATTCGACTTATTGGAGCACACTTCCTGCCATGCTGAATGCGTGGTAGGGTACATGGATGGCTCCAAGTCCCAGGAGGGACTCAACTTCCACGCCATATCCCCTCTGTTTGAAGTCAGTTGGGCTCAACCCAGGCGCTGCCTGTCTTTACTGCCGAGTCGGTGACATACACCACTTGGTACGTTAGATAACGCTTTGTGCCGTGTTCAGAGAGAGGAGTGTGATGGTTAGCGACTCAAAGCGCCTTGTGTGCTCTTCGATCATCCTAATCTCCTCAGCCCTTGATTGGTTCGTGGTATTTGAGGCAATCTTGGCGCTGCCCTCCTCCTTTTTTATTTGACTTTCTTTGTGTTAAGTCACATGTTCTGCACCACGGGGAGACGGGCCTCTTCCCGGTGTTCCCCTTTTTTTGTTTTGACAATTTAAAAAAAAAGTCTAATACTAGGCTAGAATCTAAATTGTTGTGACTTATGCCCTTAAAGGCAGTCACCAGATGGGCATTTAAAAAAAGTTTAATTATGTCGAATTATACCATTGGGGGCAGTTGCCAGATGAGTGTTATTAAAAAAAAGGGTGTCTGGCTCCCCCCCCTGGCCATCCTTCTAGGGTATAGGGTTTTGTAACACTCCACTGTGGGATGGTAGTCAGGTGGGCATATGCCCAATTTACACCCCAACATCATTTGCTATTAATACCTCCTTTTACCTAGTGATCTTACAGTTCACTGTCAGCAACTTTGCATGGCTGCCGATGCCCTTTGTTGACTGGTATGTAGTAACCCCTTTGAGGGTGTAGCAGGCCCAAACCTACACTCTAGCCCCAATATATCCAACCCGCTTCCTACACTAAACCGAATATGAGAAATTGAGGGAGAAATGAAACGGATTGTATATACAGTCCTTTATTTACAAAAGTATGGATAATTATATTTACAATCGCAATATATACAAAAAAAACAACAATTTGTGCGAATACTACCAATCAAAAAAAAAAATTCTCTTATTCAAAACCAAACAACAACAAAAATATTTACAAAAAGTACAAACAAACAAAGTAGAGAGGCCTTTATCTCACGTGGTACCACGCTTTTACATTTGGGGTTCCCCAGGGTAAAGTCTTGCCAGCCAAAAATTTGTTGTGCGTTTCAAAAGGCCTGGTGCTTCCAAGCTCAATATGATATAAAGCGATCCGGTCGCGGTCTTAAGGCTATTAAAACCCCTCCGTCCAAACAAATTATTAATTATGGACTAGTAGTAAATTCAATTTAAATTACTCCCAAAATTTTGTAATACCAGCCATTCTTACAAAAGGAATATTATTAAAAAAAAAATTATCAGTGTAATAAATAGAGTGGCTTCTGGAAAGAGAATTTAAAAAAAAAAAAAATCTAACACTAACAAACACATTCTTACAGAGGGAGGGAGAGGTCCGCTAGAAAAGGGGTGGGAGAATGGCCCTACAAACACACATTCGCTCCACCACACCCCTCCTTCCTTAGGTCATTTGACCAGTCACTCACAATACACTCTCAATCCTTACTCATGGTACCATTTATACTTAATCGTGCCCTTCTTCACCCATCCACACTCATATACAGGTCTCTGGCTACGCATAGCAATCTGTCGGGTTCGTTCGTCAGTTTCCTCATCACTATCGATCATATCGTCCACCATACTCTTAGCCTTCATCACTAGCTCTCCCATCTCTCGACAGAACTCTTTCATACTCTCCCGGTCAGAACCTTCACTCTTCATAACCCCATTCATCAGCTCCACTCACAGCATTCATCCAACTCAAGGTACACTCTTGTGAAACAGACAAATCACTCACATCCCCCCTACTCTCAGCTGGCTACACAGGACACCCCTTCAACTGGTTCCCACCAGAAGGCAGAAAAATCAGTCACCTCATCATTCTCCACATCAAACTCATCTCTACTCTTACCATTCGTAAAACCAGAAAAATCAGCCACACTAAATTCATTCTGCCCAAACACACTATCATTCATACTGTTTACAAAACCAGAAAAATCAGCCACAGGCTGCTCACTCACTCGTCTACTCATATCAGCCAAAGCACGCGCTTGCTTATGCAGACACTCAATCTCTCTCTCAAGCTGACCCATACAATAGAGAGACT
This sequence comes from Ceratothoa steindachneri, assembly GCA_963969495.1. NCBI lineage: Eukaryota > Metazoa > Arthropoda > Malacostraca > Isopoda > Cymothoidae > Ceratothoa > Ceratothoa steindachneri. The sequence goes on along the minus strand of OZ018331.1, from coordinate 7,464,287 downwards.
GCTCAGACTTACTACTTTCATTCATACTTGCATTCTTCCTTTCACTCTTCTTTGTACGCTTTCTACTCCTCGAGACCAAGACAAGCTCTTTCCCAGACAGATCCATACTATCACACTCCATCTCATCCTCATGCACCTTATCTCTTTTCTGGCTAGCCTCTTTTACCGGAGGCTAGCCAGAAGAGTGAAGTCCAGCATAAGGGTGGCTAAGCGTACTGAGGAACGCTTAGCATACTTTTTAAAATCACTTAAACACTCAGGCCATTCATTCAAATCAACACGCATCATTACACACCTCTTCAACTCACTGACAAAAGGACACATCTCTTGCATCTCTAGAATATCATGATCACTTAAAATCTCATTCTCATCATCCATGACCAGCTCAATCATACCACAAAACTTGACAACATTCTTCGCACACTCATTCAACCTCATCACATCACATTCACCTTTCATGACACAATCTTTATCAGCATCCAAAGACAAATCATTCATTCTAATAAAGTCCACACCAAGCAAGAAACAACACGGCATTTTTAGAATCACAAAGTCATGCATCACATTCAGACCACTGCCCAAACTCACTCTCAGACTAACCTGTTCCACGCCACTATCATTCCATTCCCAATCCATTTATCCGTAACTTCACAGGCTTACGCTGGCAACATTTAAACTCATCATACTTACTCAGAATTCTCTTGTTTATTAAAGACACTTGCGCTCCTGTGTCAATCAAACCACAGATAAACCTTTCACCAACTTTCACTCTCGCTTCCATCATACCAGGTCCACCATGTTCACAATACACACAAGGAACAAGCACACCAACATCAGCACTGACATCCACACCATCAACACCCACATCATCACTCAACCCCCCATATCATCACTCACCACACACTCATCTTCCTTCAGCAAACCATTCTTCTCTCTCTTATACGAACACTTCTCAATCACCTAATTGTAATGCCCACCACTCAAACACTACAGATGCACCACACTAGCCTTCGAACCTTTCACTTTCTCATCCTTGTACACAATTGGCCTCTCACCACCAAAGTGCACATAGACAATCACTCCATACAGACGACTCACTACAATCAACACTTCCTGAAACGGCCGGACCCCTGACACACACATTGCTTTCAATTCTTTCATAAAATTCCGCATTCTAGCCATACCAATATTCTCAGGCTTCCTACATACTTCACTCATTACCTCCTTCCTTAAGTCATCCACACTATCGGGCACTCTCACATCTACTCCATCACTCTTCAAATCTTGCAAACCATTCCATACGCTCTCAAACAAAGAATCACCACCACTCTTAATCTCCCTTTCGGCAAATACTCAGGATCACTCACTCCACACACATTTTCTTCATTCGTACCAGGATACCTTGACATCAAATCAGCCACTCCATTCCATTCACCAGGCACATACTCAATCACATAGTCAAAATCACTCAAATCTTCCAAAGTCCTCGCAATCCTACTATCAGCCCATTTCATACGTTGCAAATACACTAGAGGTTGGTGATCCGTTTTGAAGACAAACCTCACACCATGCAAAAACGGATGCAGCACTTTCAAACAATACCTTATAGCAACCAACTCTCATTCCACAGTTGAATACTTTCGCTCTGCCTCATTCATAGTCTTTGATACGTACCCAATTATCCGCCTTACATTCTCTCCATATAAACACTGCTCTTGCCCATCCACTCAGTCAGAGGCTTACTCACACCCGAACAATCATGTATAAACTTTCGCTGAAACTCAATCAATCCCAGAAACGACTTCAGCTGCTTCATAGTCACCGGTTTTGGAAACATTCTTACTTTCTCAACATACTTTGGTGACTTTCGCAACCCATTCTCACTCACCATATGCCCAAGGAACTCCACTTCTTTTGCAAACCATTCACACTTGCTACCTTCACACCAACACTTTCCAGCGTTCTCAATAAATAATTCACCAATCTCATATGCTCATCAAAACTCATTCATAATCAAAATATCATCTGTAAACACAATCACACTCTTGCTCGCAAATTTACTCAACACCACATTCATACCACGCTGGAAGGCACAGGGAGCATTGGCCAACCCAAAGCTGAGGCTCCGGGACTGGTACTGCCTCTTTGTGGAGGAAAAGGCAGTCACTGGACGGCTCTCCTCAGGAATGGGCATCTAGTAATACCCCTGAACCAAATCCAGCTTAGTAAACCATTTCATCCCATGCATACTATACACACACTCAGATACCACACATCGGAAACCTCTCCTTTACAGTTCTTTCATTCACCTTTCTATAATCCACACACAGGCGCAACCTTTCATCTGGCTTACATATCCGCACAATCGGGCTATTCCATGCACTCTCACTTTCTTCAATCACCCCAATCGTTCCAACTCCTCAATCTTCTCAACAACTGGACACAGGAAATGTGAAATATGTCTTGGCGGCTGATAGATTGGGGTGCCCTACTTCAGTACAATCTTAAATTCCGGAAGCTTCGCAACCCCGTAATCCAGATCGCCCTTACTGAGGACCCCCTTTCGCTCAAATAGCATTCGATACACATCCTCCCTTTCATACTAAGTCAAACGTTCATCCAATTAATAACAGTATGTTCACATTATTTGAATTTCCTTATCTATTTTACATATTATTTACCTCTTATGAAATTTATATTGATTCATTCTGATGATAACTCCTAAATTAGTAGATATTAGCAAATCCGTTTCATTATTAAATTTTTCTTTGGACGAGTTCTGTTGTGTTCATGACTTATTGAAAATTGGGGGTTTTTTAGGTTCCAATCTTAGGCCTATTTTTGTCTAATGACAGAAAAACATCTTTGTGGCTAATCTCCGATTGTAAATATTCTTTTTGTTTAGTAGTTAGCTCTTAAATAAATCTATTGTAATAACCCTGTTGTCTATTAGTAATACATTTGCTCAAATTCTTAAGCTTCTGCCTCTTTGTTCCTTCTTCTTAAGTCTGCCCTTTGCCCCTTGATTCTATAGGTCTGCATAACCTTGAACATCTAACACATTCAAGTCTTTTTTTCCTATTCGCTCTTCTACTATCTCTTTTTCCTATTTCCTTTCTGAATATACCTTCCCTGAGTGGCCATTTGGTCTGGATTTATGCCCGAGTCAAGAAACTTTTTGAACAATCCTTATCATTGTATGTTCCACTGACCAAATCTGAGCAGCAACACTGTAAGGAGGGCAGCAGGAAGAGTCTCAGCTCCCTTACCCTTATCCAAGGCTAGAAAGACGGGGCACTCCAAAAGATGAGGGACCCCTGACCCTAAAGCCATCCTTGCCTATCAAAAGATTTGAGGCAGGTGGAGGACACGACTCACACGCCAAGCCATACTTTCTCCAGTCAACCCAGCAATGTTGTGTATGTGTGGCCCCTGCCCACCCACCCACAGTTTTGCAGCATTACCACCACAGGATTGGTTGGGGGTTGAATACACTATTTACACCTAATATGTCTCTTCTCTCTCTTCCTTTAAATACCTTTCAGGCAGTGGCAGTCGTGCTACACCTGGATAGGTATAATTTTATTTCAGCTTATATTCCGTCATCAGCTGACTTAGATGCAGCAGACTTCACCTCCTTAGGGATGTGAATGGTAGACACCCACTCTAGAGGGTTCATAATCACTCCTAGTGGTCAGGTCCTTGCCAACCTGATTGAAGAGCTGGAGATTGGTATCATAAATGTGGATGAATTCACGCATCACTATCCAACAACTACTACATATTCTTGCATGTGCTCTCCAGATGCAGCACTTTATTTTGAGTGGGAGGTGGTAAATTATCTTCATGATCATGATCACTTTCCCATTCATAACCCTTCAACAACAGATTTACATTGAATGAGATGCATTCCCTCTCGCTTCATGGGTGGATACCATCCCTCCTCCAGACGATGTCCCGCATGCCATGCTGCAACACTTGGAAGAGAGGCATCACCTGTTTGTTGGCTTTGTTCAACAGGATCTTGACAGAACAGCAATGGCTCTACCCCGGCTTGCTTCTGCCCAATTTCTCTAACCTCCTACATGCTCAACCTGAAGAAGAAATAGGTTAATATTATGTTAGCTTATTTGGGGACAGCAGAGGCCACCATTCTTCACAATGCCGCTTTTACAATTCCATTCTATGCCTGTGCTCTCAAATCTTCTATAGTATCAAGAATATTCCATTCATACTTCTTGGATCACACTTTTTTGTCACAGTGGAGCCCTGCCGGTGTACCCAAATGCCTGAAGGGAGAGTGGGCTTCCATGCTATCTCCTCCCAGTTTGAAACTGGTGTAGCCATAGACAAACAAATCATATACCACACTTCCTCCAAATATCCTTATTAAAAAAATACTAAATGCACACACATCCCCTCAAATGACAAGAATAGCTTACCAACTTCCTCTCAAACAGATAAGTCGGTGATTCACAAACAGACAAACTCAAATTAAATGCCACATTACAATGTTGTCCCACATGGAGCCATTCTCTTCCCCCCTAGCCTAACTCTTCAACCTCATACACAACATAGCTACCACCAATGCTCCTCTCATAAGAGTATGTTTTTATATTTATCAAAACGCACACACTTTAAGCATGTCCCTGCAAAGGGACTAGACAAGCTTTTTGGTTCTGGAGAGTTGAAGAACTTTTTGATCGTTAGCACCCCACTCATCTTTACACTCAAATAGTCCCTTGCCCCTTGTACAATTTCCCAATCAATCCCATCCCATCTCCTCTTTATGAACTTGATTTCAAAGACTTTATAATAGTTATTCTTTTGTTGGTTTTCTTGTTTTTTAAATAGTCTTTGCATGCAAAACCATAAAGATTTTATTTAATAAAATGGCATGTCACTTTCAAAAGGTTGATATAACTGTATTATGAGTTTAGGTGATACTTTGCATTGATATCATAAATGTAATATTAATGCTATCAAGAGTAAAAGTGATTTTCTAAAGTAATGTACTTTTCAGACAGGAGGATCGCCATATAATACCATACATGGTTTGAATACGGACAGTTTGGAAGTCTCAAATGCCATCCGACAGAATAGGCAAGTTGTCTTTTTTTCTCTCTCTCTACAAATTTTTAGTTGCATTTCTCATATCTGCCCTGCAGGGGCGATACTTACATAGCCTGTTACACTTGGTACCTGGACGAGCAGCATCCCCTTCTGGCCTGAGTACAAGTAGGGAAGCCAGCCTCACTTACTAGATTGAGTTGAATTACTTGAATAGGCCTTGAGCCATTCATCGATTCTGCAAATGGGTGGAGGGAGCCCTCTCCAGCCCAATGGAGCAAAATAAGGGTGTCCCGCACGGAAGTGTCCTCAGCGTCACACTTTTTCCTGAGCATCAACGCCATCCCCTCGGTGCTGCCGGAAGATGTTTTCGCTACGCTCTACGTGGACGACCTTTTAATCTCTTTTGGTGCGGCCCAGATGCCAACTATGAAGCATCGACTCCAACAGGCATTGAACCGCGTCTTTCGTTATGCCTAAGCGCACAGGATTCGGTTTTCCTTGGCCAAAACTGAGGTGGTGCACTTCTGCCATCATCCACTGCTCAACCCTGACCCTCCTCCCCCCATGTACTCGGGACAAGTGCGTGCACATTGACTGGAGGACTTGTAGACTTTTGGGGGGAGGCCGGCCTTCTTCCTTATATGTCGCACGTTCCTGCGCCGGGGGGGACCTCTCCCCCGACGCAGGAGCTTGCTTCCTGCTCCTTGCCATTTCCCTTTTTTATTTTTTAGTGTTGCGTTTGTTTTTGTGAATCTGATTTTAAAGTAGCCTAGTACTAGGCAGGTTTTTAATATGGCGACTAATGCCCAAGTAGGCAGTCGCCAGATGAGCTCTTATAAAAAAAAAAATCAACCCTGACCCAGACT